>CM045745.1:26202781-26265281 GCA_024760905.1 Plotosus lineatus
AGAAACTGAAATATGAATGAGGAGAATGCCACCGTGCCACCATGTGCATTGGTTCCTTCTAGGTACTCTGGTTTCCTCTCACAGTCCAAAGATGTGCACATGGGACAAAT
Organism: Plotosus lineatus; assembly: GCA_024760905.1. Lineage (NCBI taxonomy): Eukaryota > Metazoa > Chordata > Actinopteri > Siluriformes > Plotosidae > Plotosus > Plotosus lineatus. Next base: position 26,202,892 of record CM045745.1, read on the forward strand.
GGGCTAAGTGTACCCAAGTGTGAGTGTAAGTGAGACTGGTTATGTGTGGATTGCCCCGTGATGTCCTGGCATGTTGCTTGTAGAGCAGTTATGGGGGTTTAAGCCCTGTTATCACCAGTCTGCCAGTCCTGAGCAAGGCCGTTAATCCTCAACTACTGACTTGCATAAATGACAAGATAAAAATATAAGTCACACTGGATAAGGACATCTACCATTTACGGAAAATGTAAATGTTCAACCTGTACCTGCGTTCCGCCAGAGTCGGCTGAGCTTGGCCTCCCCATGTCTTTAAAAGGATTAATTCTGTGACATAATGAACTTTCAGCCTGACCCAGAATAGAAACAGAATAGAATTTGCATAGAGAAACACAAAAAAAACTTTAAGCAGGTGGGAACTACGGAGCGTGAACTGGTCGAGTACGAAGCTGGAACCAGGAGCCAGAGAGAACACAGGAAAGCAGGGACGGGGAGCGAGACAATCTTCTGGTATTGAGGTGAACGCGCTGCTTGTCTTTATAGCGTGGTAGATTAGGGAGTGTGATTAGGTGTGCGTGCTGCAATCCGCGCAATGCCCCTCCGCCAGAGCCTGCAGCGCTGGGGAGAAACAGAGTTAGAACAGAGCCGCCAAAATCAAAGTCCTCCAAAAACACAGACCATAACAAATTCACTTGAAAAGTGTCTGAATCAATAAAATGTTGAACAATTGAACATTTTTTAGTTCATTATAAGGGGTGCAGTGGTGGCCTAGTAGTATAGGGTGCTGGATCGCTGATCCTAAGGTTGGGGGTTCGAGTCCCACTCGCCACAAGGTTGTCACTGTCCCCACCAGTGCAGCTAACTGGGTTATCAAAGGCCAGCTATGTCTCTCACTGTCGATGGTGTGAGGTGTAAAAGAACTATTGCTGACTTTCGTGAGGAGTAGCTGCAAAGCCGTCAGCGTGTTTCAGACCTGCGATGGTCTGGCAAGCTGTCCAGGGTGTACTCTGCCCTCTCCCGGAATCGGCTGGGATGGGCGCCAGCCTCCCCGTGACCCTAATTAGGATTAAGCGGTTACAGAAAATGATGAGTTCATTATAAGTGCATCTGAATAGTGTCCCTTTAGAACGGAAACGAGAATGTTCTTGCTTCTGGATTTTCACAGATAGCGTTTATTGTTGGGTCAGTGGTTAAGACTCAGGGTTACTGATCTGAAGGTTGTGGGTTCATTTGAAGAAAAAAAAAAACTGTGTTTCTAAAAAAGAGACATGTTGACCGTAAGTTGCTCTGGATAAAGTCACCTGCCATTTATGTGGTGAATTCCTTCCGCTGTATAGTGGCACATTCAATATAATAAACCTTTAGCTTCGTTGGCTTCTGCTTTACATCAGTAGGTTGTTAATACTCAGTAGTCATTTACATTACATTGATGGGTGTCTGAAGTGCTTTCTATTCAAATAAACACACATTCAAACCGTGCCCGGTCAAATGTTAAGCATCCTGCAGACACACTTATGTTTTACAGTCTTTATAGTCCTGTCTGTTCCATAGACCTGCTGGCGTTTGTCTGTCTGTGAAAAGCCTCTTGTTTTTTCCTATCCTTTCTTTTATACCCTTATTAAAGGCTTGAGATTCCTGTCTCATTGTGTGTGTATGTGTGTATGTGTGTGTGTGTGTGTGTGTGTGAGTGTGAGTGTGTGTGTGTTTGTGTGCACCGTATGGGTGTAAAAACCTTATAAAGCTGACACTAGAGCTTTCAGATCATTCAAAGGCCCATGAAGAATGAAATGAAGCAATTTAACTAGAGCTGCATGAATGCGGAGAGACACAGCAGCGCCGTGGCTTTATTTCACACGACTTCTCCGTTGACGCTGTAATGGAAAGAACAATTATCATTTTTATTTGATGGATTAACGTGTCACTTGCCATGTAGTTTCCATCTTGGAATTTAGTTTTAAATCTCATAGTGTTTTCAACCTGACACCAGAGATTGAGACACTATATAATTAGTCATCTCATTATATGGTGTCTTTTTGTTATTGTTGTTGTTTATATATGGACTGGTGATTTAATATGTTTATGTGGTTACTGCTATAGTTGTGCTTCCTTTTGTTACCGTCGAGCATCGTGCGAAGCACCGTGTGTACGTCTGCAAGCCTCCTTTGCAGGAAGTGTGACATAGCGTGATGTTTATTCCGCCTTCCAGCATAAAAGAAAGTAGTGTGGAGAATTTTAGCGTAGCCAAATGCTGTGGTTAAACTCTCTATTTAGCCTTCATCCACAGTCTGTTGCTCTCAGTCTAGTTTAAGTCTCATTTCGTTCTCCGCACTCCAGATTTTTTTTTTTTCCCTGTACGTCCGCAAGTACACACTTTTCAACAACATGTCAGAATCACATTTGAGAAAATGAACTATTGCGAAATGTCTGCCAGTGGCTCAACAAGATGGAAAACTTCTTCTTCTTCTTCTTCTCCTTCTTTTTTTTTTTTCTAAATAATCATTCTTGATGATGCTACTGGAAACCATTAAAAACTCATTATGCTTCATTTGCGTGGAACTCCAGAAGTGTGGACTATCAGATGGTTGAGCGATACGCAGGTATCTGAAAGTGCGGTCATATTTGGAAAAATAATTATTGGTCGGATCCAGTGGATCCTTAAAATGACTGATTATATAACCGATTATTGATTTTTAAATTGTATTTTTTCATTTATTTATTTTTTGATAGGGGATATGGAGTGTTTAAACTTGAAAGTTACATAGAACCCTGGTGCGGTGGGCTTGGACAGAGGAGAACACAGCAGTGAGTCGCACAGTCTCAGTGAACTGATCCCAGTCTAGTTTCAACCACAGTTTAACAACAGCGTGATTCCTGTGTGAAGATTTTTTGACTCTGAATCAGTCCAAGTGCATTTTTGGAGCTGTGAGCTACTAAAATGGGAAAAACCACCAGAGCCAAGATAACACAGTAACAGAAATTCCTTGTGTTCTGTATATTCTTACCGACAAACAAACACAAGAAATAAAGAGATGGATGGATGTCACAAAACAACTACAGTGATCACGCGTTACTTCGTGCTTCGGTTTCGACGGCTTCAATGCATTGTGGGGGATTTCCTTTCAGTTTTTTTCCCTTTATCAGGGGTCGCCACAGCGAATGATTCGCATGTTTAATTTAGCGTAGGTTTTTTACGTCGGATACCCTTCCTGACACAACCCTTTTAGCAAGGGGCAGAAACACACTGACGGCTTTGCAGCTCCTCGTTACAAAAGTCAGCAATAGTTCTTTTACATGAACCTCTCACCGTAGACAGTGAGAGATATGGTCGGCCTTTGACAACCCAGTTAGTTCTTGTGGAGAGTGGGAATCGAACCCCCAACCTTGGGATCAGCGATCCAATGCCCTATACCACCACTGCCCCCTTCAGTGCATTGTGGGTTTTTCAAAAAAAAATATTCATCGGGGGGAAAAAAATGAAAATTAAGGAAGAATAGGGAAACCGTTAAGGAAAATGACACAAAACAAGGCCAATTATGCAAAAAAACAAACAAACAAACAAACAAAAACAAAAAAACAACCCAAAACCCCCCAACAAAACGACTTACATACTTATTTTATGTGAGGTGCGCATCTGTATGTGTGTGTATTTATATTTCATTTACATCCTATGCATTATTTTTGAATGTTTAAGTGTTATTATAAGCATTTCTAGTATTGAATATGTATTTATTGATATTATATACACATATACATGTACGTATACGCCAGTTAGGGGGGTCGATCCTACTTCACGGAAATCAACAGTCGTGGGTGGGATCTCGATCCCCATTAACTGAAGAAAGCGAGGGATCTCTGTATATAAATAGTTAACAAATATTTCATCATTAGTGATCAGTTTATTTTCTGTAACCGCTTAATCCCAATTAGGGTCCCCGGGGAGGCTAGCACCCATCCCAGCTGACTCCAGGTGAGGGCAGAGTACACCCTGGACAGCTCACCAGGCCATCGCAGGGTGGAAACACACAGACGGCTTTGCAGCTACTCTTGTAGAAAGTCAGCAACGGTTCATTTAGAGCCACACACCATAGACAGTGAGCGACATGGCCGGCCTATGATAACCCAGTTAGCTGCACTGGTGGGGGGGGGGGGGACAGTGACAACCTGTTGAGAGTGGGGCTCGAACCCCCAGCCTTTTGATCAGTGCTCCAGCACCTTTGCCACTAGGTTACCACTACCGTTGCCGCTGTGATCTTTACTAATAGATGTCAAAGTGCATAACATCACCCCACTACCAGACATGACATCACTAAACCAACGCAGGGTCAATGCACACAACCATTCACATTCATTTCTATGGGCAATCTGGAACAGCCAATTAGCTTAATATGCATGTCTCTGGACTGTGGGAAGAAACAGGGGTACCTGGAGGAAGCCCATACGCAGACCATTGAAACTCCAAACAAAATTGCCCTCGTTATTCTGGAGAGAATTCATTGCTTTACTACAGCTTTCATTTTTTTATTACATTTATAATCATTCCTCTGCTGATCTGTAGCACTGTGACTTTACATATACGGTACGTATACAGTACTTTGCTAGCTGTCATTCATAATATAGTTTATTTTACATCACTCTGAAGGGCAGCATTCAGGAAATGAGAAATGATTGCCCTTCTTCGCTGGTTATATTTTACTGATTCATATAGGCGGTTTCTTCCAAAACTCTGGACATGTGCTTTAGGATTGTTGGCTGTGCCAGTCTCCACCTGTGTGTGAGTTTGAGTGTGAATGGTTGTCATGTGTTTGTTGGCGTTGGAATTGATTGGCGAGGGTGTATTTCCCACCATCGCCCAGAGTCGGCAGAGACAGAGACAGGCTCCAGCCTTCCTGTAACCCTAATAGGATCAAGTGTCTCCTCAAATGAATCAATGAATTCATTTTTTTTTTTAAAAACCTGAGTATGCAGTGAATAGTCACTTCATTCTAAGTGACACTGAAACTATGATAGCAGTCGAGGAACTGAACGGCGTAAGGACGAGAAAGCAGCGTGTGATTTTGCAGGTGTCAGCAGCAGGGTTCACTTGCTTTGCTTGCTTGCTTGACCGAGTCCTCACTGGGGTAGACGTGTGAAGCTGCGTTTCTGGATCTAATTTGCTTGCTTGCTTCGCTTTCAACTCCTCTCACTGTGGGTTTCGGCTGCATTTGCAGAAGTTCTGGGTCTCTTGTGATTAGACCTGTCTGGTCTGCACGGCTGTCTGTGTGCAGAGGCGGAGAGAATTATTCTTGACAATAAAAAAAATAAATAAAAAAAAAACAGTGAAAGGAGAACATCTTTCTGGTCTGGTATGCATGTGGATCCATGAAGATAAGCCAAATTAAAGATTCCCATGAAGAGATGAAGCAGATGATGCGTAGCCCCTTTTGGCACGTATGTGCAAAGCCTTTACGAAGAGCTCTGCTTTTACAACCTAGGAAGGAAGTGCACACTTGGTCAAGGATTTGACAGACTATGGCCTATTAGCACACTCGTTTATCCGTCTTTCATCCGAAAGTGGGAAATGCACCGCTATTGGTTAGCTTTCTTGCTCTCTAATTCATTCCCACTTCTGGTTTTCCGGGACGAAAACAAGGATCGAAGCTCATCACCGCAAAGTTATGTGACGCACAGCTGCTGTGCAGTGATTCAGATTGTAATTAGCACCAGAGTTATTCTTGAAGACTCATCTGGGACCTGGTTCCTGTATCATTACTGCAGATAAGCCTGGCCAGGAGTTCCTGCCACGATTTAAGCAAGCCTGCAGGATGAAAGAGGAGGAAATATGGCGTTAGCAATAAAAAATGGCTTTCGGATGTATTTCTGTCACTGCGCACTGGAAACATTCTTGTGCTGCTGCTATCTGTTTATAGAACTCCAGAGCTGCTGAATAATCAACACGCGTGTTATTCTTGCTCAGAAAACTCCTGTTTTCCCTGACTGGCGCTCTGAAGTTTACATATTTAATTGGTGTGGATGTCCTGAACAAATCCTTACACTCTAAACTTTGCAGCGTCTCACACGCTTTCTCCACAGAACATTAGTGAAGTGGTTTGGAGGAGCAATATTTTCGATTTCGTTTTCTTCCTGGTTTGTTCATTTCTGCGCTAATATGCTAATCAATCACCCTCCGTGCTTCTTTTCCTTCTTCCATATCTCTCTTGCTCTCTCTTTCCTGTCCCGCCCCGTCTCCATCTGTCACTCTCTCACATTGTTTTAGGTGCATGCACACACTTTTTTCATTATCTCTCCTTTTTTTTTTTTTTTTTTTTTTTTTTCATTTGCTTTGGCAGTATATCTGTCTGTCTCGCTGTCACTCGCATATGTTTTCCTCCGTCTGTCTTTGTCGTTTTCCTCAGAGAACATACAGTCTCTCTATTAGTGTCCAATTCAACCATATGTGTCTCTTTTTCTATCCTTCTCTCTTCACTTACCTATTTGTCCCTCTGCCTCGGAGATTTTTTTTTTTTCTGTCCACATGTGAACTGCTTTTTGTCTTCATGTGAATCCACTGCTCATCACTCGCGATCTGTTTCCCATTTACAGAAGGTAGCCATAAAGTCCAGATCAATAGATATATTCCTTTATTTTCTGAACTGTTTAACCCTAATTAGGATCACAGGGAGGCTGGTGCCCATCTCAGCCAACTCTGGATGACGGTAGAGTTCACCCTGGACAGCTTTTCAGAAATAATAGAGATTTTTCATTCGCCAACCACTTAATCCTTCTAGGGTCGTTGGATGGCTGGAGCCTAATTATACTCTGAACATGTCGTCAGTCCATCTCTGGGCTAGCATAGACAAAAAAAAAAAACATTCACACCAAGGGGGCAATTCAGAATCTGCAGTCAGATTAACATTGATGTGCATGTGTTTGGACTGTGGGTTGAAAACTGGAGCAACATGGAGGAAGCCCATGTAGACATCCGGAGAACATGCAAACTCCACACAGAATAACCTTCATCGTGAACAGGACTCAAACCCAGGACCTTCTTGCTGTGAGGTGGATGTTCGCACCACTACACCAATGTAGAGATTCTTAATATTCAATATAAGTGTTAAAGGGAACAGGAAGTGCCTGTTGGAACGATGATGTGACTCTCCAGCGATGGAGATATTTGAGGTAGAAAGTGTATGTAAAAAAAAAAAAAAAAAAAAAAAAGGCAATTGAAGCTCAAATTTTTAAATTAGAGCCCAAAACCCCATGTGTGGTCTTGGGTTCCTTTCTTTGCTAATGGGACCAATCAAAGCTTTCTGCTCTTCACTGATGACCCAAAGTGTAGCTATTTCCATTTATACATCCAAAACACATCTTTCATTGTGTTTTGCAGTAACAGATGTGAACAGTTTTACAAAGAGACACCAAATTCTTGGTCATTTATCCACCATGTTCCAGTAAATAAACAAAGATCCAGTCAGTGCGGTGGTCTAAGAAACCTCAGGCAAGCTGAAGGCTTTTGGCAATTTAGCTGTGGTTGCTAGAATTTCAACTGTTGAAACAAAACTGTTCCAGCACTGCTACCACATGGTGCTTCAAAGAACTTCATTCACAGTTGGCAAATTAGGTTTAAAAAATCTATACATTTATCCAGGTGCTCTTATACGTACACCTGCATATTTTCTTGACAGTTTCCATCTTGGTAAAACAGCCTGATTGCAGTATGCACCTCTGAGATTGTTTTTTTTTTAATTATTATTATTATTAATCTGAAAAAAAAATCAATTAAAATATCAATACTGAAGATCTATGAACAATTCAATCCTTTCACTCTTTCTATGGACCCAGGAAGGCTGGAGCCAATCTCAGCCAATTGTGAGGCGCTCCACCAAATGTAGGCGCTTGTCACAAGTAACATATGGTGCTTGTGAGACTAAGCGCGGCTTATCCGGACTTCCGATCTTTCGAGTGAGTAAGTGAAGGTTGAGTACTAAACAAGTATTCAACGCACACTTGCTCACTTGAAAGATGCAAAGTGTGGATAAGTCGCGCTTTGTCTCACGAGCACCATCAGCAATTGTGAGCAATTGTGGGTGAAGGCAGAGTACACCCAGAAAAGCTTGCCAATCCATTGTAAAAGGTCAACACACACAACCATTCCTATTCACAGCTAGGGGCAGTTAGAAGCAGCCAATTAGATTAAAGTGCATGTTTTTAAAAGACTGTCGCAGGAAACCAGTGCGTGTGGATGAAATCCACACAAGCACAGGGAGAACATGCAAACTCCACACGGAAACATCCTCATCAAGAGAAGGACTTGAACCCAGGCCCATCATCCTGTGAGACAGCGGTGATAACTGCTATGCCACTCCATGATACACAGTTCAACTTCTTAAGTGAAAAATATACTGATTAAAAATAAGACATATAAAAGCACTCATGCAATCACTATAACAATTGATAACATAACACAAATTTACAAATCTACAGTCTCGTATACTCGCAATGTCCCTTGTGGGATTAATAGAGTTTACCAAAATCAAATCAACATGTTGCAGAATAAATTACCCTCGTTGTTACATGAAGCATGGGCAGTGGTGGCCTGGTGGTAAGGTGCTGGGTCACTGATCCTAAGGTTGGGGGTTCAAGCCCCACTCTCAATAGGGTATCTGTCCCCCCACAGTGCACCTTGCTGAGTTATCAAAGGCTGGCCATGTCTCTCACTGTTTGTGGTGTGAGACGTATGAAAGAACCATTGCTGGCATTTATTAAGAGTAGTTACATAACCATCAGCTTCTGCCCTGCAATGGCCTGGCGAGCTGTCCAGAGTGTACTCTCTGCTCTGCGCTCACCCAGATTTGGCTGAGATGTCCACCAGCCTCCCTGTGACCATAATTAAGATTAAGCAGTTCATGAAATGAATGAATGTTACATGAAGCATGTGTTGACTAAAAATAACACGTTAATAACATGACCTCGATACCAGTGTTTGACAGCACGTTTTTTTTTTTACACCGAGGTCATGAAATTATAATGTAGGAAGTGTGCACCTGGTCATATTTTTTTATTTTGACTGAATGAATGAAGCATGAGCCTCCTTACCAGATATCAACATTTGTCATTTTGGAATGTAAAAAATATTTTGCACTTCCCCATATTTGGTGGTGATGTTTCAATAAAAGGATTAATTAGGTATTCATGTTTATTGATCATGAAATTATGTATGGGAAATAACAAAATATGATCTATCTCTCTCTCGTGCTCTCTCTCTCTCTCTCTTTCACACCCTCAGCATGCCCACCAGGAACATATAAGCCCGAGGCAACACCAGGAGGTGCAGGAACATGTTTATCATGTCCAGACCCCAAGCACACGTCCAGGCCTGGCAGCACATCTGTATCAGACTGTGTGTGTAATGAGGGATACACACTGCACAATCACACCTGCCAAGGTACACAGATGTTGATGATGATGATGATGATGATGATGGCACTTTATTGTTGACATTTTATTTCAGCCATATCCATAGTGCCCTCATGACACATTCATAAGTACTGTATTCATAAATATGTCATAAAGTATTAATAAATAATTTCAACAAACCTTGCGAAATAACAAATATTTTATCTTGTTTATTTAAATGTGAGTTGTATAATCAGTGAACATTATGGGTTGCCTGAATCTGTAATTTTCTTCACTATTGAATACTTTCTGGGCAGTGATGGTATGGTGGTCAGGTGCTGGATAACCGATCCCAAGGTTGGGGGTTCAGGCCCCCCCACTGTCACTTGCTGTTTCCCCAGTTCAGCGATTTGGGTTATCAAAGGGCAGCCACGTCTCCCAATGTTTCTGGCGAGAGGTGTAAAATAACCATTGCTGATTGCATAGCCATCAGTGTGTTTCTGCCCTGCAATGGCCTGGCAAGCTGTTTAGGGACTCTAACTTCACTCAGATGTCGTCTGAGATGGGCACCAGCCTCCCCATGACCCTAATTAGGATTAATCAGTTCAGAAAATGAATGAAATACGTTTTTAAAGTTTTTACCAACAGCATATCCATAAACGATCAAGAAAAGTGCCCAGTTTTCTTCTTGCCCTCATCTATGAGACTGTATTTAGGGCTCTGTATGCATTCAAAGCTATTATAAAAAAATACTATCGCAATATGTATGGGCAGTGGTGGTCTAGTGGTATAGGACACTGGATCGCTGAACCTAAAGTTGGGGGTTCGAGTCCCACTCTCCACAATGTTGTCACGGTCCCCCGAGTGCAGCTAACTGGGTTATCAAAGGTGGGCCGTGTCTCTCACTGTCTATGGTGTGAGGTTCGTGTAAAAGAACCATTGCTGACTTTTGGCAAGAGGTAGCTGCATAGCCATCAGCGTGTTTCTGCCCTGCAATGGCCTGGTGAGCTGTCCAGGGTGTACGCTGCCCTCGCCCGGAGTTGGCTGGGATGGGCGCCAGCCTCCCTGTGACCCTAATTAGGATTAAGTGGTTACAGAAAATGAACTGAACTGAACTAGCTCAACATGATTGCATTTATTTCTAAAGCCAACATTCCAGCAACACTTTCATTGTAATTCCCTTTATTCATGTCCCACAAACATGTGACTAATTACCTATGTAAGGATTTTTGTAAATATTTTTCCAGAGGTGAGGCTTTGGACAAGAAAGACTCTATCAGCTTTCAGAGAAGATCTGGATGGAATTCTCGCTCCAATAACAAATTTTCGGAAGTGTATTATTGTTGTAGGCCTAACAGGGGGATGGGTTTATTTCTACTTGGCAGAGGTTTGCACTCTCCAAGTTGACTTGTGATTATACAGTCACATAAATGTTCATTGCTTTCTTGTTTTTTTTTTCTCTCGTTTGTTTGTTTGTTTACTCCTTAGTGGTGGTGTGTGCACCTCTCACTCCTCCAGAGAACGGTGTCTTCATCCAGAACAAGTGTGAATATGAGTATAACTCAGCATGTGGTGTGCAGTGTCTACCAGGCTTTGAGCTGCAAGGAAGCAGTGTCAGATTGTGCCAAGCAGATGGCACCTGGTCTGGAGCTCCACCCACCTGTACAGGTGAGTCTGAAGACTCAAAAAACAAATACTACAGTAAGTACATTGATTGAGTGTATAAATGCCAGATGTAATCAGATAAATCCACATTACAGTCACTTGTTCATGTTTTCCTTTTGATTTATTGCTAAATATTGTCTGTAAGACTTTAATATTAAGACAAAGACACAGTATATGTATATTTCCTTTTAAATTATACATACAATGTTTGTTCGTGTTTAATTCACTCACTTTAAGTACAGTAATATATCTGACATCATCAGTGACATGCGATAGCATCATGCATATTAAAGGATTATTTACCAGCACCATCTTGGCAGGTCAAATCAGGTTCCATCATCAATTCTAATGATGCTAAAGGAGCTACGTAGGCTACCCCCCCCCCCCCATATCACCAACAGCACCACATGCAAATCGACCAGCTGTGAGCTCAAGTATATGGATGAAGGCAGATGTGCGTTTGGTTGAATGTGTTAGGAATTTTGCAGAATGATTATACCAATATAAAAAGGTATAATATGTCTGAGAAATGGGCAGGCTTTCACCCTTCCTCGTTGTTCACAGTTATATACTTGTGGCGTGCTAGCACACAGAGGGTTTAAAATTAAATATTCACAAAAACATGTTGATAAACATAATGAGTAACAGAGTGCAAAGACAATAAATACAATAAAATGAGAATAAAGTGTAATTCAAACCGAAATAATACTCTATACAATTAACTCTATGTCAGTGGTCCCTGAACTACGGCCCACCTTCACATTTGACCCGGCCCCCTGAACAATACCAGAGACGCATTATGATTATTTCTTTTTAGTCTGGCCACACAATCAAGATTAATACACACCTAGAACATGACATTCTATTCCACCCTTCTGCCGTCTGTGCCCCTATCAGCCCCCCCGAAACAAAAATCCTAGACTCTCCCCTGTCAAATGGAACGGAATAATGGTGAAAAGGTTATGGAAGAGAAAAATTGATTCAGAATGGAGGGTATTTAACCTGCAGTGGACAAACGGTTGCTTTTTTGTTCAATGCAAAGAAAACGCTGTTTGTATCATCTGTCAAGAGGTGGTGGCGGTATTCAAAGAATGCAATCTGCGCCGACACTCTGAATCCCGTCACAAAGACGAGTATGATCGCTTCCAAGGCCAAATGCAAGTAGACAAACTCTCAAAGCTAAAACGCGGACTGTTAGTTCAGGAGAATACATTTATACGCCAGGCTCGGCTGAGCCAGTCGTCTGTTTGGGCAGCTTTTGGGTTGCTCAACTGATAGCAAGCAGCGTTTTTTTTTTTTTTTTTTTCCCTGACTTTTCTGTGAAGGTCCCAGAAAGGTCTACTAATATTTGGTTGTTTGTGGCTTACAAGAAAAAAATTAATGTTTATGTTCAGGCAGCCCTGCGATCGTCACATTTTTTCCGTTACAAATTTACCTCGGGCCCCCATCAGAGAAGGGAAAAGTTATGTGGCCCTCGCAGGAAAAAGTTTGGGACCCCTGCTCTATGTAATCCTAGGTTTAAACTAAGGCTTGATGTCTGTGATATCCACGTTTTGAAAGAGTCGTGATGAGTGCAGGGGTGGAGGTGGGGGTCGTGGGTCAAAACGTGATGATTTTGAGGGAACCCAGTGTGTTTGCGATGGTCAAACTGACTCGACAAAAGTTTTGACTGCATTAGGACTTGACTATGATGCCTTCAAGTTTCATCACTTGGATGCACCTGTCTCCTGTTTGTAAGGTTAAGGGCCCAACGGTGGTGGTATTGGGGCTCGAACCCCTGACTTTTGAATTGAGTAACCCATTGCTGTAACCATTGAGCCACCACTGCTCTCACAGCAACTTGACTCTGGGTTCAAATTCAAAAGGGCATTTCTGTGTAGTATTTGCATGTCCCGTACTGGTGTTTGTTTACGTCTGTTTCCTCCACAGTCCAAAGCATGCACATTAGGCTAAATGACTGTTATAATCTTTCCCTGGGTTATGAAATCAAAAGTGTACAAGACGGTGATGAGGCCAGCGATGTTGTATGGTTTAGAAACAGTGGCGCTGAGGAAAAGACAGGAGGCAGAGCTGGAGGTAGCAGAGATGAAAATGTTGAGGTTCTCTTTGGGAGTAACGAGGATGGATAGGATCAGGAATGAGTACATCAGAGGGACAGCACATGTAAGAGAGTTTGGAGACAAAGTCAGAGAGGCTAGATTGAGATGGTTTGGACATGTACAGAGGAGGGATAGTGAGTATATTGGTAGTAGGATGCTGAGGTTGGAACTACCAGGCAGAAGGCCTAGAGGAAGAACAAAGAAGAGGTTTATGGATGTGGTGAAGGAGGACATGCAGGTAGTTGGTGTAAGAGAAGAAGATGCAGAGGATAGGGTGAGATGGAGGCAGATGATTAGCTGTGGCGACCCCTGAAGGGAACAGCCGAAAGGAAAAGAAGAAGAAGATAATCTTCCCCCAGTTGTGGATGTGAATAGCTGTGTGCATGTGTTGGAACTGCAATAGACTGGAGAGCTGTTCAGGGTGTACACATTTGTTCACTTTCTGTAACTACTTATTCCTAATTAGGGTCGCGGAGAGGCTGGCGCCCATCCCAGCAGACTCCGGGCGAGGGCAGAGTACACCCTGGACAGCTCGCCAGGCCATCGCAGGGCAGAAACACACAGCTTTGCAGCTACTCTTGTTGAAAATCAGCAATGGTTCTTTTACATGAACCTCACACCATGAATAGTGAGAGACATAGCCGGCCTCTGATAACCCAGTCAGCTGCACTTGGGGGGGGGGTGACAACCCATTTCGGATCAGTGACCCAGCACATTTACCACCAGGCCAGGCCACCACTGTCTTCAGGGTGTACACCTTTGCCCAAATTGGCCAAGATAGTCTACAGCCTCCTATTGACTTAAGCAGATTTGTAAACAAATGAATGCAGAACATATAATAAAAACATGCTCAAATAAAAATTCTGTGGTATATTTTAATCTGAAAACAAATCACTTTTTATCTTGCTCTCCTATTGATATTTGAAGTACCAGAAGGAGAACATATTGATTTTATGTTTTAATTTTCCACAACTGGAACCTCAAAGGCTCTGTAGGTCACACATGTTTTATTGTATGAAGTACGTCCTAAAAATCCTTGGACAGCAGACTGTGTCCTCTCTCTCTCTCTCTCTCTCTCTCTCTCTCTCTCTCTCTCGCTCGCTCTAATGAGCAAAGGAGAACTTTCATTGTCTGCTTTTTATTTACTTTTTGAGTACACACACGCACACACATGTAGAAAATATGTCACTTAAAACGCATCAAGTTCTACAAAGTCTTTGTAAGTAATAGAAAAGCAGACCACTCACTCATTCATACATTTTCAGAAATCACTTTATCCTGGTCAGGGTCATGGTGGATCTGGAAACTGGGAACACAGGGCTTGAGGACCCCCCCTGGATGGGAAGCCAGTTCTTCACAGGATACCAAACACACTAATGGACTATCCAGTCCACATAACAGTATGTCTTCTGGGAGTTTGGACTAGACTAGAGAACTGGGAGGGAACCCATGCAGACATTGGAAAAAATGAATCTTTATGCTGTCAGTTCGAAAAGTGCTGAAACCGTGAGATGGCAGCATCAAAGAAGAAAATAGACCATGAGCATCAAAAAGCAACAACAAAAAAAGCCAGAAATACATGAGAAGTTGATCATGTCTATATAGAACAGCACACTGTGACGAGTTCTGAGATATGTTCAGTGTGTTATAAACAAATGTACATACACTGTACTGTCTAAAGTAATTTTATAGCTGACCATCACAGCCATTTGTCATCCATCCATCCATTCATTTGCCAAAGCACTATGTCCTAATAAGATTTCAGTAGAGCTGAAGCCTATCTCAACTCACTCTGGGTGAAAGGGGAGTACACCCTGAATGGCTCATCAGACCAGCCATATTGCCGTTATTCTCCAAACTAATTTTAGAGAACGTGATTGTATAGGATGTTTTTACAGTACAGTGATCCCTCACTACTTCATGCTTCAGTTCCTGTGGCTTCAAAGCATCGCAGTTTTTTTCAAAAATATTCATAAAAAAAATTTAAAAATAATTAAATTAAGGAAAAATAGGGAAAAAGTTAAGGAAAATACTGCAAAACAAGGTTAATTATGCAAAAAAAAAAAAAAAAAAAACAATAACCTAAAACCCCCCAACAAAACTACTTACATACTACTTGTATGTGAGTGTATTTATATTTTATTTACATCTTATGCATTATTTTTGAATGATTAACTGTTGTAATAAGCATTTATAGTGTTGAATATGTATTTATTGATATTATATACATATATATACATGTACATATGCGTCAGTCAGGGGGGTCGATCCTATTTCACGGAAATCGGCACTCGCGCGGTGGGGGTGGGGGGGGCTGTCCTCATTAACGGCAGAAAGTGAGCGATGCCTGTATATCTCATAGCATTACAATTTCCTTTCACTGCAACAAAGAGGCCCGAGGGCTCCTGTTCCAGTAAGACAATGTAGTTGTGCACAAAGCAAGCTCCATAAATCACGGCAATCTGACATATTCACTCATGAAGACTGTTGTAACTGCATGATTATAAATCCCCACAGCCACATTCCAAAATAGAGCCGAAAGCCTTCTCAGAGGACCAGGGTTTGTTATAACAGTAAACAGAGATCAAATCTGGAATGGGATGCTCACTAGGCATGTATGAGTATGATGGAAAGGTGTCCAGAAACTTTTGGTTGTATATAGTTTTGGTTAGTTAAAACAGTGTCTGAGTGTAGGCCAATTTTGTTCTAATTTCTCAGAGCCGCCGTCTCTGGTACACGACTCTTCTGAGTATAAACACTAATCAAAACAAGTTTCCAAGGCACGACCACAGATTCTTACTGAATCTGAAAGTTGCCTAAATAACATTAATGACGTTATGAAACAGCTCATTCGAGGGCAGCCGTAGCCTAATGGTTCACAAAGCCACTTTGGGACTGAAAGGTCGCTGGTTTGATTCACGAGTTAGAAGACCAAATGTATGGTGCGGGGGAGTGAGCTATACCCTCTTTTCCTCCACCTTCATGGCTGAAGTGCCCTTGAGCAAGGCATCTAGATCCCAACTTCTCTCTGGGCTCCCTAACGTGTGCTGCAGCCCACTGCTTTGAGTTTGTGTTATTTTTTACAAATGATATTTCGGATCTCACTCATTCCCCACTTAATTCCACGTGCTGGGAGGCTGGAGGCCAAGCTGGGGGACACCCTAAACAGTTGACCAAACCATGAAAGAGACAAAACACAAAAGAATTCACACTTACCTCCACATATAGCTGCCAATTACAGGGATCCCTCACTTTCCGTGGTTAATGAGGACCGAGACACCCCCACCCCCACCCCACCCCCGTGACCGCCGATTTCCGCGAAGTAGAGCCGACCTCTCTGACTGACGTATATGTACATGTATATGTGTATATAATATCAATAAATACCTATTCAACACTATAAATGCTTATAATAACAATTAAACATTCAAAAATAATACATAAAATGTAAATAAAATATACATACACACACAGATGTGCACGCACACTCATTAAAATGTAAGTAGTTTTGTTGAGTTGTTTTTTTGTTTTTCTTTTGGTTTTTGGTTGGTTGTTTGTTTGTTTGTTTTTTGCATAATTGGCCTTGCTTTGTGGCATTTTCCTTATTTTTTTATTTTTCTATGAATATTTTTGAAAAACCCGCAATGCAATGAAGCCGCAGAAACTGAAGTATGAAGTAGCGAGGGATCACTGTAATACTTTTACCTGCTTTCACACAAATGAGGATGGGCTCCTCTTAATGTTTCTTCCTCATGGTGACTGTGGGAGAGAGAAAGTGAGCAGATGCCAGAGGAATGGAGGAGAAGTGTGCTTGTGCCCATTTTTAAGAACAAGGGAGATGTACAGAGTTGTGGCAACTACAGAGGGATAAAGTTGATGAGCCATACAATGAAGCTATGGGAAAGAATAGTGGAAGCAAGACTAAGGGCAGAGGTCAGCATTTGTGAACAACAGTTTGGTTTCATGCCAAGAAAGAGCACCACAGATGCAGTGTTTGCTTTGAGGATGTTAATAGAGAAGTACAGAGAAGGTCAGAAGGAGCTGCATTGTGCCTTTGTGGATCTGGAGAAAGCTTATGACAGGGTGCTGAGAGAAGAACTGTGGTATTGTATGAGGCAGTCTGGAGTGACAGAGAAGTATGTTAGAGTGGTGCAGGACATGTATGATAGCTGTAAGACAGTGGTGAGGTGTGCTGTCGGTGTGACAGAAGAGTTCAAGGTGGAGGTGGGACTGCATCAAGGGTCAGCTCTGAGCCCCTTCTTGTTTGCTATGGTGATGGACAGGCTAACAGACGAGGTTAGACAAGAATCTCCATGGACTATGATGTTTGCAGATGACATTGTGATCTGTAGTGAGAGCAGAGACCAAGTGGAGGAAAATCTAGAGAGGTGGAGGTATGCCCTGGAAAGGAGGGATTGAAGGTTAGTCTTAGTAAGACAGAATACATGTGTGTGAACGACAAGGACCCAAGAGGAACTTTGAGGTTACAGGGGGCAGGGATAAAGAAGGTGGAGGATTTTAAGTACTTAGGCTCAACAATCCAGAGCAATGGAGAGTGTGGAAAAGAGGTGAAGAAGCGTGTGCAGGCAGGTTGGAATGGATGGAGAAAAGTGTCGGTGTGATGTGTGATAGGAGAGTATCGGCAAGAATGAAGGGAAAAGTGTACAAGACGGTGATGAGGCCAGCAATGTTGTATGGTTTAGAGACAGTGGCCCTGGGGAAAAGACAGGAGTCAGAGTTGGAGGTAGCAGAGATGAAAATGTTGAGGTTCTCTTTGGGAGTAACGAGGATGGATAGGATCAGAAATGAGTACATCAGAGGGACAGCACATGTAAGATGTTTTGGAGACAAAGTCAGAGAGGCTAGATTGAGATGGTTTGGACATGTACAGAGGAGGGATAGTGAGTATATTGGTCGTAGGATGCTGAGGTTGGAACTACCAGGCAAAAGGCCCAGAGGAAGACCAAAGAGAAGATTTATGGATGCGGTGAAGGCGGACATGAAGGTCGTTGGAGTAAGAGTAGAAGATGCAGAGGATAGGGAGAGATGGAGGCAGATCATTTGCTGTGGCGACCCCTGAAGGGAACAGCCGAAAGGAAAAGAAGAGGTGACTGTGGGAGTTTCTCCTCCCCACCATCGCCATGGGTTTGCTCATTGGGCTGTGTAGAGTTTGTAGAAAAAAATCTTTAAATTATTTACAAATTTGTTCTTACTGTGTTGAACTGCTTTGCTTCAATGTGAAACTTAAAATAAGCTACACAAATAAAACTGAATTACCTTAAATTGAACAGATAAATGTATGTGTTTGGATTCAGGGCAGAAACTGAAGGCGCCAGAGGAAACCCAGACACGTACAGGAAGAATATCCAAGTGCGTGCAAAAAAACCTGAGCTCAGGAATTGGACCCATTACATTTTTTGTTGTTTTTTGTTTTTGCTGTGAAGTGGACGTGCTAGCCAATACACCAGGGGTTGGGAACCTTTTTGACTAAGAGAGCCAAAAAAAAAAAAAAAAAAGAATCTAATCCTCTGAGAGCCAAATATATATTTTTAATACTGAGACCAACAATTTGAGAGTATAATAAGACTCTGAATTTATTTTAAACAGCATTGTTATAACAAAGTTATTTCTTAATAAGAAAAGTATTTACTATTAATGCGACTTCTGGTGCTGCATGGTGTTGCTGATGGCTTTGTAGTCTGGTTGATACGTGCTGAGGTTCAGCTTCATGCAGGCGTTTAGGCTTCCATCTATTAAACGTGACCGCAGGTTGGTCTTGATGCTTTTCAGGTATGAGGAGGACTGCTCGCGTGCGCATGTGGAGCCAAACATGGTCAATACGACAGGACTCACACTGCAGTGTTTATGTGACAGGAAGCGCATCCCAAGTTTTGGCAATCAGCAGGTTGACTGGTTGAAGTTTTTTCATTCTGTCCATTTGTGTTTTGCTTGCCAACTCTGCCTGGCTTCTTGCACATGAGCTGATCAAAACGAGGGAAATTTACCTCTTTACCTAAAAACAACTCACACAGGCTGTTGTATATAATCCAATTAAATTAGAATTTCAAGGTATCGGCCCCACCCACACACCGGGGTACAGAAAGGATTGGCTCTCCGCTGCGGGCCACAGTGACAAGTGGCATTGAAAATAGATGTATAGATTGAAATGCGTGAGATTTATTTATGTTTTTGTTTTATTTGATGTTTTTTTTCTATATTTTTATTTAAAGGACAGTAAAATTATGTATTAGTTATTCTGTTAAGAAAGGCCACCTGATTTATCCGAGAGCCAGATGCAGTCATCAAAAGAGCCACGTCTGGCTCACGATCCATTGGTTCCCGACCCCTGCAATACACAGTTGTCCCACCCTCAATGTCATATATGGAAACACAAATTTGGTTTATAAACACTAACAGAAAGGAAGTGGGTTCAAGAAACTGATTTATCAGGATTTCGTAGCGGTATTTTAATCTTTAAAAACTGTTAGGCCCAGCGAACTTTAAAAAATGTATATTGTATTCCATTCCCATCCACTCCATGTGAGCTTCAAAATCTTTATTCATTCATTCATTCATTTCAAGATGCTTAATCCTAATTAGGGTTGCTGGAAGGCTGCACCCATCTCAGAAGAATCTGGATGAGGGTGGGGCACATTCTGGACAGCCAATCCATTGCAGTCAAACACTTTATACTCCTTTTAATTTGTAAATAAAAAAGCTTTTTTTTAATGAAATGCATGGTAGTCTTTTGGACAACAGTTGCATATTTACACATCAGTAGTTAAGGCTCTAGATTAGCGATGAGCAGGATGGGTCAAGCCCCAGTAGCAATACTGTCACTGTTTGGCTCTCATAAAACTGGGTTCCTCTGGATAAGGATGGCATAAATGTAATGTTGCCTGTATCTGTATATAAACATGTTTTGAAAGTGTTGGGGTAAGTGAGTCAAAATCCCAATTGCGTATAAATCTATGAAAGGAGCTGATACAATATGATCCGAGAATATATCACTGTCTGTCTGTCTTCCTTTCGGCTTTTTCCCTTTTTACTCGGGAGTCGCCACAGCGAATCATCTGATTCGCACGTTTGATTTGGCAGAGGTTTTTACGTCGGATGCCCTTCCTGTCACAACCCTTTTAGCAAGGGACAGAAACACGCTGACGACTTTGCAGCTACTCTTTACGAAAGTCAGCAATGGTTCTTTTACATGAACCTCTCACCATAGACAGTGACAGACATGGCCCGCCTTTGATAACCCAGTTAGCTGTACTGGGGGGATCCGAGAATATATCACTAAACTAAAAATATTGCAAAATACAGAGCTAAAGAACAGAAACCAACCACAAGCATTGGAGTAACTGAGGTTCTTGATACGGTTCATGACATTAATACAGTAAGCCCTTGTCCATTCGCGGTTCAGTGGTCGCGGCCCTGCATACTCATGAATTAGCGGCAAACATGGAAGTTACTGGCATGTGAATGAAATTTAGCCAATGGCTGAGAGCTTTTATTTCTCCCACCTGCTGATTGGTTGCAGATGATGTGTACACCTCTTTTTTTTCATTGCGCACATGTCATGAACGTGATTGCTCGAATTGTGAATGCATGATTTTTTAGTGTGTTTTTAATGATCATTTAAGTTCTGTGATGTCACTCAAACGCCCTACATCTTCTCTAGCTTCTAATAAGGAGCCTAAGTGCTTTATTTATTCATAAATATTATTTACAGTACAAAATTAAAAAGTTTTTATTTCATCATTACTACATTTTACTGCATTATTACTGTATTAATGAGTAAGGCTGTCTATAGAATGTCAAAGTCAGAGAGGCTAGATTGAGATGGTTTGGACATGTACAGAGGAGGGATGGTGACTATATTGGTAGTAGGATGCTGAGGTTGGAACTACCAGGCAGAAGGTCTAGAAGAAGACCAAAGAGACGATTTATGGATGTGGTGAAGGAAGACATGAAGGTAGTTGGTGTAAGAGAAGAAGATGCAGAGGACAGGGTGAGATGGAGACAGACGATTCTCTGTGGCGACCCCTGAAGGGAGCCGCTGAAAGGAAAAGAAGAAGACTGTCTATAGAATGTGTTTAACAAGCATATTTTACACATGTAATATCATACATAGGGTTTTAAAACCGCGTCAATAATTCACGGGTTTTCAGGATCCACGAGAAAGGGCAGAACGCAACCACCACGAATAACAGGGGCCTACTGTACGTCACAACTTATTGATGTGTGTGTTCTCCACAGTGTGTTCCTGTCCGGATCTGTTTGCTCCTGATCATGGAGAGCTGATCTGCAATGACGGCGACTCTTCGTCTCGACGTGCGTGTACCGTGCGCTGTCGGAAAGGCTACACATTGGAGGGCAAAGCCAAACTCACCTGCTTGCCAAACTCACAGTGGAGCAGCCCTCCACCTCGGTGTGTGGGTAAGCTAACAAGGGTGTGTGTATGTGTGTGTTAGTTTGACATTTACGTTTATAGCACTTGGCAGACACTCAGGCGAATTCAAAGCACAGAAATGCTTCATTATTTCTTTAGAAAACAAATCCTTGAAGTTGTATAAATCGTTAAGAGTCTTAAAATACCAAGAGATTTTTAAAGTGTGTAATTTGTGCTGATTTAAGTGCTTAGTATAAATACATAGAGAGAGAGAGAGAGATTAGTCTGCCACCTGGATGTCAGTATAGAAAAGAGTCATGATTCTTGTTCTTTTTGTGTGTTGCATCTTGATGTGTGGTGGTGGTGGTGTTGTCAGGGGCGTGAGGTTGGCATGGGAAGCTGAGGGAATTAAGGATGGACGGAGGCTAGTTCATTTTTGGTTTTGTAAACCAGGATAAGAGTCTTAAAGACAATGCAGCTGGAACAGGGGTGAACTCGATGCTGCTCAGGAAACTTCAGACCGCTGCACTCAAGGATCTAATGTCTTATCCAGTAATAGCAACCGGGAGTGCTTTTCATTAGTCAAGCCTTGAGAGGCTGAGTTTTGACTTTTTGATTTTGCCATACTGCATTAATCCAAAAAATAAATTTTTGGCTCCCAATATAACCAATCCAAAGTGAACACACACACACACATTAACAGTTGACACAAACACACTTGGGTCACTGGGATGACATACATTGCGCCGTCCATATAGCATTGGGGGTTGTTTTTTGTTTTGTGTTAATTTAGAGTGTTTTTTGTTTTTTTTGTTTTTTTTTGTTTTTTTTTTGCATAATTGGCCTTGTTTTTGTGGCATTTTCCTTAACTTTTTCCCCTATTCTTCCTTAATTTCCTTATTTTTTTAATTCGATGAATATTTATTTATTAAAAAAAAAAACACGACGTACTGAAGCCGCATGAATTGAAGCGCGCAGTAGTGAGGGATCCCTGTATTTCCAACATCGTATATCAAGTCAGTATTGCTGAGCTAATGTAGGATTGAGAGACATGCTAAATAGCCAGCAGAGTCTTTAATGATTTCCTTAATGGAACGAGGACTAGACCCTTCTTGGAGTCTTCAGAGGGTGTGTTGGAGAACGCTCCTTTTTGAGACTCACTCGTTGTCTTGGGAGACTTCAACGCCCATGTGGGCAACTATAGTGTGACCTGGAATGATGTGATCGGTAGGTACGACCTCTCCAGTCTGAATCTGAATAGTGTTTCATTGTTGGACTCCTGTGCTCGTCACAGTTTGTCTATCACAAACAACATATTCGAACATAAGTGCGCAATTAAGTGCACTTGGCACCAGAACACCCTAGGTCGCTGCTTGATGACTGACTTTGTAGTCGTGTCATCGGACTTGCGTCTATATGTTCTGGAAACTCGGGTGAAGAGAGGAGCTGAGCTGTCTACCGATCACCACCTAGTGGTGAGTTGGCTTGGGTGGTGGGGTAGGCTGCCTTCCAGACCTGGCAGGCCCAAGCGTGTAATCCGGGTCTGCTGGGAATGTTTGGCAGAGTCCCCTGCCTGAGAAGCCTTTAACTCCCACCTCCAGCAGAGCTACAAACACGTCCTGGAGGAGGCGGGTGACCTGGAATTCGAATGGGCCATGTTTCGTGCCTCCATTGCTGAGGAGACAGCCCATAGCTGTGGCCGGAAGGTCATCGGTGCTTGTCATGGCGGTAACCCCCGAACCTGGTGGTGGACACCAGTGGTGAGGGGTGCCGTCCAGCTGAAAAAGGAGGTCTATCAGGTTTTATTAGCCTGTCGGACTCCCGAGGCAGCGGACAGATACTGGCAGGCCAAAGGTGCTGCAGCCGAGGCTGTCGCAGATGCAAAATCTCTGGCGTGGGAAGAGTTTGATGAGGGCCTGCAGAGTGATTATCGGTTGGCCTCAAAAAGGTTCTGGGCCACCATCCGATGCCTCAGGAGGGGGATGCAGTTCTCCAGAAACACTGTTTACAGACATGAAGACAGTTGGTGTAAGAGAAAAAGATGCAGAGGACAGGGTGAGATGGAGGCAGATGATTCGCTGTGGCGAACCCTGAAGGGAAAAGCCGAAAGGACAAGAAGAAGATATATCAAGTCAGTGTTGCCGAGTTAATGTAGGATTGAGAGTCATGCTACATAGCCAGCTGAGTCTTTAATGACTTCACTAAAGGAACGAGGACTCGGCCCTGAGGCACTCCAAAGTCTTCATAGAGAAAATATGGATGATTTGATTCATATTAACCAACAATGCAGGAATATTATACAGATTCACGCATTACTTAATAAATCAGAGCCACATGCTCAGTTTCTGTTGCTTTCTGGACTCACTACACTTTAGAACAACCCTTGTACCATTCTCAATCACATGACCTCTTATATATGACTATGTCACTTTCACATATGATACTGAGAAAAAAATTATAATGTACATAGAAACACTTCGTTTCTGCGTGCTCAGTGCAAAGTATTGTTGTTTTTGTGACAAGCCTGATAATGCATCGTGAGCATAGAGGTTAACATCCATCTCACAACAAATAGATCCTGGGTTTGAATACCAGGCTCGGCTGTTTCTGTGTGGAGCTTGGATGATTTCCTTGTGTATGCGTGGGTTTCCTCTGGGTTCTCCGGATTCCTCTCACCTTCCAAAGACAAACACATCAAGCTAATCGGCTGTTCCAGATTGCCCCAAGATGTGAGTGTGAACAGTTGTGTATCCATTGACCCTGCAGTAGTCCGTCGAGATCTATAGGGTGTACCATATCCTCCAGCATCCCCACGACCCTGGTAGGAATAAGTGGTTTGGATAATGAGTAGAGTGAGTGCCTGGTTTGTCTCGATAAACCTTTTTTTTTAACTGCAATTTCTTCCACCTTCAGGTTTTGCTGCACAGAAGCATAAGAGAAATATTTGTGCCAACAGCCAAGCAGTTGTTGCTTTTTTTTTTTTTTCCTCAAAATACAGTAATTACCCCGTAGATGGTTTAAAAGTTAAGGCCATGTTCATCAGTAGAATCATCATCAAATATACTGTTTGCAATGCATACAAACATTGGAAGGAAGGACAGATGGACGTCCAAGCGATCTAAAATCAAGCCAATGATTTCTTAAGGGTGTGATAATGATTGTTCTCTTTAAAATTTACAGTTACGTTGTTTTTGGTGTCTTCTCTCAATTGTGTGTGACACAAACTAAAACCCTGAACGCCACTGATGTCAGTTTTGGCCAGGTTTTGTTTTTGAATGCGGAATGTAAAAACACTGCTAATGAACGCGGCACCTATCCAACTTAATGCTGTCCCTGTTTCTCTCTCACACTCGGGAATCCCACCCTGACGGCGTGCTTTAGCATGCGCTATAGATTAGCCTCAACCACAAGACAAAGCTTACACAGCTTCTATAGCCAGGGTTTCTCTGCGACTCTCTGGCTTTGTTGTGCTCTGCCTCCCATGACTCACTGAGCTCCGTTTAAACTCCAGACATCTGCCGAGCCAAGCAGCCAAACCTCACTACTGCTGTTTATCGCTTTCCATTTCTCCATCTTTCTTCATTTCAGTCCATCAGACTGGGCCAGAAGCAGACGTTCATGTCACACTAGTGGCTAATCTTGTGGTTAATGCTATTTGCTCATCCATATAGGCGCATGTTCAGTGTAACCAAAAGGCATGAAGAGCTCCAGAGTGTTTCAGTGCTCACTTGTGTTTGTGTTTCTGCTGTCAGTCGTATTACATCCAGTTTCTAAGTACGTCTGCTAAAACCGCCATAGCCAAGCCTGAACGGCGGGATCCAAAGAGAGATGTTGTTCAGGGTGAAGGCTGTGTGTGTGTGTGTGTGTGTGTGTGTGTGTGTGCATGTCTGTGTGTGTGTGTGTGTGTGTGTGTGTGTGTGTGTGTGTGTGCCAGAATATTCTGAAACCTCATGTTTTTTTTGTAATACAGATGTGGGAATCATCTCTCTCTCTCTCTCTCTCTCTCTCTCTCTCTCTCTCTCTCTCTCCCTCTCTCTCGCCCTCTCTCTTTAAATACACATCATATAAAGTTTTATAAAGGTTCTTCAGTAATTGTGGTTAAATGGCGTTGTCTTTGTACATGAAATAGTCAAACCGTTCTTAAGTTAAAATAATACCACCACACATTCAGTGATATTGCTCGACTAACATTTGGGTTTACGTAGACATCTGTCTGAAGTCTACCATTACTTGCGTTATGATTATAGCTAAACGAACATCTTTCTGTATATTGTTTAATCAAAAATAAATAATTTATTTCTGGTCGTTTAACTTTGATGCCTCACATTCCTCCAGTATATTGTGGTCTCCAGACAAATTAAAAGGAATTTTAAAAGCGCCATCATTTATTTTTCCTTTCGATGGAGCTGGAATCTGCCCAGCCTGAACTGCTATGTACACTGCCAGATCTAAAAAGTCCTTCAATCTTAATATTTTGTTGGGGCGCCTCACCTTTAGGTTTGACCCGAATTAAACCCACACAAGAACATAAAGAATGGGCTCCCGAGTGGCGCATCAACAAGGTGTGTGACTATTAACCCAGAGATCGCAAGTTTAAATCTGGTTTAGTGCCACCCATGTGACCAGGACTCCATGGGAGCTAAATGGTTGAGCACTAATGGGAGGGAGGGAGGGAGGGAGGGAGGGACAGCATACACTCACTTCCCTGTCACTTACAGTGATTGCCAGCCAATTATAGGCATCTGTGAGCTCATTTGTAAGGGGGCGGAGAGCACTTTCCCTCCGAGTGTGTTCGATAATCTCCAAATACGCATGGTGCCACAGTTTGAAAAAAGCCAGGTGGCTAACATTGCATGTCACAGCATGTGCATGCGTTTGCCACTCCCTGGACAGTGAGCGTCATGTGATACTGAAGGAAATACTTGATAACTGTGAATTGGATATGACTGAATTAGGGAAAAAATGGGAAACCCCCCCCCCAATGTTTGCTGAATGCATGACATGTTGATTATGTGCAGGATATATATATATATATATATATATATATATACATATATACACACACATACACACATATGTATATATATATATATATATATATATATATATATATATATATATATATATATATATATTGTATTTTTTTTCTTGGGCTGGGCAGTGTGTGGTCTCTTTCATTGGTAAAATTCACTATGCACTGAGTGGCCTTGAGGAAGTATCAGGCACGCTCTCAGAAATACAAGTGATTGATCCCGTGGTCTGTTACTCTGATCGGAAGGCCGTCTTTACCCTATCTTTCAATTCCTCGCTATTTATGTTGTCCCTTTTCAGAAGTGCGTTGTGACCCAATTGTGAACCTGGAGCAGGTCCGTCTGTCACCTCCTGCCTGTGGAAAAAGAGCATTGAGGAGTGGAGCATTGTGTAGATTTTCTTGTCACCGTGGTTATCATCTTTTGGGTAATCCAGAGGTGCGCTGCCTACCAACAGGAAGCTGGAGCAACAATATAAATAAAGTTGCCTGTGCAGGTACCAGAAACATGTGTGTGTGTGTGTGTGTGTGTGTGTGTGTGTGTGTGTCTGTGTGTGTGTGTGTACATATATGTGTGTGTGTGTGTGTGTGTGTGTGTATGTGTGTGTGTGTGTGTGTGTGTGTGTGTGTGTGTGTGTGTGTGTGTGTGTGCATATGTGTGTGTGTGTGTGTGTGTGTGTGTGTGTGCATATGTGTGTGTGTGTGGGGGGGGGGGGGTGTGCATTGTCTGTAAGGCAGTGTACTGTGGAATCACAGGCGTACAGATGGGATGTCTGCTTCAGCAGGTGGTCTGTTTTTACTGCTGTGACACCCAGCTGAACTTTCCATTTAATGCCCAGCAGGCTTTGTGGAAACTCCTCAGACACCATGCGTGCAAATGCTAAAGGAGTTCAGCATGGTTCGTGGGTCCCTATCTGAGTGAGTCCAGGAACAATCCAAACTGAATTGATATGTTCTGCTTTCTCTCATTAAGACACTAAGATACCATCTGCATCTGCACATTTATTCAGGTGGACAAGGGAAAGAAAAAAAAGTATATGTATATATATATACCACTCTGAAAGAATTGCTTGTGTGTGTGTGTGTGTGTGTGTGTGTGTGTGTGTGTGTGTGTGTGTGTGTGTGAGAGAGAGAGAGAGAGAGAAGGGGGGCAGGCTGGCGTCCATCTCAGCCGACTCTAGGTGAGGGCAGGGTGCACCCTGGACATCGCAGGGCATTGCTCAGTTAAAGAAAATGGAATAAAAATTGTATGTCAATCTGGAGAAGATTGTCTGCCCAATACTGTAGACATAAACAATCCAATCCCAGCTGTGGTTCGCACATCCTGTATAGGTCGTCAATCTATTGCAAAGATACAAAAAACCAATTGGCACTCACATTCATGTATATCAGAAATTTAGAGTAGGTATTTCAGATAATCCGTTATTTTTGGACTGTAGGTTGAAACAGCAAAGTCCAGAGGAAACCCTTACATGTACAGGATCAACATGAAAACTTCACACAGAAAGGCTCTCCTCAGCCACCAGACTTAATCACGTCTTCTTCTTTTCCTTTCGGCTGTTCCTTTCAGGGGTCGCCACAGCGAATCATCTGCCTCCATCTCACCCTATCCTCTGCATCTTCTTCTCTTACACCAACTACCTTCATGTCCTCCTTCACCACATACATAAATCTCCTCTTTGGTCTTCCTCTCCACCTTCTGTCTGGCAGTTCCAACCTCAGCATCCTACTACCAATATACTCACCATCCCTCCTCTGTACATGTCCAAACCATCTCAATCTAGCCTCTCTGACTTTTTTCTCCAAAACATCTTACATGTGCTGTCCCTCATGAATGATGTACTCATTCCTGATCCTATTTATCCTCGTTACTCCCAAAGAGAACCTCAACATTTTCATCTCTGACCAGACTTAAACACTGATGTACTAAATTAAATCAGTGTCTTTTAGCTTTACGTCAGTGTTTTTTAGTCCGTCATCAGTCCTAACATCTCCATGTGTTTTATTTCATCTGTCATTTATTCGGGTCTTGAACCCAGAATCTTCCTTCAGGAAGGCAGAAATACTGACCACTATGCCACTGTGAGCCCATAAAAAAAATTCTGCGATACAAAATAAGAGACGGTACTGATGGGATGGAAGATGCAAATAAAGGAACATTGATTTTATTATTTATATTTGTCATCGTTCATATAGATGCAGAGCCTCCATGGATTCAGTGTCCTGAGAACATCATCACCCAGACCAGCAAGCATCAAGGCTTTTCTAACGTTACCTTGAGTCCACCAGTACTGCGAGATAATTCCGGACATGAGGTAAGTTTTATTTTCCTTTTCTGTGCTTGTTTTGTCTTTTGGACAATTGTTTATCCTCAGATGAATAGATCACAAGATCTAAGAGTAATCTCGACCTTTACTTCTACTGAGCGTTGAGTCGTAGATCCAGCTTTTCTCCCATGTTATTCTAATGAGACCATCTTGCATTACAAACCTCCACAAACTGAAACAATAAGCGCTCCTAATTGTCTATGGCTGGAAATGTCTGAATAGATCCAGCAGAATAAAGCCAGTGCTGAAATATTCCTCAAGGTTTTTTTTTTCTACAGTCTGAGTTATCATGGAAACTTAGCAGTGTTAACAATGATATTTTCGGAGATCTACATGTGACCCGGTGCATGGCTCTGACTCAGATTCCCTCAGCAGAATGTTAGTAATCTGTGCAGTCTACACTTTCTGCTCTTTCGTGTGCTCTCTAATTGAGTTCAAGACATGACGTAAAACTGCCCACTTCTGGGTTCAGTAAATCCAGTCGTGTCAGTTTGAACCATACTCTAATGGGTATTTATTGCTCTACAAAAAAAAAAAAAAAAAAAAAAATGTAGTCCTTTACAGAGACAAACTGAAGAACCCTGAATAAGTGGCTTTAACAGATGATTGCTGTCAAGCTTTATGGCTTTGCTCTTACATGTAGAAGTTTTCGTTGGAGTCCATGGGCAACCTATCAGAGATTCTTGACATCAGCGTCCCACATGACCCATTACGGTTTCAGTTTGTAATATGTTTACTTTACGAACAGCAAAATGGCTTCAAATCTGCATAAGAATGTCAACAAAATATCCTATTACTCAACTGGGATGACAGAACCAAAACCTCCAACTCGTACAACCTCACAGCAAAACTGAACAACAACTCAAAGTCATGACGTTCTACAGTCGTCGCGTTTAGGTTAAGGCTCAGGAGGTTGAGAGTTCAAATCCTGACACTCCAGCCCTGGTTTCGCCATCAGGACGATGACCTGCTGAATGATTGGCTGTAAATGAAAGCAACCTGATTTCCACACAATATTTCACAATCTCCTGAGAGTTGATTCTCTGATTCTTGAAACTGACCTCAGAAGTAGAACGTTTCTTGAATAAGTGTGAGTTATTGTTACCACCCCAAATTTGATTGTTCTCCAATAAAAGCATTTCAGTTGTGCTTTATTATTCCTCTGATTATTAACATTTTTTAACAGCACTTCATATTGTTTTAACTATTTCTTCTGAAACATCTGTGCAGCATATAAAGCACAGCGACCACCGAGTCCAAGTGTTCTGACCATTACATCCCACAAAAATAGAGCTTGTTCCAGTCATTTATTTCCTGAACCATTTAATCCTATCGGTGTCACTGGGAGGCTGTTTGATCCTTCTCTGAGACCCTGATCAGCTAATCGGACCAACACACACACACACACACACACACACACACACACACACAAAACTTATTTACATTTAGGGGCAATTTCGAACAACAAGTAAGCCTAATACACCCATTTCACTGGCGCGCGGCAGACTTGCGGAAGCAAAAATGTCGTCATCCTCGAAGGTTCCTCAGTCATTCCGTCATCTTCCGTGTCCTTCCATATGATTCCGAACATATTCCTCCACTTCTGGCTGGCCAAAATCTTCCGCGAACATGCTTTTGAACATGTTCACGGAACAATTTTCTGGCAGTGTTCCCTGAGGTTCCTCAGTCGTTCCGCAAACGTTACGTCATTTCCTCAAACGTTGCGTGATCATTCCTTTTATTCCGCCAGTGTTACATGACTGTTCCACAAGCCTCCCCCCCCTCGTCCGGATGGTCAAAAGCGGCCAAAGAATCCCCACGGAATACTCACGGAAGGTTTACGGAATACATGCGGAATGTTTGCGGAATGGGTGCGGATAACACGGAAGACTTGCGGAACACTCAAGGAAGTCACTTCCACTATAAATTATTCCAATTTATTCACTTTATTTTTTCTCTTTTCCTGTTCATGTAATAAAGTTTTAAAGTTATAATCACTGTGGTTTGGACTTGTGTGCATGGTTTTTAGTCTGGAATGATTTATTGATATGCAAATAAAAAGAATGTATTGACATTATTGATATTAAACATATTAACATATGTTAAATTTTAAATTTATTGTAAATTACAAACATATTGCACATTAGAAACATATGGTAAATTACAAACATATGTAAATTTTACATTTATTGTACATTATAAACATATTATACATTATAAACATATAGTGTGAATGAGAGAATGAGCTTCCTTGGTCGATTCCGCGTATTTATAGGTGGAATCAGGAGCAAATCTTTTGATCTTTGCTGATTTTTCCTCGTTGAAACGTGGTTACGCCGGGTATTCCTCAGTCATTACCAAGTCATTCCTTAGTCATTCCGTGTTGAACGTGAACGTTTCGCCTTTCTTCTGCCTGTTCCGCAATCATTCCGTAGAGTAGTGCCGTAGGTATTCCTCGAGTGTTCCGTGCTTTCCGTGAACGCTCTGCGAATTATCTGAAGGTCTTCCTTTGCAATCTGCACTGGTTCCGAAGGTAATCCGAGTGCTTTTACGCACGTATTTCGACATTGTACTGCGGCCTTTCCGTGTCTTTTCCGCACATTCCGTGACCGTTCGGAAGGTGTTCCGAAAGTACAATTTTCCATAGGTTTTTGACCCATTTTCCTCCGTAGACTGCGTTCCGCGTTTTTCCATCACGATCATTGCATTCCGCGCTCCAGTGAAATGGGGGTATTATGTACATGCCTTTAGTAGGAAACCATAGTACAGAAAGGAAGCCCATACAAACACACGAAGAACATGCAAACTCCACTCAGAAATATCCAGGACCTTTTTGACTGTGAGACAGACCTGCTCTGCCCAAGAGCTCATACTTTAAATAGCTTACATCGCAAAAATTAAGGAGGAACAGCTCAGCCCCGTCACTGTGACAACAGACTTTAAAGGGTTAAATTCCTTCTTCTGGCAGAAAAACCTTAAGATAAACCTTTGACCCTGATTGACTATGTAAAAAAAAACAGTATATTGTCCTAGTCAGGTATGAGTTAGTATAGAAACAAGAACAGATCAGAGCGATTGCATTAATAGATGCTGTACTTGTAAACTGGATTATGGTCTGTGCTACTGGCAGTGATGGCGTCGTAGTGCTTAGCACATCTGCCTGACTGCAAGAAGGTCCAGGATTTGAATCCCGGGCTTCTCCCAGGTGTTTCTCTGCATGTTCTCCCCATGCTTGCATCGGTTTCTCCAGATACTCGGGTTTCCTCCAAATGTTCAGAAGCATGCACAGTGGGTTATTTAGCCGTTTCAAAACTGTCCCTAGATGTGCATGTGAGTGGGAGTGTGAATGGCTCCGTGTGTGTTGCCCTACAGCAGCTGTTCAGTGTGTACCTTCGCTCAGTGTCGGCGCTGACAGGCTCCAGTATGGTCGTGACCCTAGTAGAATTAAATGGTTTGGAAAGTGAGTGAATGAGTTCTGTCAAAGATGCTGTTATCAAAAATGAATTAACACTTTCAGACCTCAGCTGCCTTCAGATTTACGCCAGTGCTCTGGTATAAAGTATAATAATAAATATGTCCTCTGGTTAATTTCTCAGGTTGTTCTTCAGGTCACACCCATCCTCAGTCCTGCCCAGCCTTTCCCGATTGGCACAGTTCTCATCACATACACTGCTACCGATGCAGCTGGGAACAAGGCCAACTGCTCCTTCACTGTCACTGTTATAGGTGTGTCCTGTTTTCCGACTCATTAGCAACACCCCGTATATGTCCATAGGTCACTCAAACATTTATGTTTGTACCGTCTCCGAAATATTTATTACTTCTTTATCTTCAGCACAAATGCAAGTAACCCGGTGCATGCCCTCGACTGCCTTTATTTGGTGCTCCATTTTATAAAGGATGTTGCCTTAATCAGTTCGGAATCCCAACAATGTTTCTATTTCCTTAGATATGGAGCCTCCGTTGATTGACAGGTGCCGGTCTCCACCCACAATCCAGGCCACAGACACACAGACGCTAGTCTACTGGGACGAGCCACAGTTTTCAGACAATTCAGGTACACACCCACAGAAACGGAGCATGAGGGAGGGAGCGGGAGTGAGATCGGTGGAAATTAAGAAACTGAGATGGAGTTAATGAATAAGGGCAAGATATCTACGAAAAGTGTCCAGGAAAAATGTAGCCCACGGTGGAAAGGGCCAGGATTCCGAATGCGGTGCCGTGGGAACGGAATCTATGGAAACCAGGTTTCCATGTGCCATGTGTTCGAATCAGACAGCTCCCCAAATCCCTTGTGAGCGTGTGCTAGACCCATCACGACAAACTTTTACTGCATTCAGCTAATTCACAGACATTATCGAGAATCCGTTCAGGAAATGTTTTCCTACATAGAGAATTTGTTGTATGAGATTTCAAGGCAGTGATAAGGCGGGGTCGGGGTGTATTGATTTTCTGGATACAGGACTGGAAAATGGGTAAAACGAGATGACCATAATGCATTTCTCTGTACTTAAGCAGCCATTCATAGCATTAAAACAAAACCTTCAAACTAAACAAAACACGGTCGTGACCTTTAATCATGTCTGCACACACACACACACACACACACACACACACACACACACACACACACACACACGTGTAACTGGTCCACTGTGGCTACTCTGTCGACGTCACATCAGAGTTAGACTGACGATAGCAAGCTGTGGTTTTCCAAGTCCGCACCCTGATGCTGGCCTATATTTGGAAAGAGTGGCGGTGTGCGGCACCATCCAGCAGACGCTGCTCCCAGACGTTTGTCAGATGGTTTGGAATGATACTGGAGCTTCTGTGGAAAACGCTGTGTGTGTGTGTGTGTGTGTGTCCATATGTGAGTCACGCACATGTTTGCGTGATCGTGTGTTTGTGTTTGGTCTACATCACTGTGAAATAAGTAAAATACTGTAACCTCGTAACTGTGCAAAATTAATACGTACTTCTATTACCGCCCACATCTCCAGCAGCGAGTCAGCTCTGCTCTTGCTAATCCTCAGACACTGACTGTATTCACAGGGCAATGTGGTCCTGTTTGTCAGGGCTCGGGTTAAAGGCAACGTGAGTCATTTAAGCAGGTGTATTAGAGGCTTGATGAACTCTTTCAGGGGACTTTTAGATTGGTCTCGGATCGGCATTGTGCTTAACACATCTGTCTCACAGCAAGAAGGTCCTGTGTCCTGTTGAGGACACTTCTGTGCGTATAACACAGGACTGCTTAAGTGTGATTACTCAGACGGTGCTTGTTTTCTACAACCGACAGTGACTAAGCTGCTCAGTGTGAGATGTCAAATAAATTAATTATTACTGTATGAATCATTAATTAATTTATTAATAACTAATTTAATTAACATCTCATACTGAGCAGCTTAGTAAACCTTAACTTCCTGCACAAACACTTGGCACATTAAATGTGGTACTAAATGCCCATCTTATAGTTGTCGAAACTATATTTTGCCATATTTCTGATTTCTTTCTATTATTCTTGCGACAAAGCTCGAGGTTAAAAAAAAAAGAAAACAGATCAGACATCGACAGCATTTGACAGACACACATATCCACAGCAACCTCATCATTTTTTCTGTAACCGCTTCATCCTAATTAGGGTCACGGGGAGGCTGGTGCCTATCCCAGCCAACTCAGGTCGAGGGCAGAGTACACCCTGGAAAGCTCACCAGGCCATCGCAGGGCAAAAACACGCTGACATCTTTGCAGCCTACTCTTGTCGAAAGTCAGCAATGGTTCTTTTACATGCTTCTCACCATAGACAGTGAGAGACATGGTCGGCCTTTGATAACCCAGTTAGCTGCACTGGGGAGGATAGTGACAACCTTGTGGAGAGTGGGACTCGAACCCACAACCTTTGGATCAGCGATCCGGCACCTTATACCTCTAGACCACCACTGCCCCCTCCACAGCAACCTGTTTTTTTTTTTGGTTATCTCACTTGCATGACTGAGTCACTGGGGTGAAGGGCCTTGCTCAAGGACCATCAGCCAATGGTAGGCACATGGTGGTATGGAGGCTTGAGCCACCCACCTTCTGATCAGGAGACCAGAGCCTCATCCACTGAGCCACCATTTCCCCAGACAAT
This sequence comes from Plotosus lineatus, assembly GCA_024760905.1. Taxonomy (NCBI): domain Eukaryota; kingdom Metazoa; phylum Chordata; class Actinopteri; order Siluriformes; family Plotosidae; genus Plotosus; species Plotosus lineatus. The sequence continues at coordinate 26,237,876 of CM045745.1, forward strand.
TATATTTAAAATAATTTCATTTCATGTATATTTTTAACGTATTTTGAACAAGAAATCCTTTCAAACTTTTTTTTTTTTTTTTTTTTTTGATGCAGTAATATAAATGACGCCCAAAATGTTATCTGGTTATTTTTATCATTTAAATTAACAAAAACAGATGAATCACTTCAAAAACGTAAGTAGACTTTTGCGTGACTTTTGCATTCATCACAATTTCAAGTTAGTAAAATTACGTGGGCGTGTCCATCTCACAGCAGTACGGTCCTGGGTTCGAATGTTTCTGGATGGAGTTTGTCTGCTCACCCCATGAGTGTGTTGGATTCCCCCCCACCACCCCCAGTACTCTGGTTCCCTCTCACAGTCCCGATACAGTAGGCCTCCCATTTTTTGCGACGGTCCAGTTCCGACCCTTCCTGCGGATCAAGAACATCCGCAAGTTATTGACGCGGTTTTAAAAACCCTATGTATGATATTCCATGCGCTAAAATCTGCTTGTTAAACGCATTCTATAGACAGTCGTACTCATTAATACAGTAATAATGCAGACAAATGTAGTAATGATTAAGTAAAAAGTTTTTAATTTTGCACTGTGATAATATTTATGAATAAATAAAGCACCGGGGCTCCTTACCAGAAGCAAGAGAAGATGCAGGGTGTTTGAGTGACATCATAGGGCTTAAATAATCATTAAAAACACACGGAAAAAACGTGAATTCGCAATTCAAGCAATCGTGTTGATGACATATGTGCGAAGGAGAAAAAAAACCATCATCGGCAACCATCCAGCAGGTGGGAGAAACAAAAGCTCTCAGCCATTGGCTAAATTTGAATCATGTGCCAGTTACTTTTAGGTTTGTCACCAATCTGCAAGTATGCTGTGGCACGATCGCTGAACCGTGACTGGTCAAGGGCCTACTGTACATGCACAGTAGGCTAACTGGATATTCCAAATAACCCCGAGGTGCAAGTGGGACTGTGAATGGTTGTATGTGTGTTGGCCCTGAAGTGGTCTTGTGAGCTGTCCAGGGTGTACTACGCCCTCACCCAGAGTCAGCTGAGATGGGCTCCAGCCTACCCGCAATCCTAATTCAAATCAAGCAGCTTCGAGAATGAATAGTACAGCGGCATTATTATCTCCCAGTCAAGGGTGGACTTAATGGTGCCTCAAAAGACTGTTACATTCATAGAACTTAGAGTCTGAGCATGGGCTCCAGTGGCGCAATAGGTTAGCGCGCGGTACTTATATGGCAGTACAGCTTAAGAAATGCCGAGGTTGTGAGTTCAAGCCTCGCCTGGAGCAGAGCTTTTAAGCGTAGCGTACTCATTTGGGGGCGGGTTAATGAACCTGGTTCAAATCCCAAGCAAGGGAATTTGAGTGTGGAATTTGCATGCTTTTTCTATGCTTGTGTGGTCTGGCAAGCTGTTCAGGGTGTATGCTGCTTTCAGCCAGAGTCAACTGGCATACACTTCAGCCTCCCTGTGACCCTATTAAACGATGAAGTGGTTTGCAAAATGTAATGGATGGAGGGTTGGATAGTTGAATGCCAAAAGTAATTTTTGTCTTATTAACGTCACAATTTATGGTGAGATTGGTGAAGTGATTGGCGACAGAAAGACTATCGCCGTTACAAGTGAAAACAGGAAGTGACATCTTTATATTCTGCAACAGAATTAGCATCTGTGATGGTCATCATTAAGGCATCATTTTCAAATAAATAATGTGTTTAAGCAATACAGCTGTGGGCAGTGGTGGCCTGCTGGTAAAGGTGCTGGATCACTGATCCTAAGGTTGGGGATTCAAGCCCCACTCTCCATGGGTTGTCACTGCCCCCCCCAGGACAGCTAACTGGGTTATCAAAGGCTGGCCATGTCTCTCACTGTCTATGATGTGAGGTTCATGTAAAAGAACTATTGCTGACTTCGAGAAGAGTAGCTGCAAAACTGTGTGTATTTCTGTCTTGTGATAGCCTGGCGAGCTGTCCAGGATGTACTCTGCCCTTGCTTGGAGTTGGCTGGGATGGGTGCTGGCCTCTCTATGACCCTAGTTAGGATCAATTGGTTACAGAAATGAACATTACAGATGCTTATTGCAAAATCAGTTACCATTAAAAGCATAAAGCCGGGTAATTTCATCCCATGAATTACTAGCAAACGATGAACCAATCGTTAGCAGTCTTTTTTTTTTTTAGTAAAGTGACACAAACTCTTTGAGCGGAATTGTTCGACGCAAGTAAATAATCTATTACCGTAAATAAGCAACATTTTAGGTGATAAGGAAAACATGTTCAAGAAGCAACTATGGTGAGGAATTTGGAAGACATGGGTGAAAAAGGTTAATTGTTTGTACCTGAAAGGGAGGCGACACATTCCAGTGACTCTGATGATGAGACGCTCCCAGAGATGTGCCTGACGATAGAAACAAAATGGCTTCGTGGCTAACATTTTGCCGATTCAGCTTTCCTGTCGTCATTTGGTTTAGGAACACACACAAAAAAAAAAAGTCCTCCACGTTGTTTGTGCAGCTCAGCACTAACCAATAAGGTGCTATGATGCACGGGGTCAGTGTTGCAGCCCAGCCAATCCAATGTTTTCATATCATTAACAGGCTGGAACAGCCATTGAGGAAGGCAACACATCTCCGAACAGGCCCGGTGTTGCATCTTTCGCATATTCTTTGACAGTGGCGAGGATTAATGTTGAAGGAACTGTTAATCCCTGATTGATTTTAAAAAGCTTTTAACCCTAAATCCCATGGACCTTTTAATTGTGACTATAAATATGTATCGGAAATGTGTGTTGTGAATTAACAAAATTAAAGCTAAAATAATAAAAAAGAGCATTTGCTGTGGTGTAAGAAAAATAAAGCTGTATCTACCCCCCAACCCCCCCACACACACACACACCCCTACACACACACCCCAACATTGTACTTCAAATGTGGGACTCTTTGTTGTTTGTTGTTATTTCTCCTCATAAACTGTTCTGTTTCAATATCTGTCATGTTTTTTTCTACATCTGAGGTGAAATTGATGCATATTATAATAAAATTAATGATCAAATGGATACAGGGCTCCAGTGGCGTAATTGGTTAGCGCACAGTACTTATACAGCAGTACAAGTGAAGACATGCTGAGGTTGTGAGTTCGAGCCTCACCTGGAGCACAGATTTTAAACGCAATGTACTTGTAACAAAAGATTTTTGTGGCAAGCCAGTGTAGTGGTAAGAAATTTACCCCACAGCAGTCAGGTCCTGTGTTTGAGACTTGTGCCCAGTGGCGGTGTCTCTATGTGGAGTTATGTATAGTCTTCCTGTGTTTCTATGTTTTTTTCCCATAGTTCATTGCTCCAAGGTGGGAATGGCTGTATATCATTGTGGTTCTAGAATGGTTTAGCAAGCTGTTCACGGTGTACCTCACTTTTGGTCATTGTCAGCTGGGGTGTGCTCCAGCCTCCTCATGATATTGCTAAAAGATAAAAGAAAAAAGTAAAAATAAAAAGTTTAATAAATTATATGGGGCAGTCAGTCAAATGGTTAGAGACGGGTTCAAGAAGCAGATTTGGGACCAACATGGGGCAGGGGAGGGGGTGAAGCAGCATCTTCCATTCCTCCACCTTCATGACTGAAGTACCCTTGAGCAAGGTACCTAACTCAAGCTGCTCTCCAGGAGTTGCAGTATGTGGCAGCCCACTGCCCAAGTGCGTGCTCACTGTGCTCTGTGTGTGTGTGTGTGTGTGTGTGTGTGCGCGCGCGCGCTCACTTTGGATGAGATAAATATAGACGTCAAAGTTTCCCTTGCAGAATTAATAAAGTAGAAACAGATTTCTTGTGTGTGTGATTTGGATCTGATATTACCTTTATATATATATTTGCACTGTATTAAAGAGGGTGAAATGTTTACTTATTGAAGTATACTTTGAAAAAATAACTTTTTAATGAGACTGTACTTATTTATTTTATTTTTTTTTTACATCTGCATATTTTTTACATCTGCATTTGCATGTTCTCCCCATGGGCAGTGGTATAGTGATTAGCACATCTGCCTCACAGCAAGAAGGCCTGGGTTCGATTCCCGGTCTGGGTGTTTCTGTGTGGAGTTTGCAAGTTCGCCCCATACTTGTGTGGGTTTCCTCCCACAGTCCAAAAACATGCCCAGTAGGTTAATTGACTGTTCCAAATTTCCTGTAGGTGTGAGTGAGTCTGTACGTGGCCTGGAAAACCATACGGTCGATCATTGTGATCATAGCCATGACAATCCCTGTATGAGCATCATTCAAAGCTTCAGGGATCAATGTCCATTCCTCATGGTTGGATGTAGATGTAGAGAACGAGCCACAAAGCTGAGTGTTTAGTGAAGGATTCTGGGAAGTCAAGTTTGTGTTCACCATGTATGGTGTTTACAAATGGAGCCACAATTAACCAATTTATCCAAGCGATGTACACAACGTTGGTGTAATAATAATACATTTCTTTACTGAGTACTATTATACTTTCTGATGTGTGTAGTGTTGATACTGTTCCAGGAGCTCAGCTGAACATATCCAGCACCCACTCTTCTGGTGATACATTTCCTGTTGGAGAGACTGCAGTGTATTACACTGCCACAGATGCATCCGGCAACAACCGCACTTGTGAGCTCATTATTACAGTGCAAGGTAAATACTGTCACAGAATACACTTTTTCAATGGATTAGTACATGTGAGATGCATTGTATAAGTATTGAACTCGCATTGTACAATTTATTCTCAGTACAGATACTGTGACACTTTGAAAAATGATCAGTAAGAACATCTACAGCATTTGGTAGACACTCTCATCCAGAGAAACTTACAATTATCATTTTTTATACAGCTGAGCAATTGAGGGTTAAGGACCCAGTTCAAGAGCCCAACTGTGATGATTGAACCACTGCCCTTCAGATGAGCAACCCATAGCCTTATCCACTGAGTATAGTTGTCCAGGGTGTACCCTGCCCTCGCACAGCGTCAGCTGATATCGCTGCGAGCCTCCCCGTGACCCTAATCAGGATTAAGCGGTTCAGAAAATGAATGAATAAATGAATGATCATGCTTCTCTTCTGCACATATCTCAACTGATACATCCGTACCCTATTCGACGTAATAAGTGCCCTGCTCCAATAAGCACCCACCAATGACTTTTTTAAATTTTTATTTTATTTTATTTTTTTTTTTTTTATCTTACTTCTAATAACCGCCCATGTGCACTGGGAGCAAAAATCGTAGATCCAACTTACCAATTTTATTCAATCAGTCTTTGTAACAGTAAAATGAGGAGTTCACTGCCTGTAAAAGTAAGTTTACACTGTATTTGAAGACCCCCTGCCACTGGGGAATGTCTATAATTTTCATCAGTAACAACACATTTGATCGTTCCGCTGTGCTTTAAAAAACAGGAAAATATTTTGCTGTGTTCTCTTGGTAAATGTCCAACAAACAATGAACCATTAGAAACTGCTACAGGAAAACTATGGGATGCTCTGAATGAATGAATGGCATGATGAGCCAGATATGGACCTATCAGAAAGTGATGAGGAGGATTTTTCACCCGATTCTCCTGCTCACTAAGTTCATAGATTTAAAGACATTCCTGGCCATGTGCTTGTTTGTGTTGATTGGTTCAATGTTCCATGTGCTAAAGATTACATTAGTGTTGATTGGTTCAACGTGACATGTGCTAAAGTTGAAATTTATGTTGATTGGCTCAATTTTACATCTGGGGAAAATATTTAAAGGAATAACACAGGAGGGAAAATTAAAGGGTCTTTTTTTTTAATTATGCTGTTTTCTGTTTATTTTCAGCTTTAATGTAAGTAATTTAGTTGATACCACAAAATGAATAATACAAATACCAGTAAAACTCTTTTATTGTTCTGTTATTATTCATGTTTTTCACCTCAATGCTCACAAGCACTTATCGTTCCACTCCGCTGGTAACCATTTTAATAAGCGCCCACCCACTCCAATTTTTTAAGCGCCCTGGGTGCTTATCACATCGAATACGGTATATCTATTACGCTATGTGTAGTTTCACCAACTTGATCAAAGCATGGTGCCATCAGACAACAAAATGTCCATTATTCTGATAACCAGCGTCTTCAATACATTCAGGTTGTCAACTGACTTCATTTTATTGTCATATAATGTTACTGAGCCTCAACCGGACCAAGTGGAGCAACAACACCAAGATGATTATGTGCTGAGATGAAGGCTGTAGGCTTGCCAACAATATATAACAGTGTGTGACTTTTTTTTATGGCCAGACAGTTTACTATTCATAACATATTTCCATTACAGTGAACTATATTCCAGGACAGTATTGACTCAGTGGTAAAGGTGCTGCTTTACTGACCTGAAGGTCAGAAGTTCAAGCCCCACTTTCACCTGGTTGTCACTGCTGTCCCCCAGTGTAGCTAACTGGATTATCAAAGGCCAGCCATGTCTCTCACTGTCTGTAGTGAGAGGCTAAAAGAACTATTGCTGTCCCTTGAAAAGAGTAGGCCATTGGATTGCCGTCAAGGTATTTCTGCCCTGTGCTGGCCTGGCAAGCTGTTCAGGGTGTACTCTGCCCTAAAGGATGCTATAAACAGAAATCTACATAGTCGAAAATATTTTTTATATCTAAATTTAAGATACAATGAGGAAAAAGAAGGATGGAGACATCCACGAGCTTTAAAAAAGCCACCTATTTTTTGTTATGACATCTTTGTCCTTCACCTTGTTCTCCTCAACCCACTCATTAGGATTTCTGTTAAACTACTTTGTTCCCGATGTATCTATCCACAGGGTCCACATGTGAGCAGCCTTATGTTCCAGTCAATGCAAATTTCACCTGCTCAAAGGAAGAGAAGGGGGTGAATTGCACCTTGGTCTGCAGAGAGGGTTACAGTCTTACCCAGAATGCAGTGCACAGCTATTTCTGTCCCAATAATGGTCGGTGGGATCCATCTCGAACTCCAGACAGACCAGATTGCTCCCGTGAGTATCTCCTTTTATTACAGCTCCTTTAATTTCTCAGCCTCGCTTTGCTGTTCCCACTGGGATGAAGGAATTCATTTCATGTGTCACATCTCATTATTTATTCCACATGCTCCTGTGGACAATCTAAGTTTCTGTAAAGATGGTTAACTTCAAAGATTTTCTTTTTGTTTTATTTTTAGAAAACAGAATAGCCAATAGTGGCTTCAAGCCTTTTGAAATGTTGTTCAAAGCATCTCGCTGCGATGATCTAGACCTACTGAAGTCCTTCACTGGAGAGTTCTCTAATATACTCGGAGATATCGTGAGATTTTTCCCACACAGACACACACACACACACACACACACACACACACACACACACACACACACACACACACTAAAAGCACAAACTTAGACCCTCAACATCTGTGGTTTCTCTGTAATACCTAAAATCCTATAGGTTCCTAAAATCTGCAGCGGAGATGAGATCAACTGTAAACTGGAAGTGATGACGCAAGGACAGTGTCTGGAGTACAATTATGATTATCCTAATGGATTTGCCATTGGTGAGAACCGACTTCCTGCACAAGTTCAAGTGTGTTTTCACAAATAAGCTTGATACTTTCAGTATTTTAAAATATTTAAATGAGTAAATGTTTAGCGCAGAATAGCTATCTTGTATCTGTGAGGCCCTAAAGATTAATTTTATTTTGATATAAAATATAAGTAGAACACTATGCCTAGAAAGGTGAAACTTCATACGTCTATAGTTTTCTAATTTCATCACATTAAATTTTCATTTTCTGAACCACTTAATCCTAGTTATGGTTGTGGGAAGCTGGCGTCCATCTCAGCCAACTCTGGGAGAGGGCAGCGTATACCCTGGACAGCTTGCTACATCATCGCAGGGCAGAAACACGTCTCCGGCTAAGCAGCTACTCTTTACGATAGTCAGCAATAATTTTTTTACAGCCTCTCACCATGGACAGTGAGGGGCATGGCCAGCCTTTGATAACCCAGTTAGCTGCAGTGGGGGGACAGCAGTGACAATCCGTTGATAGCGGGGCTTGAACCCTCAACCTTAGGATCAATAAGCCACCACCCTACCACCGGGTCTATATACTGCCCTCAAAATATAAAATATAATAAAAATAATACTAAAATGATCATAAATGGCGGCACGGTGGAGCAATGGATAGCACATTTGAGTCACAGCAAGAAAGCCTGGGTTCGAATTCCGGGCTGAGGAATTTCTGTGTGGATTTTGAATGTTCTCCTTGTGCTTGCGTGGGTTTCCTCCGGGTACTCCGGTTTGCCTTCATCTAGAGACGGCTGAGATAGGCGCCAATTGACTTGGGACCCTACTTAGGATTCAGCTTTTCACAAAATGAACGAATGGGTCTACGTCATTATTTATATAACAGTATAAATATTCATCATTTTCTGTAGCCGCTTCATCCTAATTAGGGTCGCAGGGAGGCTGGTGCCCATCCCAGCAAACTCAGGGCGAGGGCAGAGTACACCCTGTACAGCTCGCCAGGCCATCGCAGGGCGGAAACACGCTGACAGCTTTGCAGCCTACTCTTGTCGAAAGTCAGCAATAGTTCTTTTACATGAACCTCTCACCATAGACAGTGAGAGACATGGCCAGCCTTTGATAACCCAGTTAGCTGCACTGGGGGGGGACAGTGACAACCTTGTGGAGAGTGGGACTCGAACCCCCAACCTTTGGATCAGCGAGCCGGCACCTTATACCACTAGACCACCACTGCCCGTATGAATGATGTTGATGAACAGTATAAATAGTACGATAAAGATTCCATGTGGAGTTTGCATGCCGTCCTGGGGCTTGCACGGGGCCCATCTTCAGATAGATATGGCTGAAACAGGCTCCATATCGTGTTTCAAAAAAAAAAAAATAAAGCCCTAATCCAACATCGCACACCCTCTCATTTTGTGAGCCACTGTGCATTCTCTCTCTCTCTCTCTCTCTCTCTCTCTCTCTCTCTCTCTCTTTCTCTCCTCTTTTCTCTCAGGTCCAGGTAGTAATGGTCAGGACTATTCTTATTTGGACAGTGGTTTTTCTCCCGATCATCAGCACGCCCCGCTCCAGCAGGATGGAGTGTTCCACGACACTTCCCACATGAGGGGTAAACGTCATCGTGAGATCATGGGACCCACACGTGACCAGAAGATCCAGATATATTTTAATATCACAGGTGAAGCATGTACTAATACTTCAAACTGACCCATAGAAAAAAACGTTTCTTATTAACTCCACAAATCACTGCCCTTCCACCATCTCTCCTTTCTGCCAGCAAGCATCCCACTGCCCCTGTCAAGGAACGACTCAGTGGAAGTCGCCAATCAAAAACGACTCCTGAGAACCCTGGAGTTATTGACCAACCGGCTGAAGAAGACACTGAGCAAACAGCCACTCAGCACGTTTCGTGTATCGTCTGAGATGATCGTCGCAGACACCAAATCTCTGGACAGTAAGAAGGCCTCGCTGTTCTGCCGTCCAGGGTCTGTGCTGAAGGGCCGCATGTGCGGTGAGTTACGGGGTTCCCTGCTGTAGGAGACCTCTTCTCATCTTCTCATCTTCTCATCTGCTGATCATACTGTAGAATCTCGACCCTCTTTATATGAAAGGTTTTACTACAAAACCAGCTTCCTTGTTTGGTTCAAGTTGGTGACGTAACCTCTTAGGACACAAAGCTCACTGCTATGTCTCTTGTCACTGTTCTGCATCACTTCTGATACTTACCACGTAATACCTACTGAACTTTATCAACATTTTCAAACAGGAAGACGTTTGGTGAAAGGGTAGCACCCAGTGGCCCTCATGTGAGGATCTTACAACGGCATACAAGCAACGTAATTGGGGGAAAATATAATGTTCTCATATAAGAACAAAAGGGTCTCAAGCGGTTGCAGGGAATGTGCCACCAGTTGGGCGTGTGCGCCAAGAACTGGGTGTTTTTCATTAGAAATCCAACCTCTCACATTGCAGTAATTGGAGTACGAGTAAATAGCTGGCTGGGCAGTGATGGCCTGGTGATAAGGTGCTGGATCACTGATCCTAAGGTTGGGGGTTCAAGCCCCACGATCAACGGGTTCTCACTGTCCCTCGGTGCAGCCAACTGGGTTATCAAAGGCCGGCCATGTCTCTCACTGTCTACGCTGTGAGTTTGATGTAAAGGACCATTGCTGACTTTCGTAAAGAGTAGCTGCATAGCGTTGAGCATGTTTCTGCCCGGTGATGGCCTGGTGAGCTGTCCAGGGTGTTCTCTGCCCTCGCCCAGAGTTGGCTGAAATGGGCGCCAACCTCCCCATGACCCTAATTAGGATGAATCAGTTCAGAAAATGAATGAATGGCTGTCGCAGAATAAGAAGCTGCTGTGATGGTAAGAGGGTGAACTGAAGCCTGTATCTTATGTGTCCTCTAGTGCAGTGTCCAGTGGGGACATACTTCTCGATGGACTATGCTGAGTGTGAGAGCTGCAGGAGGGGTTCCTATCAGGACGAGGAAGGCCAGACAGAGTGTAAACTATGTCCGGATGGATTCTCCACCCCTTATCTTCACTCCCGTAGCCTGTCCGAGTGCAGAGGTAGACTTCTGTGCAAATCAGAATTATGCCATGAGCAACGCACTTCATTTCCTTTAACGTCATTATTCGCGATTCATTCATAAACATCTGCTTTTCCTTTTAGTCTCTGAGTTGAAGCACGTGCGTGTACGGCAATGCTAGTTTCTGAAATGTTTTGTGTTAATGCTTATTATCGGTGCATGCTTTTGGTTTGTGTGTGGACGCGTTTCCAGCACAGTGTAAGCCTGGCAGCTCATCACTCACTGGGATGGAGACGTGCGAGTCATGCCCACTGGGTCAGTACCAGCCTGGTTTTGGTTCGCGCTCATGTGTGCCCTGTCCACCGAAAACCTCTACCGTCACCCGAGGAGCCGTGGACCAGAACGAGTGCGGAGGTGAGCTTCGTCTCTGCGGCACACTCATTATCCATCTCAGCACTATTCCTTATCTCCAGTTTTAGATCAGTGCTGCAAAAAGCACATTCCTGTTCCCTAATCTCATCTCATCACTCAATATCCTCACCTCACCTCCTACTTCTGTCTCTCGTCTCTTTCCTCTTGTTTTCATCACCCCATTATCGCGCTTTCATCGCTATTTCTTTCCCTAGTTCCATGCGCGGCAGGCCATTTCTCCCGTACTGGATTGGTCCCATGTTATCCTTGTCCTCGAGACTACTATCAGCCTGAAGAAGGACGATCCTATTGCCTCTCCTGCCCCTTCTATGGCACCACCACAGTGACCGGAGCCAGAACCATCCAACAGTGCTCCAGTATTTCAGCTTTTTTTTATTTATTTATATTCGTACTTTATCATTTCGTAACTATGTGTTTTGGACGTGTTAACTGAGTGGGGAACAGAAATGTCCAATTGTGACTCCAAGAGAGGAAACATCCTTCATTTTTTCATTAAAAACACAAACAAGCCTGTCTCCCCTACCAAACTCACTCCCTACAAATTTCTTTGCATCTGGAGGCGGAGCTAATTTCCATAACTGATATCACATGTATTACTGACTATATTACAAATCACACGTTTTCCATCATTATTCATCCATTCACTCCTTTTCTGTAACCACTTAATTCTAGGGGCAGTGGTGGTCTAGTGGTATAAGGCGCCGGATCGCTGATCCAAAGGTTGGGGGTTTGAGTCCCACTCTGCACAAGGTTGTCACTGTCCCCCCCCCCCCCAGAGGAGCGCACTGGGGTATCAAAGGCCGGCCATGTCTCTCACTGTCTATGGTGTGAGGCATGTAAAAGAACCATTGCTGACTTTCGACAGGAGTAGGCTGCAAAGCCGTCAGCGTGGTTCCGCCCTGCGATGGCTTGGCGAGCTATCCAGGGTGTACTTTGCCCTCGTCCGAAGTTGGCTGGGATGGGCGCCAGCCTCCCCGCGACCCAAGTTAGGATTAAGCGGGTACAGAAAATGAACTGAACACTTAATCCTAATTAGGCTTGCGAGGAGGCTGGTGCCTATCCCAGCCAACTCAAGGCGAGTGAAGAGGACACCCTGGACAGCTCACCAGGCCATCGCAGGGCAGAAACAAGCTGACGGCTATGCAGCTACTTTTGTTGAAAATCAGTAATGGTTTTTTTACATGAACCTCCCACTATAGACAGTGAGAGACATGGCCGGTCTTTGATAACCCAGTTAGTGCACTGGGGGGGACAGTGACAACCCGTTGAGAGTGGGGCTTGAACCCCCAACCTTAGGATCAGTAATACAGCACCTTTACCACCAGGCCACCGCTGCCCGCACTTTTAAACATTCAGTTTCAGTGTATCGCGGGGTTTTCAAAAATATTCAGTGAAAAATTGAATAGTAAGGAAATTAAGGAAAAATAGAGGAAAAGTGAAGGAAAATGCCGCAAAACAAGACTGCTTTCATTTTTACGTGAGGCACACATCTGAGTGTGTACGTCTGTGTGTGTGTGTGTGTGTGTGTGTGTGTGTGTGTGTGTGTGTGTGTGTGTGTGTGTGTGTGTGTGTCTGTGTGTTTGTATTTATATTTTATTTACATCTTATGCATTATTTTTTAATATTTATGCATCTATAGTGTAAAATATGTATTTATTGATATTATATACACATATATACATGTACATATACGTTAGTCAGGGGGTCGATCCTACTTCGCGGAAATCAGGGGTCGCGAGGAGGGTCTCGGTCCCCATTAACCGCGGAAAGTGAGGGATCCCTGTATTTTCACATTTCAAATCGAACGACACTGTTAAGTTCAGTGTGTTAAACTGAAAGGAACCCTGCATGCCGGATAACACGGAGAAACCTGCGAGGAAGATTTTTTGAACATGAAAGGAGGCAGAAACGATGATGAGGATGATGGATGTGTCAGGATAATCTGTTCCACTTGTGATAGCAAACATGTCTCTCAATTGCTCACTGTGTCTTATTCTCTTTTTCCTTTCTTGCTTGATTTCTTTCTTTGTTTTTTGTTTTTTTTTTTAATCTGTATACCTCTGCATCTCATAGCATTTGGTTCCAGTTTCTTACCAAAGGAGGAAAGTGTAACTACAGCTCCAGAAAATCCTGTGATAAGAGATTATCAGGCCAGCAGTCAGGCGAGTTTGCCGCCTGATTTACAGCAGTTTTTGAACACATAACTATTCATAGGTTATAGAAATATATATATAAACATGTGTGTGTGTGTGTGTGTGTGTGTGTTGAGGTTTTCTATAATAGTAAACCAATCAATGATGCTGATTTGTTGTTATTTTTATGGACCCCTTTAGCTAACTGTAAAGTAAACATAGACAATATGCAACATACTGTATACACAATATATAATGTCGTGACAAAAAGGTTAAAAAGCCTTGACTGGGTCATTTTCATTTTATTTATTTTTTTATTTTATTTATATTATATTATGTTATATTATATTATATTATATCATATTATATTATATATCTTTTTTATTTATTATTTATTTATATTTATTATTTATATATATTTTATTTATATGTATTATATTATATTGTTTTATATTATATATTATTATTATTATTATTATTATTATTATTATTTTATTTATATTTATTTATATTTATTTTATGTAAAGCAACATAGACAATATGCAGCATACTGAATACACAACATATAATGTTGCTATAAAAGGTTAAAAAGCCTTGACTAGGTCATTTTTGTTTTATTTATTTTATGACCATAGCATTTTTCTACTGCTGAAAATATTTTAATTTATTTTTTATATTTTTTTATTTTTATTTTTTATTATTATTATTATTATTATTATTATTATTATTATTATTATTATTATTTATCTTATTTAATTTATTTAATTTTTATTTATTTTTTATATTTATTTTTTAAATTTGAAGTGAAATATTTGGAACCTTAATGCCAGTCTCAGTCAGTATAAATAGATAAATTAACAATCTGATCTGCTGTGCTGTGTCGCAGATGTTCCATGAGTGTTTCCTGAACCCGTGTCAGAACCAGGGTACCTGTGAGGAGGTGGGAGTGGGCTACGTGTGCACATGTCTCCCAGGGTTCACAGGTCAGTTACACACAATGCTACAGATGTCACGTTTATGATTTAATGACTGAAGACAGGAAGGTATTTCCTGGTGATGGATTTATTTAAATTTTTATTCCTCCAGATGTTGAATACTGAATATGAGCAGGTTTTTTTTTTTTTTTTTTTTTTGAATGATACGGGAGCTGTTTTTGTTTGATTTTGTGTTTGGTTGTTTCTGAATAAACGTCTTCCAAATATGTTCTTGACTTTCTTAGGAGCAAAATGTGAGAGTGACATTAACGAGTGCAACTCTGCTCCGTGTCAGAACGCCGGTCTGTGCAGAGACAGAGTGGGAGGCTTCCAGTGCCAGTGCAAGCCTGGCTTTGTGGGTAAGAACCTCACTGCCAACATAGATTTACAGGAGCAAATAGTCACAGAGTGTTGCTGCTTGTTGGCCAATTTCATTTGCTTAACAACTCTGAGCTGGCACAAATGTCTGAGAAGTCTCAAAGGAAAAGTAACTAGTGAGTGAGGATTTATGGCTTCTGTAGGACACATGCTTTGTCTTACAGCTCTTTTCCATTCAGTCGCTGACCTCGTTCCTCAGACCTGGACATGATTAACTACATGGCTAGCCTGGCCATGAAGAGTGTTTTTATTCATGTGTGTGAGCGTGTGTGTGTGTATGTGTGTGTGTGTGTGTGTGTGTGTGTGTGTATGTGTGTGTGTGTGCGTGTGTGTGTGTATGCAGGATCACTGTGTGAAATTGACGTAAACGAGTGCAGCTCTTCTCCATGCTTGAACGAGGGAGTGTGTGTGGATGAGGTGAACCGGTTCACCTGCAGCTGTACAGAAGGATTTGCAGGTGAACAGTGACCTCCTTCACATGGATTTATGTGTTACTAGGATCACAGGTGCTGTGGGGCCGGTGCCGTAGTGGTTTGGGTGCTCGGCTTATGATCAGGAGGTTGTGTGTTCGAATCCCTGTTAGACCCCCACTGTGCTAAGACCCCTGGGCAAAGTCTCAACCACAAGTGTACCTCGGGTCACCCAGTAGTATAAATGGTACCAGTAAAAAATATACTGGGAAGGTAAACCTGGGATGGACTAGCGTCCCATCCAGGAGGAGTTCAACTGCTGGTTGCTTCATGCTCCGAAAACCAGAGATAAGCACCGGCCTTATGAGCCACTATGGCTTGGGTGTAAAAATCCCAGGATGACAGGAAGTCCTAAAAGCTTGATGCCTACTTTGGCCAAACCTATTTTGGCTCAGTTTGTGGAAGTCTTGGATGATTCTCATTTCATTTTCTGTAAACGCTTAATCCTAATTAGGGTCGCAAGGAAGCTGGCGCCCATCCCAGTCAACTCCAGGTGAGGGCAGAGTACACCCTGGACACAGAGCAGAAACACGCTGACGGCTTTGCAGCTACTCTTGTCGAAAGTCAGCAATGGTTCTTTTACATGAACCTCACACCATAGACAGTGAGAGACATGGCCGGCCTTTCATAACCCAGTTAGCTGCACTGGGGGGGGGGGCAGTGACAACCTTGTGGAGAGTGGGACTCGAACCCCCAACTTTAGGATTAGCGATCCAGCGCCCTATACCACTAGGAAACCACTGCCCTCGGATAATTCTTTATTTAATTGGTTTCCTGTACTGTATTTGTATTCTCTGAGATTTTCAGGATAATTTTGTAAACTGTTATGATGTTTTGTTCCTCATGATGTTTTCATTGTCGTTTTCTTTAACATCTTTCAGCAGAAATCATTTGTGCCACTTTAACCCTGGAGTCTCAGTACCGTCCATATCTTAACTTTATTCTGAGAACTATGTGTAAAATAGCTCTGGGTTTACACTGTTGCGATGTCCGCGATCGCCGCGATTTTGAAAAAGCGTCGGGCTCCATGAGTAACGCACAATTCAAGTATTAAACAGGAGGCAGGGTGCATCCAAGAAATAAAACTTGAATGAATCACGTTTCAAAATCCATCAAGATTGCCTACAGTGGCACATCAAGATCTGTCACTCTCTGCCATGGCCTGTTAATCTCGACTCTGATTCCCAGGTTCTATGATGATTGTTGTGAAATCGTATTACATCGTAATATTCACTGAAAAACTTTTGACGGTTATAAATTTTTCCATGATTAGCACAATCATCCCGAATCCATTCAGTTCCCTCAAGCTCAACATGATTTGATCCCACCCCCACACACAGACACTCGTCACAATACTCTCAAACCGATGAGATCGCAGACATTGTTCTAACGTGTAAACCCTGAGTAATATTCTACTTGTAGGAAATCGTTGTGAACTGGAGATTGATGAATGCGAGTCTAGGCCTTGCCAAAACGGAGGACTGTGTAAGGACCTAGACGCTGGATATTCCTGTTCATGTAGTCAAGGTTTCACTGGAGAGAGCTGTGAAGTGAATATCGACGAGTGCTACAGTGCCCCCTGTCTGAATGGAGGAAGCTGTGTGGACGCTGTCAACGATTTCAGGTAAATGATAAAATAGAGATGTTAGTCACATGATCATTTAATTTTATCTTTTGCAGTACAGTGATCCCTCGCTACTTCGTGCTTTAGTTGTGGCTTCTGTGCATCGCAGGGTTTTTCAAAAATATTCAGCGAAAAATAAAAAATAAGGAAATTAAGGGAAAATAGGGGAAAGTTAAGAAAAATGCCGCAAAACAAGGACAATTATGCAAAAAAAAAACCCACAAACAAACAAAAACAAAAAACAACCCAAAACCCCTCAACAAAACTACTTAGATTTTTATGTGAGGTGTGCATCTGAGTGCGTGCGTACAAACATCTGTATGTGTGTATTTATATGTTAGTTACATTTTATGCATTATTTTTGAAAGTTTAATTGTTATTGTCCCCCAGTGCAGCTAACTGGGTTACCAAAGGAAGGCCATGTCTCTCACTGTCTATGGTGAGAGGCATGTAAAAGAACCACTGAAGACTTTCGTAAAGAGTAGCTGCAAAGCCGTCAGCGTGTTTCTACAACCTAGAGAGGGATGGGCTCCGCCAGGCCAAATCAGCCCAAGTCTCGCCATGGAGGCGCCCCAACGACATCCTCAAATGTTAAGGGATGAGTGAAGTGAAGTGAATTGTTATTATAAGCATTTATAGTGTTGAATATGTATTTATTAGTATTATATACACACATATACATGTATGTACTGTATATGTCAGTCAGGGGGGGGGGGGGTCGATCCTACTTCGAGGAAATCAGCGATGGTGGGGGGTCTCGGTCCCCATTAACCACGGAAAGTGAGGGATCCCTGTATACCTGAATGTATGGACATTTACTTTGATGTTATGGCGAAACAAAAATCGCCATGGTTGTTTATATTTTTATTTTTATTTTTTGAGTTATTGATTGTATCTAAGTGAAGGAATTACTTCCCTTGGCATCAGACTGCAATACGCACACTATATAATAAAGTTTAATTGCAAAAAGTGTCCGTGTGATGTACAATAGGAGAGTGTCAGCAAGAATGAAAGGAAAAGTGTACAAGACGGTGTTGAGGCCAGCGATGTTGTGGCAGAGGAAAAGGCAGGAGGCAGAGCTGGAGATGGTAGCGGAGATGAAAATGCTAAGGTTCTCTCTGGGAGTAACGAGGATGGATAGGATTAGAAATGAGTACATCAGAGGGACGTAGTGGTTAGCACGTCCGCCTCACAGCAAGAAGGCCCGGGTTCGAATCCCGGCCTGGGCGTTTCTGTGTGGAGTTTGCATGTTCTCCCCGTGCTTGTGCGGGTTTCCTCCGGGTGCTCCGGTTTCCCCCGCAATCCAAAGACATGCACTGTAGGTTAATTGGCCGTTCGAAATTGACCGTAGTTTCTCTCCTGCAGCGGCACTGGAACCCAGTCGTATCGGCACTTGCCTTTCCATTGGATCCTTCGGTGGCGCCGAGACAGGGGGACTTGCTGCTTGGGTAACAGCCTGTCCCTCATTACTCCCTACCCAGGCTCTGTGCACTGGGGAGTATCACCAGTCGGGATACTGGCCAGAGCGCAGCCATAGTCCTTCGGGACTGACGGAGGCCTACATCAGAGGGACAGCCCATGTAAGATGTTTTGGAGACAAAGTCAGAGAGGCTAGATTGACATGGTTTGGACATGTACAGAGTAGGGATAGTGAGTATATTGGCAGTAGGATGCTGAGGTTGGAACTACCAGGCAGAAGGCCTAGAGGAAGACCAAAGAGACGATTCATGGATGTGGTGAAGGACAACATGAAGGTCATTGGATTAACAGAAGAAGATGCAGAGGACAGGGTGAGAAGTCTTCAAAAGCAGACTTGATCTAGTGCTGGATACCATCTAGTCATGGTGCGTCTTTAAGGTTAGAGTCACTTTAGAATAGGACAATGGTGAGCTTAGTTGGGCTGAATGGCCTGTTCTCACCACTCATGTTATGTTATGTTATGTTATGTTATGGAGGCGGATGGTTTGCTGTGGTGACCCCTGAAGGGAACAGCTGAAAGGAAAAGAAGAAGAAAGAAGAAGCAAACTGATTCAAATCTGCTGTATATGACGCTGCTGCATTCCCCCTGGTTCTCTCTTTGCCTTTATATCTATCTGAAGTCTGTTGCTTTATTTCATCATTCTTCATTTTCTTTTTCTGGTTGAACCCTCAGGATCATTAATTTTTAACTAGTTTAATTAAAGCAATTATTAATTTTAATATTTCAGTCGTGTGGTTGATTAATGCTGATCTGATGAAGATAAATGCAACAGAAATTTCTCTATTATTATACACAGGTTACAAATTGCACTTCTAGCTCTGGGGATTCTTTAGGTTTCATTGATAACAATGAAAAAAATCAAGTAATACAATAAAATTATTACATAATTACAATACAATTAAAATTATTACAATAAAATACAGTAATGCCATAATGAATCGGGCAGGGTGGTGGCACAGTGGTTAGCACTTCTGTCTTGGGCATGCTTGTATGGGTTTCCTCTGGGAACACCAGTTTCCTCCCGCAGTCAAATAACATGCATTATCAATTGTTCCTAGGTGTGATTATGAGTGTGAATAGTTCTGTGTGTATGTGTTGGCCCTGTGATGGTCTGGTGAGCATTTAGGGCAGGGGTCATTAACCTTTTTGTAACTGAGAGCTAATTATTGGGTACCAATTGATGCGAAGGGCTACCAGGTTGATGTAGACTTCGGAAATAACAAATTTGCTCAATTTAACTTTAATTATATGTTATTGTTAATAATTAATTATATTAATCGCTGTGAAGATAGGGGCAGTAGTGGTCTAGTGGTATAGGGCACTGGAGCTCTGATCCAAAGGTTGGGGGGCTTGAGTCAGCTAACTGGGTTATCAAAGGCGGGCCATGTCTCTCGCTGTCTATGGTGAGAGATTCATGTAAAAGAACCATTGCTGACTTTCGTAAAGAATAGTTGCAAAGCCGTCAACGTGTTTCTGTCCCTTGCTAAAAGGGTTGTGTCAGGAAGGGCATCCGACGTAAAAAACCAAATCAAACGTGTGAATCATTCGCTGTGGTGACCCCTGAGAAAGGGAAAAAGCCGAAAGGAAATATCTCTCTCTCATCGCTGTGAAGATATTGATTTGATTTAAAAAAAAAAAAAAAAAATTAGATGCGAGTCAATGGAGAGTGGCGCTATGGAGTCGCGAGCCTGTTCTGAAAATAGCAATGAACAGGTTCGAGGGCCATTCATGTTGTCCTTGCGGGCAACCTGGTGCCCGTGGGCACCACGTTGGTGCCCCTCGGTTTAGGATGTACTGTACCATGGTTTTGCACAGATTCGACCGGAACAGGCTTCAGCCTTCAGGCGACCTTTGTAAGGAATAATGCAGTTCAAAAATTATAATGAAATGGACATCTGTGGATCATATTACAGTATTTAAAAACAGACCAGATTTTATAGAGTGACTCTGCTGAAATATCTGATTCTGAAATGGACAGAGTCCAGCATGGAAGCTTGTGTTATTCAGCAGAGTCTTTATAGCTCAGTTACTGGAATCTCTTACAAATAGGACATGTGACCTCAGGGTACAGTATCGAATCGAAGAAAGATTTATTGTGTTGAAAAGATTTCAACTAAATGAAACCATTTGAATTTATCTGGTGCACTGTTGGGGGCAGCGGTGGCCTGGTGGAAAGGTGCAGGATCACTGATCCCAAGGTCGTGGGTTCAAGTCCCACATAGTTTGTCCACTGTCTCCCCAGTGCATCTAACTGGGTTACCAAAGGCTGGCCATGTCTCTCGCCGTCTATGATGTGAGGTTCATGTAAAAGAACCACCGCTGACGTTCGTCAAGAGTAGCTACAGAGCCGTTAGCATGTTTCTACCCTGTGATGGCCTGGTGAGCTGTCCAGGGTGTACTCTGCTCTCACCCAGAGTTGGCTGAGATGGTTCCCAGCCTCTCTGTGACCCTAATTGAAAAATGAATGGTGTTCAGTCTGTTTGATCTTTATCATCATATACAGAAATAACTTATATAATGTCAGGTTAAGATCCTTATTGAGATCAGCCAAGCTGCACAGAAACATGGGACTAGATACCATGTACACCCGGCCTGGTGTGAGAGACGGTTATATCCACCACCACACACACTTTCTCCTGCATCTTCTTCCTCAGGTGTGACTGTGTGAGCGGGTTCAGTGGGAAACTGTGCCATGTTGATGAGGATGAGTGTGAGTCCAACCCCTGTTTGAATGGTGCCACTTGCAAGGATGAAGTAGGGAGCTACACGTGCAGATGCCCTCCTGGGTTCAACGGAACCAGGTGTGAGACAGGTATAAACACCATGGCTGAGAAATATGCACAGCTAGAGACAGAAAGTTATGGTGTAAGACAGGATTGGCTCATGAGCTGATATATAGATCATTTACACAGAGTGTGTACTGGGGTCAGTTCATCAGGTGAAGGGTACAAGGGGAACTTTAATTTATAAACTTCCTCCACTCGCCTCGGAAGGTTTTGCACTAGATTCTTGTATGTTGCCATGGAGATTTTTGTCCATTCATTCAGCTCCTATTGGACGGTAGTGTATAATCCTAATTCAGTTAATGCCAGTTCCAGGTTGTTAAAGTTAAAAAATATGGAAAAGTTTAGGGGTTTGTCTATAATGGCTGAGATAGTGTTTATGAAAAATGGACAAAATTATCTTGGCTTGTCTCTTTCCCTCACTGTAAGAACTAAAACAATGAGAAATTAATTATAATAGTGAGTAAATTTAAATAAATAAATAAAACTTATTACATCAGGGCAGTGGTGGTGTGGTGGTAAGGTGCTGGATTACTGATCTGAAGGTCAGGGGTTCAAGTCCCACTATCACCGGGTTGTCACTGCCCCCCAAGTGCAGCTAACTGGGTCATCAAAGTCCAGCCGTGTTTCTGCCCCCGCGATGCCCTGGTGGGTTGTCTAGGGCGGGGGTCCCCAACCACTGGGCCGCTTGGCTCAATTGGTCCTGAATCACAGAATAAACAATTACTGTAATTATTTCCATTTTATTTATTATCTGAGTCTGAACAATCTTGATTTTTGAAAAATCTTTTATTTTGAAAATTGACCAGACTCTCTGTGTTACACGTCGGTCATTTGAGCGCTAAAAATGTAACCCACAAGGGGACGGCACATGAGCCGAGGCGAGTTGGACATGTTTCGAACATTAGCGTGGATTTTGGGTGAGACTGAGCCTGAGCCTTGATTCTCCCTGCTGGTGTGAAATTTAATAGGGCTCTAAATTATGTTTTATAATTCCGTTTGCTGTTCGATAATATCTTTCTCTTTCCTCTGTTTTTTAATTATTTCTAGAAATGTCTTCCTTATTCAATTTGGACTTTGAGGTATCTGGCATTCATGGGTATGTGATGATGGATGGGACGATGCCAACACTGACTCAGATCACCTGCACGTTCTGGATGAGATCATCAGACACTGTCAACTATGGAACTCCAATCTCATATGCTGTGGCGGGGGGCAGTGATAATGCCTTTCTCCTTATAGATTACAACGGGTGAGGAATTGTTGTTGTTGTTGTTGATGTTGTTGTTGTTGTTTTATTTCACGTTATACTGATCAAACCTTTGTCTTGGAAGCAAAAAACATTTGAGCCTTAGTAGAGCATTTGAGCAGACAGTATTTCTCATTATAACACACATGTATAAATACACACAGTGATACTAGATAATCCAACACTTGATGTTATGAGTATACGTTTCGCTAACAAGAGTATTTATGAGTAATAGTAAATAATTATTAAGTTGGGTGATAGTCAGCCTCGACCTCTCTGCTGGTGTCATTTAGCTGGGTGCTATATGTGAATGGGAAGGAACGGATAACAGACTGTCCAGCGGTGAACGACGGCCGGTGGCACCACATCGGTGTGACATGGAGGAGTACGGATGGAGACTGGAGGATTTACATCGATGGAAACCTTTCAGATGGAGGAAAGAGTCTGTCCATGGGAAGCACCATACCAGGTACAGTGTGAGCACGCAGACCTTTAATATACACTGTCTGGACAAAAGGACGTTGAGCGCACTGAACTTTAATTGGATCGCCTTTAGCCTCTGATAACAGAACATGATCACCACGGCATTGTTTATACAAACTTATACCCCCATTTCACTGGAGCGCGGCAGACTTCCGGAAGCAAAAATGTCGTCATCCTCCAACCGTTCCTCGGTCGTTCCTTCATCTTCCGTACCCTTCCGAATGTATTTCTCCACTTCCCGGCAGGTCAAAATCTTCCGCGAACATGCTTTTGAACACGGAAAAATCTTCCGACAGTGTTCCCTTAGGTTCCGCAAACGTTCCGTGATCGTTCCTTTTATTCCGCAAGTGTTCCGAAACCGCTCCGTGAGCATTCCCCACCTCTTCCAGGTGGGCAAAAGCTGCCACGAAACGTTGGCATTCATCAACAGATCCCACGGAATACGCACGGAAGGCGCGGAATACATACAGAACAATAGAGAAACACCGCGTAATTTCTGGAAGAGGGCAGAGTACACCCTGGACAGCTCACCAGGCCATCACAGGCCAGAAACACACTGATAGCTGTGCAACCTGCTCTAGACGAAAACCAGCAATGGTTCTTTTACAGCCTCCCACCATAGACGGTGAGAGACACGGCTGACCTTTGATAACCCAGTCAGCTGCACCCGGGGTGCTTGAACCCCCAACGTCGGGATCATTAATCCAGCACCTTACCACCGGACCACCACTGCCCAAGTCTTCTTTAGTCCCCAAAACTTTCAGTAAGGCCAGGGCCAGGTCAGGACCCTGTGGTGCCAGTTCATGTGTGAAAATGATTCCTAATGCACCCTGATCCACTTTCTCACAATTTCACCACTACTAGCGAGGGCAGTGGACGGCACGGTGGTTAAGGTTCTGGGTTAGTGATGTGAAGGTTGTGGGTTAAGATCCCTGTAACTCCAGTCTACTATTGTTGGGCCTCTGAGGAAGGTTCTTAACTCTCTGTTATATTTATAAATCTCTGAATGACAGCATATGCGAAATGCTGTAAATGTAGCTTTATATTCGTGCCATCAGGAAAAAAACGTCCATCGATGTGATGGCCGGAGCATTCAGAGCATTCAGGTCATCAGCTGACTTCATTTTGTTGCCACATAATGTTGCTGAGCCTCGACTGGACCAACTGAAATAACGCTGCCATGGACGTTACATGCTGCAAACAAGGGTAAAGGGGCTCCAACAAAAATATTAGCGTGCGGGACTTGTTTTGGCCAATCGGTGTATGTCGCCGAGTAAAATGAATGAATATTCAAATGTGTTGCATATTCTGACATTGGTGATTCCAGCTCCATTATAACTAATCCTATATTTTTTTCCATGTAATTTCAATAGGAGGTGGGGCTCTGGTGCTCGGACAAGATCAAGACCAAAGAGGCGAGGGCTTCAACCCAGTTGAGTCCTTTGTTGGTTCTCTCAGCCAGCTCAATATCTGGAACCATGTCCTCTCACCACAGCAGGTACCACTGTGCTTGAGAAGCTGTTTGATTCATTATTATAGAGATCAGTTTTTATGACAAAAAAAAAAAAAATGGGGGAGTGGTGACTCGGTGGTAGGGTGCTGGATTACCGGTGTAGCTAACTGGGATAGCAACGACCAGTGATGTCTCTCACTGTCTGTGGTAAAAGGCATGTAATAGACCCATTGCTATCATATGTAAATAGTAGGCCATTGGATTGCCATCAGCAGGCTTCTGCCCTGCATTGACCTGGTGAGCAGTCCAGGGTGTACTCTGTCCTCGCCCAGAGGCGGCTGAGATAGGCAACCCAAATTAGTATAAAGTGATTCAGAAAATGAACAAGGGTGGCACAGTGGCGTAGTGGTTAGCACGTCTGCCTCACAAAAAGAAGGTCCTAGGTTCGATTCCTAGCTCAGGCGTTTCTGTGTGGAGTTTGCATGTTCTCCTCGTGCTTGAGGGTTTCCTCCGGGTACGCCAGTTTCCTCCTACGGTCCAAAAACATGCACAGTATGTTAATCGGCTGGTCCAAATCTCCCCCAGGTATGAGTGTGAGTATGAATGGTTGTGTGAGTCTTGGTTCTGTGATGGCCTGGTGAGCTGTTCAGGGTGTACCCTGTCCTGAGATGGGTCCAGCCTCCCTGCGACCTTAATTAGGGTTAAGCAGTTCAGAAAACGAATGAACCAAAAAAAGAAACATATTGAAGGCAGTTGGGTTTTGAATGCAAATAATAAAGAAGAAGCGTGAGAGTCACAGTCTCCAGAAGAAATGTGGGGGGGTTCTGCACGATGCTCGGTAAACCATCCACAGGTCTTTACCCTGGAAAACTCCTCCAGCTGTACCTGAGAGTGTTATATTTTCCAAGCAGATGTTTATCTCACCAAATATTCGCGTTATTTTATTTGTTCCTGTTTACTGTGCTTTATAGAATTGTTATGTGGAAGCATTTCATTTAATTATTTCTACATGTAAACATAAGGCATCTTGGCTCTTTAAATGTGTCCAACTAGAGTGTAGCTTTAAATTACGGCTTCAATTAATCACAAATAAGTCATAAAGGTACCTCGCGGCACTGCAGTCTGCACTGAGTAATTCACAGGGGTTTTTGTTCTTCACGTTTTGTTCCTAGATGAGATCCCAAAATAGGAATGTATGATCTCATGTGATTAATGAATGAGATCAGTGCTCTACTTTTTTTGTCAAGTGCCTTTAAATCATTGGTGGCTGAGCGCTCCATCGTCTTCGCTCATTTTCTTTCTTCTGCTCTTAATGATGCAATTTCTAATGTTAGATGTTAGATTTGGAAACCTTACAGTGTCCAGAAAATATATATATATTTTTTTCTAATTCAAATGAAGCCATTGTGCTGCTGTAATGATCTATAAGGCCACTGGGATTGGGACGCCGGGAGTTACAGTGGGATTCTATCCCATTTACCTTCTGTGTAACATGTCCAGGTGTCAAAGTCAATACAGAGAAAAACCATTAATCCAATCCAGCAGCAATGACTGATGACTTGTTCTCAACTGACCTCAGAGCATTGAAACAGGACATAATAGTTCAGCTCCAAATTACAGGCGAATATCTGACGTCCCGTGGCTGGAATATTTCATTCATTCATTTCATTTTCTAAACCACTTAATCTTAATTACGGTCATGGGGAGGCTGGTGCCCATCTCAACCGACTTCGGGCAAGGTCGGGGTACACCCTGGACAGCTTGCCAGGTCATCACAGTAATATAAATGATCATACAATAATAATATTTAATATCCATTAGGCTTTTTACACCCGAGCCTAGTCTCTCATCAGGCCGGTGCTTATCCCCGGTTTCCATAGTGTCCGAAGCTACCAGGAGCTCAACTCCTCCTGGATGGGACACTAGTACATTGCAGGTTACCTTCCCAGTATATTTTTTACTGGTGCCCATTTATACTGCTGGGTGAACAGAGGCATACTTGTGGTTGAGACCTTGCCCAGGGGTCTTAGCACAGTGAGGGTTTCACTGGGATTTGAACACACAACCTCCTGATAATGAGCACAGCACCCTAACCACTACACCACCGGCCCCACAAATATTTAATATATTTAATGTTTATATGCTTCCAGAAACGTCAGTTTCCTCCCATAGTCCAAAGATATGTGAGGCACTCCACCGAATGTAGGCGCCTGTCGCAAGTGACGTCTGGTGCTTGTGAGAAAAAGCGCGGGTTATCCGGACTTCAGATCTTTCAAGTGAGCAAGTGAAGGTTGAGTACTAAACAAGTATTCAACATGCACTTGCTCACTTGAAAGATCAGCCAATAGCCAATGATATAATATATATAATATATATAATATATATAATATATATATATATAATGAGGATAATATATATAATATATATAAAATGAAGATAGCCAATGGTAGAGCAACTCGCGCATTGTTTGAATTTTTGAGACGGCGCTTTCGTAACATGAATTTGTTTTGTATCCAGAGATAGAAATTTTAGGAAAATGCGTTTCGTAACCTGGATTTTTTGTTTGTTGGGACTTTCGTAAGGTGAGGTACCATTGTATTACTGTGCACGCTTCTGGACCGTGGGAGGAAATTGGAACATGTAGAGGAAACCCTTGCAAGCAAAGAGAACAATGCAAATTCTTCACAGAATGCCAAAGCTTGAGAATCGAACCCAGGCTTTCTTGCTGGGATGCGCTCACCATTACACCACCAGTGCGACTATATTAACCACAGTGCCATCGTTTATGGTATATTTGGGGGAGCCTTGTCCTAATGGATATATAAGCAGCTTTGGGAAAGGTCATTGGTTCAGTTCCCAAATCAGCAGGAAATATGTGTGGTGGTGGTGGTGGTGGGTTAGTGACCGGCACCTTTATGGCTAAAGTGCCCCTGAGCAGGACACCTAACCCCCAGTTTCTCTCCGGGTTCCCCAATGTGTGTGGCAACCCACTGCGCCGTGTGTGTGTGTGTGTGTGTGTGTGTGTGTGTGTGTGTGTGTGTGTGTGTGTGTGTGCTCACATTGGATGGGTTAAATGCAAAGGAAATAATTGGAATTACTGTAATACTGTTGTTGTTGTTGTTGTTGTTTTGGCTCATGTTTCTGTAGTATGAACATCCCAAAAATCTGAATCCTGGTTTTGGTGAATGTGCTTCAAGTTTAAAGCCACATGTCTTGCTTTTGCTTTCTTTTACTCAGATCAGGTCTCTGGCCAGCTCTTGTCCAAGTGACCTACAGAGAGGGAATGTGTTTGCCTGGCCTGACTTCCTTCAGGGTATCACAGGTCGAGTCAAAACCAGTGAGAAGAGCATGTTCTGCGCTGGTGAGCAAATCTGTTTGAAATAATAATACAGTACATGTTT
>CM045745.1:26270281-26287781 GCA_024760905.1 Plotosus lineatus
TTTATTTACCTTTGTGATGGTAGTTGATGGCTTGATGGAATGGAGTGGGAGGAGGAGGGAGGGAGGGACTTACTGTTTGGAAGGAGTGTTTGGAAACGCCTACTGTTTGGAAACACCCTTAGCCACACACGCACCCTTAATAGCTTCCTTGTTCTTAAGGATGGGAGCAATGGTAGACTTAGCGTACTGGTACTGGGACGCTGAGTCACACAAACGCACACCTCGTTCGTGTTTTTCAATGATCTCCGCCTGTGGTGGGTCTTTTTCGGTCCCATAATAGCAAAAGTACACTCAATATGGTCCAAAATGTCTATCAAACACAAACCACTTCCGCACTCAAAGAAAGGGGTGTGACGAACTGTGACGCCGTGAGCGTGCGTCAGCTTCTCGTGGCCGCCACCGTGGCGCTGTTCGACCGCGTGGTTTGGTTCGTCCGCCGAAAACTAGTTCGTCAGCAGAGACTATATGCTCGCAAATTTAATGTTCTTGAGGCGAAAAGTTCGTGAGCTTAAGCGTTCGTCAGCGGAGGTTTTACTGTATTTGTCATTTAAATGATTGTAGGACTGAAGACACAATAAGAAAAGCAATATATTTTTGAATTAAAGAGAGACTCTCATGATCTCATGAAAATTGGTGTGCTCAATGAAGCTGGAACCATATATACTACTCCCATCTTTTATTTGTTTGTTTGTTTGTTTGTTTGTTTGTTTGTTTGTTTGTTTTTGTAGCTCTGTCTTGTAGTCCACCTACTGTCCCAAACCATGGACTCGTGGAGGGAACAAATTTCACATACAGAAGCAAGGTGACTTTCAGGTATCACTTTTAGTGCTAGAACAACTGATTATGAGAAGCACCTGAGATCTTCTCAAGAAACGACCTTTTACTTTTTACTCACAGTTAAATAATATATTTGATACCATACAATAGAGCGCTAATAAAGTTTTCTATTTTATTTTCCTAAAAACAGTTGTGAGAAAGGTTATAACCTCCAAGGACCAACAGAGATACATTGTCAGTCTGATCTGAAGTGGAACAGACAACCACCGAGCTGTCAACCTGTAACCTGCAGTGATCCTCCTGCTGTTGATTACGCAGACTTCAGCCTCAATGGAAACGTTTACCTGTCAACGGTGACATACAGCTGCATTGATGGATACAGGTAAAAATGAAGGAATTGAGCCTTCCAGTGTCAGTATTTATGAACGAATAGTAGTTATATTGCTTTATGCCAATACAATACTCTATTGTTTCTCGGTGCCTGTTGTAAAGATTACAGGGCCAAGGGGAGCTGCAATGTGAAGCTTCTGGAAAATGGGCGACCCCTGCTCCTGTTTGTACCAGAGTGAACTGTGGGAAACCACCCGTCTTAAAGGATGCAATTGTCAAAGGAGATAACTTCACTCAGGGCAGTCAGGTGCACTACATCTGCAAAGATGGGTAATGATGCCGCAATGATTTCTTATACATACTTTAAGAAAAAATACAAATTCATGTATCCATTTACATATATGTATATTAATATCACCATTTTCCATCATCCAGTTACATTCTACTTGGCACTGAAAGTCAGGTGTGCCTACCAAGTGGTGAATGGAGCCGTGAATTTTCGCAGTGTGCGCCTCGATCTTGTGGACCTCCACCACCTGTGGATCATGCACATCCTGACACTGGACACAAGCTTTTTGGTGACACTGCTATCTACTTTTGTGATGATGGCTACACCACTGGCAATAACACCAAACTGTTCTGTAATGCAGAGGGCATTTGGGTGCCACCTGTGGGACACAGTATGCCATACTGCATCGCCACCTTCTGCCAACGGCCACCGGATCTACCTCACGCTATTCTAGACTCTGTTTATAAACCCAAATATGCTAGCAACACAGAAGTTAGTTACAAATGTGAGGAAGGATTTATGGTCAATACAACGGCAACTCTGAAATGCTTAATGGGAGGAGAGTGGGAACCTTCACCATTGGAAATTGACTGTGTGCCTGTCAGATGCGCCAAGCCGGAGAATATTGAGAGGGGATATGTGAGTGGGACCAACTACAATTTTGGAGCGGTGATTGCATATAGCTGCGATAAAGGCTACTACATACGAGGAGAGAAAAGAAGGACGTGTATGGCTAATGGAGAGTGGGGTGGCGTTCTACCAACTTGCCAACCCATTAGTTGCCCTAGTCCTCCTTATCTGGTTAACGGCTACATCCAGGTGATGGCTAAATACATTTTTATTTTATTTTATTTATAGAAAAACAAAACAGTATGTAGAAAATCTCACCATGATCTAAAATGTTTAACATAATCATGGTGGTAAACTGATTAAAGGAACAAAATTATTATTAACATATATTTGACTATGTATTAAAAGAGCATAGATTTAGCATAAACGCTAGTGTAGTGGTTGTGTAGCATGTCTGATTCACAGCAAGAAGGCCCTAGAATTGAGTCCTGGTCTTGGGGAGGGTGTTTCTGTGTGACGTTTGCATTGTGCCCAAGTGCTTGTGTGGGTTTCCGTTGGGGACGCCAGTTCGTTCATACAGTCCAAAGGCATATGCATTAGGCTAATTGGATGTTCCAAATTGCCCCAAGTGTGAGTGTCAGTGTAAACATGGCCACAGCAATAGTAGGACTAAGTGGTTCAGAAAATGAATTAATGAATGTTTTGTTGCTTGCATCACTGCTTGCTAATTGGTCTTTTTCTATTTTTACTTTTCAGGACTCTACAAGGAAAGCCAACTATGTGTACAACAGTAAGGTGACCTATGTGTGCACTGTAGGTTATCGCCTCATAGGGAAGTCTGACCGTATATGCATGGCCAACAAGCAATGGTCCAACTTTGATCCCCCTACTTGTAAGCTTTTAACCTGCTTAAAACCTCCTGATATTTTGCATGGACACTACCGTGGCTCCATATTTGAAGTGGGAAGTAAAGTTGAATATGTCTGTGATGACGGTTATGAACTCGGTGGAGATGCAGTATGGACTTGTTTAAAATATGGGAAGTGGGACAAATCTAAAGCTCCTCATTGCTCCCCAGTTCATTGTGTGGAACCATCTTTAGAAGAGAGCCATTTAGTATTACAAAGCTTTGATTCAAACTCAGGGACCGTGGAGCTTTCCTGTGAAGATGGTTATGTACTACATGGAGCAAAAATTCTTCGCTGTACCCCATCACAAGAATGGAATGATTCTTTTCCAGTCTGCAAGCAGGTGTCCTGTGGTACACCACCAGAGGTTCCCTTCGGTGATCCATCATCAGCATCCACCTATTTTGGCAGTGTGGTTACCTACTCATGTATGGCAGGCTTTACCCTTCGAAAAGAAGCTTCTGTTAGCTGTCAAGCAGATGGACACTGGAGCACCCCACATCCAGAATGTATTCCTATGGAGTGCCCACATCCTGAGGAAATATTGAATGGTATTGTGGATGTGCAGGGACTAATGTATCTTAGCACTGCTCTGTACAGCTGCAAGTCTGGATATGACCTAGTGGGTAACTCAACTGTGATATGTGGTCAAAGTGGTGTCTGGATTGGAGGCGTACCCTCTTGTCGTCCCATTGAATGTCCTCCACCCCAAGAGATCCCCAATGGCTTTGCCAAGTTCTCCCAACTTCTATTTAGCAGATCTGTTACATACACCTGTCAGCGAGGATATCGTCTAGAAGGGCCAGAGACTCTGACTTGCCTGGAAAAAGGTAAATGGGACAAGGAGGTTCCATCATGCAAACAAATCTACTGCCAACCACCCAGACCAATTGACAATGGCTTTGTTGAAGGTCGAGATCATAAGTTTGGTGTAACCATCTTTTATAGCTGTTTCCCAGGCTTCTTGCTTGTGGGGCAGAGCCACCTGACCTGTGAGGAACATGGGTGGTCAAGTTCAGTTCCCACTTGTACCCCAGCAGACTGTGGCCTTCCTCCACACATTGACTTTGGTGATTATTATAAAATTCAAGATCCATCTGCTGAGTTGACTGGTGACAAGCTGGCAGATACACTTTCACCAGCAGACACTAGCTTCTTGCATGGAACTGTAGTAGACTATCGCTGCCATGCAGGCTATGAAATGAGTAGTAAAGTTACTTTGGTATGCCAAGAGGATGGCACATGGAATGGGACATCTCCTAAGTGTGTGCCTGCAAAGTGCGATACACCTCCTGCTCCTGAACACGGATCAGCGAGAGTAACAGATACTGTACTGGGGAGATTAGTTGAGTACAGCTGTGATGAGGGGTATGAGCTGAATGGTCCAACAGTGCAACAATGTATCTCTGGACATCAATGGAGTAATGATGCACCCCAATGTATTCCTGTCAACTGTGGTGACCCAGGGGGTATCGCTAATGGTGAAGTAATAGGACATTATTTTCACTTCAGAGGCGTTATACAATATGAATGCCATGCTGGGTTTGCCCTACAAGGTTTTGAAACAAGGACTTGCCAAATGGATGGTAAATGGGACGGTAAAGCACCATGGTGTAAGGCTGTGTCTTGTGGACGTCCTGTGGTCTCAAGCGATGTATTAATTAGAGGGAATGATTATACATTTGGCAAGCGCCTTCTCTTTAACTGCCGCAGTGGGTTTATCCTGCACGGAACACACACTAGTGTTTGCCGGGCTAATGGCACTTGGAGTGAAAGTGCTCCGAAGTGCTTTCCAGCTAACTGTGGTCGACCCCCTATCATTCAGAATGGCCGGGTCACAGGAACAAATTATGGTTATAACGGCAAAGTGAAATATGAATGCAATGTGGGTTACACGCTAGCAGGAAATCCCACACTTGTTTGCGGAGGTGACGGACAGTGGGATGACCCTCCGCCACGATGTGACGTAGTCTCATGTGATCCACCAGAGGACATTAGTCATGGCTTTCTGAATGGCTCAAGTTTTAATTTTGACGATGTAGTTGAATACATTTGTTTCCCTGGATATGAAGTAGTTGGAAGTCCAATTCTGCGGTGTGCGGCAGATGGCACTTGGCTTGGGACAGTTCCAGAATGTCGGCCCTGTGTATGCAAGCCACCGATACTGAAGTTCGGTTCCGTCCTCGGCCGAGACCACACCTG
Organism: Plotosus lineatus; assembly: GCA_024760905.1. Lineage (NCBI taxonomy): Eukaryota > Metazoa > Chordata > Actinopteri > Siluriformes > Plotosidae > Plotosus > Plotosus lineatus. The sequence goes on from CM045745.1 coordinate 26,275,358, forward strand.
TGGAGCAAGTGTGTGGTTCCGGTGTAATGAGGGCTATACCATTCTTGGACCTACTGAATCTGTGTGTGATAAGGGTGGATTGTGGAGTCCAGGGGTAGCCATTTGTAGCAGTGGTAGATGTCCAACGCCTCCTCCTGCAGTACCCAATGCTGTTGTGCTCGGTGGTACAATTGTACCTGATGTAGTTTCCTATGGATGCAGACCAGGATACCGTTTACAAGGCAACCCATATCTCTCCTGTGGAAGGTTGGGTAGGTGGGAAGTGCCTAGTCTACACTGTGAACCTGTGACTTGTGGAAAGCCTCCTCCTGTTCCAAATGCAGAGATTATAGAAGCTGTTTTTACCTATGGCAGCAAGGCTGAGTACAGGTAAGTCAACCTGTGGAAATGTTTTAAACTGTACTTAAAAAAGGTAATGATAATCACATCATTCTCAAATGCTTTAATTGTTTATTTTTATAAACCGTCCTTGTAATGATTCTTGTCGTTTAAGGTGTAAAGAGGGGTACAAGCTGGTAACACAAACAGACACAGTCATCTGTCAGAGCGATGGCACCTGGTCCAAACACAGTGTGAGGTGTCAGCCAATACCATGCAGCCTTCCCACCAACCTAGCCCATGTTGTGGTCACAGGGGGTCAGCTCACACCTGTAGGAGGCATTGTGACAATATCCTGCATACCAGGGTTTTTTCTTGAGGGGGCAGCACTATCAGAATGTGAGGTATGCCTTGATATTTGTATTGAATTGAATTTTTTTGGTTAGACATCGTGACGTGAAAACGTTCTATGAAGCAAAGCAGTGCCGGTTGTTCAGCATAGAATCAATGGCGGATCATTAAAAACTTATTATTTATTATTATTTCGTCTAGCTTTTTGGCAGATGGTCACCATCATTCTCCTCCAACTCATGTGTGCCTGTCATCTGTGAAAAGCCCCTCCCCATTCTCCATGGTAATATCAAGGGGGAGACCTACAATTACGGGGACATGATCGTGTACAGTTGTCTCCCAGGGTTTGAACTACAGGTAAAAATGTATATTTTATATAATGGTAATGTGCTTTATGTAGACTAATGTTTTCATGCAAAATAATTATAGATGAGACAGTCAACAATGGTAGCTCAACACTCTAAGCTCCAAGGTGGTGTTTCCTTAAAAATATTATACAGTATATATTTATACATCCGGACCAATGATAGCAAAGGCAGGCCATGGTGTTATCTTAGGAATGCTTCAAGGGAATTTCTTCAAACTTTGGACAAATGCCCCAGCTTGATTCAAGGATGAACAGATTAGATTTTGAAGGTCATAGATCACATATAAAGGTGACTGTGGTATCATATGGGTCAATATTTTTAAAAACGTGATATTTCTAGAATGTCCTGAGGCATTTTCTTTAAGTGTTGCACAAATGTTGACGTTTACACAAGAGTGAACTGATTACATTTTTGGGGTCATTGGTTAAAAGTCATTGTCACTGTAGCCTTATTGCAGTAAGGCAATGCCAGGTAAAAAAAATTCCCAAATGGTAGACATATGTAAGGGTCATAATGTCGGTAGTCATAATGTAAGATACTTAATTTGTGGGGGCGCACACACACACACACACACACACACACACACACACACACACACACACACACACACACACAAACACACACACACAGGCATACATGGAAACAGACTGATTAGCAGACCAATGAACCAAGCAACCAACTAAATAAATTATATAAATGATTTATGTTGTTTTTAATTGGTTTGCATGCAGTTATAATGGAGCTGCGTATTTTAATATGAAGTTCATTGTGTGAAATCTGCACATTTAGCAGTATTACTCTGTGTAACCACATGATGCCACTAAATTCTGCTGTTTCTAAAATGCTGCAGAAGGACAAGTTGTAACGTAAAGTCTGTTGGGCTTTTTACACCCGAGCCATAGTGGCCCATTCGACCCGGTGCTTATCCCCGGTTTCCATAGCATGAAGCGACTAGGAGATCAACTTCTCCTGGATGGGACGCTACTCCATCGCAGGTTACCTTCCCAGTATATATTTTACTGGTACACATTTATACTGGTGGGTGAACAGAGGCACACTTGTGGTTAAGACCTTGCCCAGGGGTCTTAACACAGTGGGGGTCTAACTGGGATTTGAACACACAACCTCCCAATCATGAGCGCAGCACGATGACTACTACACAGCAGGACATGTATCGGTCAACATTCCAGTAAATGTTGGCACTGATCAATTCCGCATGAGGCCATAGTTGCACAATGCCCGGAATAATAATTTGCACATTGCCAAGATGAATAAAGACACGCCCTTTATTTGAAAGGAATTTATATAAATGTAAAGGGCATCACTTTAGTCACCATGTGTTTTAGTGTAATTCATATAAATAGGCTCCAATAGAATTGGATCCATTTGTTTGCTAATGAAAGGATTGTATGAGAATGACTAATGTACTGAGTTTATTTAATTACTTGTGTAGTTTCTGAACAATGGACCATTTTATAATTTTTGTCATGCTTACATATCATACGACATCATTTTTTGTTCTCTTGATTTTCATTAAAATTTGCCCATCTTTATTGAAAATATCAAGTGGTACATCAACAAGGTGTATGACTATTAACCCGGAGCTCGCAAATTCGTAATCCGGGTTAATCCCACAGCTGTCCGTAACCTGGAGTCCATGTGAGCTAATTGGCTGAGCTCTCATGGGAGAGAGGGATGGCGTATGTTTATTTCCCAAGTTACTCACAGCAATTTCCAGCGGGTGTCTGTGAATTCATTCGTACGAGCGGGTGAATCGTACTTTCCCGACTTTTGTGTTAAACCACCACCACATGCACTGCAGTTCGAAAAGAGGTGGGTGGCTAGTACTCTGCTTGTCACATAGGGGGCGTGTGCACACTTTTCGAGCCTCCCAACCTGGGAGAATTCAGAAGAAAATGGGGGGGGAATCCAAAAAAATGAAAAGAAAATACAATAGTGATGGGTGTAAATCTTTGATCTGTTATTTATAATTATGCTCATACGCTATTATATACACGGGAAATATTTTTACTATTATATGCCAAGTCTTCTTCCCTTTTAAAGTCTTGATTGTGTTTCATCAATTCATTTTAGGGTCATAATGTTCGGATCTGTCAGGGCGACAGAACTTGGGGTGGCAGTCTACCGGAGTGTGTCGGTGAGTCTGTGTCGTGGTTCTAAATCACTTGATTTGCAGCATCTCTCGATATGTCTGGGATGTGTTTATGTCATGCAGTTCTTTTCAGTGACTATATATTATAGATTTCAGGCAGTGGGGATCTAATGGATAGGGTGCAGGATCGCTGAGCCGAAGGTTGGGGGTTCGAGTCCCAACAGGGTTTTCACTGTCCCCCCCAGTGCAGCTAACTGGGTTATCAAAGGCCGGCCATGTCTGTCACTGTCTATGGTGAGAGGTTCATGTAAAAGAACCATTGCTGACTTTTGTAAAGAGTAGCTGCAAAGCCGTCAGCGTGTTTCTACGACCTGGAGAGGGATGGGCGCCACCAGTCCAAATCAGCCTAAGTCTCGCTATTAAGGAGCCCCAACGACATCCCTGGATGTTAAGGGAGAAGTGAAGTGAAGAAGAAGATATTATAGATCTGAAGTCATGATAGAGGTTCAAGGACGAAGCCAAAAGTCTTGTTCAGTTTATGATCTTTATGATGTTATAACACGACTGGATAAACTGGTGAGAGCAGAAGGTTCTGTATTTGGGACGGAACCAAATAGTGTAAAATCTGTGGCAAAGCCACGGGCACTGAGAAGGTTCCCGTCAATTATAGACAATCCACTGCATCCACTGATAAATGTAATCACCTGACAGAGGAGCAACATCAGTGATGGGTGGGGGGGGCGCTATCACAATGCAAACACACACACACACACACACACACACACACACACACACACACACACACACACACACACTTGCCTTGTTCTTCCCCACTCACTGTACACCACACACCTATATTTACACAATACTTTTTAAACTATTTGTTCTGGATAGTCAATTATCAGGTCAACAAAAGACTCTGCACTTCATTACCACCACTCACAGCACACCATGCACCTTAATCTGCACATCAATGTTTACATTAGAGACCTTCCTTTAATCTCTGCACTCGATAGACCAATCCACACCACGACAGTATTATATACAATTTTCATACTTTCTTGTATTTTGAACAATTTTGGCCTAAAGTTCTTAAAACTCTTACTTAAAAAAAAGAAAACAAACAATAGATACATCAGGACATCAGGGCAGTGGTAGCCTAGTGGTGAAGGTGCTGGATCGCTGATCCCAGGGTTGGGGGTTTGAGTCCCACTCTCCACAAGGTTGTCATGCCCCCCCACCATCCCAGTGCAGCTAACTGGCTTATCAAAGGTCGGCCATGTCTCTCATTGTCTATGGTGAGAGGTTCATGTAAAAGAACCATTGCTGACTTTCGTAAAGAGGAGCTGCAAAGCCATCGGTGTGTCTCTGCCCCTTGCTAAAGGGTTGTGTCAGGAAGCGCATCCGATGTAAAAACCTATGCCAAATCAAACATGCGAATCTGTAATATATGACTCCCATGAAGATGGAGGCAGATGATTCGCTGTGGCAACCCCTGAAAGGGAACAGCTGAAAGGAAAAGAAGAAAGAACAGACATCATATACTGTATATAATTTTATATGCTATTATATGCTGATAGGGCGGCATGGTGGCGTAGTGGTTAGCACGTCCGCCTCACAGCAAGAAGCCCTGGGTTCGATTCCTGGCCTGGGCGGTTCTGTGTAGAGTTTGCATGTTCTCCCAGTGCTTGTGTGGGTTTCCTCCGGGTGCTCCGGTTTCCTCTTACAATCCAAAGACATGCACAGTAGGTTAATTGGCCGCTCTAAAAGGAGACCCAACGACATCCCCGGATGTTAAGGGAGAAGTGAAGTGAAGATGAAGATATGCAATTATATATATTTTACTGTAAATGTCTTATGAGATGGTGGTGGCCCAGTGGTAAGATGCTGGAATATTGATCTCAAGTTTTAGGGTTCATGCCCCACTGTCAACAGCTGTTACTGTTGTTGCCCCCTTCAAAAAAAAAAAAAAAGAAAAAAATAGGCCAGCAATTTACAATGGAGTAAATGATGCCATGTTGTCCATTCATTGCTTCTTTCTGATCTGAGGTCAAGATATTATTGTTCAGAGTGTAATACACCTTCTACTAAATGTTTGTGTAACAGATAATAGTTGCGTTTTACTTCATCCCTTTGAGTATATAAATGAATTCACATTTCTTTTAACTTTTGAACCTTAATTTCAGCGACTTCATGCGGTCCTCCGCCGGTTGTTGAGAATGCCGTTTGTGTTCCAACTGGTGAGTCATACAAAAGTAATGTGACTTATATTTGTAATTCTGGGATGAACCTGATTGGCACACAGACTCTCACATGTCAGGCTGATGGAACATGGAGCAATCCCGCTCCAACATGTGAGGGTAAGAAAGATACTTTACTTATAAAAGTTTTGTATTTAACAAGGGAAAGGAAACTGCATTTCAGTACTTTTTTTTTTTTTTTGTCTCAGCTGTCAAAGGTTGTGAACCACCTGAAGGACTATTAAATGGAAAGGTTCAGGAACAGAGCCTGGTCAGCTGGAGAGCTCTGGAGTTTTTCTGCAATAAGGGATACACTCTGCAGGGGGAGCCACTTGTTGTCTGTAGGGGAAATGGCTCTTGGAGCTCCCCTTTTCCTACATGTACACGTAAGGCTACTAGTCACGGATATTCCCGCTGCTACATTATATCCCCCACTCTTAATAACATCGAAATGGAATCGTCTAGATTTAAAAAAATTATTGATCCGTATGTGCTTTGTCCTAGAAATGATCAAAGTGAATATGGATTTATAACACCAATCACTTAATCAATGAACAAACCAATCAATGTGCAGCACACAACAAAGCAGATATGATATGGATATGATATCCAAATTATATCCAATAAAACATATTTAAACCACTTTTAGTTCTCAAACCTGTTTGTTAGAGTCACATATGACACTGTTTTTAAAAAAACAATTCTGAACCATTTAAACCTAATTAGTGTCACAGGGAGGCTGGCGCCCATCTCAGTCAACACTGTGCAAGGGAAAAGTACACCCTAGACAGCTCCCCAGGCCATCACAGGGCAGAAACATGACTGCTATGTAGCCTACACTTGATGAAAGTCAGCAATGGTTCTTTTACATGCCTCTCACCATAGACAGTGAGAGACATAGCCGGTCTGTCAAACATAGGCGAAGGCAGCTGGGAATATTGAAGTGGTGACAACGCATTGACGGTGGGGCTTGAACCACCGGCCTTAGGATTGGGAATCCAGCACCCTCACACAGCACTTCCACTGCCCACAGCTTCACATTAAAGAAAGATTATTGTGAATATTGTTGCCGTCCTACTTCGTGGCAGAAATTTCAGTGTATACAATATATATATCCATTTGTTTTATTAAAACGCCTTTGTAGACAAAGCCATAACACAATCCAGAATCATAAACACAAGACAGGCAGAAGTAGATTAATGGGAAAAATCACACAAGAGAGATAATCCAAAGATCAGAGTCAGACACACAAGTTCAGAAATAGAATACCACAGGCAGAGCAGAATGTCAATCATATTTTTTTTTCTTTGTTATCTTTATACCTTGTTATATTAATATCTTTTTATCTTTAATTAATATCTTTGTTCCTCCTCCAAGACGACTGCTCAGGTAATGAACCAGCGCATGTCAATGACAAGCAATTAAAAAACTTGATGACCGGGCAGAGAATAATACTTTATACAGAACAATGTCAAACTGAATTGTTATATAGTGAGGCAGGGGATCAGATCTGAGTGCAAACAGGTGTGTTTGTGGTCAAGTAATGTGTGTGTCAGTAATCAGGTGATCTGGAGTGGTGGAAGGGATGCTGGGAAGTGTAGTGTGAGCATGAGTCTGAAGTGTGTGCAGACTATGTGACAGTTAATAATAAATTGGATAGAATTTTATTAGAGGTGACAGGTTATAGAGGAAAGATTTTCTGCCTCACAGCAAGAAGGTGTTGGGTTCGAGTCTCGGACTCAGGCATCTCTGTGCGGAAATTGTTAGCACGTACTTGCATTGGGTCTCCTCCGTGTACTCTGGTTTCCTCCCACAGTCCAAAGACATGCACATTAGGCTAAATTGCTGTCCCATATCCCCCGAGGTGTAATTGTGTGTGTTGCCCTGCAATGGTCTGGCAAGTTGTTCAGGGTGTACTGCACCTTCACCTGGTGTCAGCTGAGATGGACGTGACTTCACGTGTTAGAGTGTTTATGGCGTTATTTTGAGCAATAGAAACACCACTGTAATGCACACTCTCTCGGGGCTTCTTGCTTTATTTGAAATATAAACACAATTTTAGAAGCATATCTTACACAGAAAGAAGATTTGTTGTGGTGCACGAGTCCAATCTGATTTTTTTTTATTCACTGTGTGTTTATAAGAACACTTTCCTTCAACTTATAGTAGTATTTTCATTCCTCCACAGCCCAGTCATGCCCTCCACCTCCTGGATTAACGGGGAACAATATCAACACCACATTATTCCAAGTGGGTCATACGGTGCGAGTCACCTGTCCTAAAGGTCAGCATGTCAAAGGGCGCCAAAGCCCAGGCCCTGCCATCATAACCTGCAGGAGTGACCAGACCTGGACTCCAATCAGGGTAGTTTGTGAGAGTAAGTAAATATAATCTCTCTTCACTATTACTATTTTACACCTATTTTACTCTTTTACTATAATCTAAACAATACAAAAACTAAACTCACTGTTCAGTGATTATTCTTATCCCAAAGTCCATACTACTAATCTTGTTGAAGCCCAATCACTAGTAGCATTGCCGTCTCTTTACTTTAACCATAATTAACCATATCTTTGTTAAAATACTGTCATTCTCTTTCAGATAGAAATAAAGCATGATTACCGTGATTTCCAGACAGTGGTGGTCTAGTAGTATAGGGCGCTGGATCGCTGATCCAAAGGTTGGCGGGTCGAGTCCCACTCTCCACAAGGTGGTCACTGTCCGCCCAGTGCGGCTAACTGGGTTATCAAAGGCGGGCGATGTCTCTCACTGTCTATGGTGAGAGGCATGTAAAAGAATCATTGCTGACTGTCGTAAAGAGTAGACTGAAAAGTCGTCAGCGTGTTTCTATCCCTTGCTAAAAGGGGTTGTGACAGGAAGGGCATCCGACGTAAAAACCTCTGCCAAATTAAAACGTGCGAATGAAAATGATTCGCTGTGGCAACTCCCGAGTAAAAGGGAAAAAGCCGAAAGGAAGACAAAAGACGAGACACCGTAATTTCCGGACTATTAGGCGCATCTGAATATAAGACACACCAACTAAATTTAAAAAGAAAAAGAATTTGTACACACACACATATATATATATACATATGTGTGTGTGTGTATTTATATATGTATATATATATATATATATATATATATATATATATGTATAAAGAGGTGAAGAAGCGTGTGCAGGCAGGTTGGAATGGTTGGAGAAAAGTGTCCGGTGTGACGTGTGGAAGTTATTGGCAAGAATGAAAGGAAAAGTGTACAAGACCGTGTTGAGGCCAGCGATGTTGTATGGTTTAGAAACAGTGGCGCTGAGGAAAAGACAGGAGGCAGAGCTGAAGGTAGCAGAGATGAAAATGTTGAGGTTCTCTTTGGGAGTAACGAGGAAGAATAGGATCAGGAATGAGTACATCAGAGGGACAGCACATGTTTGAGGTATTGGAGATAAAGTTAGAGAGGCTAGATTGAGATGGTTTGGACATGTATAGAGGAGGGATAGTGAATATATTGGTAGTCGGATGCTGAGGTTGGAACTGCCAGGCAAAAGGCCTAGAGGAAGACCAAAGAAGAGATCTGTGGATGTGGTGAAGGAGGACATGAAGGTCGTTGGCATAAGAGAAGAAGATGCAGATGATAGGGTTAGATGAAGGCAGGTGATTTGCTGTGGTGACCCCTGAAGGTAACAGCAGAAGGGAAAAGAAGAAGATATTTACTGTACAGTTTAAAATATATATATATATATATATATATATATATATATATATATATATATATATATATAGAGAGAGAGAGAGAGAGAGAGAGAGAGAGAGAGAGAGGCCGCACCTCTTTATAAGCCGCAGATGTTTGTCTTGCTATTGCACTTCATGCTAGAGCACCCCCTGGAGGCCGTTAGCCCATAAAAAAAATCTATAAATTAGCCGCATCGTTGTTTAAGCCGCAGGGTTCAAAGTGTGTGGAAAATTAAAAAGAAGTAGTGGCTTATAGTCCGGAAATTACGGTATTTTAGTATGAATAATGTGTTAAATCATTCATTGATTTATTTATTCATTACTCATTAAGGATATTTCAACATAACTGCATTTCAGAACCGGTTGGGGAGCTTCACAATGACTAGTGATTTTTTTTTTACACCCATATTCTCACTAACATCGCTCACAGGCATGCAAAAAATGTTGCTACACAATACTTTGCAGTGACTTTTAATGTTCTTCTCTTTACAAAACCCCTATAGCTTGTTGGAATGAGAAGTTGTTGTTTTTTTCAGAATCCAAAAGGGTGTGAGGAAAGTGCAGGACATAAAAAAGATCTTTAAATTAAACTGCACTTGCCAAAAATAGTCACACACTCTGATTTTTTTTTTTTTTTTTTTTTTTTTTTATGAAGTGCATTTATCCTTGATCACAGCGTGTAATCTTCATGGCATTGCTGCTCCAGTTGGTCCAGTCGAGGCTCAGAAGCATTAAATTCTCAATAAAATGAAGCAGCTGATGAGCTGAATGTACTGAACATGCAGGTTATCACATCAATGAACCTTTTGTTCCCTGAATGCACAGATATAATTGAACTCAAATAATGAAAGAGGGGTTCCGGGAGCATGAGGAATCATTTTCAAATATGTATTGGCACCCCATAGTCTTGACCTTGTTGACCCTATTGAACGTTTTCGGGATGTGCTGGAAAAGACTTTATGGAGTGGTTCAGTTTTTCCCTCATCGATTCAAAGACATCAGTGAAAAATGAACCCGAAACTGGATGGAAATAAATGTTAACTTGCTTTAGCTTGTTGATTCAATGCTATGGGGATTACATGCTGATATCAAAACTGAAGGCTCTCCAATAAAATATTAACAGTGCGTGACTGCTAGTATGGCGGTGACGGGTATATCTTTATCAGTTCAAATGCAAAAAAGTATTTCTGTTTACATTTCTCTCTCTCTGAATCACCACATGCTAACTCATCCTTCCTTATTATTGCCCTTCTGTGCTCTTACTTATTATTTACACTTCAACCGTCTCTCCTGATTAAAGGCTGACCGCATCAATGATATTGATATTTTTGTCACAGCTTTACAACACAGCGTTTGGCCTACAGATAATCTAAACCCAATCCTGTTCATGCAGATTAACATCGCACGGAACATCATTAACCCATTTTAAAAACAAAGGAAAGAATATGGCACAACCTGTGACTAATGATTCTGCCTTGAAGAGGCCGTCCACTAAATATAAAAGTGACCGGGTAAAGAGGACGTTAGTCAGAGAAGCAACCAAGAGGCCTTATTGGATATAGTGCTGGTGTAGAGTCCACTTTTTAAAAGTGTTTTTTTTTTTTTTATTTTAATTTTATTATAACATTCTGAAGCATTGTTTTTGGATTGTTTGTTTTTGTTTATTTTTCTTGTGGTTTTTTTTTTTTTTTTTTTTTTGAAAATTAACATGAAATGTAAATCCACTCGAAGATATATTTTATGTTTTATCTTGAATAAATGAAATGTTACCTCTTATTAATATTGCGTGGTAAAATATTTGGACTATAGGGTACTAAAGCACAGCACAGCATTTCCTATCAAGAGCAATAGCATGATGTTTTCAGTGCTGATAGCATGAGGGGGCTTTTCCCCACAAAAAACGAATGTGGTTACTTGCTTTGGGTGTATATTCTCCTTCTCTGCATGACCTGTTCAACTAGAATTTCTGTTTCTTTTTCGTTCAGTGAAAGCTTGTTTGCTTTTTCAGTATGATCACTGTATTATTTTGCTGTGTTGCTGTGATGTATAATGGAAGACGTTATTTCATTTACATTGCATGTGTTGGTATATGCATGAAGATGCAAATGTGAACTATTATAAAAGTATTTTTGCATGTTTGTTTCACTACCATATTTTTTTTTGTTTTGTTTACAACAATTTATGCAGAGGGTCACCTGAAAAAAACTCCCACAATTCAAGGGCAAATTTCAAACAGGTTAAAGAGAATCAGATTATCGTTTATGACCCGAAATTTAGTTACTTAACACAGCACCTGGCGATTAAGGTGCAGGAGTACCGATCCCAAGGTTGGAGGTTCAAGCCCCACTGTCAATGGTTGTCACTGCTGCCTCTCTCCAGTGCAGCTAACTGGGTTGCCAAAGGCCAGCCATGTCTCTCAATGTCTATGATGAGAGTCTGTAAAAGAACCATTGCTGCCTTTCGTCAAGAGTAGCTGCATAGCCACCAGTATGTGTCTGCCCTGCAATGGCCTGGCTAGCTGTCTAGGGTGTACTCTGCCTTCACCCACAGTCAGCTGAAATGGGCAGCAGCCTCCCCGTGACCTTAATTATGATTAAGCGTATCAGAAAATGAATGAATTAATGAACTTCTTAAGGCAGGAGAGGTGGGGCTATGATCTGTGGGTGTATAGCCATTGACCCCAAAGTCGTGAAGCCCTTAAGGTGTATAAGCCGCAGGACATACCTGCTAGTCCACCCAACATGACGCAACAAGTGATGACAGCCTTCATAAATCACCTCAAATTGTGTATCGACAATGGTGGCCTTCATTTGGAGAATGTTACCTTTAAGACAAGATCAGAGATCTTCACTGTCAACAGTTGCATGAACAATGAACATCTGTTTAGCAGCTCGATATTCAGCAGCAATTATCAAAGTATACGAAAGACAACTAAAGTAAAATGTCCTGTATCTTTATGTGGAGGGATGGTGTCCAGGGTGCGTGGGGACTCTGATAACACCATTCTTTAATGACCTTCTTCTGAAGTTTGCCAGCGTTAATGTTGTGGGGGAGGGGGTGTCGTTTCAGCTACCAACTCTGCCATCCTCGCGACTCGCTGCAGGGCGTTCCTGTCCTCTGCTGTACAGCTGCTGAACCACACTGTACAGCAGTAGGTCAGAAGGTTCTCAATGGCACAGAGGTAGACATTTGTCCGTAGGGACTTTCTGAGGAAGCAGGAAGCGTATCCATGTAAATAGATGAAAGAGTACCTAATACAAAAAGTAAAAAAAACTTCAGATTAATAAAAGTATTATGTGTAGAATGTGA
>CM045745.1:26292781-26295281 GCA_024760905.1 Plotosus lineatus
GACAGAGTTTTGCTTCTGCTACAGTTTATAAGATGAGTCAGCAGGTTTGGAAGTGGAGCCGTCAGTTGGACGTGTGCAGGTGACTTGAGGAAGAGTCAAAGGGAAATCACTTTTTTTAAGTAGACTTGACTTAGCAAGTGGACTCCTCATTTTAAATGTTTATCATGTGTGCATGTTTGCACGAGCGGTTTGCTCACCTCGTCTTCATACACTCGTATTAGCAAGTACAATTTGTAGTTTGTGGATTTTGGCTGAAGGGGTTTTATATTATAATGAGTAAAGAAAAACATTCGCACAACTGTCTGTGCTCGCTTGTAAACTATGCTTCTGTCCTGCTTGTGTTTTCGGCATCTTATTTGGTGCTAATATTGCTCATAGGAATGTTTTTTGAAATTATTTTAATCTGTGTGTGTGTGTGTGTGTGTGTGTGTGTGTGTGTGTGTGTGTGTGTGTGTTTCTGTAGCTGTATGTTTTCTAAAGTGTCAGAATGGAGGTGTGTGTCAAAGGCCAAATGTATGTTCCTGTCCTGTGGGCTGGATGGGTCGTCTCTGTGAGGAACGTAAGTTTTGCAATTCATTCAAACAGATATATGAAGAGACAACAAATGAAGGCGTGAGAACCAGAGCAGTCTAATCAACAGAAACTTGTTTTTGAGGAAAATGACATTTCATCAGAAGAGCACTGGAATACCAGAAATGCATCGGCCTCAACCCCAATTATTTTGCTATGAGTTTCGACCATTCTGGCATGCATAGACCTCGTCTATATCCGTAAAGTATAGAGTTTTTATTCAAGTTTTGTAGATAGATCACTGTGGTTCTCAGCCCTTCAAATCATCAATTTATTAACGACATTAAATAACACATAGAACCAACAATGAATGAATGAATGAATGAATGAATGAAGTTTAACGGCACTTTCAACACATATAGTATGGATAGGATCAGAAATGAGTATATCAGAGGGACAGCCCACGTAAGATGTTTTGGAGACAAAGTCAGAGAGGCTAGATTGAGATGGTTTGGACATGTACAGAGGAGGGATAGTGAGTATATTGGCAGTAGGATGCTGAGGTTGGAACTACCAGGCAGAAGGCCTCGAGGAAGACCAAAGAAGAGATTTATGGATGTGGTGAAGGAAGACATGAAGGTCGTTGGAGTCAGAAAAGAAGATGCGGAGGACAGGGTGAGGTGGAGGCGGATGATTTGCTGTGGCGACCCCTGAAGGGGGTATATATATATATATATATATAAAATAAATAAAAATAAATAAAAAAAAATAATAATAAAAAGACAGGACAAAGACTTTCTATTGAAACTCCATTTATCACTACAGATCTGTTTCGAGGGATGGTGAAACCATCCTCTCTCTTCAGGTGATTATAGAAGAATTTTATATAGAAGATATAATTTTATATAGAATATAGAAGAAGATTTTTTTTTTATTTGCTCTACCAAAAAGTATTGAGCACCCTCCTATGGAAGGATCTACTCAGAAAATCCTGTCTATATATATATATATATATATATATATATATATATATATATATATATATATATATATATATATACACACATATATGTTCACATATATATATATTTCGATCTAAACTAAAATGTAACCCACAAGGGGACGGCACATGAACAGAGGCAAGTTGGACATGTTTCAATAATCGCGGGGATTTTGGGTGAGACTGAGCCTGAGCCGTCATTCTCCCCGCTGGTGCACTATCACCTGTGTTTTTGTTTTTTTTTATAAAAGTTCAAGTTCTACTTCCCAACCAACTTTATTTCAGCTGTTGAAAAATAACATTCGTGGGATGCTTATTATACAAACAAACAAACAAACAAAAACCCACAGTTTTGGGGCCTAACCTGCAGTCACGAACTTGTCGACAGCAAATAATAGTGATACAAAAAAAACATAACAAATAAACAAAATTAAAAGTATATTGAATGTAAATACCATATAAATTTTCTTTAAAAATACAATTCAGATAATATGCCCTTGTTTCTGTAAGCATACTGTACACTGATTTAATAAACCCATTCATACAGTCATACGGCGATGATGTTTGAGCCCTGGATTCTGATTGGTTAGAATGTGTTTCACGTTTACGTTTAAATATTATAATAATATTTGATATAAATAAATTATATTTACAATATAAGCAATCTATGACACCCCACACCCATCCAACACACACACACCCCACACCCCCGGTCCATGGTAAAATTGTCAAGCATTGACCGGTCCATGGTGATTAAAAGGTTGGGGACCCCTGGCCTAATCTACACAGAATGAGTTCACCAGATACAGAATCCCTCCCATCACTCTCCCATATGGCCATCTCAATCCCCAGACCTCAACCCCATTGAAAACCAGTGGACTGGGATGAAGAGAAGAGTGCAGAGGAGAGGACCAGGTTGCTGGATGATTTAGAGAGATTGTGCAGAGAGACGTGCTTCTGAAACATTCTAGGAGAAGACTAGGTGCTATT
>CM045745.1:26297781-26372781 GCA_024760905.1 Plotosus lineatus
GCCAGCCTCCCTGCTACCCTAATTAGGATTAAGCGGCTCAGAAAATGAATGTATAGGCTCTTGGATAAAGGAAAAACGCCAACAGTTCTAGTCAGGACTAGAGCATTCTAGAATGAATGCATTATTATTGAAGTACATATACCGTAGACATTCAGTGTTTAATGTCAGAATATCCTTATGCATGTGCGTTAATAATAATGTGCGGCGTGATGTGTCCTCAGCGGTGTGTGCATCACCCTGTCAGAATGGAGGCAGGTGTATTAGGCCCAACCGGTGCCGCTGCAGTCAAGGCTGGGGTGGCAAAGATTGTTCCAGGTGAGTGTGTACACACCCTACCCGACTCTGATGTGATTGAGCTTGTGCACTGTACGTCTATAGATCGAGCAGATTCACACAGACCCCTGACAGCCAACCTGCATCCTTTCATAAATAAAGGCACAAAGCAATAAATTATCAGGAGCCTGATCCTGATGTGGATATTAATGCATGGCACCAATTCTCTGGAAGATGAAATGAAAGACACAAGTGTGATAGATGCACGTCTCTGCTGGAACATGCGTCTCTAACAAGAACAATAGACACAACACACGACGACACCAAGTATTATAGTGCACTACGTAGCAGAAGTGTCACAGCTTGTGGAGCTTGTGGCTAATCGCCTGTATTTATGGCAACTGCTTAGCCAAAGTGAACTCAGTGAGAAAGGAAAGAGGTTTTTTTTTGTAACTATTGATTTAGTTTAGTGTTTCAGAGTTGATGAGTAAAATGGCGACACTGATTATTGAAAAGGTTAAAAAATGCTTGAAAAGGTAAAGAATTTTTTAAATTATTGAAAACAGGAATGTCTTTATTTGAAATTCATGGAACGAGAAAAAATTGACATGAAGTACCTCAAACAGACAAAACAAACACTTTCAACCCAGTCAGGAAATAATCTTTAATTGCTGTGCATTAAAACGTTAAAGATTGCAGACTTTCATTCATTTTCATGAGTTTAGCCTGTTACAGGTCACATGACAGGTACACGGCCTCCAGAGCTCGAGCTCGGTGAAGTGTGATGGTGAGCGCTGCTACTAGAAATGAGTCGGTGAAATACAGGACACATCATCAGGAGGCTCCCAAAAATATCAAAATAAAATTGTGTTGTTTTTTCATTGGCAGTAAGGATCTGTGGAAAAATCTTATGATGTTTAAAATCTAAGGGAAAATCTAACAAAACATAAAAAAATTCTTCGGTATTGAAAAAAAAATTTAGTGCTGTCGGAGCAGGTACCGGATCTTTTTATGAATTGTTGAAATATGCAATAAATATAACAAATAACCTCAGTTTTAGATCTACAGTACAGGGATCCCTCGCTACTTCGCGCTTCAATTCATGCGGCTCAGTGCAGTGAGCTTTTTTTTTTTAAATATTCATCGAATTAAAAAATAAGGAAATTAAAGAAGAATAACAGGAAAAGTTAAGGAAAATGCCACAAAACAAGGCCAATTATGCAAAAAAAAAAAAAAAAACAACCAAAAACAAAAAACAACCCAAAACCTCCCATCAAAACTACTTAGATTTTTATGTGAGGTGCGCGTCTGTATGTGTGTATTTATATTTCATTTATCATGCATTATTTTTGAATTTTTAATTGTTATTATAAGCATTTACAGCATTGAATATGTATTTATTGATACTATATACGAGGGGATCTCGGTCGCAATTAACCGCAAAAAGTGAGGGATCCCTGTATTTGGCAGACACTCGTGTCCAGAGGGACTCACCATTACCATTTTTACACAACTGAGTAATTGAGGTTTCAGAGCCTAACAGTTGGGATTAGGTCAGTTAACCCTAAGACACCACTTAGTAGATCTGGATTTACCGTATTAAATGTGATAATCGCCCAGGGTGCTTAAAAATTGGAGTGGGTGGGCGCTTATTAAAATGGTACCAGCAGAGTGGAACAGTAAGTGCTTATTACCATCGAGGTGGAAAACATGAATAATAACAGAACAATAAAAGAGTTTTACTGGTATTTGAGTTATTCGTTTAACGGTATCAACCAAATTACTTACACAAAAGCTGAAAATAAACAGAAAACAGCATAAATTAAAAAAAGACCCCTTACTTTTCCCTCCCGGTGCTGTTCCTTTAAACATTTTCCCAGAAGTAAAATCGAACCAATCAACATGAATGTCAACTTTAGCACATGGCACGTTGAACCAATCAACATGAACAAAAATCACATGGCCAGGAACGTCTTTAAATGTATGAAGTTAGTGAGCAGGAGAATCGGGTGAAAAATATTCGTCATCACTTTCTGTTAAGTCCATATCTGGCTCATCGCTCCATTCATACAGAGCATCCCATAGTTTTGCTGTAGCAGTTTCTAATGGTTCATCTTGTTGGACATTTACCAAGATGACACAGCAAAATATTTTCCTGTTTTTTAAAGCATGGCGGAACAATCAAATGTGTTGTTACTGATGAACATTATAGACATTCCCCAGTGGCAGGGGGTCTTGAAATACCACGTAAACTCACTTTTACAGGCAGTGAACGCCTCATTTTACCGTTACAGAGACTGATCCAATAAAATTGGTAAGCTTGATCTACGATTTTGCTTCCAGTACACATGGACGCTTATTAGACGTAAGATCAAAAACACTGGGGGCGTTTATTATGTCGAATTCGGTAATTAGATTGATTAAGTGTTTTGTTTGTTTGTTTTAGGAAAAGAAAACCAGGATATTTTCATTTTTAACGTCCCACTCAAACCAGACGAACACAGCTGGAGCATTAGCACACAAAGGTGGATGTAGAAATCCTCAGTACAGTACAGACCAGTAAACAGCCTTTTCTCCATCCAAAACTCCAAATACTACATGTTTTGTAAATTAAAGCTGTATTTTTTCATATTAAAAAACAGTACTTAGCATAATGCTGCTGCTATATACATGAATCTGTATGATGTGTAAAAAATTTTATGTGATTGTTCAGTGTATATGTGTATAAACTATTCTTTCCACATTTTTATTAAAGCAGAAAATACAACTACACAAGAAGCAGGTGTTGAGTCATTTTCTTAAGTTTTATTGAATTCGTGATATTAAAATAATGAATATTGTTGTACAATTGTGGTGTATAGTAAAAACGTCAATCAAGTTTTGAATGAGATTTATGAATTTTAAGCCTATTGTAACTTACGACACGACAGAGCTAAAATCTAGTGTGCACATGTGCATGCATGTCTGTGTTCATGGTATTTTATCTATATTTAAGGATGCTCTCTTTAAGTTTTTCCTGGTTGGCCCCAGAAAAGTCAGCAATCTGTAAACAAAATTGGAGAATCATATGGAATCAGACGATTTTCACGCAATAATTCTACATGAGTGCAAAATACACTTGTTATTAGAGAAAGTTATACAGTGTAAAAACTCACTTTTTCCCCATTCCTGAAGAAGTAGAAACTTGGCATGCATTTAATTCCGCACTCCTGGGCTACATCCTGGTGGAGACAAATCAAAGTTTAATTAGGATACTGAACATGCTTGATTACTGCTGGACAAGCAAATAGCAATCTGCAGCATCACGTTTCCTTTTCCAGAAATATGCACCTTAAAATTACCCCAATTAGCATTCTCCAGAAAACTCATTTATATTACAAAATTTATTATTACCACAAAACTACAGACCTGCAAACTTCTTCAGTTCGGGTTGGGAAATACGGCCAAAAAATTTGTTCTTACACAATATGTTTACTGGGAATTCAGCCAAGGTGAAGGGTGTGTTTGTGCTCACTGATCTGTGATTAGCTACTTTATCTACAATCTCACTGCTTTGAGATCTTAAAAGGTGTTCAGATTCACTCATCATCACCCCCCCCACACACACACACACCCACACACCCACACACACACCGAGTGTATGAGGAAGTTGCAATTCAGTGGAGGTTAGTTTTGAGATTAGTTAGGTAGATGTTTTAAATAACCACAAGAGAAACAGACAACACTGGATGTCTGGCACTTTTCTGTATTTCTCGTTTTAAATCAGCACAGGTTATGACATCGGGTTTTTTTTTTTTTGGACACACAGCTTGCAGAACATCCTGCAACACAAGACGCCATTTCTGCAAACAAACCATGCTTCCCTTTTGTGCATTTCTGGCAATGTCTCTGAACATGTTCGAGGAATTCTCATATCGGTGACACTAATTTAATAATGTCAACAAACTCGGAAACATGACAGTTGATGAAGTAAAGACGCAAATACTGTATTGACTGGAGCGACATCATTAATAATGTAAACATGCACTCTTACACTATGCACCTAAAAGTGTGGACATACTGGGGACTCTTTAGCCCAGGGGTCGAGAACCTATGGCTCGTTAGCCAGATGTCGCTCTTTTGATGACTGCATCAGGCTCTCAGCTAAATCAGGTGGCCTGTATTAACAGAATAACTAATACATAATTCCGCTGTCCTTCAAATAAAAATACAGAAAAAAAGCCATCAAATAAAATAAAAACAGATAAATAAATCTCACGCATTTTAATCATTAAATCTATTTTGAACGCCACTCGTCACTGTGGTGCGCAGCGGAGAGCCAATCATTTTTGTACTCCACTGTGTGGGTGGGTCCGATACCTGGAAACTCTAATTTCATTGGATTTCATGCAACAGCTTTCGCAAGTTGTTTTTGGGTTAAGAAGTAAATTTCCCTCATTTTTGATCCTCTCATTGGCACGAACCCAAGCAGAGCTGACAAGCAAAACACAAATGGACAGACATGGAAAAACTTCAACCCGCAGACCAGCTGATTGCCAAAACTTGGAACACGCTTCCTGTCACATACCAAACACTGCAGCGTGTGAGTTGCGCCGTATTGACCATGTTTGGCTCCACATGCGCACGCGAGCAGTCCTCACATGTGAAAAACATCAAGACCAACCTGCGGTCACGTTTAACAGATGGAACCTAAACGCCTGCATGAAGCTGAACCTCACCATGCATCAACCACACGACAGCCATCAGCAAAACCATGCAGCACCAGAAGTCACATTAATAGTAAAAAGTACTTTTCTTATTAATAAATAACTTCGTTAAAACAATGTTGTTTAAAATAAATTCAGAGTCGTGTTATACTCTAAAATTGTTGGTCTTCTTCCATTTAGCTGTATTCACTATTATATATATATATATATATATATATATATAGATATATAGATATATATATATATATATAAAAACAAAATAAATGGATGTGGCTAAAAATGTGATAAATGGAGTTTCAATAGAAAGCCTTTGTCCTGTCCTTTTGTTATTTGCTCTACCAAAAAGTATTGAGCACTCTCCTACGGAAGGATCTACTCAGAAAATCCTCTATATATATATATATATATATATATATATATATATATATATATATATGGCTCTTAGAGAATTAGATTTTAAAATATGTGTTTATTTTTGGCTCTCTTAGTCAAAAAGGTTCTCAAGGCCTGCTTTAGCCACACTCATTAACAACCAGTGAAGAGCCTCATGCTTTCAACAGTGATATGTCAGACCAGAAATACAGACAAATGTTACATTACTGAAAACACACACACACACACACACACACACACACACACACACACAAGCACTTTTCTGTTCTGATTCCTCACCAAGACCTTGCAGGAAATGTTACTCACTGTTGCAAAATGCTGTGAAATGTGCTGTTATTTTGATGCAGAAAACCCTAGAAGCGAAACAGCCTGTGGTTGGCAACATTTACAAACTTAAAAGGGAACCAGTAGTACATATTCAGGGTTTCAGAATGAGATGCTGGATATCCAGGTGTTCGCGTTTCTTTTTCCCATCCTTTGTGTTTATGTTCAATGAGCTAGATTAACGTCAATTGTTTAGAAATTCTACACATGATGCTGGAAGAATGTATGGGACACTAAATCAGTTGTGTGGTTTTGGAGATGCTCTGAGTCAGTAATAAAGTCTTTGACAAAGTCACTTGAATACTTACAAACACACACACACCCACACACACACTTGCAGCATTACCCAGCCACAGTCTTGAAAAGATTACAAAAGCTTGCCAGTTTGCAATATCCTGCTTGAGCACAATCACTATATCCAATAATGCACTATCAGCATCATCCACTTGCATGGCTCGGTGGAGGGAGGAGAATCACACTGGTGTCCAGCTCTACCAAAATTCTAATGCTTTGTTAAATTGCATGAAAATATGCTACACATCCAACAGATTGCACATCAGAGATCACGTGAGAGGTGTCTGGGCTGCAACAATTTCCTGAATTAACTCAGACGGTGGCAAAGTACATGAATGGTCTGGTTTGGGAGTTTTTTATTTGATTGTTTAGGTTTACAGTTGTAAACTAAAGTTTTTCCCCATGAGTGTCAGTGTAGCACACGCAACTCGAGGCAATACAGAATATCCAACTAGCTTAATGTCCATGGATTTGGACTGCAATAGGAAACCCGGAGCACAGGAGAAAACCTCTGTGTCACAGACAGAATATGCAAATACCACAGAGATAAACCCTTGTTGGGCAAGGAAGTGTAAAAGGTAATGCTATGAATCTGCCATAGTGAAGATGTTCATGATCATGCTCTTTACACGTTGACAGGAGCATGCCGAGGTGCTTTTATTATTATTATTATCATCTTCAATATAACTGGAAAAAAGGCTGGTGAACAAACAAAATGTGCCCTTAAATCACTGGGACATACAGCTGTCTGCAAATAATCAAACCACCTCAAAGTGAATCACAAACCACCATCCAGTCCTTTATTTATTCATTTTCTTCATGCACTGAATACACCCCAAAGTTCTCATTGTTCGAGATCATCTTTATTTTATCAAAATGGTGAATTAACTTAGAAATTGCTTGTGCAAACAAGGCTTTTGACATAACAGGGGTTTCATCTGGGGTGCAGGAACATTAAAAAGCAACAGCACAAAGATCCTTAACAAGATTAGATGTATTACCTGTGCTTCGTCTACATCCACCTTCAGAAAAACAATATCTGTGTATTCTTCAGATAGAGACTGCAGAAAGAGAAAGGAAAGAGCTGAAAGGAAATATCTTGAGCGCTCAGTATTAAACAATCATTAAATCAGTCCAGAAGACTATGAGTAGCTTATACACTACAGAACAGTTCACTTTGTTTATAGACATGTCTGTCTGTCTGTCTGTCTGTCTGTCTGTCTGTCTGTCACCACAACAACAAATCACAGGCAAACACACTCTTCGGATGATTCAGAAAACCCAGTAAGCCTGATTACGGGCTGATATCTGCAGCCGTTGGGATGAGATCTCCTCGAAAGTACAGTACTCACTTTAAAGATAGGGGCAATCATTTTGCAAGGGCCACACCATGTAGCTGTAAAATCCACGACCACTAATTTGTCCCCTGCCTCTTTCAGGGCTTTCCTGAACTCACTCTGAGGGGAATAGAAGAAAAATTATGAATATGAATGATGGATTAAGCCAGGAGGTAGCAACAAACACAGGCAAAACAACAACAACAACAACAACAACAAAACTGATCAGGTTACAACAGAATATAATGTAATTTATTATGCACAAATTATAATGGATATACAGTTTATTTTCAGATTTACCAACCCATCATGTCTTATGAAACTGTACATATTTCAACATTATTAAATAAACCATTTAAAGCATGATGAGCTGTGTGGCTACTATACAGGCAAATTAGAACCCTGAGGCTGTGTCCACTGCTACACTAGATCTCTGCACTTTTATCAATTTTTATAGGATATAACAAGAAGAAAAACACTAGAAGGAATCTACCTGTAGCCCACAGAGTTGGTTAGCCTCTAGGCGTTTCAATTTTAGGTCTTTAATCATTTGGTGAACACATTTTATACTTTTAAAGCTCTGGGAAAATAGTTCACCCCTTTAAAAAGTTTTATATAATTTTTACTTACGAAAAAATTCTTGCATTTAGCATCTTAAAAAATCATCATCATCATCATCATTGTTATGATTATTATTATTATTATTATTATTATTATTATTATTATTATTATACACAATATACACCTGTAGTATTAGGTGACTACATAAATACATAATACTATATACCACTAGACCACCACTGCCCCACCAAACTCCACTTATATAGAGCAAAAAATATTTAAAAAAAAATAAATAAACATTACAAGAATACACAGATTAAGAACTCACCAAATCCTCGATAGCTCTAACCATGGTTCACTTTTCTTTTATCCCTAAGAACACACACACACACAAATACACGCCTTAACACACACAATGCAACTTTCTTCCGTGTCATACTGGTTATAAACATGCCTCTGGTCCCGCCCCCTGGTGCCAGAGAACCAATCAAAAGCTGCAGTCAAGACACAACAGAGAAACTGGATCCCGCAGCATTTTCCTGGAATAGGCGGATTATTAAAAAAAATGAAGAAGGACATTCTCTCCTCTGAGTCATTGAGTCCGTGTTGTACACTATATGGAGGCACAGCCAATGTGATTTCCATGAGAATAATATTGCAACATGTCCACATTTCTAGTGTATAATATATTATAAATAGTTTATTAAGTCCTTCTGATATGAGAAATATGATAGGTGCATAATTAAACGTGATCAGAACAGTAGTTTGTGGTTTTTAAAATGCAGCTCAAAGTGAAATCTAAACATTGCAAACTTCCCAGTCACCATGACTGGACATTTCTCTGAAATTCCAGGATGGCGTTACAGTTAGTGACGTCTTAACCGGGTTGTCTCTGATTGGTTACTACGTTTGTCTGTTATTTACTGTGGCCATGTTAAATAATTTTCATAAATACTTGTTGTGTTGGAGTATGTCCTTATTCCCAGAAAAGGAGGACAAGTAAAAGTTCTTTATGGACACCTGCATGAAGATGGATGGATGGATGGATGGGTGGATGGACGGAGGGACAGACAGACAAACTTTTAAAACAATAATAACATGGCCAGTGTAAAATATCTTACATAATACAGTATATGGTACACAGTAGCAATACATATTTCTCAGTTAGTAATGATGGTGATATCAATCCAAAATACTTCCTTTCTTTCGGCCTTTTTCCGTTCTCGGGAGTCGCCACAGCGAATCATCTGATTCGCACATTTGATTATGGCATAGGTTTTTACATGGGATGCCCTTCCTGTCACAGCCCTTTCAGCAAGGGACAGAAACACGCTGACGGATTTGCCGCCGACTCTTTACGAAAGTCAGCAATGGTTTTTTTACATGCCTCCACCATAGACAGTGAGAGATATGGCCCGCCTTTGATAACCCAGTTAGCTGCACTGGGGGGGGGCAGAGACAACCCTGTGAGGACTCGAACCCCAAACTTTAGGATCAGTGATCCTGCGCTCTTACCACGAGACCACCACTGCCCCATCAAATCACTAATTTTAAGAAAATCCTGTCTTCACCCAGCACTGCCTACAGTCACCCTGCAATCCTACTAGGTTTAAGTGGGTTGGCAAATGATTGAGTGAGAAGCTGTGAGAAACAACTAAATTTTGCAACAAGGAAAACTGCATTGTATGAATAAGACTAATTTATCCATCCATCGGGTTGCAAGGACAACAGTTCTAGGAGGGAGGCCCAGGAATCGCCCTGGCAACAATCTCTAGGTCCTTCTGGGGAATCCAGGCATTCTCATGCCAGACGGGATATAGAATTCTTCCAGTGAATTTAGAGATACACCCTGAACACCTCTCCAAACCATCACAGTGAAATGTCATGCAACGTCACCTAGAAACACACAAGGGTATTACTGGATACTTTAAACTTCCCATAACTCTGTGTGTGTGTGTGTGTGTGTGTGTGTGTGTGTGTGTGTGTGTGTGTGTGTGTGTGTGTGTGTGTGTGCGCATGGTTGTTAGTGTCTGTGTTATTCCTGAAATAGTCTGGTCACACAAAGTCAGCAGAGATTACTTCAGCTTTCCCAGTGACCCTGATGGATACAGATAATGAATGCATGTAAGAATTTGAACGTTTATACATAAAATAAATATTCCTTGGGTGTAAAACACCAGAAAAAAAGAAATTGAATGTTATCAAACAATTATTTAATTGTTTATTAATTCATTCTTATAAAATTGTTCAGTTTTATGTCAAATTGTTAATAGCAAGCACACAGTGGATTTACGTTACACTATAACCACAGCTTTCCCCAGTTCTGTCTGCATGGATGAAGGCAGCAGGCATCTTCTCAAAGCCCAATGTGACATTCCCTTGGCCTTAATTTTCCACTGTAGCACAAACATGAAAAGGAAAAAAAAAACAGATTTGAATCGATGTTGTCCAGATAGACGTCTTCAGGACCGTGCTTCCTGAGGAACTTGCCAGGAAAAGGAATGGCAGTGATGGGATTAGTTATAGCTGTTCTAAAGTGAATGCACTTTATCACTTTTATGGTAATGCACTGGAGTCAAATTAGCCCAGCTAATTTCAACTTGCCTCTTTCAGCCATGTGAGCAGTTCTTCTCACAGATGCCTCATCTTTGTCTGGTCACTGATTGGCTTGGAATCCTTTCATTTTAATACTTTTGGCCAGCATGGTCACGTGAGGAAAAGGACCTGAATAGCACAGGAAACATTACAGCAACTGCTTTACATTACAGTAACATCTTTAGATATCACTAGATTTATATTGCAGAAAGTTAAGGTCACTTTCAACACTGATTCACAGTGCCACCTAGTGGTTCTCAGATCATCCTCCCTGTAATTTTCAAGATGGATGCCATTAATTAAACTTCTTTCCCTTTTATTAACACAGTAATACTGCATTACTATACAATACAAAGGGTTTTGTTTGTTTTTATTTTTTAAACCTATATGTTCATTATTAGAGAACACAAATCTATGGACTCACTATTTTACCTTTCTTCTGGAAGTAAAAAGATTGCATGGTGGTTATGCGGCAGTGAATGACTATATTTTAGTGGACACAGTAGGCAAAGATAAATTAACCAAAAATAAATATGCTGCTGATTCAACACGTGCGAGCAGATAACCATCTTTAATATCATCCTTTCATTCGGGTATACAGCTCTCAGCATGGTCTACAATACAGCACATCCTCACTGGCCTGCTGCACTATTTCCTCACCCAGGAGAATGATGCAAAACTACTCTTTCCATTTTACGTGGTTCTTTCATTTCGACCAAAGCAGGAGTGCACAGAAAAGATAAATTATAATAAACAATAGATTTAGAAAATGAGTATGACACAACATTTACCATGGGCACTGGTGGCTTGGTGGTAAGGTGCTGGTTTACTGATTCCAAGCTGTACCCCTCCCCGCCCTTCCCTGCAGCTAACTGGGTTATCAAAGGCCGGCCATGAACCATTTCTGACTTTCGATAGGAGTAGCTGCATAGCTGTCAGCACGTTTCTGCCCTGCGATGGCCTGGTGAGCTGTCCAGGGTGTACTCTGCCCTCGCCCAGAGTCGACTGAGACGGGTGCTAGCCTCCCCGCGACCCTAATTAGTACTAAGCCGTTCAGAAAATGAATGACTGAATATTTACCACATCTGTATAACATTTGTTGCCCAAAGTAGTCTTTTGGCAGGAAATGCTTCGCTTTGATCAAGTTTTAAAGTTATTTAAACTTAGTGTAACCTGTGTTTAATTAATAATCCTCTGGAGCTAAAAACACTTTTTTTAATCCTAACACTAGACAGATTCTATACTCATTCATTCACTATACCACTATCCTGTTTACATCACAGGGAAGGCAGAGCCTACAGACTTACATTCATTTTCTGCAGACCTGCCTTTGCCCTAACAACTACAGTACTTGCCTTCCCCTAACCCAGTGCTTCTCAAATAGTGGGGCGCGCCCCCCTGGGAGGGCGCGATGGGATGCTGAGGGGGGCGCGTGTGACCCAGGAGAACATGCTTTTTTTCCGCCCTACTACAAGAAAGTGTAATTGCACATCCACTCCAGTAGCTGGCAGTGGCGCCCTCATTGCCCATTGTGCGCAGCGAGTATTAACTCTTCAACTGCTTCAAACCTCGCTTTGAGAAGCTGTGCGCTGCAAAACGTGCTCATTGTAGCCATTAATCTTGGCTTCCTCATTTTGAGAAAAAAAAATCAGCACAAATTGTTCTATTTGTTCTTGTTTTGTAGGTTAAAGTGTTTATATATTGTGCTCCTGAGTTAATGTTTCTGAAGTCAATTTGAATTAATTATTTATTGATTTTATTTTCAGCAGCAAATGGTGTGGTAAGTTTGTCAAAAATGTAACAAGGATATTATTATTTTTAAATTTAAGGCAAATTGATGCACTTTCTTTTACAGACTAATAAAAATGTTAAAAAGTTATTCTTGTAAGTTGAACTATATCTCTTTCTTTTTGTTTTATTTATGTTAACAAGGATACGATATAATGAAGAGATATACCTGTAACTATATTATAGAAAAAGTTATAATTTATAGTTGGCGGAAAGTGGGTGGTGGGGGGCGCGAATTGTTTTCTTCTTGCTGGGGGGGGCGTAACAGAAAATAATTGAGAAGCACTGCCCTAACCCCATCCCTGACCAAAAATTAAAATTAAAATGTAATGATTTACATTATGGTGACTGGCATTTTATCCCAATAGGGAAGACAAGTCTCCATAATGTGTGTACAATACCTACAAAATTATAAATACCTGGAACACACACACACACACACACACACACACACACACACGACCATGTCTTTTGCCTGTGTGAGGAAACTGGAGCACTCAGAGGAATCCTACACAAGTACATGCAAGTATGCATGCAGGCTTGTACTATGGTTGGGTTTAAGGATGAAAAATATCAGACAGGGGTTATTTTGGTTTGTTTTTTAAAATCACCAAAAGCTAAACCTTTAATTGTGGAAATTTTTACTTATAAACACTGCAACTTAAGAAATACTGCAGAAAAATCTGTCTGATCTATTCCACAAATAAACTTTTTTCTTCTTCCTTTCGGCTGCCCTTTAGGGGTCGCCACAGTGAATCATCTGCCTCCATCTCAGCCTATCCCCTGATCTTCTCTTACACCAACGACCTTCATGTCCTCCTTCACCACATCCATAAATCTCTTTTTTGGTCTTCCTCTAGGCCTTCTGCCTGGTAGGTCCAACCTCAGCATCCTACTACCAATATATTCACTATCCCTCCTCTGTACATGTCCAAACCATCTCAATCTAGCCTCTCTGACTTTGTCTCCAAAACGTCTTACATGTGCTGTCCCTCTGATAGGCCCATTCCTGATCCTATCCATCCTCGTTACTCCCAAAGAGAACCTCAACATTTTCATCTCTGCTACCTCCTGCTCTGCCTCCTGTCTTTTCCTCAGTGCTAGTCTTTCTAAACCATACAACATTGCTGGCCTCAACACCGTCTTGTACATTTTTCCTTTCATTCTTGCTGATACTCTCCTATCACACATCACACCGGACACTTTTCTCCAACCATTCCAACCTGCCTGCACACGCTTCGTCACCTCTTTTCCACATTGCTATGGATAATTGAGCCTAGGTATTTAAAATCCTCCACCTTCTTTATCTCTGCTCACTTTACCCTTCTGTACCTCTTGGGTCCTTCTCATTCACACACATATATTCCATCTTACTGAGGCTAACCTTCATTCGTCTCCTTTCCGGGGCATACCGCCACCTCTCTAGATTTTCCTCCACTTGTTGTCTGTTCTTACTACAGATCACAATGTCATCTGCAAACATCATAGTCCATGGAGATTCTTGTCTAGCCTCGTCTGTCAGCCTATTCATCATCATAGCAAACAATAAGGGGCTCAGAGCTGATCCTTGATGCAGTGCCACCTTCACCTTGAATTCTTCAGTCACGCCCACAGCACATCTCACCACTGTCTTACATCTCTCATACATGTCCTGCCCCACTCTAACATACTTCTCTGCCACTCCAGACTTCCACATGCAATACACATGATTTAGGCCACAGGGGTCAAAACTCATTCCACAAAGGGCCATGTGGCTACAGGTTTTTGTTTCAACCAGGCAGCAGCACACCTGATTCGGCTTATTTAACCAGCTGAGCTGAGTCTTCAGGCAGTTGATTGGTCAGTCTCTGTACAGAACACACATTTTGACCAATCAACTGCCTGAAGCCTCGAATGTTTGTTTAAATGAGCCGAATCAGATGGTCTGCTGCTTGATTGAAACAGAAACCTACAGCCACACGGCCCTTTGTGGCGTGACTGACAGCCCTGATTCAGGCACTGTCTCCTAATCAGTGTTGCAGTGAATGCAGATTGTATCCCACACTGAGCGTAAAGTAAGAGTCTCACTGAATGAAGTCCTGATCAGGGGAAGAAGAGGCCCTGCAGTGTGGTTGGATATAATACTGAAGTCACCGTATAATGGCTATATCAGTAATATATTTCCTTATTGTTACTGTCAGCTCACAGTGATAACGTCCTGAGTCCAAAGCTCAACTAAGGGCCTTTTTGTGTGGCTCTTGACTACACGTCCAATCAGGTAATCTCTATCGCTTACAAAAAAATAAATAAAATAAAACAGTGTATAACTCCTATCCTTTGAGTTTGACTGACTGTGTCTGTGTTGTAACAAACCAGTGTAAGAGTATATTCACTGACTGTGACTTTAAAGCACATCTGTAAGTCACTCTGGATAGGAACGTCTGCTAAATGCTGTAAATGTTAATGTAATCTGGCCCGTGCTGGAGTACACCAGCTACTATAAACTGCCCATAGGTGTGAACGTGAGAGTGAATGGTTGTTTGTGTCTGCGTTATTCATGGAGTAGGCTCTGCTCAGTTTTACCCCTGTACCCTGTTTCTTGCCTGCCTCAAGTGGGATTGGTTTCAGATCCCTCCAACCTTCATCGTAAGCAGTATAGATAGTAATGACGAACCACACTGAGCTGTAACTCACTTAATTTTTACCTGCTAATGTCACACATATACACAAAGTACTATCAAATGTGCTTAGAACTTCATACAAACCAGAAAAGAGTATTTCCATTTAATAAATCTCGAACCGCTGGCATCTCTCCATAAAGCTTAAGCAAGCTCTTTTTTGGCAAGCTAACAATATGCATCAAAGTTTTCCGGGCCTTATCTGTAACAAGTGTTTCCTGCTGCTAAATCGCCCCATCTACCTGCTAATGGAAGACATTTATAGAAAAGAACCTAACAGAAAAGTTCAAGGTTTTAGAAAAACTCTGGCAAGTAAAATTACATTCAACCAGTAGCTTCAAAAAGGAGAAAAAAACCCAAATATCTGTGTAGGGCATCCTACTGAACTGACATGTATTAACAAAAGTTTATATCAAAGGCATGACTACAAATCAGAAACCAGAGCATAGATTAATGAAACCATACTGTGACACACCAGCTTGACAAATTTATCTTTCCTTTAAAATCTACATAACGGTGTAAACGTAAAGCTTTGGTCCCAGTGATTCAGCAGTGTCACTTGTCCCCAGTAATACAAGTGTGTGCACATGTTTTACTTAAAATTTTAAAATATATTAATTAATTTAATTTCCTCACGTAGCTACAGAAATAGAACCACAATAGATGGGCACTGCAAGAAACAAAGTACCTCCACCCACAGCACAGACAATGTAAGAGGAACTTCATTGACACCGGATTGAAATACACTCATGATCTATTTGTGTTTTACAGCACAGAGGTATTTTAAGGCTGAGAGCCAAATCCAGCACTTCAGCTCATCTTATGTGGCCTGTGAGAGATTTTAAAGTATATGATTATCATACATCATTACATCAACCATTACCATGAAACCTAATTCATCATCCAGCCACTAAGTGGAGCCAAACTGTTTCACAAAATCAGCGAACCATTCAGAACTCTGAAAAGATCAGCTAGTTTGTCACTGTCAAGCATTGAAAGAAAGAAATGAAAATAAAGGAAAAGAGGAAAAATAATTAACACAAATCATATTGCGATACAGATTTCATGGTTGCCCCTTTTGAACAGTTGTTGAGCAATTATTCAGCCCTTGATGACCTCGAAATTTGGGCTGCAGCCATTAGTGAATGAGTTTAACACCCCTGTTCTATAGTATGTATACATGACCAAATTAAGGAAAAATGTCTCCGGTTTGAGGAGTTAACGAGGTCTCTCAAGCCCACATATAACCATCGTATTTGAAAATCTGCATATGTATAATTTGCTATGTCTTCCTTTTGGCTTTTTCCCTTTTACTCGGGAGTCGCCACAGCGAATCATCTGATTTGGCAGAGGTTTTTACGTCGGATGCCCTTCCTGTCACAACCCTTTTAGCAAGGGACAGAAACATGCTGACGGCTTTGCAGCCTACTCTTTTTACGAAAGTCAGCAATGGTTCTTTTACATGCCTCTCACCATTGATAACCCAGTTAGCTACACTGGGGGGACAGTGACAACCTTGTGGAGAGTGGGACTCGAACCCCCAACCTTTGGATCAGCGATCCAGCGCCCTATACCACTAGACCACCACTGCCCCTGGCAATGTATAATTTGCTATTATTCTTCCATAATAACTGCAGGTCTATTGGCACTTGTTTCAAAGTTATAAGCACTTCATCTTTAAAACTTTGTGACCTTTACTGCTGACCTTGACATTCAATAATTACATTGCAGGGGCTTGAACATCATACCTTATCTGCTCAGTCCAGCCACCCTCTGTGGGGCCCAAGCTCTGATATATTGAATGATATGGATCTTAATCTAAACCCAGCCCAATCCTGTTTTTGATAATCTGCTATCCTAAAGATCTGACAGGTCCAATTATCGCATTTCATTTCCAAGTCATAAGTCTTGGTTTCATGATTGGATGGTCACATGGGTGTAATTAGTGTTGGAGGAACGTTCATCAGTTCATTTTCTGTAACCGCTTAATCCTAATTTGGGTCACGGGGAGGCTGGTGCCCATCCCAGCCAACTTCGGGCAAGGGCAGAGTACACCCTGGACAGCTCGCCAGGCCATCGCAGGGCGGAAACACGCCGACGGCTTTGCAGCCTACTCTTTACGAAAGTCAGCAATGGTTCTTTTACGTGGCTCACACCATAGACAGTGAGAGACATGGCCGGCCTTTGATAACCCAGTTAGCTGCACTGGGGGGGTGACAACCTTGTGGAGAGTGGGACTCGAACCCCCAACATAGCGCCCTTTACCACTAGACCACCACTGCCCCCCGTTGGAGGACTGTTTTTGGGGAAATGGAAATCCAGGAACAGGACTGGGCCACGACATTCTGTACAGCCAACATTTAGGTCATGCATACGTGTGCTGTGGTGTGACGATAAAACAGATGGTAGCACTTTTTGTATTTTCTAACCCAACTACAACTATATTCTGCCAAAGTATCAAGTTGTCTGAAAAACCAGGATCGATCAAAAGAAAAGACAAATCCTGTACAAAAGCAAATTTTATCAGATTTTATTCCAGGTGCATCAAGGGTCAGGTTCCTAGATTTACAAAAGCTGAAAGAAAAGCCTTTAGACTTTAACAATGGCTTTTCCGATATTTTCTCCGTGCAACAGCCCCATAAAAGCAGCTGGCATGTTCTCAAATCCAACAGTCACATGCTCTCGACAGTTCAGCTTTCCCTGCAGAAGAAAAGTAAAAAAAGTCAAAAATAGGACAATGTCTGAAAAATTTATGCACCCCCCCACACACACACACAAAACTACTTACATTTTTATGTGAGGCGTGCATCTGTTCGTGTGTATTAATATTTCATTTACATCTTATGCATTATTTTTGAATGTTTAATTGTTGACATAAGCATTTATAGTTTTACCTATATATACGGATTATTTTCGTAAGTTGGGGGCTGACTGTATATATATATATATATATATATATATACACACACACACACACACATATACATATATATACAGTCAGCCCCCAACTTACGAAAATAATCCGTTCCAGAGCCCATTTTGTATAGCAGGGATTTCGTAAGTAGGGGTCGCATCTTGCATGTTAAACACCTAATTCGTTCCAAGTTCCAGTCTTTGGACTGGATAAACCCCATAAACCTTTTAAAAATGATAAAAGTACACCAATTTTGTATGAAATGTGTTAAAAGTAAAAGAAAATTGTTTATTAAACCATTTAAACATTTCATTAACATATTAAACCATTTTATTAACATATTTATTAATTAAACCATTATTAAACATTTTTTATTAACACACACACACACACACACACACACACCTCTCTCTCTCTCTCTCTCTCGAGAACTCTCTAGCTCTCTCTCGCACACGCTGCGGGCCACGCCCACAAGACGTGAATTCAAAGCGCATTTCCTGCTTGACAAGCTCAACTTTAATTTGATTCCTTGAGGGATCGGAATTCCAGATGAGCTCAAATGCGCCCACATTTATTAAACATTTACTGAATTAAACAACTTAAAAAAATAAAAACTAAAGCGTTATTCCTTCTCTCTCTCTCGCTCTCTCTCTATCTCTCGTGCGCGCTGCGGGCCACGCCCACAAGACGTGAATTCAAAGCGCATTCCCTGCTTGACTATTTACTGAATTAAAACAACTTAAAAAACTAAACTAAAAACTGAAGCGTTATTCCTTCTCTCTCTCTCTCTCTCTCTCTGTCTCTCTCTCGCTGCGGCCACGCCCACAAAACGTGAATTCAAAGCGCATTCAGTGCTTGACAAACTCAACTTTAATTTGATTCCTTGAGGGATCAGGATTTCAGATGAGCTCAAATGCAACCACATTTATTAAACATTTACTGAATTAAAACAACTTAAAAAACTAAACTAAAAACTAAAGAGTGAGGCTTCCTTCTGTCTCTATCTGGGAGGCCAGCGGGGCGGGATGTTGAGAGACAGCCAATGAGAGAGCAACTCGCGCGTCGTGTGAAATTTTGATTTGCGCGTTTGAATTTTGAATTTCTTTTCGTAAGAGGGGTTGTTTCATATCTCGAGGGCAGAAATTCAGGAAAACGTTTTTCGTAAACCGGGGATTTTGTGTATATATATATATATATATATATATATATATATATATATATATAAATATATAAAAATATACCCAGTGCAGCTAATTAGGTTAGCAAAGGCCAGCCATGTCTCTAGCTATCTATAGTGTGAGGCATGTAAAAGCACTATTGCTGACTTTCGACAAGAGCTGGCTGCAAAGCCGTCAGCATGTTTCTAATCGGGAGTCGGAGTCCCCTGAGGCAGTTTGTTCACAGTAATGTTCCGGTAACTCCTGTGGCGGCACTGGAACCCAGTCGTATCGGCACTTGCCCTTCCATTGGATTCTTCCGGTGGCGCCGAGAAGGGGCACTTGCTGCTTCGGTCCTGAACAGCCTGTCCTCCATTACTCCCTCCCCTGGCTCTGCACACTGGAGAATATCACCAGCCGGGATACCAGCCAGAGCGCAGCCATTGTCCTTTGGGACTGACGGAGGTTTACTATTACTACTATAGTGTTGAATATGTTATATTATATATATATGTAATATTATATACATATGCACCCGTGAACATGGGCAAAGAAACAAGTGTCCATCCTCACGCAGGTCCCAAGCCCGGATAAATGCAGAGGGTTGCGACAGGAAGGGCATCTGGCGTAAAACTATTGCCAAAATACACTTTCGAACTGCCAATACTAATTTCATACCGGATCGTCGAGGCCCAGGTTAACAACGACCGCCATCAGTGCTGTCAACCAACAGGGTGCTGGTGGAGATTGGACTACTGTTGGTCGAAGAAGGAGAGACGGGAGGCGTGTAGGCAGAGAGAGAAGAGGAAAAGCATGCGTCTAGGACTGAGAGTAGGGACTTTGAATGTTGGAACTATGGCAGGAAAAGATAGAGAGCTGGCTGACATGATGCAGAGGAGGAAGGTGGACATACTCTGTGTTCAGGAGACCAGATGGAAAGGTAGCAAGGCTAGAAGCTCAGGAGCAGAGTTTAAGCTGTTTTTTCATGGTGTGGATGGGAAGAGAAATGGAGTCGGAGTCATCTTGAAGGAGGGGTTGGTCAGGAATGTTCTAGAAGTTAAGAGTGTCAGACAGAGTAGTGAGTCTCAAGTTAGAAATTGAAGGGGTGATGTTCAATGTTGTTAATGCTTATTCCCCACAGGCAGGATGTGAGCGAGAAGAGAAGGAGAGATTCTGGAGTGAGTTAGAGGAAGTGATGCAGAGTACCCCCAGAGGTGAAAAAGTGGTCATTGGTGTAAACTTCGATGGACATGTTGGTGCAGGCAACACAGGGGACGAGGAAGTGATGGGCAGGTTTGGTATCCAGGACAGGAACACAGAAGGACAAATGTTGATCAATTTTGCAAAAAGGATGGAAATGGCTGTGGTGAATACTTTCTTCCAGAAGAGACAAAAGCATAGGGTGACATAAAAGCGGAGTTAGGAGCACACAGGTCGACTACATCTTGTGTAGGCGATGTAATTTGAAGGAAGTCAGTGACTGCAAAGTAGTAGTGGGTGAGAGTGTTGTCAAACAGCATAGGATGGTGGTGTGCAGGATGATGCTGATGGTGAGAAAGGTGAAGAAAGCAAAGGCAGAGCAGAAGACAAAGTGGTGGAAGCTGAAAAAGGACGAGTGTCGTGTTGTTTTCAAGGAGGAATTGAAACAGGCTTTGGGTAGTCAGGAAGTGCTTCCAGATGACTGGGCAACTACAGCTAATGTGATCAGGGAGACAGGTAGGAGAGTTCTTTGTGTGTCCTCTGGAAGGAAAGTAGATAAGGAGACTTGGTGGTGGAAAGAGGAAGTGCAGGAGTGTGTACAAAGGAAGAGGTTAGCCAGGAAGAAGTGGGACATTGAGAGGACCGAAGAGAGTAAACAGGAGTACAGGGAAACAGCGTAAGACGAAGGCAGCGGTGTCAAAGGCCAAACAGAGGGCGTATGATGACTTCTATGCTAGGTTGGACAGTCAGGAGGGAGAAAATTATTTATATAGGTTGTCAGAGCAAAGAAATAGAGATGGGAAAGACGTGCAGCAAGTTAGAGTGATTAAGGACAGAGTGGGAAACGCATTGACTGATGACAGAAGTGTGCTGGGGAAGATGGAAAGAGTACTTTGAAGAGCTGATGAATGAGGAAAATGAGAGAGAGAAAAAAAAAAAAAGAGTCGAAGAGTTGACTGTTGAGGACCAGGAAGTCGCAAAGATTAGTAAGGGTGAAGTGAGGAGGGCATTGAAGAGGATGAAGACTGGAAAGGCAGTTGGTCCTGATGACATAACGGTGGAGGTATGAAAGTGTCTAGGCGAGGTAGCAGTAGATTTTCTGACAAGAATTTTCAACAAGGTCTTAGAGAGTGAGAGAATGCTGAAGGAATGAAGAAGTGTGCTGGTGCCCATTTTTAAGAACAAGGGACACGTGCAGAGTTGTGGCAACTACGGAGGGATAAAGTTGATGAGCCATTCGATGAAGTTATGGGAAAGAATAGTGGAAACTAGACTAAGGGCAGAGGTCAGCATTTGTGGACAACAGTTTGGTTTCATGCCAAGAAAGAGCACCACAGATGAAGTGTTTGCTTTAAGGATGTTAATAGAGAAGTACAGAGAAGGCCAGAGGGAGCTGCATTGTGCCTTTGTGGAGCTGGAGAAAGCATCTGACAGGGTGCCGAGAGAGGAACTGTGGTATTGCATGAGGAAGTTGGACATGTATGAGAGATGTAAGACACTGGTGAGGTGTGCTGTCAATGTGACAGAAGAGTTCAAGGTGGACTGCATCAAGGGTCAGCTCTGAGCCCCTTCTTGTTTGCTATGGTGATGGACAGGCTGACAGACAAGGTTAGACAAGAATCTCCATGGACTATGATGTTTTCAGATGACATTGCGATCTGTAGTGAGAGCAGAGAACAAGTGCAGCAAAATCTAGAGAGGTGGAGGTATGCCCTGGAAAGGAGACAAATGAAGGTTAGCCTCAGTAAAACAGAATACATGTGTGTGAACGACAAGGACCCAAGAGGAACGGTGAGGTTACAGGGGGCAGAGGATAAAGAAGGTGGAGGATTTTAAGTACTTAGGCTCAACAGTCCAGAGCAATGGAGAGTGTGGAGAAGAGGTGAAGAAGCATGTACAGGCAGGTTGGAATGGTTGGAGAAAAGTGTCCGGTGTGATGTGTGACAGGAGATTATCAGTAAGAATGAAAGGAAAAGTGTACAAGACAGTGATGAGGCCAGTGATGTTGTATGGTTTAAAAACAGTGGCGCTGAGGAAAAGACAGGAGGCAGAGCTGGAGGAAACAGAGATGAAAATGTTGAGGTTCTCTTAGGGAGTAACGAGGATGGATAGGTTCAGGAATGAGCACATCAGAGGGACAGCACATGTCAGAGCTTTGGGAGACAAAGTCAGAGAGGCTAGATTGAGATGGTTTGGACATGTACAGAGGAGGAATAGCGAGTATATTAGTAGTAGAATGCTGAGGTTGGAACTACCAGGCAGAAGGCCTAGAGCAAGACCAAAGAGATTTATGGATGTGGTGAAGGAGGACATGAAGGTCGTTGGTGTAAGAGAAGAAGATGCAGAGGATAGGGTGAGATGGAGACAGATGATTCACGGTGGCGACCCCTGAAGGGAAAAGCCGAAAGGAAAAGAAGATACATATTCGTCAGTCAGGGGGGACGATCCTAGTTCGTGGAAATCGGCAGTCGCGGGGTGGGGGGTCTTGGTCCCCAATTAACCGGGAAATGAGGGATCCCTTAGGAAGAAAAGCGAATTGAAATGATATTTTTACACTCCAGTCTAAAAGCATAAAAATGATCACACCACTGTTCACACAATGTTCACGCTCATGTCACGATGACATCTTTTGAAATGCATTCAAACTTTAAATCATTTGCCACCACCCTTCCAAAAAAAAAACAGACATCGTACTGTACTGCTTACCTTTGTGCATTTTTGGGGGGATTTTGTTGAAATTCTAGGTTTTCTGAAATTCTTAGGCTTTTCAGTGACTGTCAAGAACTGTGTGTTTGTCATTATTACTCACTTGGGATAATGTCTATTATCTGACAAATTGTTAACCAATCAGATTGGACCGATTCTATATAGTATATATTAACATATTAGATAACCAAGCTGTGTTCAGTGATGCGAGTTGACTTGCCTCCTGCATCCACGTCAACAATCTCTTTATTGATTCTGCATTTTTGTGTGTCCATCTGAGCACCAGGAAGCCTTCCATCCGCAACTCTTTGAAAATCATATGCAGGTGTGGGTAAGGACCTGTGAATGACACACACACACACACACACACACACACACACACACATACACACACACACATACACACACACACAAAATAAGACACTATGGCATATACAGGTGTAACTTGGATGTCCACATTTTTGCTACATCATTTAATCCCCAAACTGTTGCCAAATATTTGGAAATACTTGAAATAAATAAAATCCACTATTGTGCATCTTTCGTATGAGAAAATAATTTCAACAAAAGATTACCGTATTTTCTGGGCTATAGGGCACACAGGATTATAAAGCGCATAAAACAAAAGGCAGACCAATCAAACTTGATTCAACTCATTCACAATAACTGTCATCATTGTTCAGCTGTAAAACAATAAACTCACTTTTTCAGTTCATTCCTCTTCCATAAATCCATCAAATTCTTCATCTTTAGTGTCCGAGTTTAACAGTTGTGCAAGTTGGACATAAAAAAAATAGAGGGATCCGGGCTTTATTGTTATATTATTATCTAATATTCCCTCGTGTATAGAGTCAGATCAATAGAGAAAGAGATTTGGTGGAAAAAGTCTTCCAAGTCGGTCGTGACGCCCCCTTAAAGCGACGGTGTCATCACAGTAACAAACATGGCGGCACTCATCACAGCGTGAATATTGTGTTCATTACAGAACGGAGGTCATTAGTCTTAAGGAGCTGTATCAGTGTAACTGTAAATTCAAGGAGGTTAATCCGAGGTCTCAGGAGGAGACCTGTAGCAGTGCTTTATCCGGTGATGAATGTGAGAGTCTCATTAAGCCAGCTGAGCGTCCCGATACGCAGAAGCATCCTCGTAACAAGATAGATGGTCGGTAGAGATGGAGATTAGGTGGAAAAAGTTTTCCGGTCTCATGACGTAAAACTTCTCTCAGCAATTCATGTATTCCTCAGTGAGTCACCTGACTAGGATAGTCGTAATGTGGTATGTTGACATAAAGCCCTCTTACTTATGACCTGTTGACACCAATATCTAGCGGTTGGAGTTCTTTGGTTAATCCACCGGAATGATGGTAAGCTCTGAATTAGTTTGCTGCACTTGGGTTTTGAGTGTGTCAGTGAGATGGAGTTGCGTGGCTGCATTCATACATAAGGCGACTAGATTATAAGGCACACCGTCTTTTTTTTTTTAAAGATTAAAGGCTTTTAGGTGCGCCTTATGGTCTGAAAAATAAGGCAATCTTTAATTTGAAAATAAAACTAATTTATTTATTATTTTTTTTTAAGATTTACTTTTTTCTGAAAGAAATTTCCAATTGTATAAATGAACAGCACACCAAAACTCATATATATATGTATGTATGTGTGTGTGTGTGTGTGTGTCTATATGTATGTATATATATCGTATTCAACGTGATAAGCGCCCAGGGCACTTAAAAAAAATTGGAGTGGGTGGGCGCTTATTAAAATGTTTACCAGCAGAATGGAATGGTAAGTTTTTATTCGCATTGGGGTGGAAAACATGAATAATAACAGAAAAATGAGTTTTACTGGTATTTATGTTATTCATTTTGTGGTATCAACCAAATTACTCACATGAAAGCTGAAAATAAACAGAAAACAGCATAATTTAAAAAAGACCCTTTAATTTTCCCCTCCCGGTGCTGTTCCTTTAAATATTTTCCCCCATGTAAAATCGAGCCAATCAACACAAAGGTCAACTTTAGCACATGGCACAAAGCACATGACCAGGAACTATGAAGTTATTAATGGGGTGAAAAATACTGATAGGTCCATACCTGGCTCGTCGCTCCATTCATTCAGAGCATCCCATAGTTTTGCTGTAGCAGTTTCTCATGGTTCATCTCTAATGGTTCATTTCTAATGGTTGGACATTTACCAAGAGAACACAGCAAAATATTTTCCTGTTTTTTAAAGCATGGCGGAACGATCAAATGTGTTGTTACTGATGAACATTATAAACATTCCCCGGTGGCAGAGGATCTTGAAATACCGTGTAGACTCACTTTTACAGGCAGTGAATGCCTCATTTTACTGTTACAAAGACTGATCGAATAAAATTGGTAAGTTTGATCTACCATTTTGCTCCCAGTACACATGAGCGGGTATTAGACGTAAGATCAGAAACACTTGGGGGGGGGGTGTCGAATATGATATATATATATATAAAAACCTCAATCAGAATGAAGTCAGACCTGTTTGGGGCTCGTTATCGTTATAAAGAGAAATTCCTCCACAAACAGCAATTCTTCCAAACTGCTTCATCTGTGCGAGAGCAACACTGGAGAAATATCCTCCAACCTGGAAAATAGATTACAGTCATGCCTTCAGGTATCAACATGCCAAGTGATCATTATAACACCACATTATTAATTCTTTCATTCAGTATAATTGAGACGCCAAACATTACGACAGTACTCAGATCACTTCTCGAGGAGCTACAACTATTTCCTTACATTCTCAAAGTAGCACTCATATCCTTCTGGTGACGCCTGTTTCAGCGCTTCCTCCAGAGATGGCACAGTTTTGTAGTTGAAAGCATAGTCGAAACCCAGCTCCTTCAGATAGGCCACTTTAGCGTCGCTCCCAGCTGAACCCACCACTTTACAGCCCTTGAGTTTCGCGATCTGACCTACAACACTCCCCACGGCGCCAGCCGCTGCGTTCACCAAGACTGTCTCTCCTGGTTTAATGGCCAACACCTCTTCTAAACCGTACAGTGCAGTCAACCTTGGGTACAAAAAGCAACCACACAGATCTTATTCAAAATATTGCAATATACACTAGCTAGGCAAAAAAAAATACACGAATTGAAAGTTGCGCACCCTAATATTTTTGGACCACCTTTAGCCTTGATTACAGTGTATTTAAAATCCATTCTAACAACAGATGATGAGCTTTTTCAATCTGATATGAAGGATGCCATGCGAAGTACAGTGATGGCTTAGTGGATAAAGCCATGGGTTACTAATCTGAAGGTCAGAGGCTCAACCCCCACCTTCACCACTGCTGGCCCTTAACGCTCAATTGCTCAGTTGTATAAAAATGATAATTGGAAGTCGCTCTGGATTAGAACATCTGCCAAATGCTGTAAACGTAAATGCACCCAATCAGCTTCCCCTGAAGCTCATAAAGCAGAAGTGTACCCTAAAACCATTAAACCATTCAAATTGAACGGTTCAATTGTTCAATTGCCTGATTGGTCGCATTGCTCCTGGGTTTCTACCATCATCAAGATTTTCGGTTCCTTCGTTTTTGAGAAACTCTCCAAAGTGAGACGAATGAAAACTCAAGCCTTGTTATTTTATACTACTTTATATTCCAGTTGATTATAAAGGATCATATGATGTATTTGTACCCTGGCATGCCGATGCCTCCAAGAGCAAAAGAGAGAGGAACAGCCTGAGGCCAATCGTTCAGGACCTGGATGAAGTTGGATCCATCCGATACAGTGTATGTCCTCCATCCTAAATTCCCAACCACATGAATGCCCTCAGGATACACTGCATTTTTACTCTGAATTACCCTGAGAGGAAAAAAATGTAAAGCAAAAAGTAAGTAAAATAATTAGTACATTCACATAGCAACTTGATACCGTTGTGATGGTGACCATCATTGAGGGCCCTGCTCAGGCTAAACTCCACAAAGACTGAAAATCTGTAAACCAGGATTTCAAAGAGTGCATGAACCAGACACTGTGGATTTCTCTCTGTCTGGTCATTTGCATCAAGGTGAAGGTGGTGGGTGCAGGTGAATTAAAAATGTGCACCTGTTCGACTGTATCTTTGAACTCACCAAAGGTGATTTGACATTTAACTGTGAGCTGTGACCCTCGATGGGAGAGACTCAGCCACACACAATGTTCTATGTAGAAGGCCAACCATGTATATGTGTATTTTTTTTCAAGGTCCCCCTTACCAAGATGTACAAGTATACGTTGTTTTTTATTTGTACAGGTAAGCATATAGTAAATATGGACAAATATTCCTTTTGAGTAGGGTCAAAGGTCAAGACTGCAGGCACCTAAAAGTGGCACATGGCATTCGCCCTTCACAAGATGTATAAGTATGCTCAGTTTGGTACATGTGAAGCTACATACAGTAGTACCTCACCTTACGATAGTCCCAGCAAACGAAAAATCCAGGTTATGAAGAACATTTTCCAAAATTTTTTGTCTCTGTATACGAAACCTTACAAAACTCGCCATTCAAACAATGCACAAGTTGCTCTCCATTGGCAATGTCCCAACATCCCGCCCCTCTGGCCTCCCATTGACTAGGAGGGATGATGCAGCTCCCTTGAGCAGCAGCTTGTTCATGAGTTTTTCGAGTGTGCTCATTGCAACTTTATTTTTTGGCTCAGGCTTTTAACCTCGCATAAACATTTGTAAGATCATAACTCTGCTAAGAAGACATGGTCAACACAAAGTAAGTACTTCAAAAGGTATGCTTTATAATTTTTAAAGAGTAGTATTGGGGGCCTTGGAACGAATCATGCGTTTACATGTAAAATGCGGTTCTCCTTACAAAAAATCCAGGTTACGAAAAAGGCTCTGGAACGGATTAATTTCGTAAGGTGCGGTACCACTGTATATCGAAAAATATGGGCTGGACAATCCATTTCTTTTAATTGGGGGTCAATTGTCAATGTCACTCTCCCACCAATTTTAAAGCAGATGCCTCTGACAACTTTGAGGTTGCAAGCTGAACGAGGATGGGGAGGCATGTACATAAGTACAGATGCATAGACCGACTGATCGTGTCTTTGCATTAGTATGGAGGGCCGTCATAAAGATACGCAAGAATCACAGCCAAACAGCAATAAAAGTAGCCACTGATTCAGGATTACATCATACCGAAAATGTATAAAGAAGAAGAATTTGCCTTTCTTACTTGGCCACCTGGGTGCCAATCATCACGTCTCCCGGCTGCATTCGAATACGACTGTAAGGCCTGAAAACAAACAACAATCAATTAAGTGAAAATGTATGTAAAACCACAAGCATTCATTCACTCTCCAAACCACTTTACCCAGCTAGGTTTGAAGGGAGGCTGGAGCCTATCTAAGCCAGCAATGGGTAAAGGCCAGGGACAACCTGAACAGCTCACCAGTCCATCATGGGAACTAGACACACACACAAAAAACATTCATATCCAAACATAGGGGCAAATTAATACAACCAGCTGGTCTACTGTACATATCTTCGGTCCGTGGGAGGAAAATGGATTATCTGGAGGAAACCCACCCAAGCATGAGGAGAACATGCAAACCCCCCCATAAAAACACCCTCACCGAGCCCAGGAGTCAAACCCAGGACCTTCTTGCTATGGGGTGGACGTGCTAACCACTACACTACCATGCCTCACACAGAAGGCATTAAAGATGT
Source organism: Plotosus lineatus (assembly GCA_024760905.1). Taxonomy (NCBI): domain Eukaryota; kingdom Metazoa; phylum Chordata; class Actinopteri; order Siluriformes; family Plotosidae; genus Plotosus; species Plotosus lineatus. Next base: position 26,326,384 of record CM045745.1, read on the forward strand.
TGGGAATGGTGTAACCTCCATTATTGCACTACTAATAATACAGTAGGCCCTTGACCATTCACGGTTCAGCGCTCGCGCCCACGCATACTCGCGGATTGCTGACAAACCCAGATTTAACTGGCACGTGATTCAAATTTAGCCAGTGGCTGAGAGCTTTTGTTTCTCCCTCATGATGATTGGTTGCAGATGTGTCCACCTCTTTTTTTCTCCTTCACAGACATGTCATCAATGTGATTGCCTGAATTATAAATTCATGTTTTTTTTCGTGTTTTTTTTAATGATTATTTAAGCTCTATGATGTCACTCAAATGACCTGCATCTTCTCTAGCTTCTGGTAAGGAGCGTAAGTGCTTTATTTATTCATAAATATTATCACAGTACAACATTAAAAAGCTTTTACTTAATCATTACTACATTTTACTGCATTATTACTGTATTATGAGTAAGACTGTCTATAGAATGTGTTCAGCAAGCATATTTTAGCGCATGTAATATCATGAATAGGGTTTTAAAACCGCGTTAATAACTCGTGGATTTTCTTGAGCCGCTTGAAAACTGGAACCGAACCATCGCCAAAAATGGGGGCCTACTGTATTATAGAAAAAGTGGTTCTTGTAGGAACATAGGAATAAACGTCAACACCATCCAGTCAAAAACAAAAAAAAAAGCCACAAGCAAAGAACAGATTTAACAGAAAACTACTTGTTTCAAAACAGATAAGAGCAAGAAATATGAAACGCAATATACAGTGTTTACATACATGCTTATTTATCTCAAACATCTCCGAGTTACTCAGCGCTACACTTAAACTGACCTCAGATCAGCCCCATGAACAGGCAGTGGGACACTTACCGCATGTAGGGATCAACACTGAGGAACACTGCCTCCACAAGTACTTCTACAACAGTTTACACAATGAAGGAAAATGAGACACAAATCCACCAGACAGAACATCAGATGTAATTTTCCTGAGGCACCGACTGACCTCCATCTTTCGGCTCGGGCAGCTGCTCCAGCTTCAGCTCAAAGTCAGAGTCTTTAGGAAAGCCTTCGAAGTGCTGCTTCAGGATCCAGGTCTTGGCTTGAACCATGGTTCTCCGCTTCAGGCAACTGGGCTAAATAAACATCAAAAGTACCGAGTGCCTCACTTATCACATTCAAATATCGCAGTGGGGGTTGAAGGTCAACCTGCAGAGCTGCAGACTCACAACAGCACTTACAGCCCAGTGGCTTTCAACACCATTCTACAGCTCAATACATTATGGTGGGTTTCTGATCAATTCCACATATAAAACTAAACGCCTGGCATGTGGCCGGACGGCGAGGTGTTTTCCGGTGCTTAATGTGTTCACGGATACGACAAGAAGAACTCCGCTTGGCACCATCACTGGACCTTCATGTACTGTAGTGTGTCGGTTTAAGTCTGGCTGTAAGTGACTGACCTGATAGATGCTGTAATCTCGTGCCACTTCTCCATTTTCCCAAGTTTACTTGACCATCATGTGACCCACATGATGCACAAATCTCACCGTTTTTTGCTTTGGATGTAAAGAGGGATACTGTGGCCAAAGGATAATTTTATGGGTACCACTGACCACATGATCACAGTACAGGGATCTCTCGCTACTTCGCGCTTCAATTCATTCGGCTTCAGTGCATCGCTTTTTTTTTTTTTTTTTATAAATCAAATTAAAAAATAAGAAAATTAAGGGTAAAGTAATAGGGGAAAGGTTAAGGAACATGTGACAAAACAAGGTCAATTATGAAAAAAATCTAAACAAACAAAAACAACCCAAAACTATTTACATTTTTATGTGAGGTGCGCATCCGAGTGTGCGCACACGTCTGTGTATTTATATTTTACTTACATCTTATGCATTATTTTTGAAAGTTTAGTTGTTATTATAAGCATTTATAGTGTTGAATATGTATTTATTAATATTATATACATATACACATGTACGTATATGTCAGTCGTATATGTGAGTTGATCATACTTCGTGGAATTCGGTGGTCATGGGGGGATCTCGGTCCCAATTTACTGCGGAAAGTGAGGGATCCCTGTATTTTAAATTTATGTCGAAATGCTCGTGGCGTGTGTTTACGGTCAGTACACTTCCTAAAATTTCCTTTGTTCATGAGGACACTGCACATAACACCTTTTTTGACGGTGCTCCCGACTGTGACACACGTTTGTGATTGGTTTCATGTTTTTTTAAGGTTTCCTTGTCACTGCTGAGCTCTCCATAAAGAAGTTGCTTTGGAATTCTCTCATCAGTCCTGCGTACATGTCCTTGGCCATCTCATCCATTTCTTACTCAACAAGGTGGAGACCTTCTTTTTTCCCCCCATTTTTCTCCCTAATATAGTTGTACTCAATTCCCATGCTTCAGATAATACCTTCTCTATCACACAACCACCATCGACAATTGGGGGTGAAATCATGCACACGCCCCTTACATGACACACAATGCTAACCACCCACCTCTTTTCAAACTGCAGCGCATTGCGGTCTAACACACTCAGAGGGAAAGTGATATCCACCTATCCACCCCTTGTACTAATGAGCTCACAAATGCCCATGATTGTCTGGCTCTTGGTTTCTTTAGCGGCAACCAAATAACAACAACAACAACAACAATAATAATAATAATAATAGAAATAATAATAATAATAATAATAATAATAATAATGATACATACACTAATGCCCCCCCTTGCTCTGAAGAATGAAGTTTCCTTATTACAAAAATGACTGAAATAATAAATACCCTTCAGATAAACTGAATATGGTTATAGGAAAATGCAACATATCTCAATCCTCCTGTATTTAATCAGATTATTAAAAATAATAAAATTAATCATCACTTTTTAAAATTTGTATTTATTGCTCCTCTCTTCTTTATATTTCCTGAATATTTTCTTTTGAAATATGATGTATAAACACTGCAAAAATATTTCAATTTGGCTGTTTCGGGAGAGGTGAGATTTTACTCAGAAACTGTAAGATAAACATGTTTATGCTGCAGTGATCTTGGTTCATGCAGGTTTGTTAATAATTAAAAACTTCACTACTATAGAAAAGTTGACGCTCCTTCGATTCCAACTGCACATGCGCGAAATATCGCTGCTTAAAAACACGCTGTATATCTGTATATAATACAATAATATCATATAATATAATATAATAATACATATAATATTTTGTACCTGTTGGAGCTTTGTGGTTGGCGCGCAGTGACGAAACGCGACGACTTGAAAAACAGATTACGTCACCTGTTAGTTTACTGCACTTTGCCTGCTCCTTCTTCTTCGCCGTTTTACGGCAGCTGGTATCGCTTGTGTTGCATTGCTGCCCCCTTTTGGTTTTACTCGATTACTACATATGTTCTGCAACATTCTCTTTATTAGACCATTGCTGCTAAGGAAATTAAAGATCACCTTTCTTCCTCCCAGCGTTTCTCCACCTCTTATCTCATTGTATCACGTTATCAAACATCTGTTTCCCACTGGAACCATCCAAGGCTGCTGTCATATTCCACCTGCTCTGCTTATATTTTGGGAATGACATGAACACATGCTCCACTGATGCTCCACTGTCTCTTGACCTGACACTGACTACAGTACCCAGTAAGGTGTAATAAGCAATGTCTAATTCTTTTCCTACTCTTTATCATCTGCTCTTTCCTGTTTCCCCGGATTTCTTATCTCTCCAACTTTGTTTTGAATTTTATATCACTGCATACTTTTAGCCTCTTTAGCACAGAATTCCTGCAAACTCTTTGTTAAACTGCCCTCCAGATGTTGCGTTTTTCTTTGGAGTTGGAAGATTTGATGCTTATTTCTAGCTGTTTATTTTGCTGTTGGTTTTTCTTTGCTAATTTATATGCATTTTCAATCACAGGTATTCCAATGCAGCCATGAGGTGGGGGGGCACTAACCAGTGTCTCTCCCCCTCATGCCGGTCCCAAGCCCGGAGAAATGCAGAGGGTTGTGTCAGGAAGGGCATCCGACGTAAAACCAATGCCAATTACTTATAATGCAAATCAAAAGTATTACCTCCATACCGGATCGGTCGAGGCCCGGGTTAACAACGACCGCCATCAGTGCTGTCAATCAACAGGGTGCTGATGGAAATTGGACTACTGTTGGTCGAAGACGTCGAAGAAGGAGAGGTGGGAGGCGTGTCCGTAGGCAGAGAGAGAAGAGGAAAGGCATGAGTCTAGGACTGAGAGTGGGGACTTTGAATGTTGGAACTATGCACAGAAAAGGTAGAGAGCTGGTTGACATGATGCAGAGGAGGAAGGTGGACATACTGTGTGTTCAGGAGACCAGGTGGAAAGGTAGCAAAGCTAAAAGCTTAGGAGCAGGGTTTAAGCTATTTTATCACGGTGTGGATGGGAAGAGAAATGGAGTCGGAGTCATCTTGAAGGAGGAGTTTGTCAGGAATGTTCTAAAAGTGAAAAGAGTGTCAGACAGAGTGATGAGTCTCAAGTTAGAAATTGAAGGTGTAATGCTCAATGTTGTTAGTGCTTATGCCCCACAGGCAGGATGTGAGCTAGAAGAGAAGGAGAGATTCTGGAGTGATTTAGATGAAGTGATGCAGAGTACCACCAGAGGTGAAAGAGTGGTCATTGGTGCAGACTTCAATGGACATGTTGGTGCAGGAAACAGAGGGACGAGGAAGTGATGGGCAGGTTTGGTATCCAGGACAGGAACGCATGAAGGACAGATGTTGATAGATTTTGCAAAAAGGATGGAAATGGCTGTGGTGAATACTTTCTTCAAGAAGAAACAGGAGCATAGGGTGACTTATAAAAGCGGAGGTAGGAGCACACAGGTAGACTACATCTTGTGTAGGTGATGTAATTTGAAGGAAGTCAGTGACTGCAAAGTCATCGTGGGTGAGAGTGTTGCCAAACAGCATAGGATGGTGGTGTGCAGGATGACTCTGATGGTGAGAAAGGTGAAAAAGGCAAAGGCAGAGCAGAAGACAAGGTGGTGGAAGCTGAAAAGGAAGAGTGTCGTGTTGTCTTCAAGGAGGAGTTGAAACAGGCTTTGGGTGGCCAGGAAGTGCTTCCAAATGACTGGACAACCACAGCAAATGTGATCAGGGACACAGGTAGGAGAGTACTTGGTGTGTCCTCTGGAAGGAAAGTAGATAAGGAGACTTGGTGGTGGAATGAGGAAGTGCAGAAGTGTGTACAAAGGAAGAGGTTAGCCAAGAAGAAGTGGGACATTGAGAGGACCGAAGAGAGTAAACAGGAGTACAGGGAGACACAGCGTAAGGCGAAAGTAGCAGTGGCTAAGGCCAAACAGAGGGTGTATGATGACTTGTATGATAGGTTGGATAGTAAAGAGGGAGAAAATGATCTATACAGGTTGGCACAGCAGAGAAATAGAGATGGGAAGGACGTGCAGCAAGTTAGATTGATAAAGGACAGAGAGGGAACTCTATTGACTAATGACACAAGTGTGCTGGGAAGATGGAAAGAGTACTTTGAAGAGCTGATGAATGAGGAAAATGAGAGAGAAAAAAGAGTAGAAGAGGTAACCATTGAGGAGCAGGATGTAGCAAAGATCAGTAAGGGTGAAGTGAGAAGGGCATTGAAGAGGATGAAGAATGGAAAGGCAGTTGGTCCTGATGATATACCTGTGGAGGTATGGAAGTGTCTAGGAGAGGTAGCAGTAGATTTTCTGACAAGAACATTCAACACGGTACTAGAGAGTGAGCAGATGCTGGAGGAGTGGAGGAGAAGTGTGCTGGTGCCCATTTTTAAGAACAAGGGAGACGTGCAGAGTTGCAGCAACTACAGAGGGATAAAGTTGATGAGCCATACGATGAAGTTATGGGAAAGAATAGTGGAAGCTAGACTAAGGGCAGAGGTCAGCATTTGTGAACAACAGTTTGGTTTCATGCCAAGAAAGAGCACCACAGATGCAATGTTTGCTTTGAGGATGTTAATAGAGAAGTACAGAGAAGGTCAGAGGGAGCTACATTGTGCCTTTGTGGATCTGGAAAAAGCATATGACAGGGTGCCAAGAGAAGAACTGTGGTATTGCATGAGGAAGTCTGGAGTGGCAGAGAAGTATGTTAGAGTGGTGCAGGACATGTATGAGAGATGTAAGACAGTGGTGAGGTGTGCTGTCGGTGTGACCGACGAATTCAAGGTGGAGGTGGGACTGCATCAAGGGTCAGCTCTGAGCCCCTTCTTGTTTGCTATGGTGATGGACAGGCTGACAGACGAGGTGAGACAAGAATCTCCATGGACTATGATGTTTGCAGATGACATCGTGATCTGTAGTGAGAGCAGAGAACAAGTGCAGGAAAATCTAGAGAGGTGGAGATATATGCCCTGGAAAGGAGAGGAATGAAGGTTAGCCTCAGAAAATCAGAATACATGTGTGTGAATGAGAAGGACCCAGGAGGAACGGTGATGTTACAGGGAGCAGAGATAACGAAGGTGGAGGATTTTAAGTACTTAGGCTCAACAATCCAGAGCAATGGAGAGTGTGGAAAAGAGGTGAAGAAGCGTGTGCAGGCAGGCTGGAATGGGTGGAGAAAAGTATCCGTGGTGATGTGCGATAGGAGAGTGTCAGCAAGAATGAAGGGAAAAGTGTACAAGATGGTGGTGAGGCCAGCGATGTTGTATGGCTTAGAAACAGTGGCGCTGAGGAAAAGGCAGGAGGCAGAGCTGGAGGTAGCGGAGATGAAAATGTTGAGGTTCTCCCTGGGAGTAACGAGGATGGATAGGATCAGAAATGAGTATATCAGAGGGACAGCCCACGTAAGATGTTTTGGAGACAAAGTCAGAGAGGCTAGATTGAGATGGTTTGGACATGTACAGAGGAGGGATAGTGAGTATATTGGCAGTAGGATGCTGAGGTTGGAACTACCAGGCAGAAGGCCTAGAGGAAGACCAAAGAAGAGATTTATGGATGTGGTGAAGGAAGACATGAAGGTCGTTGGAGTCAGAAAAGAAGATGCGGAGGACAGGGTGAGGTGGAGGCGGATGATTTGCTGTGGCGACCCCTGAAGGGAGCAGCCGAAAGTAAAAGAAGAAAGAAGAAGAAGAATCACAGGTATTCCCACATGTCCTGGCACCCACAAATATTATTTCCTTCCCTTGGCTGATTAATTTTGTGTTTGCCAACTGAGTCACTCCATATGATCATTTTCCTTTCCCTTATATTTTATGCCCATTCCAAAGCCAACATAATGATGACAAGTGCACAGTTGGCCGTGTGAAAGTGGTACGACTTGGGAGCAAGCATGGGTCCTGTGGTCTGTCCCATCCTGGTGTGCTGATGCTGGCTGGAGTTCTCATCTTGGAATCCCCTCCCTCCTGCTGATGAAGATCTATGATATAATAATAATAATAATAATAATAATAATAATAATAATAATAATAATAATAATAATAAAATGCAGCAAATGTACATATGGCTGCATGCAATAACAAGAAGCTGCCGTGATTAATGTTTATATAATGTAAAGTGTATATAAATATGATCACGATTATTGATTCAGTAAAAATGTGACCTATGTGTATGTATTTTTATAGCTCCCTGCACACAGCTGCTGTCATTCACTTCATTGCAAGTATTTCTGTCAAAACTAGACGCCTCCAAAATATGCAAACACAGAGATCTAATATCTTATTAACCATGGAACTATTGTTAAATAAAAGAAAAGAGGGGGGGGGGCTTTTTGCGTTTTCTGAATGTCAACCTGCAGTGAGGACATAAATACTGTTTGAATACCGTTTGAAATGAAAAGTATTCAAGACGGTGATGAGGCCAGCGATGTTGTATGGTTTAGAAACAGTGGCGCTGAGGGAAAGACAGGAGGCAGAGCTGGAGGTGGCAGAGATAAAAATGTTGAGGTTCTCTTTGGGAGTAACGAGGATGGATAGGATTAGGAATGAGTACATCAGAGGGACAGCACAATGTTTTGAAGACAAAGTCAATGAGGCTAAATTGAGATGGTTTGGACATGTACAGAGGAGGGATAGTGAATATATTAGTAGTAGGATGCTGAGGTTGGAACTGCCAGACAGAAGGTCTAGAGGAAGACCAAAGAGGAGATTTATGGAAGTGGTGAAGGAGGACATGAAGGTAGTTGGAGTGAGAGCAGAAGATACAGAGGACAGGGTGAGATGGAGGCAGATGATTCGCTGTGGCGACCCCTGAAGGAAAAGAAGAAGAATAACGAGTTTGGTTCTGTTTCTGTTCTGTGGGTTTTATGAGCAGTGTTTTTCTCATTTGGGTTTTTTTTGTTTTTTGTTTGTTTTTTGCAAAAAAAAGTTTGATTAAAATATTACATATAAATAACAGTAAGACTGTAAGAACAAATGCACAAAATGAGGCAATCATGAGGCTTCTCAAAAAACCACTGAAACAGGTTTATCATTACACAAATCGTTAATATTTGGCCGGATAGATTAAGAGATTAATATATCAGGATACAAATAATACTAAATTAGAAGCTATTTGGGAGTTGAAAGATGCGGATCTTCCTATCACTAGTGTCCAGTTGCTCTCTGGGATCACATCCCTATGATTTTCTTTTGTGGGGGCGGGCTCTTAGCTTTCCCCTTCTTTCATAGGCTTACGCTTAGATTTCTTGTATTCTGATTGGCTGAAACACGTTTAAAAAAAACGTATATTTTCGTGGCGATACCTGTCAAGACGCATATTCATGTTTTCAAAGCATATTATATTTTTAAAGTAATTTTGGTCATGACATAATATAAATTTAAATAATGTATAATTTTTACTTATCCAGAACAGACCACCCACAAAAAATGACGTTTCAGTGCGCGCGCCAATTCTGTAGTTTTAAACAGGCTTCACGAGAGGCAGGCGGATTTTCCTCTCAGAGTGATTAGCAACACATTGCTAGCTTTTTACAAGCCAACTAACACAAAGGTGCTGGAGTTGCCGTTTCATTAAAAGGTAAGAATTGAATCTTTTATATGAATTAGACAGCCAGCATTGATTAGTTTTCTTGAGGATTTCGAACTGTTTCGTTGGTCATCAGTGTCGTCGCTTATTAGCAACAAGCTAACACCGTCTCTGTTGAGTTTAACCGACACTTTATTCATTCAGCATCCCTCTCTGTCACTGTGTCAATAATAACCTGGCTTGTAAATAGAAGGTTGTTTATTGGCGGTTAATTAAACTACAGTGTGCCACATTGTGGTGATTAATATTCCAGTGCTAATAAAGATTGTGTACAGGTACAAGTTACTATATCAGTGTGTGTGTGTCTGTTTTCACATAATGTATGTACAGTTGTTGAGGCACTGACTTGAATATGATTATAATAAATGTTGTTTTATATTATGTTAAGTAAATGTTAGATATTACATTATAATAAACTTCATGTTCTAATTCAAATAATTTTGATGCACTGTACTAAATAATTAAACACCATTATTTTTTCTAATTGTATTATTGTCAATAATTTGGCATTTCATTCATTCAAATTCAATGAAATTATAGTCATGTGTTAAGTATTTGAGTTAATGTTAAGTTTATTTAAAAAAAAAAAAAGTAGAAACATGTTTATCAGTTAATGATGGATATGGTTTATGTCTTGAGGAGGAAGATCAGGAAACTGTCATTTATTATTATCAAGGAATACCTCAGAGGAGTTTGTGAACTAGGGGGGGAAATACCAAAAATATTCTGACCTTCTAGTTTCAGCTTCCATCAGGGTGACCAGGTGTCCTGAGCACATCATCAGTGATGGTTAAAGGGAACTTTCTGCACCAATAATGTTTTGGAATCTGTTCCTTTTCTTACTGATATTTTCCATGTTATGTGGGAAATAAACTGTGCAGCTCATTCGTCTAATCATTCGATTTATAGTTTTCAAAACAAGTCCCAAAGCTTCAGGTTCTCTGATGCATCACTTCACTTCACTGTACTTTCTTTTCTCTTCTTTGTTTTTCACTACAAGGTCACTTCATTGTTCCCTATATTGATTCCCACAGTCAGGGTGATATCACTTTCATATGGCAACATGTTAACCAGACTGTTTTCCCCAACTGTAAAATGGCTTCATCATCATCATTATCATCATCATCGAGGTCCATAGCCATGTGGCTGTAGTTGAACTTTACTGTCTTCCACCAGACGTTTCCAATTTCCTCTGTCGGCTGGGTCGTTTTTATCACGGGCCTTGGTTGATCCGTTATGTGGTTTCTTTCTAGTGTTAACATGCGAAGTGTTTCAGTAGGCAAAATTCCCTGGTAGTGCCCAACTCTTCTCAATGTATGGATGGCCGTTGGGTCTTGAGTGAGCTCATCTGCCCTTTGAGAGGTTCTGTTTATTGTCCTGCAGGGTTTCCACACACCCAACTCAACCAAATAAACTTCATGGGGGAGCTGGTTTAGTCGCCGGCCACTTGACCGAGACAGGGAGTACAGGATTACATGGTACTTGTAGAAGGTCGTCCTGACCTGACCTTAAAAAATGGCTTCTTGTCACTCTGTATTCGAACCATCTAGTTGTGAACGTGATGTCATAATCACATGACTCTCCCAGCAACGTCAGGCCCATACTTGACTAGGGGAAACCCACCCTGAATTGTTTGCAATACGGATCATGTGACACTGGGCCAGACTTTTAGTGAAAAGTCTCTCATTCATTACAAATTGCAGGTTGAATTCATGTAGCTAAATCTCAGTATAAGAACCAGGAGTGTTTTCACCTCTCAAAACCATGGCACAGTACATGTATTTCAAATACAGTCAGGGTAACATCAGCCTTTCTCGATCTCTTTTATTCATGCCTGTCTTTATCTTACTGGATATTGCTGGAATAACAGAGAACCTTAACACTGTGTACAGATTGCGCACTCTAACATGTTATGTTGTTCGAGATCATGTTTAATTCAACCCCTCAGCAACAGTGCATTTTTGCTAATTTTATATTTGAGTACAGAAATGAATAAGAAAAGTGAAATCTTTCAGGTGAATACTAAACCCACATAGAGTTCCAATTTTGACATGATGGGGTCACTTTATTATTGTTCTTGGGCATTTCACTGATTTATTAGTGCCGCAGTGGCCAATACCAAAATAGGGGCGTCCGTGGGTGAAGCCTCCACATCTAGAAAAAAAACTTGCCCAATAAAGACGTTCTTCAGTTAATAAGCAACCTATAAAGCAAGTCACTACATTTCCTGGACATTTTGGATGTCTATCTTAAATAATTGCACTGGAAAATACAGTTTTAATTGGGGTTTGTTGTTATTCTAAGTCCAAATTCGCTTTTTTTATCCCACCAACACAACAATTTACGCTGGAAAAAAGTATCTAGTAGAAGTATTCAGTGAGGATAAAGGCTTTGAAATATGAATCATACAATTTTTTTTATAGCCTTAAGAGTTTAAAGGCTCTTCTAAAAATGGATTTCTGTTGCTTTCAGGGGCTGAGTTCAGCTGAATAAAGTTTCCAAGTTATACTTATTCTATTTGTTTTTGTTTTTAAATGAAACTGTACATGATTTGTCAATAATAATATAAAATTTGGGTATTTGAATAATCTCCAGTAGCACTGGCATTCACACCTCACTGACTCTGTGGTTGAGCTCTTAAATTGATCTCAATGTGTCTGTAATATTTTTGTGTCAGAATCACTACAGTTTTGTTTTTTTGTTTGTTTGTTTGTTTTTTAATAATTTCAGTTTACTGTAAGGATGTAATCACGCTGCTGAAACATTTCTATAACATTGAGTTCATTTTTGTTCAGAAATCACTCTTTCTCCTTTCTTTTGCTAGTCTCTGTTTACACTTTCAACATATCCGTAGGCCATGATGCTTGAATAAAGCATTTGGGGTAGTGTCAAAGGTGAAGAAACATCGGATGGATGTTTCTATAAAACTTCTCTCCTCATGTGTTTATCTCACACTCTGAATGTGTATTTTAATGTCTGATGATGGCTGGTTAAATTAATCCTTTATATAATTTATCTCAATAGAGGTGCTCAGTATTCTCTGATTATTAACTTAAGAAATCTGACTCCCATCTCAATTTGCTGCAGGAAAAAGTGTAAGTGTTGGGGGCTCCACTTTCAATCATGCTCAATGGGGAGAGGTTCGTTCAGGCACTGTCACGGTTGGGTTATCCAAATGTGTCTGCACTCAAAAGCTCAGAATTTGATTGGTTGTTTGAAACTGCACCAGACAACCTGCATCTGTTGCGTGCTTTTTGTCACCGTCTGAACCGCCACAATGCTCTCTCGCCAGAAGAAGTACAGGCATTTCGGGTACTTCGCGAGTCTGGAAAGCCTGTCTTGGATGAAGCAACACTCGGGGATCTGTTAAAAACATGTAGATCTGCTGATGTGGGTGAGTCACTGTCGTCATTTTGTGGTGGGGAGGATGTTTCCGTGGAAGATTTAGAGGCCGAACTTCAGGCCATACAGAAGGAGAAGCAACTGAAATTGCGAAGACTTAAGAAGCTGCAGGTTTTGTCTGCCAGCCGGGGTGCTGACTCATCGACAGCTCTTGAACTACTCCAGGGAGGCATCAGTGCAATGGAAGATGCCAGCTCTGCTCTCGCAGTGGAGAATGCAGCCACAAACGCTGCCTTGGAAGGTCTTACGCAGGAGACTCTGAAGCTTGCTGGTTTCTTCCAAACTGAAAGCATGTCAGTGGAAAGAAATAATGAATCCACAACAGCACCTGCTCCTCAGTCAGTACTGCTATCTCAGTTTCCTCTGGAACCCTATCTTCACCAAGAGGAGCAAAACACTAAAGCTCTGGCCACCTACACCCAACGTCAGTTCTTCCAGGGCATCTCTGACATGGTGGAGACTTCGAGAGCCAAACGCTTCCAGCTGACAGAATTGAGCTGCTGCAGTGAGAGTGAGGAAGAGGATGATGAGAAGATCGTGGAGAGCAGGAGAAAGGAGATGGCCCAGCTACAGTGGGCTCACATAGTAGCACAGCACCAGCTGCTGAAGGAGATAGCAGAGGAGCATGGAGACCAAGCATTGAAGAACTGGCTCACTGAGCAGATCAGCAGCCAAGCACAGGTAGCTACATATTAACATCCATGTAGTCTTTGATACATTTTTGATCATATTGGCTTTCTTCCTTTACCACTGTGTGTCTGTCTTCTTTTTAGCTATTGGGATCTCTGCAGGCCTCCTGGCGTGAGCCTGCTCTGCGCTCTGAACTTGTCTCTGTTCAGTCTAATCTCGATGCTCTGATGCGAGAGCCAGTCCGTTCTGTCCTGCGTGACAGTGCTCGCCTGCTGAATATGCCTGTGGTGCGTGGTGATCTGGCACTTCAGATTGCACGCCAGAACTATTACACAGCAAGACAAACCGAGGTCCGGGACCAGCTCCTCCGACAGAAGGCATCGTTTGAGGTGCTGCGGCTGGCGCAGGACATTGAACTGAGGACGGGAAGAAGAACAGTAATGCAGCTGGATGAGATCATCAGCAGACTGGAGAGAACGTCCCAGAGTGCAGCTCGGAGAGGGAGCATACTGACTCAGCCTGAACTAACCCAGGCTCCCAGTCTGGGGCCGAACGCTAAACAGCAGGTCATTGGCTCTAGAGATGTAGCTTTTAGCAGGTGAGGATGAATACATCTAGATGATGCCTTTTCTCAGTGTTGTTCTGAGGATTAAACTTGTGTTGCTTTTTGATCTATGTTATCTATTCCCAAATTTACATATATTTAGTTCTTTTTTTTTTTTTTTTTTTTTTTTTTTAAATCCTGCATGTGTAAATCTTAGGCTGCTGCAGATGCTGGAACTAGGCAAGCTGTCGGACTGTAAGGATCCCCTCGTGACGTACGGGAAATTGGAAGCTGAAGCAGCTAGCTTGCAGGAGGAGCTTATGTGTGTTAATGATGCTTTGGAACGGGCAGCCCAAGAGCAGGGCTACAGCAGTGCGCGTATAGAGCGTGACTGTGATGCCCTGGAGCACTTGGCCTATTCTGATATTGTGCAGCCGCTTCTGAGGCCGCAGGTATGTGCTACAGCCACGCCTGCTCAGAAGCTGTGCCCTAACGCACAGGTATGTTTTCATCAAACTTTCGTATCCCTCATCCTCACCGCCGTCCTTCATTCTGAGAGCTCATAGGCTTGCGTGAGATAATTTTTGTTTGTTATTTACTTGCATGTCTGTTGATGGTGTTGCATTGCTTGTGTATGGTGCTGCTTTTTACATTCTGGGGTCATGAGGGTGCTTTTTCTGAATTGCCTCTTTCACTCTAGCAAATATTTTTGCATTATTCCAGGTGCTGCACCTATTTTTTCCAACTGTAATGTTAAGATTAAAAATATTTAATTATAGCTGAAGTAATATTATATTGTTGATGGTAGTACAACACCCCATCCCCGGAAAAAAAAAAAAAAAAGGAATATAATAACTCTTGGTCTTCATTGAAAACTGCTCTGTAATACCTGGTGCTCCTAGTACGGGAAGTGCAAAACCTAATTCAATATTAATCAAAGATATCACAAAAATTCTCAGACTGAAGCTGCTGATTGATACCACAACCATCATTTAGTACTATATCTGGGTCCATATTCCCAAAGCTGCTAAGAGTGCTCTTAAGGCACATTACAGGTCTTAAACTAAATGGTTTCTTCGAAATCATGTTCACAAAGCTGCCAAGACCTACTTTTGCTAATGGAAAATCACAACTCTTAAGTGAACAGTAAGACTCTGTTGCTATAGCTGATATCAATTCTCATGTACGAGCTCGAGACCTGGAATTAGAGCATCCATTTTCTTATGCTACATAAAATTGTCTTCATGATTTTAAGAGTCCTCTCAACAACTACACAGGAAAGGTGTGTGTGTGTGTGTGTGTTTTGTGGTGGTGGGGGGGGATATTACATGCATGCTGCGAAACGCTTTCTTAAATTTGCGTGAAATAAAATATTTCTGCAATGACCGTAAACCTGAATCCTCATGAAGTTAAGAATAACAATGTAAAGCTCCGGTGTTGGTGTTGTAAAGCTCCGGATGAAGATACTCTGAGGACTTGTATCTCTCAAATGCTTTTATTTTTATTTAGGGGCTGATCTTACCCCCAGCCTCTTTTTGAGCACTTTCCTTAAGCATTCAGTCTTGCTACGATACAAAATAAATCCTCTACCATTTTCACATTCATTTGCTGTCAATACAGAGTTTGTATTTATTTACTTTAGAATGATTTGTTCAAAAAAAAAAAAAAAAAGGGAAAGAAATCATGTTCTGGTTTTAGGAACAGCTTGTGATGTGCGACTTGATGTATCTTTGAAAACAGAGCTGTAATCTTTGTATGATTTGTATCGAAAATTAAATGTCAGCCTAGAAAACACATTGTGTTTGGATCTGTGTTTATCAAACTACGCTGCTCAAGTTGTTCAACATAAAAATTCCATCTGTTCTTTCCATCCTTTTTGTATATAGGAGGTATCTGTTCTTCTGAGTGAGCTGGAAGAGAAGCAGAAGAATCTGTACAAACATCTGCAGGATATTGTATTAGACTTGAGAACCAAAAGGGCTCGACTCGAGCAGAGCGTCACCCTCAGACAAGAGAGAGAACTGTATGTCTACTTTCACCTGAACCCCACACTGCTCAGAAACATCGTATGTGAGATGGAGGCCAGGGCTGGTGTGAAGTAGCCTAAAGAGCACCAGCTGCACCTTTTGTCCTTCAGGAAAAGGAGCTCGGAGGCTGAGGGGGTGATGCGGTGCAAGTTTAGACTCGGAGCACAAAGTGTGAAAACTGTATCATCAGGCACCTTTTCTGGATTCTGGACTGCTTTGGACATCTTTGACTGTTATGTTGCACTAAATGTCTAACTTTTAAGTGTATTTTTATGTACATTTAATTTTGAAAAAGTAGGAATTTTATTAAGGAACTGTGTTAATGAACAGTATGTGTGTGTGGTCCATGTTTTCAGTGTATTTTGAAATGACAGCCAAGCATGCAATTACCTGTTCGTCTTCGATAATCTGTTTATGAAAAGGTTTTTAAAGGTGTAAATATGTTATTCTGCTAATATTAAAAAGAAGACCCGTTTTATGTATTTGTGTCCAATACAGATTTGTTTTGATACATCAAATAAAAATAGGATTACATCAGTTAGAACTTGAACAGCATCACTCCTTAAAGTGTTTATTGTTTAGACCAGCCGACTGAACCGTACTGATGTCTGTGTTTTGTTTCAGGACCGTTAGTGAGGAAGGACAGAAGTAGGTGAGATGGAGTACCAGCCCTGTAGCACATTGACTGCAGGCCCTCTGTCTGCCGCTGCCCAAAGGGTGATGGCTGCACTGAGAGCTCAGTATGCAGGCACGATAGACAGGAGACGACACAGTGAGTCAGGGTTAAAGAGGACTGTGTAGTGATAGTACATGGTGTAATCTGATTGGTCTGCTGTCTTGAGGTTGAAAAATATGCAGTTATAGATGTGTCCGATACAGATTTGTTTTGATGCATCAAATAAATCTAGCAGCAATGAAACATGCAGCAATAATCAATTTATTTAAAAAAAAGTGTGAGTGTTGGCGAATGTGTCAGGTTGGTTGACTGGGTAATTTTAGATAGATTTTTATAGATGCATTACACCACAAACCCCATATTCAATTGTTACAAATCACTGCGTGATGTTTCTCATTCTTATTTCCAAAATTAAAAGTTCTTTCAGCAATAATTGCGATGATGCAGTGAATTCTGTAATAAATGCTAAAGACTGGAATCTCTCACCGTGATTATGACGTCACATGACAATTGAATATGGAGTGTGTGGTGTAATGCATCTATAAAAATCTATAAAATTATCCAGTCAACCAACCTGACACATTCTCCAACACTCACATTATTATATATATATATTTTAAATAAATTGATACATTTTTCACAAATAAATTCAAAGCCACCCAATACAGCATAAGGTATTTTTATTCAATATTTGACTTCCAATTAACAGGTTTGGAAATACTGATCTAGAAAAAAATTATTTTTGAAAATGAAAATTATTATCTGAAAATTATTTTTTATAAATGTTCTGCGAAAAGATTATTGTTTTGTATTGTTTGTCAGTAACAGACTCTGTAGGCCAAGCTCAGAATATGTACCAAAATCAGAGTATCTTCAACCACGCTCCTGAAACGTACACACAGACCAAAACGTGAGTTCTTGAACAAGATAATCAAAAACATTTCAATATTGTGATGTCATTATTGCCAGATATTTTATAATCAAGTTAAAAGCCTGCTTTAGGTCTGCTGATGTGTTCCAAGCTGGCTGTACGTGAGCTCCAGCTATTATGGGGAAGATACAGAAATGATGCGTCGTAATCTGTCTTGTGTTCTCCAGACTTCAGGAGAGAGGGGGGCAATTATTTGAGTACTCCGCGGAGATGGACCTCCACAGACAGCAGGAACGCCAGCAGTTCCAGAACACTTTTAATGAACAGGGAGTAGATACATCAGGTTACTGGAGGCCAGGGAACGATGGACGGGTTGGCAGTCTGTTAGGACTTAATTCTGTTAATGATATCACAAGTCCGAGAAGAGCCCCTCTAGAGCCAGATCTCCAGAAGGAAGAGCTTTTCTCCAGGTATGACTTTGGGACGAAATGGGCTATTATGGGATTACCAGAGACTTGTAGGGTGGAACGAATCCAGCTACTCGCTTCCAGTGAAGACGACTGTAAGGCCGAACCAATAACTCGCACCCTTCCTGTGAAGAGATTGAGGTTTGGTGGTCTGTGCAATCCCACTATCACCTGTTCAAAGCTGCAGGAGGTAAATGTTTCTGGGTTGGAGAGTAAAGTTGGGAAAAAGAATGGAAAATCCAGTCAGGGTCAGGTTTGGTGTTTTGAAAAGAAAAGAGAAATGGATAACGAGTCAGAAGTCAACCAGAGTTCAGATGGAAAAGGAACAGAAAAGTTTGAGCATAATTCAGTTTTATTTGGTGGTATAGTGAAAAAAATTGGAACTGGGGACTCAGTATGTGAAAGCGTCCAACATGAGATCAAAGAATATCCGAAATCACTGGAGCATCAGATAATGCCGTCATTCAGGAGAGAAAGTCCAGGAGAAAAAGCTGATTTTATTAACAAACTCACTGATGGAGGCCGTCTGCCAGTTCATCACACTTTAGTCTCATCCAGAACCAGTGACTTTAATCTGGACACAGAAGGGGAAAAAAACGCATCAGCTGTAGTGGAACACGTCTGCCAGGAAGCTAGTAAGTGGAGTAATTCTCACAATGTCCAGTATGAGGTGCTCAAACACTGTCCTGTTAATGATACTTAAATGCCCTCTTCAGTGTTTCCTCTCAGTTAGTAGTGAAGATCAATCCAGAATAATTATAATCAAGTGGTGGTCTAGTGGATAGGGCGCAGGATCGCTGATCCTAAGGTTGGGGGTTCGAGTCCCCACAAAGTTGTCACTGTCCCAACAGTGCAGCTAACTGGGTTATCAAAGGCGGGCCATGTCTCTCACGGTCTATGGTGCGAGGTTCATGTGAAAGAACCATTGCTGACTTTAGTAAAGAGGAGCTGCAAAGCCGTCAGCGTGTTTCTGTCCCTTGTTAAAGGGTTGTGACAGGAAGGGCATCCGACGTAAAAACCCATGCCAAATCAATTGTGCGAATCAGATGATTCGCTGTGGCGACTCCCAAGAATGGGGACAAAAGCCGAAAAGAGAAAGAAAGAAAGTCTTTATTTTTTTTAGATCGTATAGAGGCTTTTGATAGATAATGCACATGAAAGCTCATCAGGAAGAAATTAAAAGGTTATAAGAGTCATCTAGAAGCAATGAGTGTAGTGCTGAAACTCCCAGCAATCAGTCTGGTGCTGATGCCTAATGTGGTTCCTGCTAATATAAGTGAAAGAATCTGATGTTTTAGCCAAGTCCCTCAGCGGCGTGCTATAGTCATAGTTGTCCCCTGTCTGTACATGTCCACCATAGGGACCCTGTAAGGTTTAAGGCACCCCAGAGACCAGACTTATCGTCAGTCTGTTCTGTTTGGAAGCCTCAATTGTATCATGAGATGCAAGTGCAAATGTTTTTTGATGGCAGAGTTAGGAGGTGTCAATGTTTTTATTGCGCTTTCATCAGTTTACTACAGAAGCTTTAAATCCCTAGAAGGAGTAGGATGCCATTACGTTGTTTCTTGTTACTCAGAGTAACACTGCATAAAAGGGAGCTTGATTATATGAAAGTAATCGGTTAGCAAATGCAGCCACCGTGTGAAGTAATGTGAGTTTGTTGTAGGCCACAATGCATGAAAATATTCTCGCACTCATTCGCAGTTAGAAGCATTCAGTGTTTTGGGAGTCGGGAAGAAAACCAAAGAACTCACTCCGGTCAGTGCAGGTAGTTTATCGCACAAGAGAAATTCCCTCCAAGAAAATAATACAAAGAAAAACATGGGACATTTTTACCACTGCAAGAATGTGATCTTTTCAAAATACAGGTGGAAACGAGCACATGATGTGGCCATGATCCAGATTTGAGCCAATCAATTTCCGATGTTCAAGATTTGAGAGCTTTTATTGTCATTATGTTCACATATACAGTAACGGAATTTTGTATCAGACTGTCACCTTTAGAAAGGCACAAACAAGAAAACTGCATTTAAATTAGATTAAATTCAACTTGTTATCTTTACACATTTATAAATACAGATTAACAAAATAGAGTTTAGTATCCAGTCAGGAGTGCAGAGAGCAGCAAGTGCAATATATGCAGAATTTACATTTGTTTTATATACGTAATGATTTTTTTTTTTATACATACTAAATTGATGTCTTCAGGAGCGGAATATAAGCACAAGCAATTATAAACACTAAACATTAAGTAAAACTCGACAATGAATGAAAACAAATAAAAACCAAGCACTGGTTTATGCGGTTATATACATGGCGGCGCTCATGGTTGTATGTTTTGCCCAATTTTGTTCCGATTTTTACTGATGTGTGCCAGTGTGAAGATCTTTACACATTTTACTCTAATTTGTACTGGTGTTTCTCTCATGTTGTTCCTGTTTGTTTTGTTTGTTTGTTTTTTTAACAAATATTAAACTGATTGTCGCCGATGTTGCTCTGTTTTGTGCCCGTTCCCCTGATGTACTCAGAACACAAAAATCACACCCAATCTTTTAACACTGCCAAAATATTTCTCACGTCCCTGAAATTTTCTGCAAAATTCGACATTGTCCTCTGACATGTATGGATGTCCTTCAGTTTCCTTCTCTGTAACATCAGAATTTGATCAGTGTTGAGTGAGCGACTTAAAAGTAATCGAACGTGTTTTATGAGCTGCAGCCTGATGTACGTTTCTGCTTGTAAACTAACTTGGCTAATGCTATTAATGTCTGGAATGAATGTACTTCTTGATGTTGCATTGAATACTGATTGTACAGATGCAGCCAGGGTGTGGCATTTCATTTCTTTTCTTTCTTTTTTTTTCCTTCTTATGTTTGCTCTATCTTGTAATATTTTGAGTGTTTTTTCCCCTCAAGGCCACTGTTTTGCACAGTACATGTGCATTGATGATGATTATCCTGTAACCTCTGCAGACCTGTGTGTGGATCAGTCCAGTGTGAGCAATGATCAGATGGAACTCCAGGAGAGTAGCACAG
Source organism: Plotosus lineatus (assembly GCA_024760905.1). NCBI lineage: Eukaryota > Metazoa > Chordata > Actinopteri > Siluriformes > Plotosidae > Plotosus > Plotosus lineatus. Next base: position 26,347,002 of record CM045745.1, read on the forward strand.
AGCACAGTGATGTAGTGACTGCTAAAGTCACAGAAACACATTATAACCAACAGGCCCTTTCACAGGTACATATACAGTACTGTATACATTTTAATAAGATGGTTGGCATCTTGTATGACACCAAATATGACTGAAAATTATGTAAATAGTTCTTAAATCAATTTAAGGTAAAATGTTTAAACAGCATTTTCACGTTTGCTCACAGCAAGGTCAACTGTATTTTAAAGATGAAAAGATTTTTATTGATGACTGTTGCATGAACAATGAAAATATCAGTTTAGCAGAAATTATAAAAATGAAAATGCACAAAAGTCAACTAAGAAACTATGGTACACTATATACGGTATGTGCATATACAGTATACCTACATACACATATAGACACACATACTTGTATCCTGTACACACCTATAGGTCTATCTACATATTCACATATTTAATGACTATATTCACACACGCAGAAGAGACGATTCATGGATGTGGTGAAGGAGGACATGAAGGTCGTTGGTGTAAGAGAAGAAGATGCAAAGGATAGGGTGAGATGGAGGCAGATGATTCGCTGTGGCGACCCCTGAAGGGAAAAGCCGAAAGGAGAAGAAGAAGAAGAAGATTCACACACGGAGAAGGGTGAATGATATCAAAGGTGTAGGATATACTCTATAGCGGCGTGATGAAAGTTCGTCAGTAGGGGTCGTGGTAGATGGGCTTGTCGGAGCTTTCTGAGAAAATACTTTTTGTTTTGCTTTCCCCACCTGGTGGGAGATGTTTGTGGTCCATGTGAAGTCAGTGGAGATATGGACTCCATGAAACTTGAAGCACTCCAACTTCTAGATCTCTTCTCCAGCAATGTAGAGGGCAGGATGCTCAGCTTGTTCAGATCTCTTAAAGTCCATTATCATCTCCATGGTTTGGGATGCGTTTCATTCCAGATTGTTGTCGTCGCACCATCACTGCTGATGGAGGACCGCCTTACAATAAGCTGACTTGCCATCAAACCTATGACAGTAGTGTGATTTGTGAATTTGATGACTGTGTTGCTGATGTGAGTTGGGGGAACAGTCAAGTGTGAGGAGGAACAAGAGGACGGGGCTAAGAAAACTCCTGTGGTGTTCTGGTTTTCAGGATGACACTGGAGTTAATGTGCTGTCATATTCTAATGCCATGAGGTCTGTTGCTGAGAAAGTCAAGGATCCAGGTGAACAGTGAGTTCCCTAGGTCCAGGTTGCCCAACTTCTGAACCAGTTTTTGTGGTTGGACTGTGATGAAAGTGGAGCCAAAGTCTACGATCAGCATCCTCACATAGGGGTTGCTGCTGTCCAGGTGTGTGAGGGCAGTGTATAGGGCTGCATTGATGGCATCCTCTGTTGAACATTTTGCTCTGTATGTATCCGATCAGCAGGGATGGCAGCCTTGATGTGAGGCAAGACGAATCTCTCAAAACATTTGGTGATGATGGGGTTTAAGACAACTTGGGTGGTAGTCGTTTAGATAGCTTGCTGTGCTCTTCTTAGGCACTGGAATGATGGTGTCGGTACCTCTGTAGCAAGAGGTTAAAGATGGTGGTGAAAAACCCCACTAGTTGGTCTGCACATGCTTTAAGCACCATCCTGTTACTCCATCTGGGCCAGTAGCTTTACTCACGTTGACTCTCTGCATGGCGGCTCTGATCTGGTATCATGTTAATAACCTTGCATAAATTTGTTACATTTATAAATCACTTATATTTAGACACATCCTTTGCTATACATGCCACCTCTGGGATTTACTTGAGTTTTATTTATACAGTTTTCACCTGATAAAGGGAAAAAGCTGAAAGGCAATCTCTCTCACCTTTGAACAGAAACATCTGACTCACTTGATCTCCCTGATCTCTCTAAACTGCTTTAAAACACAGCTAGAGTTTGCTGACAGCAACATCAGGGTGTCTGTATATGTGCGTCTGCATGCACAGGTGGAGCTTTAATAATATGAAGGGCTTGGAGTGCTTCACACATCCAGCTCGGGGAGTGGCGCTACATCCTGGAGCAGTTAAACATATTGACCTTTGCATTCTTTCGATGCAGAGCTGACCAAGCTGCAGTGCTCAGCACTGCGGAACATTATGGGTGTGAATGTATCATGCTGACCAGATGGATACATAACCAGCGTTGCTTCAGTAAATAGCTGGGAGGAGGAAAATAAAACCTTACCCTCAATGCAGTAATATAGCATTTCTGTGCTATAAGCAAGACTTGGTCAGCATAAAATATTTAAACACGTTAAACCTCTTTATGGATGCTATTCATCACCTATTGCTGTCTTAAGAAAACTTTAGAGATCTCTAGTGCTTTTTATTTGCATATATAGGGCATTAGCTGAAGGGAAATCTGAACCTGATGAATAATGGCAAAGTGGCTCAAGTTCTGTAAAGAAGCAGAATGCTTACGTTGCTGAAAACTGAACTGAATGTTTATGGATCACTGGCAAAAAAAAAAGAATGAAGCAAAAGCACTTGGAGGGTGCAAATCTCTCCCAAGCTCAGCAAATCCTCATATGAACCAAAGTGTCAGAAGTCATCCTGTTTCACAATATTTAAAGAATCCGTAAAAACTTCCGCGATCCAGGATTTGACCCAAATCCACTATAAAATCCAGTGAAGACTTTCTTGTACAAAGCCCCACCTCTAGTGAAGATTTCATGAAAATCCACAAACAATTCGTTTGTGTAATTCTGCAAACATACAAACCACAGGTAAAATATAACCTGCTTAGCGTAGGTAAAACGTTCAGTTTTATGTAATCTTATATTAATTAATTACTTTAATTTGCAGTTTATTTTCAATTGTATTCTGCTTAATTTCAATGTTTGGTGCAATCTGTTTTATAAAAAGATTTGTTAAGATTTTCAAAAATAATTTTAACTCGGAAAACCTCTGCAAAACTAGGTGCAAACCTCCGCCAAGGAAAAAAAAGACTGTACAGAGCCTTTCCTGTTGTGTTTTCTGCAATGCTACACATCACATCCAATCTCACGTTGTAAAAGAATCCTTAAATTCCCGAATGCAGAATTTGATTCCAAATGTAATAGAACGTTGCTTTGTCCATGTTCCGCCGTTCCAAAATATTCATCAAAGACCATTCAGACCTTTTTGTAATGTAAATTTGGTATCTAAAAAACAACAACCAAAAAAAAATCCTAAAACACAACTTCTTTGGCAGATGTAATTAGGAAACTTCAGGCATAATGAATCTATGACACTAATAATTAGCCATATTTGATTAGGTGTGTTGCGTTTGTAAAATATATTTAACAGTACACTACATTACATTTGGCTCTTTTTAAACTGTTGCACATGTGTATTTGAGGGCGGTCTAACACACTCGGAGGAAAAGCACTATCTACCCCCTCGTACGAATGAACTCACAGATGGTAGTGATTAGCTAGCGATCGCTGTAAGTTACAGGGACGTGAATGTATGCCGTCCCTCCCTCCCGTGAGAGCTCGGCCAATTAGTTCCCACAGACTCCTGATCATGATGGCTGTGGCATTAACCTGCATTTGAACGTGCGATCTCTGGGTTAATAGTCACGCACCCTGTCGATGTACCACTCGCGAGCCATGTTACTCATTTGTTTATTCACTGTTTAATTTCTTTCTGTTTATTCATAGGAAGGTGAGAGGAGTTCCGGAGTAGAGTCTATGCCAAATCTAACCTTTCCAACCAGGCAGTGTGGAACATGCGAACCTCCTCGTTCATCACGCGTGACTCCTGAGATCACACTGTCACAGCAGCCACGCTCAACTCAAACCTCCAGCATGAGTGCAAACACTAAGATGCAGTTCATTCACCAGCCACAGCAGAGCAGATGCAATGGGCAATTCTTATACCCACTGAAAATTACTCAGAATCAGGACACGGTGCTGGTACATGGTACAGCGGCCCTTTTGGGAGAATTTAAGAAACAAGAATCCATCACAGACATCTCTAATGCTGCCCAGCAAAGGTGCTGCGTTTCAGAAGTACGTGAGCAGGTACACCCAGAGATGGACAGAGATGGGGGTAAGACCTCTGAGACTAACAAACATACCATAGCCCTGACCTCTGACCCCCGAGTGTGTGATGCCAGCAGTCTTTCACAGGAAGAGAGGATAAGTGTTCTGGAAGAGGCTGCCAAAGCAAGGTCACTTGTGGTTACTATGGTATATCAGGATGGAACCACACAACTAGACCCTGACCAGGTGGGTGGAGAAACTCACCGTCACTTACACCAGCCTGATTGATGTTAGTTTACTGCACACAGATGTTTAACATCAGCTCTTCAGTTGATTCATTTCATCTCATCTTTCTTTTAGCTGCTATTTTTAGCCACTAATAACTCTTTGAGCTAAGTACTCTGAATGTTCACCATCGGTGTCGTTGATCATTCTATTGATTTACATGTCAAGATATTAAATATTCAGCCAGAAACTGTATAATTCTCTTTGTGTGTATTAAGTCTTTCATAAAATCTGGTTTTATTAATTATTAATAAAAATTCAAACCATACGCTTTATTTTTATAAATTTATTTATTGCCATAATTATCCTTGTATAGTCCTGTGATGGACTGGCAAGCTGTCCAAGATGTACTCTGCCTTCACCCATAGTCGACTGAGATGAGTTTCAGCCTCCCCGCAACCCTTATTAGGATTAAGTGGTGCATAAAATTTAATAAAGGACTGAATAACCTTTTATAAAAAGGGCTCTTATCAATGCAGCCATGAGGTGGGGGGGCACTAACCAGTGTCTCTCCCCCTCATGCCGGTCCCAAGCCCGGAGAAATGCAGAGGGTTGTGTCAGGAAGGGCATCCGACGTAAAACCAATGCCAATTACTTAAAATGCAAATCAAAAGTATTACCTCCATACCGGATCGGTCGAGGCCCGGGTTAACAACGACCGCCATCAGTGCTGTCAATCAACAGGGTGCTGATGGAAATTGGACTACTGTTGGTCGAAGACGTCGAAGAAGGAGAGGTGGGAGGCGTGTCCGTAGGCAGAGAGAGAAGAGGAAAGGCATGAGTCTAGGACTGAGAGTGGGGACTTTGAATGTTGGAACTATGCACAGAAAAGGTAGAGAGCTGGTTGACATGATGCAGAGGAGGAAGGTGGACATACTGTGTGTTCAGGAGACCAGGTGGAAAGGTAGCAAAGCTAAAAGCTTAGGAGCAGGGTTTAAGCTATTTTATCACGGTGTGGATGGGAAGAGAAATGGAGTCGGAGTCATCTTGAAGGAGGAGTTTGTCAGGAATGTTCTAAAAGTGAAAAGAGTGTCAGACAGAGTGATGAATCTCAAGTTAGAAATTGAAGGTGTAATGCTCAATGTTGTTAGTGCTTATGCCCCACAGGCAGGATGTGAGCTAGAAGAGAAGGAGAGATTCTGGAGTGACTTAGATGAAGTGATGCAGAGTACCCCAGAGGTGAAAGAGTGGTCATAGGTGCAGACTTCAATGGACATGTTGGGGCAGGCAACAGAGGGGACGAGGAAGTGATGGGCAGGTTTGGTATCCAGGACAGGAACGCAGAAGGACAGATGTTGATAGATTTTGCAAAAGGATGGAAATGGCTGTGGTGAATACTTTCTTTGAGAAGAAACAGGAGCATAGGGTGACTTATGAAAGCGGAGGTAGGCGCACACAGGTAGACTACATCTTGTGTAGGCGATGTAATTTGAAGGAAGTCAGTGACTGCAAAGACATCGTGGGTGAGCGTTGCCAAACAGCATAGGATGGTGGTGTGCAGGATGACTCTGATGGTGAGAAAGGTGAAAAAGGCAAAGGCAGAGCAGAAGACAAAGTGGTGGAAGCTGAAAAAGGAAGAGTGTCGTGTTGTCTTCAAGGAGGAGTTGAAACAGGCTTTGGGTGGCCAGGAAGTGCTTCCAAATGACTGGACAACCACAGCAAATGTGATCAGGGACACAGGTAGGAGAGTACTTGGTGTGTCCTCTGGAAGGAAAGTAGATAAGGAGACTTGGTGGTGGAATGAGGAAGTGCAGGAGTGTGTACAAAGGAAAAGGTTAGCCAAGAAGAAGTGGGACATTGAGAGGACCGAAGGGAGTAAACAGGAGTACAGGGAGACACAGCGCAAGGCGAAAGTAGCAGTGGCTAAGGCCAAACAGAGGGCATATGATGACTTGTATGATAGGTTGGATAGTAAAGAGGGAGAAAATGATCTATACAGGTTGGCACAGCAGAGAAATAGAGATGGAAAGGACGTGCAGCAAGTTAGATTGATAAAGGACAGAGAGGGAACTCTATTGACTGATGACAGAAGTGTGCTGGTAAGATGGAAAGAGTACTTTGAAGAGCTGATGAATGAGGAAAATGAGAGAGAAAAAGAGTAGAAGAGGTAACCATTGAGGGGCAGGATGTAGCAAAGATCAGTAAGGGTGAAGTGAGAAGGGCATTGAAGAGGATGAAGAATGGAAAGGCAGTTGGTCCTGATGATATACCTGTGGAGGTATGGAAGTGTCTAGGAGAGGTAGCAGTAGATTTTCTGACAAGAACATTCAACACGGTACTAGAGAGTGAGCAGATGCCGGAGGAGTGGAGGAGAAGTGTGCTGGTGCCCATTTTTAAGAACAAGGGAGACGTGCAGAGTTGCAGCAACTACAGAGGGATAAAGTTGATGAGCCATACGATGAAGTTATGGGAAAGAATAGTGGAAGCTAGACTACGGGCAGAGGTCAGCATTTGTGAACAACAGTTTGGTTTCATGCCAAGAAAGAGCACCACAGATGCAATGTTTGCCTTGAGGATGTTAATAGAGAAGTACAGAGAAGGTCAGAGGAGCTACATTGTGCCTTTGTGGATCTGGAAAAAGCATATGACAGGGTGCCAAGAGAAGAACTGTGGTATTGCATGAGGAAGTCTGGAGTGGCAGAGAAGTATGTTAGAGTGGTGCAGGACATGTATGAGAGATGTAAGACAGTGGTGAGGTGTGCTGTCGGTGTGACCGGACGAATTCAAGGTGGAGGTGGGACTGCATCAAGGGTCAGCTCTGAGCCCCTTCTTGTTTGCTATGGTGATGGACAGGCTGACAGACGAGGTGAGACAAGAATCTCCATGGACTATGATGTTTGCAGATGACATCGTGATCTGTAGTGAGAGCAGAGAACAAGTGCAGGAAAATCTCGAGAGGTGGAGGTATGCCCTGGAAAGGAGAGGAATGAAGGTTAGCCTCAGAAAATCAGAATACATGTGTGTGAATGAGAAGGACCCAGGAGGAACGGTGATGTTACAGGGAGCAGAGATAACGAAGGTGGAGGATTTTAAGTACTTAGGCTCAACAATCCAGAGCAATGGAGAGTGTGGAAAAGAGGTGAAGAAGCGTGTGCAGGCAGGCTGGAATGGTTGGAGAAAAGTATCAGGTGTGATGTGCGATAGGAGAGTGTCAGCAAGAATGAAGGGAAAAGTGTACAAGATGGTGGTGAGGCCAGCGATGTTGTATGGCTTAGAAACAGTGGCGCTGAGGAAAAGGCAGGAGGCAGAGCTGGAGGTAGCGGAGATGAAAATGTTGAGGTTCTCCCTGGGAGTAACGAGGATGGATAGGATCAGAAATGAGTATATCAGAGGGACAGCCCACGTAAGATGTTTTAATGCAGCCGTGAGGGGGGGGCACAAACCAGTGTCTCTCCCTCACGCCGGTCCCAAGCCCGGATAAATGCAGAGGGTTGCGTCAGGAAGGGCATCCGGCGTAAAACAAATGCCAAATAAACTATGCGAATCACAAGAAAGAATGACATACCGGATCGGTCGAGGCCCGGGTTAACAACGACCGCCATCAGTGCCGTCAACCAACAGGGTGCTGATGGAAATTGGACTACTGTTGGTCGAAGACGTCGAAGAAGGAGAGGCGGGAGGCGTGTCCGTTGCCAGAGAGAGAAGAGGAAAGGCATGAGTCTAGGACTGAAAGTAGGGACTTTGAATATTGGAACTATGACAGGAAAAGGTAGAGAGCTGGCTGACATGATGCAGAGGAGGAAGGTGGACATACTGTGTGTTCAGGAGACCAGGTGGAAAGGTCGCAAGGCTAGAAGCATAGGAGCAGGGTTTAAGCTGTTTTATCACGGTGTGGATGGGAAGAGAAATGGAGTCGGAGTCATCTTGAAGGAGGAGTTTGCCAGGAATGTTCTAGAAGTGAAAAGAGTGTCAGACAGAGTAATGAGTCTCAAGTTAGAAATTAAAGGTGTGATGGTCAATGTTGTTAGTGCTTATGCCCCACAGACAGGATGTGAGCGAGAAGAGAAGGAGAGATTCTGGAGGGAGTTAGATGAAGTGATGCAGAGTACCCCCAGAGGTGAAAGAGTGGTCATTGGGGCAGACTTCAATGGACATGTTGGTGCAGGAAACAGAGGGGACGAGGAAGTGATGGGTAGGTTTGGTATCCAGGACAGGAACGCATGAAGGACAGATGTTGGTAGATTTTGCAAAAAGGATGGAAATGGCTGTGGTGAATACTTTCTTCCAGAAGAGAGAGGAGCATAGGGTGACTTATAAAAGTGGAGGTAGGAGCACACAGGTAGACTACATCTTGTGCAGGCGATGTAATTTAAAGGAAGTCAGTGACTGCAAAGTAGTAGCGGGTGAGAGTGTTGCCAAACAGCATAGGATGGTGGTGTGCAGGATGATGCTTATGGTGAGGAAGGTGAAGAAGGCAAAGGCAGAGCAGAAGACAAAGTGGTGGAAGTTGAAAAAGGAAGAGTGTCGGGTTGTCTTCAAGGAGGAGTTGAAACAGGCTTTGGGTGGTCAGGAAGTGCTTCCAGATGACTGGACAACTACAGCGAATGTGATCAGGGAGACAGGTAGGAGAATACTTGGTGTGTCATCTGGAAGGAAAGTAGATAAGGAGACTTGGTGGTGGAATGAGGAAGTGCAGGAGTGTGTACAAAGGAAGAGATTAGCTAAGAAGAAGTGGGACATTGACAAAACCGAAGAGAGTAAACAGGAGTACAGGGAGACACAGCGTAAGGCAAAGGTAGCAGTGTCAAAGGCCAAACAGAGCGCGTTTGATGAGTTGTATGCTCGGCTGGAAAGTAAGGAGGAGAAAATGAATTATACAGGTTGGCACAGCAGAGAAATAGAGATGGGAAGGACGTGCAGCAAGTTAGATTGATAAAGGACAGAGAGGGAAATGTATTGACTGATGACAGAAGTGTGCTGGGAAGATGGAAAGAGTACTTTGAAGAGCTGATGAATGAGGAAAATGAGAGAGAGAAAAGAGTAGAAGAGGTGACTGTTGAGGACCAGGAAGTAGCAAAGATTAGTAAGGGTGAAGTGAGGAGGGCATTGAAGAGGATGAAGAATGGAAAGGCAGTTGGTCCTGATGACATACCGGTGGAGGTATGGAAGTGTCTAGGAGAGGTAGCAGTAGATTTTCTGACAAGAACATTTAACAAGGTCTTAGAGAGTGAGAGGATGCCAGAGGAATGGAGGAGAAGTGTGCTGGTGCCCATTTTTAAGAACAAGGGAGGCGTGCAGAGTTGTGGCAACTACAGAGGGATAAAGTTGATGAGCCATACGATGAAGTTATGGGAAAGAATAGTGGAAGCTAGACTAAGGGCAGAAGTCAGCATTTGTGAACAACAGTTTGGTTTCATGCCCAGAAAGAGCACCACAGATGCAGTGTTTGCCTTGAGGATGTTAATGGAGAAGTACAGAGAAGGTCAGACGGAGCTGCATTGTGCCTTTGTGGATCTGGAGAAAGCATATGACAGGGTGCCGAGAGAAGAACTGTGGTATTGCATGAGGAAGTCTGGAGTGGCAGAGAAGTATGTTAGAGTGGTGCAGGACATGTATGAGAGATGTAAGACAGTGGTAAGGTGTGCTGTCGGTGTGACAGAAGAGTTCAAGGTGGAGGTGGGACTGCATCAAGGGTCAGCTCTCAGCCCCTTCTTGTTCGCTATGGTGATGGACAGGCTGACAGACGAGGTTAGACAAGATTCCCCATGGACTATGATGTTTGCAGATGACATTGTAATCTGTAGTGAGAGCAGAGAACAAGTGCAGGAAAATCTAGAGAGGTGGAGGTATGCCCTGGAAAGGAGGGGAATGAAGATTAGCCTCAGTAAGACAGAATACATGTGCATGAATGCCAAGGACCAAAGAGGAACGGTGAGATTACAGGGAGCAGAGATAAGAAAGGTGGAGGATTTTAAGTACTTAGGCTCAACAATCCAGAGCAATGGAGAGTGTGGAAAAGAGGTGAAGAAGCGTGTGCAGGCAGGCTGGAATGGTTGGAGAAAAGTGTCCGTGTGATGTGTGATAGGAGGGTATCGGCAAAAATGAAAGGAAAAGTGTACAAAAGCGGTGTTGAGGCCAACGATGCTGTATGGGTTAGAAACAGTGGCCCTGGGGAAAAGACAGGAGGCAGAGCTGGAGGTAGCAGAGATGAAAATGTTGAGGTTCTCTTTGGGAGTAACGAGGATGGATAGGATTAGGAATGAGCACGTCAGAGGGACAGCACATGTAAGACGTTTTGGAGACAAAGTCAGACAGGCTAGATTGAGATGGTTTGGACATGTACAGAGGAGGGATAGTGAGTATATTGGTAATAGGATGCTGAGGCTGGAACTACCAGGCAAAAGGCCTAGAGGAAGACCAAAGAGACGATTCATGGATGTGGTAAAGGAGGACATGAAGGTCGTTGGTGTAAGAGAAGAAGATGCAAAGGATAGGGTGAGATGGAAGCAGATGATTCGCTGTGGCGACCCCTGAAGGGAAAAGCCGAAAGGAAAAGAAGAAGAAGCCCACGTAAGATGTTTTGGAGACAAAGTCAGAGAGGCTAGATTGAGATGGTTTGGACATGTACAGAGGAGGGATAGTGAGTATATTGGCAGTAGGATGCTGAGGTTGGAACTACCAGGCAGAAGGCCTCGAGGAAGACCGAAGAAGAGATTTATGGATGTGGTGAAGGAAGACATGAAGGTTGTTGGAGTCAGAAAAGAAGATGCGGAGGACAGGGTGAGGTGGAGGCGGATGATTTGCTGTGGCGACCCCTGAAGGGAGCAGCCGAAAGTAAAAGAAGAAGAAGAAGAAGAAGAAAAAGGGCTCTTATCATTTTATCATTGGAAGGATGAATGCCCAATAAAGCATACTTTATTCAGGGAAAGAAAATAATCAAAGTATTCATAAACGAAAGCATATTTTGTTAAAGTGACTTAAAGGGTACCTTTGGTGAGTTGGTGGTACAAGCTATTTAAAATGATCACATATAACATCTGTGGCTCCTTCCAGCAACATCAGTCGTCGTTCAGTGCGTGTGATCGTTTTGACTCTTGGCAGGCTCAGAGACATGTTGGCTGTTCCAGCCTGGAAGTGACGCACACTTGTTGGATTGGCTGGGCTGTCACTGACCTGTGCAGCATAACCCATTATCGCCCAGTACTGAGCTGCACAAACAAGTAAAGAGACCTCGGGACACATTTAATTTGTGTTCCTAATCCAGCTGAAGCCAGGAAAGCCGAGTTTGCAAAACATTAGATGTTTAAGCCATTTTGGAATTACCGTCACGCGCATCTGTTGCAGGAGTCTCGTCCTCAGGGTCATTAGAATGTAACGTCTCAGTCTCCACAAAACGCCACCCAGTGTGTTGACATCACTTCCAGGGAAAATCAACTGATAAGGGTCTGAGCCCTACATTTCAATCCAAGTTAATAAACCATGGGATAAAATGACCAGTTTTGTGCTTTCATTGTCATTTATGCTAAAATAACTTTCTGTATCACTTAAACATATTACATACGCACACAAATAATGCTGCAAGGATAACCAGTACCGGTCCTCCTGAAGCACTTTCACTGGATCTCAAATGGCATTTTATTGGGTTTGGACTAGACTGCATAGGTGCAATAATGGCATCGTTGTGCACAAAATAAGGCTGAGACTGAGATTATTAAGTGAATAGAGATATGAGACCTGTGCTGAGGAAACATTCTTCTATATTTGCTTAAAAAGTTACATGATTTAAATAATTACATTTTTGTTATAAATATACAGACTGCTAATCTTGCCTTTAAAATAAAATTACAGGGTCATTATCATACCCGTGCAATTATATAATCAAGTAATAAATGGTTAAACGAATCCACTGTGGAATTCATTTTAAATGCATTTCCATGCCTAATCAATTTCACTGCGGTGTGTATTGACCTTTATCCTGCAGAAATGTCCTCCTGCAGTGTGTGGAGTTTTGGTTCTAATGAAACAGAGTCTTGATTCATTTGTTCTGGAGGAGACTGGAGCTGCAGGGGAAAGGCTGCTGTATCTGAGACTGGAGCAGAGATCTGTCTGGGCTCAAAATGACACAAAAAACAGCCAGGATCTCTTCACCAAGTGTGTGTGTGTGTGTGTGTGTGTGTGTGTGTGTGTGTGTGTGTGTGAGAGAGAGAGAGAGAGCATTATTAAAGTGAAGTTCATGGAAATTCTTGATGCCTCCACTTGGTATTTCTCTGACAGATGATCTTGTTTGTGTTTGTAACAGAGAGATAATGGTGAATATGGTGTGTGGATCCCAAACATTAGTGTGTTATAAATCTAAAGACCTCCTCCGAACAGCACTCCGACATTTCAGAAAGGATCTGAGTTGGAAACAAGGCAAGACCACAAACATATGTAAATTACACTCACCATGCAGCTGCTATAGACAGCAGATGATCCATATCTGATCTTTATTTATTCTCTGCCTGTGTTTTTTAACCTTATTTTTTTTCTATTTACAAATATCAGTCCATCCATTATCTAAATCCTATCTCAGCCTACTTTGGGTGAAAGCGAGTTACTGCTGAGCCAACTCTCACATGCCCACTTTGACTCACATCTAGGAGCAATTTTGAAGAACCAGTTAGTGTATTGTCTATGTGCAAAAGAAACCATTGTAGGTCAGCACAGGAAAAACATGAAAACTCCACCGTTCAACCAATCCTAGCTGACTTCGGGTGAGATGTTTGAGGTGCAGCATGAAAAGGTTGCACCAAACAACTTTGGAGAGAAACGTTCCCGAATCCTGAACATCCTGTCTGTGGAAGAAAACCAGAATTTCCACAGGAAGCATGGGGAGAACATACTCCAAGACAACTCCACACAGAAGGGTCCCTGAACGTTGAACCTCCTTACAGTGACATGGCAGTGCCATTGTGCCACATTATGTGCAAATAATTATAGTAGAAAAACTACTTTTAAACTGTACAGTAAATATCTTCTTCTTTTCCTTTCAGATGTTCCCTTCAGGGGTCGCCACATCAAATCATCTGTCTCCATCTCACCCTATCCTCTGCATCTTCTTCTAAACACCAACTACCTTCATGTCCTCCTTCACCACATCCATAAATCTCCTCTTTGGTCTTCCTCTCGGACTTCTGCCTGGCAGTTCCAACCTCAGCATCCTACTAACAATATATTCACTATCCCTCCTCTGTACTGTACATGTCCAAATCATATCAATCTCCCTCTGTGACTTTGTCTCCAAAATATCTTACATGTGCTGTTCCTCTGATGTACTCATTCCAGAACCTATCCATCCTGATTACTCCCAAAGAGAACCTCAACATTTTCATCTCTGCTACCTCCAGCTCTGCCTTCTATCTTTTCCTCAGCGCCAGTGTTTCTAAACCATACAACATCACTGGCCTCAACAACTGGTCTTGTACACTTTTCCTTTCATTCTTGCCGATACCCTCCTATCACACATCACACCGGATACTTTTCTCCTGCACTTCACCTCTTTTCCACATTCTCCATTGCTCTGGACTGTTGAGCATAAGTACTTAAAATCCTCCACGTTTTTTTTTTATCTCTGCTCCCTTTAACCTCACCGCCCCTCTTGGGTCCTTCTCGTTCACACACATATATTCTGTCTTACCGAGGCTAACCTTCATTCCTCCTCTTTCCAGGGCATACCTCCACCTCTCTAGATTTTCCTGCACTTGTTGTCTGCTCTCACTATCAAGCACTATCCGCCCCCTCGTACAAATGAGCTTACAGACACCAATGATTGGCTGGCGATTGCTGTGAGTGACAGGGAAGTGAGCGTATGCTGTCCCTCCCTCCGGTGAGAGCTCAGCCAATTAGCTCTCCTGGACTCCTGGCCATGGACGGCTTTATGAATTTATATCATATTCCTTCTGGTGTCAGATGATTTGGTGGAATTGGCTCATACTGTTATACGGACGACACTGAAATCAGTTATGTGACTATGAGATCCATCATACGTTGGCTACTCATATCTCGAACAGCATGAGTTCCACATTTATGAACGTTATGGATAAATTGTTAGATCGAAAGTGAAGGTTGTCTGAAAGATTTTTTTGTGCAATGTTGTAATGTTTCTTCATTTCAAAGATAATTTGATTTGAAGGAATCAAAACCCCTGGTTCATGGTTTGTAAGCTCATGCCGGGCAGCCATAGTTGTCTCTTCATTCATGTATATCATAAACATCTAAATAAATTCTAGTGTGTTTGCAGATCAGTTGCATCTCGCAGCAACACACACTACATCTATATTTGGGGAGTTACCATAGGCTGACTGTCTTGTTGTTGTGAACTGAAACCCACCTCTCACATGTGCAGCACTTTATATCCATTCTGTGTCTCGCACTGATTCCCTGATCCTCCCACTTCAGCTGCTAAACTCATTTTCTTCTAATGCATGATTCAGGGTTTTTAAAATGAGAACTTTGTCTTCTCCATTGCACAAATATCTGTCTCTGTTCCTCTGTGCTTTTTTTTTGGTGCAGTAGAGTGAGTTTGAGTATTAGGAAGGTGATGTATTATTATTTATAATTTTACAAAGTGGGTAATACAGTGTAATAAACCTTCATTGATTAAAATGAACTCTGGATGTTTTGCTATGGGGTGATGAATTGAATGCACTGATTTAAATAGATTGTTGAAGAAATTAGCCTAAATAACATTAATGGCGTTATAAAACTAAACATTCGTGTTTATATAAATGTAAATTTGTTTTATGAAGACTAACAGATATGAATGTGGTTGATAGGAGTAGTTTATCAGGGTTTTGTAGTTCAGCATTTGAAAACTGTTCATTCCATCAAGAGTTCATATTGCAAGCCATTCCCATCTGCTTCAGGATTCGAACCCTTGATATTCCTTTTGAGTTGCAAGTTGAAAGGTGTTTAAAAAAAACACTGACTCTTATTTTGGACCTTCAATGCATATTTTTATAATTTTGGGAACGGAGATTGGGTTAAAAAACTACTTTAAGCAACAAAACTGAATTTTCCTTTGTTTATCGAATGCTCAGGATACTGTATGTACTTTGGAATTAAACCTCTTTCTGTTCAGCTAGGTTCTGTGAGCTCACCAGGCTGAGCTTAAGTTACTGAAGAGGAGGTTTGAGTTTTTATTTTTTTATTTTTTACCCCCTCAGTGGCTGGTTGTCGGGTTCTGGATCCTCAGATTGCTGCTTGGTTACTAGACCCTGCTGATTCCGCTTCCAGCTTTCAGGACCTTTTGAACAAGTACTGTACTCAGCCCACAACACACACCCCAACACAGGCTGAGCTCAGGCACAAGAAGGTCAGAACACACACAACTAACACAGGACATGATGATGCATAAATGAACATAGAGGTGCTTTTTTTGTATATTGTGACTGCAGAATCTGCATAAAGTAGACCTTCTCAATTTTAGAATAGTGTGAATCCAGGTGAAAACATTACTGAAATTATTTGAGCAAAAAGCTAGGACTAAATAAATTAATTTTACAGATACAGCTTTTGAAAAATCATCCCATAATCTTCCAAAACAAATAATCAACCTTTCCTTAGATTTATTTCATGGTTTCATTTATTCTGCTCCCACTGAACATCAACATTCAGCTGCATTTGTATTATCCTGAATATGTATTTCACATTATTGTAATTATACAAGTGCAAACATTAGTAGAAGCTTCACTGTTACACAGACAGCAATAATAATTACACCGGTATTTTCCAAGCATCTAACACCATTACACTCAAGAGAGTCAACAAACAAAAACTAACTAGGCTTCAGATTACTTTTAATGTGCTACAGCAAAAGTGAATGCAGCCGGGGTGGCACAAGCCAGTGTCTCTCCCTCACACCGGTCCCAAGCCCGGATAAATGCAGAGGGTTGCGTCAGGAAGGGCATCCGGCGTAAAACCAATGGCAAATAAAATATTTAAGTCACAACAAAGAATTTCATACCGGATCGGTTGTGGCCCGGGTTAACAACGACCGCCATCAGTGCTGTCAACCAACAGGGTGCTGGTGGAAATTGGACTACTGTTGGTCGTAACAAAGCAAAAGTGCTTCACTTTCACATGTACAGATGCTCCCCGATTTACGTTTTTAATCGGTTCTGGACGGCCGAACGTAAGTTGAAAGTGAACGCAAGTTGTTACAGTGACATGTGACGTATGACGCTCATACTGTACTATACATCTATAAATACCATTACCGTATCTCATAAAACACCCCTAAATCAATTATTATAAACATAACATTGTAAAATTATATCAAATAATATCAACATTAATTTCAAATAAGTCACTTATTTATATCGAGTCACTTTATATGAAGCTTAAAACAGCCAATCAACGCTTACAATATGTGAGGTGCTCAAAACCGAAAGTAGTGTACTTGCTGTGGGTTATACGGACTTCCGGTCTTTCAGGTGAGCAAGGGTGCCGTTGAATGCTCGTTTAGAACTCGGTGTGCACTGATGTGAATCACCAGCGGAGCGGAGAGTTCTCTTTCTTTTCTGGATTCGGGTTTTCATTCATTTTACAGCTCTCTTTGCTTAACTGAGTATGCATGGTAGATTGCGCCGATTCAAGCAGACAGTTAATTCATCTCTGTGTATGAGACTTGCACCCATGCTAGTAGGCTTACGCTTCTTACCAATCATATTTGCTTCGGGTTACAAAAGTCCGCAAGACAGTGTAAACACAAAGATCACAGAGACGACGTCTGAAAATATTGATAGAAGTCGCCAAATCGAGTGATGTTTTTGTACCTCATAATATTCAACTTCTGGAACACTGATGTACACACAGTCATTTTCAAAATGCCAGCATCACTGACCATAGCCAGGTGACGGCCTTCCAACTTCTCTTACTGCTGCCATGAGAAATGGCATCTCCACAGATAACTGACATGACCGTTCACAAACCACAGTTTTAGGAGTGTCACTTTTTTGTATTTAAAAAAGACTCCACTTCTTCCACCCTAAATTTTACACACTCAAAGTAAAAAGCTCCACACAATCCCATCTCCAAAACTTCCTATAACAGGCTTTCCATCGTCTCATGGCCTGCTTATACCTTCCTCAGGAAGACAGGATGATGTTATTCTGGAGTCCTGTAAAAAGATTAAATATAGAAGAAGCTAATATAAACCTTCTGTAAACTACCTCCAGTGTTTGTTTTCCAAAGGAGGATAAAAGATTAAGATTAAATTTCAAACGCACTTTTAAAAATAGATCTGAAAAATAGAACATGTTTGTGTCTTCGAACGGAGTAAATATTTAATTCAAAAAATACTTTAAAACTAAGTTTTTCTGTGTTTATTTATTGCCCTTAACCTTTTTTCCTTTTTTCAATATTAAATTCAGGTCACCCATGTGATCTCCAGCCTTTCTCAGTTACACAGGGCAATGGTGGAGCTTCGGAACAAGCTGGAGGTACCATTGTTGTGAACCAAAATATAATATACGAAGGGCAGAATTTAGGAAAAATAAGATATTGGCCATCAGGACTAGTGAAATTATGATTAATCGACTAGTCTTCCTTCAGGTTTATTTATTTATTTTTTTAATTTACTTTTATCTACATCTTGTTTTCCCATTGAATTTATCAGGCTGCCTGCAGGATGACTTGCTATCTAATTTCACTCGTCCTACACATTACTTGCCACGGGCCAGTGGACTACTGTTAATTCCACCGCTGCCTGTGCATATAAAAATTCTTGTTCTGGCATTTTCTCCACTGTCCCTCTCATTCTGTAGACACAGGGCCTGTGGCAGCTTTACTTCTGCATGGAACAGAAGATGATTCCAGTTTTAGCAGGTAAAAGGCAAATTTTTTAAGTGCTAAAAGCTCCATGCGATATGCACTTAGTGATATGTGTGATGTGAGAGTTCAGTTCTATTTTTAGATCGGCGTAAAGGGAACATTAGTGTCCATATGATAATACATTTATCTTCATTAATACAGGACCGTGTAAGGAAGCCATTTATAATGGGAGATGTACTGCACATTTAATTACTTTGAGTAGATGGAAACTCTGGTCAAGTTGATCTAAGTGTTCTCTCTTTCTCTCTCTCTACCCCCCCCCCATCTCTCTCTCTCTCTCTCTCCCTCTCCTTCTCTCTCATATTTTTCAGCTATGGAGAGCCACAGGATCCATGTGGACAGAAAAGCCTTAAAGAAGACATCGGAGATGCTGGGGGTAATAATTCTCTGTGTGTTTGTGTAAGAGAGAGAGAATCTCACAGTACCTTTTCACAGTCCAACATCTTTGTGATTAAATGAACAGAATGCTAACAACACCTAATATCTAGCACATGGCATGCTGTACTTGTAAGCCGGTGAGGGATGGAGGATAATTGTAATAAAGAAAGTTCTTGGAGGGACGCACTGCCCTAGGGAGTCATGTCGTGCTGTAGATTTAATATTGCTTCCAGGACCTGCTACTGCAGGCACTTACCTGCCCATAGAGTACAGTGTGACCTGCCTCTAAAATTATCCACCTCCTTTTATCTCTCTCTCTCAGACTAAGATGAAGCAGTTGGAGCAAGAGGCTCACCAGACTGCTGGTCAGAAGTTCCTGGTGTCCAGCAGTTCTCAGCTACGATTGGTTAGGGTTCATATTTGTATGAGAATGAGAAACACCAGTTATTTTATGCACAGAGAATGCAAGCTATGCAGACCAGGGTTGCTGTCTCTGTTTGTGTGTGTGTGTGTGTGTGTGTGTGTGTGTGTGTGTGTGTGTGTGTGTGTGTGTGTGTGTGTGTGCGTGTGTGTGTGCATACACACACACACTCGCTCACTCACTCACTCACTCAGAGTAATCCAAGCTCTGTTCTCAGGTTCTGTTCGAGAAACTCCGGCTGCATGAACGCTGTGAGAATAAGAAGCTTCCCAAAACTATACTCAGACAGCAGCAGTCTACATCAGAGGCTGTGGTACACACACACACACACACACACACACACCTGAACAAAGTGTAACCTACTTTAACACCCCTTGAAATGCACACACACCTTACTGAGATTGTGTTTCTTCATGTAGTATGGACATACAGTAGTTGTTGATTGAAGGATAGGTGGGTATCGTGGAATCTCTGGGGGGGGGGGGGGGGGGGGGGATATTGAGAAGACGATTCAGCGGTATCCACTGCAGCTGAGACAATTGATTGATAATTATCCCGAGATCGTGAACTAGTCAGATCATGCCATTTCAGTGCAGTATATACTAAAATAAAATATTTTCATTAGTCCTGTATCATAACTGTTAAACTGAGCGTATTTAGCTACGGTA
This sequence comes from Plotosus lineatus, assembly GCA_024760905.1. NCBI lineage: Eukaryota > Metazoa > Chordata > Actinopteri > Siluriformes > Plotosidae > Plotosus > Plotosus lineatus. The sequence continues at coordinate 26,366,537 of CM045745.1, forward strand.
ATTAAATTAGTTTACACACACAGTATTTTTTGTGACTACTTATTTGTAAACGGAAATAAATGTTTCGTTGCTGCTTGTTTATAGCTTTTAGTTTCAGCGTCATTCGCAGGATTCAGTGAAGCTAGTAGGTTGTCATATAAAAGGATCCACCCACCCTGTAAAACTTTTAAGTTGTTCGTGTGAACATATGAAATACAAAAGCTCATACATTTCACTTCCTTTTCCTCTTACAGCTTTTACAGCTCCAGGATCTTCACCCACTTCCAAAAATCGTTCTGGAATATAGGCAGGTGTGTGCGTGTGTGTTTGTGTGTGTTTGTGTGTGTGTGTGTGTGTGTGTGTGTGTGTGTGTGCAAAGTTCTGTTTGAGTCCCCGTGTCCTCTGTGTGACCCAAAACCCTCTCCAGGCTGATTGTGTGTAATTTTGGTTGTTCTTCAGGTTCACAAGATCAAGTCTACATTTCTCGATGGGATTCTGTCTTGTATGACAAAGGTAATCCATCTGATAGTGGCATAAAATCTTTTCATTTCTTACATCTGCATTTCATGTATGTATAATAATGTAAATATCACACAGTATGATGTACATACAGTATGACAATGCACACACACACACACACACACAGTATATGGTATGATTTGGGGTACATAACACAAGAGAACCATCTATTGTTTTATTTCATGCTCTACGGTTTATAATGTTGCTTTGTAAATCACACACTTTCTATTTTCGATCATGTGGATTGATTATTTATTATGGAGCTGGGTGACTGTGTTGTACTGAATAGACTGAATGTTACTAGTACTAGTACTAGTATACTAGAGGGTGAACTCCATCAAATACAAAGTCATGTTTTGCTTGGGGATCAAATACTTATTGATAACTTTCTGAATTTTTTGTTGATATTACATCTCTCTCTTAAAATAAACTTTCTATAAAAACATTTTCTTTATTCTTTGTAAGTGGACAAACTTATAAAATCAAACATGTTTACTTTATATCGCTCTTGCAAGGGATTGTCACTTTGTAGTAGTGCAAGAGCTTGCGTACTCCAGAACCCCTGACGGTGAAAGCAGCCAGGTTAGAGTCATGCTGAGACAGCAAATGGATAGGAGTCAGACTAGGAACAATCCAACTCGCTGTCCAAACAAGGCTTGCCCTCTACTGGACTCACACCTCCAAAAATTATGAAAAACAAGTACAGAAAATACCATACTGGCCCGATCATCGCCCAGGATAAAAAGTACCGCGTTTCTGTTGACAGACGTTCAACAGACTCGAAAAGTGACAAGCAACAATCGAAGTCCTGAATGAATTTCCTCATAGCCAACATCGCCCGACGGTCGTCACCACAGCTATCACCATCCCAGAAATTACAGCAATGCCCAAGCCACGGTGGAATTTTAGAAAAGCTGACTGGGAAGCCTACAAAAATGACATTGACAAAACATGCCGAAGAATAAAGTCCACCACTGACAACATTCACCGATTTACAAAACTTCTCCAGAGTACAGCGAAGAAACACATACCGAGGGGATTATAGAAAACAACACATACCCTGCTGGTCAGAACGCAGTCAAAACCTTCTGGAAGAGTATGAAAGGACTTAAGATCAAAACACTGCAGAGGAACTACTTGAGTCCTTACAAGAGAATCGCAAAGAAAGATAGGTGGAAGTTGTTGAGAATATAAACTTCACCCACTCTAGCAGACAAGCCTGGCAAACTATCAAGAAGCTTGACCCTGACTCTCGTCCTACAAAATCAGCCCACCTTATTGCTCCAGATGAAATAGCTAAAGAAATAAAAGAGAGAGGAAAACACATACCTAATCAGAAATTTTAAAACGAGATTAGACAAGAATATAAAACAATTATGGCAACCATAGAACCTGCTGGACTTTTTCTCAGTGCTCCAATTACACATAAGAAATGGCAGAGGCTATTAAATGCATCAAAAATGGTAAGGCAGCTGGTATCAAAGGAATCTACCCAGACATAACACACCTGGGAGACTATGTAATAGAATGGCTAGCTTCAGTAATGACTGGCATCATGGAAAAAGGCACTTACCCTAAAATATGGAAACATGCCAGAGTTGTCACCATTCAGAAACCAGGGAAACCTGCCACAGAACAATCAAGCTATAGCTCTATATAACTGCTCTGGTGTCTATACAAGTTGTTAGAGAGAATCATTCTCACAGGGATCATACCTAATATCAACCCATTCTTACCAGTGCAGCAAGCAGGTTTCAGACCACAAAGAGGCACAACAGAACAGGTCCGAGCCCTAACATCATATATTGAAGCTGGTTTTCAAAAGAAGCTGAAAACAGGAGCTGTCCTGGTAGACCTATCTGCAGCCTACGATACAGTATGGACAGATGGACTCATGCTGAAGCTTGCGAAACTATTACCATGCAAGAAAATCCTCAAAGTTTTGTCCCGTATGACTGGCATCAGACAGTTCCATGTAGTACTTGGAGGAGAGAAGAGCGAATCGAGAAAAATAAGGAATGCTGTTCCATAAGGCTCCATTATTTCTCTGACTCTCTTTAACATCTACATTAGTGATATGCCAGCAATAAAGTCTCTACAACTAGACTATGCGGATGACTGGGTCTTAGCGCATCAATCAAAATCATGCACAGACATCGAAGAAACACTCAGCAAAGACACATCTGCTCTTAAAAATTACTTTGACACGTGTAACCTCAAAATTAACACAACGAAGTCAGTTTCTACTGTATTTCATCTCAACAATCACAAAAACACTTAACATCCACGTCAAAGACGAGGTTTTGCCAGAAGATCGAAACCCCAAGTACTTGGGTATTACCCTCGACAGACAGCTCACCTGCCGTAAACATCTTGAAGGATGCGCCAACAAGATTCGCATCTCAAACCGTTCTGTGAACATCAAGCTTGGCCTTATGCTTCAGTGCTGCTGAATATTGCACCCCTGTGTGGACCAGAAGTTCACACACAAAACTTATCGATACTAAGCTGAGGGAGTCAATGTGAACCATCGGAGGGTACCTAAAGTCAACACCGACCCAGTGGCTTTCAGTTGTGAGTTCAATTGCACCACTCCACATCGGAAGGGAAGATGCAACTCAGAAAATTCTTAAAAGGCTTAAAGGCATTTCAGATGATATACCTCTGAAACAAGTACTGTATACATGAATGCCCCAACAACCACAAGAATCAAGTCAAGAAATCCTTTCTACAAAGCAGAGCTTGAAGACTTTGATCCAACAGAGGCATGGAGAACAGAATGGGAAGGAAATGTTCCAACAGGTGGGAATGAGATGGATCATCTGACTCGACCCCTCCCTGGTTTCAAAACTCTTAAACGAAAACACTGGGTAGTAACCAACAGACTCCGAACAAGACGTGTAAAGACTGCCCACACGATGCACAAATGGAAACTAAAGAACTCCCTTCAGTGTAACAGCGCTCCTGTAACAACAGACCGTATCATTCTAAATTGTCCAATGACAAAATTGGAAGGCGGCTATGCATCGGTTCAGAAAGCAGATGATGAACTGACGGCCTGGATAGATAAACATAATCTGGAGGTATAGCCGTACACCACTACTACTACTACTACTTTGATTAGCACTGTACAAAAGTCTTGGGCACCCTGTTTAATTTTTAGTATAAATTTTGAAATTTTGCAAGTTTTGATTTTTTTTTTTTTTTTTTTTTTTACTTTTATTCCAATCTACATCATTGCAATCATCTTCCTCTGCTTAATCCAGGGTCTTGTGGCAGGGGTAGCAGCCTAAGCAATGAGGTCCAGACCTCCCAGCCTCTTCCTTCAGGTGTTCCGGAGGGACACCGAGGCTTTGCCCAGACCAGCCAAGAGACATATTTCTTCCAGAGTATTCTAGCTCAACCACGGGGTCTCTTCCTGATCGGACATGTCTGAAAATACCACACCAGGGAGGCGTTCGGGAGGCATTATAACCAGATGCACAAACCACCTCAATGCGGCGTAGCAGCTTCTCTACTCTTGAACTCTCCTTGGATGGCCGAACTTATCACCTTATGTCTAAGGGAGAACCCCGGCGAAGGAAGCTCATTTCAGCCGCTTGTATTCGCGATCTTGTTGTTTTGGTCACTACCCAAAGCTTGTGACCATAGATGAGGGTTGGAACGTAGATCGACTGGTAAATTAAGAGCTTTGCCTCGTGGCTCGGCTCCCTCTTCACCATGATGGACCGGTACAGGCTCTGTGTTTCAGCAAAGGCTGCAGCGATCTGCCTGTCAATCTCCCGCTCCATCCTTCCCTCGCTCATGAACAACACCCCGAGATACTTAGATTCCTCCACTTAGGGCAGGACCTCATTCCCGACCCGGAGGGTGCATTCCACCCTTTTCCGACTGAGAACCATGGCCTTGGACTTGGAGGTGCTGGTCTGCGAATCTCTTCAATGAGAGCTGGAGGTCCTGGATTGATGAAGCCAAAAGGACCAACGTCATCTGCAAAAAGCAGAGACGAGATCCAATGGCCACCAAGCCAGAACCCCTCAACACCTCAGCTGTGCTTAGAAATTCTGCCCCTAAAAATGAACATTAATGAAACAATACAAAAAAATTTACTTTTCCAGCACAAAATTAAATGTTGCAGACAAAATCTTTGAACCTCAGTTTAAAAAAAAAAAAAAAAAAAAAAAAAAAAAAAAGGCAGATGACATAAGAGACTTTTCTGACAAAAATATAATGAAGGCTGGCAAGTTTTGCATGCAAAAAAAAAAGCAAGTGTGGCAGTCAACATCTCCAGGACTGTGGCCGGTTCTGAAAGATGCTCAGTAGATGCCCAGATTGGCCGAAGTTGTGGGAATTTGCTGTAAAAGTTTGAAACTGCATGGTGGCCCAGAATTCAGGGAAATTGGTTAATTTCATGTGAATAGGTTCAGTTTTGAATTCCTGGTTGCACCAGGTATTTAATAAAAAGCTTTTTTACCGGTTGACTGTTTAAATGGTGATGTATGAGATGAGAAATTAATGATTAATTGAACAAATCCGTGTTTGATGGACAGTCGGCTGATGCTTTATTGAGTGTTGATGGTCTGGGTTGTGATAAGACCATTTGAAGCATCAATATATAAGGACTTGGTCTGCATTCGATCTTATTGTACAAATTATTTATATATATATATATATATATATATATATATATATATATATATATATATATAACTTGAAAATAAGTTTATACGAAGAAAGCCAGTCAGTGTTTTGTAAGCATAATTACACAATTAAATGAGACTTACCTGTAAGTTGATATTTGATTTGTGATTCTACCGACCTATGAAGTACTGATGGATTACACGAGACGGCCGTGAGTTTTCGTCACCGTGAAAAGTGGTCAAATTCCTACCAACATTTTCTAAAGTCTTTTCCATTTTCTGCATAGCTGCAGTCTGGGTCACTTGATTTTTCACCATAAAATCTAAAAGTTTCATGAGATGGTTATCAGCGGTGACCACGCCTACCTTGTTGCTCGCTGGCTTGTCGCCTCGAGCTTTGGCTGAAACTAGATCATCAGGGGTCTCACCACCCGATTCGATTTCTCCGTCTGAGGCAGCAATGTGCTGGACATTTGGCTGCTCTTACCTTACCCATGAGGATTTCCTTCTCTTTCCACTTCTGGAAGTTGACAGTATGCTCTGTACAATGCCAAATGCTCCCTCACGAGTCTCTACCTCCTCGGGGTTGTTGCTGGGCACACCACGTGTTGCCATTGTACTAGCCCTTTAGGCTGACCACGACCCGTGGCCGTTTTGGTCAAAATCACAGCTGTCGTTCAAGCAAACCAGCTAAACATCTCCAAAAGTGATTTTTAAACAATGAATCACACTCAGTCCTCAAAAAGTTCTTCAAACTTCCACTTCTAACGAGTGAAATTTCAAAAAACGTAGCAGAGTTAAAAAAGTATGTTGAACACTGATAATCTACTCACGCGAACTGATATTCTGCGCATGCGCATCTCACGTAGTCCCGATAGGGTGGAATGAAAATTAGGCAAGAGATGACCTTCAGGTTTTTGTGGAACGTTTGAAGACGTGATCCTGTTGGAAATGAAGGGAGAATCCGATTCCACTGATTCAAAGCGTGAGGGAATCATTTTCAAACCTGGATTTCCGAAATAGAATGTTGAATTAGATTCTTGCTGTAACTGGAAGTTGCTGATCAACCAGGAAAGCAGTGGAATTATGAATACTCTGTAGAGGAGA
>CM045745.1:26375281-26402781 GCA_024760905.1 Plotosus lineatus
TACAAAACCGGAAGCACATCACTGTACTGTATAATGATTGAATGAATGACATTTAACGGCACTTTCAACACATAGTGTGTTATATTGTGCCAAACATGGTTATTTTATATTAAGTACAATGACGAAGATTCAATTTCAAATCGCAAATGATTAATGAAACTAAGGTAAACCAAATCATTTTCTTCAGCCAATCAATTTTCGCATAAAACCCAACTGAAAAATGAAAAGGTAATATTAATTAAAAAAAAATAAATAAAAAAAAAGGGTCTGGCTAAGGGTGTGCATTCCTATACTTTTCCAACCAACAGTAAAAGTCTGTTGTTTTTTAGGCGGGTTTGCAGCACTCTAGCAATAGAATTCATGCTAACTATACCACAAATTCACAATGTATAAAGCAGTTCAATATCTTCTAAAAACTGCAGGATTACTGAAGCATTAAATTTAGTAAAAAGATCGTACAGGTTGTTAACGTTAAAATGCTGCTGTAATGTATTGGATTTTTTTATGCTCAAACCTTACAGTTTGCATTATTATAATTGTGGAAGTAGGATTAAATCTGTAATGGAATGTTTAACAACAATATGATGTTGTGATGGTCAGGTGTTTGTGGTGTTCAGTAACATGTGGTGTGTAATGAAGATAGATAAAGCTGAGTTTGTAGAAAATTACTCCTGTCAGGTTAAGATTAGGTTACTGTGTAGGAATCATGTTACAGAACATTGCAAAGCTATGGAATCAGTCCACAAGTTTAGTACCATAAGAAGAAGCATCAGTTGTATGAATTGCGGTGCTTTAGTTATGGTTTGGAATCAAGGGGCAGTTGTGGTCTAGTGGTATAGGGTGCTGGATCACTGATCCAAAGGTTGGGGGTTTGAGTCCCACTTTCCACAAGGTTGTCACTGTCCCCCCAGTGCAGCTAACTGGGTTATCAAAGGCGGGCCATGTCTCTCACTGTCTATGGTGTGAGGCATGTAAAAGAACCATTGCTGACTTTCGTAAAGAGTAGCTGCAAAGTCGTCAGCGTGTTTCTGTCCCTTGCTATAAAGGGTTGTGACAGGAAGGGCATCCGACGTAAAACCTCTGCCAAATCAAATGTGCGAATCAGATGATTCGCTGTGGCGACTCCCGAGTAAAAGGGAAAAAGCTGAAAGGAAGACAGACAGACAGACAGTTATGGTTTGGAATCAGCGAAATAGCTTTACTAGACTATTTATTACCTAATAAATAACCAGCACACACGTTATACAGAGGACATAAAAAGCAGGCTGTGATTTAGTCAGAGCTGTGTGTGTGTATGTGTGTGTATGTGTGTCTCTGAGTAGGAGAAAGCGAGAGAGTGAGGATGGCAGAGTGAGGATGGCAGAGTGAGGATGGTTATGTGAAAGTGGGAATCGGAGAGTGGGAATTGGAGAATGAGAGTGAGGATGGTAGAGTGAGAGTGCAAATGTGAGAGTGTGAATGTGAGAATGAGTGTGAATGTAGAATGAGTGCGAATATGACAGTGTGAATAGAAGAGTGAGAGAGAATGAGCGTTCGAAAGTGAGCGTGCGAGTGAGAATGGATGATTGAGAATCCGATAGTGACAATGGGAGCATGAGACTGAAAATGGGAGAGAGAATGAGAGCAAGAGAATGAGAGCGAGGACGAGAGAGTCGGAGAGTGTGAGAATGGGAGAGTGAGAGAGAATGGGGGAGTGAGAGTGAGAATTGGAGATTTAGAGTAAGAATGGGAGAGTGAGATTGGAGATTTGGCGTGAGAATGGGAGCATGGGAATGGGAGACTGAGAATCGGAGAGTGAGACTGAGAATATGAAAATGGGGGAATGAGAGTGAAAATGGGGGAGTGAGAGTGAGAATGGGGAGTGAGTGAGAATGGGAGTGTGAGAATGGGAGTGTGAGAATTGGAAATTTAGAGTGAGAATGGGAGCATGGGAATGGGAGCGTGAGAATGGGAGAGTGAGACCGAGAATGTGTGTGTGAAAGTGGGAGAGTGAGAATGGTGGAATGGTAGAGTGAGAATGGTAGAGTGTGAGTGAGAATGGTATAGTGAGAGTGTGAGTGGGAGAGTGAGAATTTGGGAGTGAGAATGGGAGAGTGGGATCAAGAATAGGAGAGTTAGAGTGGGGGAGTGAAAATGTGAGAATGGGGGAGTGAGACTGAGAATGTGAAAGTGAGAGTGGGGAGTGAGAATGGGAGAGTGGGACCAAGAATGGGAGAGTTAGAGTGGGGGAGGGAGAGTGAGAATGGGAGAGAGAATGGGAAAGTGACAGTGAGAATGGGAGGGGTAGAGTAACCGTGAGAACGGGAGAATGAGAATGGGAGAGGGAGAGTGAGCATGGAAGAGTGAGAATGTGAGAAGTGCCAATATGGTCCATGCCCATATATGGTGGTAACCATATATGGTCTGTGCCCACACATGGGCATGGACCACATATGGCCAAGCCCATGTATGAGCATGGACCATATATAGACACGGACTATGGTCCATGCCCTAATATAATGATGACCATATATGGCTCATGATCATATATGGTCCGCACCCATATATGGCCCTGACCATATGAGACCAATGGGGGAGTGAGAGTGAGAATGGGAGTGTGAAAGTGGGAGAGTGAGAATGATAGAATATGAGGGTGAGAGTGCAAATGGAAGAATGTGGGAGTGAGAATGTGGGAGTGAGAATGTGGGAGTGTGGGAGTGAGAATGGGGGAGTGAGAGTGGGAGAGTGGGACCGAGAATTTGAGACCGAGAATGTGAGTGTGAGAATCTTTCGGCATGGACCATAGTGAGAATGGGAGAGAGAGTGAGAATTTGATAAGCGCCAATATGGTCCATGCCCATGTGAGGTAATAACCATATATGGTCCATGCCCAAATATGGTCATGACCACATATGGTCCATGCCCATATGTGGTCATAACCATATATGGTCCATGCCCATACATGGTCTTGGGAGAGAAAGAGTGGGAGAGTGAGAATGGTAGAGTGAGAGTGCGAATGGGAGAATGGGAAAGTGAGAATGGGAGAGTGAGAGACCGACGGTGAGAGTGACAATTTGAAAAGTGCCAATATGGTCCATGCCCATATATGGTGGTGACCATATATGGTCTGTGCCCACACATGGGCATGGACCACATATGGCCAAGACCATGCATGGGCATGGACCACATATGGGAGAAGGTGAGAGTAAGAATGGAAGAGTGAGAATGGGAGAGTTAGAATTTGGGACTGAGAATGAGAACTGATTTTCATGATTTATGTCTCGTTTGCGCTTTCTTTCATTTCTGTAAAAGCAGCGCAGGATTTTTAAAATTATTTTATTATATGTCTCCTAAATAACAAACATGCAAGGAACTGAAATTTGTGCATTATTTTGTTTAAAAAAAGTTATATTTAAAGTATTAACAATTTAAAGTACTCTGTTAATGGTTGATATATAATATATGATATAATAATTCAGTACCTTGTCACTATGATTATATGGGGCGGGAGGAATTACATGAAAGAAAATACCTTCTTTTACTTTAGGCTGTTTCCTTCAGGGCTCGCCATAGCAAATCATCTGCCTCCATCTCACCCTATCCTCTGCATCTTCTCTTACGCCAACGACCTTTCACCACATCCATAAATCTCTTTCTTGGTCTTCCTCTCGGCCTTCTGCCTAGTAGTTCCAACCTCAGCATCCTATTACCAATCTATTCACTATCCCTTCTTTGTACACGTCCAAACCATCTCAATCTAGCCTCTCTGACTTTGTTTCCAAAACCTCTTACATGTGCTGTCCTTCTCATATTCATTCCTGATCTTATCCATCCTTGTTACTCCTAAAGAGAACCTCAACATTTTCATCTCTGCTACCTCCAGCTCTGCCTCTTGTTTTCCTCAGTGCCACTGTTTCTAAACCATACAACATCGCTGGCCTCATCACTGTCTTGTACACGTTTCCTTTCATTCTTGCCGATACCTTCCTATCACACATCATACCGGACACATTTCTCCAACCTGCCTGCGCACACTTCTTCACCTCTTTTCCACACTCTCCATTGCTCTGGATTGTTGAGCCTAGGTACTTAAAATCCTCCACCTTCTTTATCTCTGCTCCCTTTAACCTCACCGTTCCTCTTGGGTCCTTCTCATTCACACACATGTATTCTGACTTACTGCGGCTAACCTTCATTCCTCTCATTTCCAGGGCATACCTCCACCTCTCTAGATTTTCCTCCACTTGTCTGCTCTCACTAAGGATCACAATGTCATCTGCAAACATCATAGTCCATGGAGATTTTTGTCTAGCCTCGTCTGTCATCCTGTCCATCACCATAGCAAACAAGAAGGGGCTCAGAGCTCATCTTTGATGCAGTCCCACCTCCACTTTGACTTCTTCGGCCATGCCAACAGCACACCTCACCACAGTCTTCCATCTCTCATACATGTCCTGCACCACTCTAACATACTTCTCTGCCACTCCAGGCTGCCTCATGAAATACCACAGTTCTTCTCTCGGCACCCTGTCATATGCTTTTTCCAGATCCACAAAGGCACAATGCAGCTCGCTCTGTACTTCTCTATTAACATCCTCAAAGCAAACACTGCATCTGTGGTGCTCTTTCTTGGCATGAAACCAAACTGTTGTTCACAAATGCTGACCTCTGCCTTTAGTCTAGCTTCCACTATTCTTTCCCATAACTTCATTGTATGGCTTATCAACTTTATCCCTCTGTAGTTGCCACAGCTCTGCACGTTTCCCTTGTTCTTAAAAATGGGCAACAGCACACTTCTCCTCCATTCCTCTGGCATCCTCTCACTCTCTAAGACCTTGTTGAATGTTCTTGTCAGAAAATCCACTGATACCACTCCAAGACACTTCCATACCTCCACAGGTGTGTCATCAGGACCAACTGTCTTTCCCCCCTTCATCCGCTTCAATTGTCTCCTTACTTCACCCTTACTAATCTTTGCTACTTCCTGGTACTCAATGGTCCCCTCTTCTACTCTTTTTTTTTTTTTTTTTTTGTGTCTCTCATTTTCCTCATTCATCAGCTCTTCAAAGTACTCCTTCCATCTTCCCAGCACACTTCTGTCGTCAGTCAATACATTTCCCTCTCTGTCTTTTATCACTCGAACTTGCTGCATGTCCTTCCCATCTCTATTTCTCTGCTGTGCCAATCTGTATAAATCATTTCCAACCTGTATAAATCATTTACATGAAAGAAAATATATGGAAGTGAAATCTATAGGATTTTGAATTAAAAATCAGCATTTTTGTTTAGACCTAAAACATTTTACAATTCTCTTTGGATAAGAATTGTCATTTACCCTTTCCATTTTTTTCTGCAAGCTGGAATTGTCTTGGATCAGTCCGGGGTTGTTTTTGCTTCTATGTGTACAGTCAACAATGCAATATGAAGGCATGATGCCGTATTTTTATACACAAACAACACAACTCACGATAAGCCAGTACATTGTAAAACTGTGTAAACAACAAAGTTTTGGACCCAGTCTGCTTGCGCACATACCTAATTAAGTATGCATACGTCACGTGAAATCCATTGATGGGTATTTCCTGCTTTAACAGAAAATGAAAGGAAAGCCTTCCAAACTCCCCTGTGACATTGAAAATACAGTGGTACCTCACCATACGAAATTAATCCATTCCAGAGCCTTTTTCTTAACCTGGATTTTTCATAATTTGAATTGCATTTTACATGTAAAACACGTGATTCATTCCAAGGCCCCTAATACTACCCCATAAAACCTTTAAAAATTATAAAAGCATACCTTTTAAGACCTCCTTCTGCTTCAGTATCGTACCAATGGTAGACGGGTTTGGCCATATTCCTTTGTCATATCACTCAACCGCATGCCACTAGCCCGCTTCTTCTTTTCACTCACACCAGAAATCACACATGCGCACGTGTGCACACATGTTGATCATGTCTTCTTAGCAAAGTTATGATCTTCCAAATGTTTATGGAAAGTTAAAAGCCTGAGTCAAAAAATAAAGCAATGAGCACACTCAAAAAACTCATGAAACAACAGTAACTCTGTCCTTCACATGAAAAGCATTATGGGAGATGCAGCTCCATAATAGCCAATGGGAAGCCAGTGGGGCGGGTGTTGGGAGATAGCAATGGGAGGGAGCTGGGTCATCCCTCCGAGCCAATTGGAGGCCAGCGGGGCAGGATGTTGGAAGATAGTCAATGGGAAAGCAGCTCGTGCATTGTTTGTATGTTTGAATGGCGCGTTTTAATGTTTGAATGGCGCGTTTCATAAGGAGAACTTGTTTTGTATGCAGAGACAAAATTTTTTCTCTTTTTTACTTGCATTACGACGTTGCAATCTGATAATCTCTGATTTACTTTCGGTTGTTTTGAAAAGGATGCCACTTGTAGTTTATTCCCTCCTGTGAGTCTGAGAAAAGGACATGAACACAAGATAACAGCAAAAATGACAGTATATTTATTTTAATAAGTTGTCAGATCAGATATAAACACGTGAACTTCTAAATGAAATAAAAGTACACATATTTGCATGTGATACAATATTACATTTACATACATCAGACAAGTATCTGGGGCAGCACAGTGGGCCACTAGTTACATGTTTGTCTCACAGTAAGAAGGTCCTGGTTTCAAGTCCCAGCCTTGGGCATTTCTATATTGGAGTTTCAATGTACTCCTTGTGCTTGTGTGGGTTTCCTCCAGGAACTCTGGTTTATCCCAAAAGTTCAAAGACATGAGGCCAATTGGCTTTTTCAAATTGGTGGTTGTTGTGAATTGTGTGTTTTCCTGTAGTGCTCTTTTAAGTTGTTCAGGCTATATCCTAACTTTATCCAGTGTTGGCTGAGACAGGCTCCAGCTTTAATTTATTTTGGATTTAACTGTCCTTTAACCACGATTTTCGTCATTATAAATCAATCTAAAAGCCATGTGAAGTGCACTGTAATCTTGGGATGTAAGTGCAGTAATAGTTCCATGTTATTATAAAATAATAATATGAAATAAAATTGTAAAATTAGCACCATTGCATGTCCTGGCGCTTCAGGAATTCAGAAATGGAGTGTAATAATAATGATAATTAGGTTTAAGAGTAGCTGCCGGTTGGCTTTGTTAGGATAATTGAATTATGTGGCTCAGAGCGGAGCTGTTTGTGGTGCTGATCTGTGTGAGTCATTCTTAGGACTTCCTAAAAGTGCTTGGCACTCAGAATTAAGCTGCACTCTCTACAGTGTTGTGTTTTGTGCCTCTTTAAGTGTAAATTATTGCTTTTAAACTTATGTGTTTGGCTTTTTTCCACGATCTGCAAACAGAAGCCGAATTGTTTGGACATAATAATATGACTCTCAAATGCTGAGAGTCGATTTCTAAGTTTTGTTGATTTGCTTAAGTCACCAACAGTTTGTCTGTTGTGTTTTATTCATTTTCTGAATCGCTTAATCCTAATTAGGGTCACAGGGAGGCTGGCGCTCATTTTAGCCAACTCTGGGCGAGGGCAGAGTACACCCTGAACAGCGCTGTAGCGTTTTATTTATTTATTTATTTATTTATTTTAAACTATGAAATTTTATCTGTGAAGTTCTACAGTAAGTTAATAAATGAACTGATCAACCAATATCATCAAGGTTCTGTTTGTGCCAATCTGCTGATACATTGGTTCTTCTGTCCCTTGTAAAAGTCACTCGGATCCTTCCTCCCATTTTCCAAAACATCAACTTTGCATCCGACTCTTCCACAAGTCCCACTGTAATGTGATGATAATGCTGTTCACGTCACATATTTTTCTTTTTCTTCTTCCAGCTGCTCCTGTCAGGGGTCACCACAGCAGGTCATCCATCTCATCCCACCAACCATAACTCTCCTCTTTGACTTACATCAACTCATCATTTTTTCTACCAATATACCCTTCATCTCTTCTTTGTACATGCCAAAGCTTTCTCAGTCTGTCCTCTCGAACTTTACCCCCAGACAGTCCTACCTGTGTGCTCCCTCTAATATATTCATTTCTAATATTGAACATTCTTTTCACGCCCAAAGGAAATCTTAGTGTCTTCATCACCATCACTTACAGCTCCGCCTCCTGACTTTTAGTCAGAGCTGCCATCCCCAATCCGTGCAGCACAGCCAGCCGCACTACGGTCTTATAAACGTTACCTTTCACTCCTGTGTGCACCCTTCTATCACGACTCACTCCTGCCGCTTCTTTCCACCTTGCCTGCACGCTCTTCTTCACTTCTCCACCACACTCTCCATCACCTCAGATAGTCGGCTCCATGGATTAAAATTTATCCTCCCTCACCTTTAACCTTTATTTCTTGTAGCTAAACTCTTCTGTCACACGCCCTCCCCTCAATTCATGCACAAATACATGTATCACCATCACCTATTAATGGGTTGAATTTTGTATGTTGTGGCTGAGCTCAGTACATCTGTATGGCAGTTTATTTAAGGAAATATCCCACTTTTCAAGTTGTGTGTTTCTATAGATGGGTTTGTGTTCTAGTGATGCCTCATTGACTCTGTTCAGATTAACGGAGCTGCTTAATGTGCATCTGAAAGCTGCTCTTAGGATTACACACACACACACACACACACACACACACACACCGTTCTTTTATCCCATTACAACCTCACAGACTTTCACTTGCAGACAGTTACAAAAAAAAAAAAACATTCTTGCATGCAGACCCCAGAATTCTTGTGAAAGCCATTCACTCTGCCTTGCTGTAGCTGTGAAGTCTTTTTCATGCTGTCAGCTTCTGACTAGGTGTATAAAGCATTAGGTCGATGTCTCTGACTTGCTGTCTGTATCATCAGCTCACAGTTTAATAATAAAGCTCGCTGCAGACAGCTACACACAGTGTGGTGTGTGTGTTATCTGAACAGCAGCGGGAATGTATATAGTAAGAAAGTGTATGTGCACAGCCTTGGCAACATTCTCCTAAATGTTGACCTGTATATTTTTGCTCTTGATTGTTTTTTTTTTTTTTTTTAACAAGTTGTTCACTAACTGCTATAATGTGAACAACTTCTGCCTCCAACACAAGTCTTCCTCTGCTTTAAGAGAATTTGGCTTGTGGTCAAAATTTGGGGACTGTCCCCGTGGGGCCGGTGGTGTAGTGGTTAGGGTGCTGTGCTCATGATCATGAGGTTGTGAGTTCGAATCCCACTGAGACCCTCACTGTGCTAAGACCGCTGGGCAAGGTCTCAACCACAAGTGTGCCTCTGTTCACCCAGCAGTATAAATGGGTACCAGTAAAATATACTGGGAAGGTAACTTGCGATGGAGTAGTGTCCCATCCAGGGGGACTTGAACTCCTTGTCACTTCACGCTATGGAAACCGGGGATAAGCACCGGCCTGATGAGCCATGAGGCTCGGGTTTAAAAACCCAACAAACTTACCCCCCCTTACCCCTGTAGCCAAAGCAAAAACCACAGTGCAGGAGGGATGAGCAGTTCCTCGTGTGAGTCAGAATGCCACTTGACACTGAACTGTGTTGTATGTGCATTTGTAGTTGGCACCCAAGACCATTGACATGCTTTACAGGAGGCAGGATGTCACAGGAGGACGATGTTCTGCCCCTCTTCATGCTCGAATGCCACTCAAAATACCTCACTCGGCGCTTGGCTCCGTTGCCTGAGGCTTGCTGAAGCATTTCAATGGTCTCTGTTGACAGATTTCCAAGCTCGGCAAAGAATTTTGATTTATCTGCTGCCTCGTCAATAGTAAAATTGCAAATGTGCACAATGTCATGATCTTGATGTTAACACCATGATGTCACACAGCATACTCATGCACCTCAGGCTCTAGTTTTTAAACCCAGGTAGGGACTGTAGTTGTTTTATTTATTTTTTTAATTTTATTTTATTTTATTAATTTGGGGGGGGGGTCCAAAAATACTCAACAGTGAAGCTGAAATTGTTTGAATATTAAGATGCAACACAGCTAGTATTCAGTCTTGGGCCTTTCTGTGTGGCATTTGCCTATTCTCTCTGTGTTTGCATTGGTTTCCTCTGGGTATGCAAGTTTCCTCCTACAGTTCAGAGATTATTAGGCTTACTGGGCTGTTCTACATTGCCTGTGTGTGTGTGTGTGTGTGTGTGTGTGTGTGTGTGTGTGTGTGTGTGTGTGTGTGCGCGCGCAATGGTATAGCGAACTGTTCAGGGTGTTTCCTGCCTTTGCCCCGTGACAACTGAGATAGGCTAAGGCATTTTAGGCCAGCTCACACTCAGGGTTTGACAGAGCGAGGCTGTTTGAATTTTAATAAACCACACACTCAGGTTTTTTGCTGTAATCCCTTTAGAGCAAAACACAATGGAGAGAATGTAGGACCAGAGACTCGATATCAGGCCGCTATTCAGAGTCTATGAGGTGCTTTAATGTTGGGTACTGCAGGTTTTTACTGTGTGTGTGTGTGTGTGAGAGAGAGAGAGTCACTCATGTTTTATTCACCATGTTGGATTAGATTAGTTATAAAACAACAGCCACCAGTGTTTAATTGGGTTTTCTAGTGCGGTGCAGTACTTTGTTAAGTAATGCAAACAGCAGCAGATGCGCAATAATTGCAAGAGGAGACAGAAATGCTAACAGCATGCTAATGAGCAAGGGAGTTAATGAAATCGACTGGGGAAAGGTATGTAGCAACTGCTACCACAAAAATTCCTGAAGGCGTAGCAGTTGATGGTGTTTACACCCCTCTTTAACATGCTATGGTTGATTTCTGTTACACTTCCAGATGAAACATTTTGAACTTTTAAACTTGTGAATATGAATGGAGGATGTATGTCTCATTCATCTTTACAGCAGGGTAACTGCTCCAGCACTTCACTTGTGGTTTATTTCAACATGAGCAAACTTTTTATTGTGAAAGGAAGCCACACCCACCTGGAAAGCAATTCAACCTCCCCGCTAATTACACAAGATGTGCAGGGGACACTTGTAGGTTTATGCCGGTTGATCCCCATAATCCTTGAAATTGTCTGCCACCGTCTTCCATGAAGTCATCCTGTCACACTGTAGCAAACCCAGTAGTCCTGTGACAGGTACAGTTGTGGTTTGACAACTAGATAAGGAGCTCGGTTTGAGCATCAAAGATTTTTTGCAGAAAATTTACATTTCTGTTTATACATGATTGGATAAAGTTGCCGTTTTTAAACGCACATGTCATCTGGATTTAATTTACTGTATGACATTTTAATGATAATATTATACAGGATTTATACAGTGGGCAGTGGTATAGGGCGCTGGATCACTGATCCTAAGGTTGGGGGTTCGAGTCCCACTCTCCACAAGGTTGTCACTGTCCCACCCCAGTGCAGCAAACTGGGTTATCAAAGGCGGGCCATGTCTCTCACTGTCTATGGTGAGAGGTTCATGTAAAAGAACCATTGCTGACTTTCGTAAAGAGTAGCTGCAAAGCCGTCAGCGTGTTTCTGTCCCTTGCTAAAGGGTTGTGTCAGGAAGGGCATCCGACATAAAAACCTATGCCAAATCAAACATGCAAATCATTCGCTGTGGCGACCCCTGAGAAAGGGAAAAAGCCGAAAGGAAATCTCTCATACAGGATTTATAGCAACGACAAAACAAAACAACATACAAGCGCTTCCATTGACTGTAGCAGCAAACATGTTATTCAGATGATTCCCTTTCTGTTGTTGCTGTTCTGTGTGAGTTTTTCTATTGCATAACTCGGTGAATGCATTCAAGAGAACTCTGTGTGTGTGTGTGTGTGTGTGTGTGTGTGTGTGAGAGAGTACATGTAATTACAGTCCAAACACACAAACTGAATGTGTTTTCTTGTAATCTTAATGTAAGTTAGAGTCTTGTGGGCTTTTTACACTCAAGCCTCATCAGGCAGGAGCTTATTCCGGTGTCTCTAGAGTGAAGTGACCAGGAGTTCACCTCCTCCTCCTCCTGGATGGTGTCCAGGAACTAGTGGTCGCAGGTTACCTTCCCAGTATTTTATTTATTTATTTATTTCGAACCCTCGACATTAAGATCATGAGCCCACCACCCTAACCACTATACCACTGATAATCCATTCTATGGGAATGATGTAGAGAGGTTAGTTAAGTTTGGAATCCCAGTGCAGATCACATGATAATCTTTGTTCTAAATAACCAGACAGTTCAAATAAAATCTGTGAACATCAGTTTTACTGTTTGATCATTTGTGGTGTGCGTATGTTGAATTTCGCCACAGAAAAAGCTCATGCAGCATGTTTCTTTGTTGTCATGCCAACAGGCCACTACTATGGGATGGCAATAGAGCCTGCCCATCACCAAGAGGATTGAGGGGTGCCGTTGCCATAGCGACGTGTTAGCTAGCGAGAGTGTGCATCGAGTGGGTAATTAGGTTTGAGATGTGTCGGGGAAAAGGAAGGTGCTATTTTGATCAAAGATAGCAGCAGGGATGGAAATACACCCTTTTATCTTTGAGATGGGGGCAGGTCTGTGGCATGGCACCACTTTGTTTTCCCCTCTCTCTTTATGTGCTTAAGACGAGATTTGCCTTTGGATAGCTGAACTCGGAGAGGATCTGAAGGGCTTATAAGCACAGCAATAGTATGTCTTAATTTACTGCCAACAGTAATTATATCTCGGGTTCTCTTCTCGTGCTTTCTGTTTCTCGGGCAGTTTTGCGGTGAGCAGGTAGCTTTACTCCGCTTTTGGAGTGACTCCGGTTATTAAGGCCATTTGTCATTTGGGTCTGAAGTACATGAGCAGCACAACAGATCATTGCAGGACAACACGGACATACAACCAACACACTCACACTTGGGGGTAATCAAGGATATCTAGGAAGCCTAACGTGCATGTATTTGGATTGTAGAAGAAAACTGGTGTACTCAGAAGAAACCCACACAAGCTTAGGAAGAACATGCAAACACCACACAGATATGCCTTCATCACGTACCAGACCCCAGTGGAGCTAAGTGGGTTATCAAAGGCCGGCCATGTCTCCCACTGTCTATGGTGTGAGGCGTGTAAAAGAACCATTGCTGACTTTCGACAAGAGTAGGCTGCAAAGCCGTCAGCGTGTTTCCGCCCTGCGATGGCCTGGCGAGCTGTCCAGGGTGTACTCTGCCCTCGCACCAGCCTCCCCGTGACCCAAATTAGGATTAAGCGGGTACAGAAAATTAACTGAACTGAACATGTACCAGACTCAAATCCAGGGTCTTCTTGCTTTGAGGTGGACATGTTCACCTCTGTGTCATCTCTAAACAGAAAATATTTTGATTTATCTTTTTTATGGTGAGGCAGCACGGTGATGTACGGGTTAGCACGTCCGCCTCACAGCAAGAAGGTCCTGGGTTCGATTCCCAGCTCAGGCATTTCTGTGTGGAGTTTACATGTTTTCCCTGTGTTTGTGGGGGTTTCCTCCCGCAATCCAAAAACATGCACAGTTAGTTAATTGGCTGTTCCAATTCACACGAATTGGCGAACTCTCCAGGGTGTACCCAGCCCTTGTCCGGAGTCGACTGAGATGGGAGCAAGCCTTCTTATGACCCTTATTAGGATTCAAAGGTTCAGAAAATGTGGTGTGAAATCGGCATTACAGTATTTGTAAACTTCACACATCCTAGCATGACTCGTACTCTACCATTTTATATTGAAAAAAAGATTTCAATGTAACATTGGTTTCAATACTAAATCCAGCAAAATGCATCACACCAGCACATTATGTTTTAAACTTGCCAAGCTCGACTCATGACCAAATAATTTGTTTACTCTTAATAAACCCAGTTTTAGTGTGTGGGAACTGCTGTCTGTTCCAGTTGACCAACTAAAATCTGTAGGCTTTGAGTTTGCTTTGGAACACAAGCTTTAGGTGATTTATGGGATGAGTCTGGATGCTTGGCTGATCATCCTCCACTTCCATGGGAACCTCTTTAATCATTCCAGCAATAAGCCAGCATTTTCATTCCTATCTTACCTACGCTTAATGCATGTTTGATTCCCATCAAGAATTTCAACTCCTTTCCCTGGACTGAGAAAAGAACTCACGAACGTTTACTCTTTTATAATGGAGGTTAACTCTGGGTTTATACTGGGGCACGATGTTCACCATCTCCACGATTGGAGACGATCTTAAAGCGCATGGGAAAGAGTTGTCGTGATCCTGATGGGAAATTGATGGAATTGTGATGGTCTTGAGGGAACCTGGTGGACTTGTGATCACTCAAATATTGGCAAAATTGTTGATGTCAAAACATTTTCCGTGATTATGATGTTCTGCGATTTGACACCAATTGTGAAGAACCTGGGAATCATTGTAGAATGCAATGGAGGTTAACATATCATAACAAATCTTGATGTGTCCTCATAGGGGAACTGAATGAAATTTGGCAAAATGATTCCTTCAAGTTTCATCTCTGGGATGCACCTTGCCTTCTTTGTATACCCCAAGTGTGCTCCAGGTGTGGTCATAAGTAGTGGTGCTCCATGCGTCAGTGTAAACCCAGGGTAAAAATCAGCAGATGCTCAAGGGTTAAGGTTCTAGATTACTTTATCAGAAGGTTTAGGGTTTAAATTCCAGCCCTGCCAACCTGCTACAGGACTTTGGCAAGTTTAGGTCTTTACTCACTCTTCTCCAGCAGAACTGTGTTATGGTTTCTGAACCCAACATCCTAATGTGCTGGGATATGAAAGGAAAAGAATTTCAGTGTGCTGTGATATGCAGGTCTGTAGTATTTGTAAAGAATTTGAAATGCATGAGCTCTAAGTGCGTAGACATTGTGTTCTAAGAGCTGGGATTACTTCTCTCAGGGTGATATTTGTGGTAATGAGCGCACTGATGTAGCTCGAGTAAAGATAGGAGTCACGGGCCGTACATTAGGTATCTGGGCTTTCAGTGGGACTTAACGGACTTTATCCACTTCTTGATACCGCCAGTATCTCGTCGCAACTCTAGAAACCATCGATAATATACAAAACACAATATAACAAGGCGTGGCATTACAGAGAGAGGGGCATTTTGTGCATTTCCATTAGTAACTCATTACATAACTTTCACCAGCATATATTGGTGGAAAATCCTGGGGAAATTGCAGCTGAGCTAAAAGTGAAAGCGTGTAAACCAATCAGAGAATGGAATTTGCTGACGTTATTGTTCGGCCGATAACTGGCCCTGTGAGGCAAATCTGAAATCTCATTGGTTAGAGAAAAAGCCCCAATTGCTAATATAGTTTAAGTGATATCGGCCAGCAGTACTGACTTTGAAGGCCTTGAGCATATTAGATTGACATGGCGGTACATAGAAGCTGAGATCTGATTGGACAAAAATGTCTAACATCTACATACGTCTACTGGAAGCAGCACAGCCAGGAGATGCGCTTCGAAATGAAGAGAACAGACTTTTGGGAATAAAGTAATACAATTTCATGGAACAAATACTAGAATTTACATTGTAAATGTAGGTCAGTGCTTCTGATCATGTTTAGGCCAGCAGAGAAGATTTTGCCGGCCCTGATGGCCCACAACTGAAACAAAGTGATGCCTCAGGTTCTCGCTGATAGAAACTGAAATACAGACTAAATAGCCAGAGTATTCATTTTGTAATACACTAGATTTGGCAAGATGGGAATCCTTCTCATGCTGAAATCTTTGGTAATGTCACATGGTAATACATGGACATCCTCAAGTGATTCTATTCAATTCAATTACCTCTTGCGTCTCTTCTTTCATCTCAGTGCACATGTAAACCCCACTCAGACATTCGATCACTCATTCATATGCACAAACTACTCTCTCATCAGCTCTGTTTACAATCTCTGAGTGAGTGGAAAGAGAGAAAATTTTCTGGACCCAGTCCAGGAAGCCGAGCAGGTCAGTGCGAGTCGGTGCTTTTGAATCGTGCTTTGGCAAAACGTCTCCAGCAGGTGGTAGCATGAGCAGTAACTCTTATAATAGTTTCCGGCATGTAAAAGCAGAACCTGTGTGGCGAGTCAATCACTATCGTTCTGCCTGCAAAGTGTCTCTGAACAGAGTCCCACGGAAAAAATACCTGAGTGTGTGTTAGTAAAGCTCTGAGCAGGAAGCTAGCAGGGAGAGTGAGTACAGCATCTCCATTTATTATACAAACTTCCTGCTAGTTTTGTACAAAGCAGTACAATTTCGAGTATTTCACATACACTTTGCAGTAAAACCCGGCATGGTGGGCCGTTATTGGAAATAATCAGCAACAAGCTGATTCAAGTGATTCATTCCTCTTGTAACTCAACCTGCAATCAGTTACTTTTGACCTTTCTAGTGGCATTCTGTGTCACAAGATTTCCATTAAACGAGTTGTTGTTGCTCTTACGCCAATCAGCCACAGCATTAACACCACCTGACTGGTGTGGATCAAGGTAGCCCCATACCCAACAAGCTGCAAATGCACAATGTGTTCTGATGACTTTCAATCGCAGCCAGCGGTAACGCATTCAGTCATTTGTGCTACGTCTTTGCTGTGGGATCAGATCAGATGTACTAGCCTTTGCTCCCCTCACCCATCAGTGAGCCCTAAGCAGCCTAGCTAGTTCACTGGTTGATTTTCCTTGCACCAGTTCTATTAGGTGTTTACCAGGAATCACCCCCCCCCCCCCCCACACACACACACACACACACACTTTTTTTTTGTGGAGATGAATAGACCTGGTTGTTGCACCATCACACTGTGCCACTTGTCAACGTCACTCAGATCCTGCGCTTGCTCATTTTTCTTGCATCCAACACATCAACCTCAAGAACCTAGCTAGTCCATCACAGGTTACCTTCCCAGTATATTTTACTGGTATCCATTTATACTGCTGGGTGAACAGAGGCACACTTGTGGTTAAGACCTTGCCCAGGGGTCTTAGCACAGTGGGGGTTCAACTGGGGTTTGAGCACACAACCTCCCGATCATGAGCCCAGTACCCTAACCACTATGCTAGCAGCCCAACAGTATCAAGACAACCAATGTAATTTGTTTGACTTTTCAGTGTTTAATGTAGTTTATATGTACTTGTAGCTAATTTTTTTTATAGTACCTATTTAAAATTGTTACATATAGGCTCCGAAGTTGCGCATCAACAAGGTGCGTGACTATTAACCCAGAGATAGCATGTTCAAATCCAGGTTAATACAACATTCTGTGACCAGGAGACCATAGGAGCTGATTGGCCAAGCTCTCACGGAATGGAGGAATGGCATACAATCAATTCAGTCACTCACAGCAATCACCAGCTAATCATGTCACGTACGACATCAGCGGTTCCTTCAGGCAACGTCAGTCCCTTCTCGAGTATGTGCGAGTGCTGCCATGCTACTCTGTCAGCCATATATGCACAGTGACATGTTGGTGTCTTCATTGGCAGTTCCAGCCCCTGTAGTAATAAGAAGTCATTGTTTCGTCCTATTGGTTTGGCTGTGATGGACTGGTCCCTCACCCCGTGCAGCAGACACCAGTCAAAGATAACACATTATCAGCCAGTGCTGAGCTACGTCTTCAGGAAATTGCAAGGCATACAACTACACAAACATCAATCGCAGAAACCATGGAAAACATTACTTTGTTCTTCAAACACCTGGCGACAGAAAAAGCCAAGTTGCCAAAACATTAGCTGTATAAGTCATTGTGGATTTACCGTCAAATTTACTGTATCTCTGGCAGCATTCGCATCTTCAGAGTTACTAGAATGTGACGTTGCACTGCCTCCACGAGTCTCCACACTCTCTGGTTCAAATAATTAACCCTTTACAGCCATGTCATTTACATTTCTAGCCATAGTTGCTTCATGAACGCATGTTGTTTTATTACTTTAAATGTCATTTGATAAATAGATCAGCTTGATTATTTGTGCTGAACAACCCCCCCCCCCCCCCCCAAAAAAAAAAAAGCGAGGGAAAAAATAACTGCTAAACATCGGTTCATCCCCTGCTAATAATCCACTGCATAAAATCTCCCAGTTTTGTGCGTTTTATGGTAATTTATTTTAAAATAATGTCACCTAATCATGTGCCATACATACAAATAATGCTGTAAGGACCAGTACTGATGCTCTTTGGTGTGGCTGCAAAAAGTTGTTCCTTCACCTTTTTTTTCTGATGAGCCGAACAAGAAAAAAAAAAAATCATGCAATTTTGTCACATAACTGAAAAACTGCAAAGCGCAAAGTCATCAGTCCTGAATACTTTCCACTTACTTCGCCTCCAGAAAACAACCGGTGTGAAAAAATTATTGTGTAGGACACTTCCCTGGAGCAAGGCTTACACAATTTTTGTTGTTAAAGAGCGATACGATCCGTTTAACATTTAAAGCTTTGAAGATAATGTCGAGGATCTGCCTAGGAAATTATCTGTTGCTATAGAAACAAAAGCGTATTAGAGTCGCTGCTTTAATGTTAATCTGATTTAATTTACAGCCAGCAATACCGTCAGACCTGCTGCTAAAGAGAATAAATCAACACTACGCTGACCAATTAGAGAGCAGAATTCATGAGCATGGTGCTATAATTTAGTATGAACCCCAACATAGTTCGATCAGCAAGCAGTGACATGGACATATTAATGCGTCTAAATGTGTCCAGCTGCGCCTGACTATCCCCCTGCAGGAGTCATGAGGGACTGATGTCTATTGAGTGTGTGTGTTAGCAGTTAGAAAGCTGACCCAACTTTCTTCATTATTGCCCCAAACCATTTATCTGTGTTCCCACAGTGAGACAGACAGCATCACACACACACACACACACATATGTAGCTGAGAACATTCAAGTTTTTACTGGAGAATGACAGCCTCGTTATTCACTGTTAACAAGAGACAGCTTCGACTCAGTGTAACACAGAAACAGGACACATATGGTGTTGGGTTTTTTTTTTAATTTATTTTTATTACATTATAAAATTGATGCATGATAAGAGAAATTGTGAAAATAAACAGTGTTAGAAATCGCAGACTGATTCCTTATCAGACAAGAAATGGTTTAGGGAAGCACATGTTTTGATATTTTTATTTAGGAAACTACAAATATGTCTTATTTTCTTTTTTATGTCTAAATTATGCTGAAATTATCCAGCATTTGAGGAGTGAGCTTCCGACTATAATTCACTGTATGAACCACAATGCAATATCACATTCCTGCATAAAAGTTCATCAATATTGAATTTCACCCAGATTGTCATTTTCTCACTCTCTCTTCCTGTCTTCCTCTCTCTCTGTCTCTCTCTCTCTCTCTTTCTCTCACTGTGTGTGTGTATATACACATGCACGCATGCGCGCATGTTTTTCTTCACACTGATAGTGTTCCTAGTGTAGCATATGCTTCGGCGGAGAAGCCCGCAGGGTGGAGTCCATCCTTCTGTCACCCTGGCAACATTGCCCCCCTTCCCTGCCCACCATGTGCAGCATATTTGTGTGTGTGTGTATCTGAGATTTCTCAGACTCTGCAGTTAGCTGTGAATACTCTCGGGTGGCAGAAATTTCTAACAACACTAAAATATTGCTGAGTACGCTTGCTCAGGTTTCACAGTTAGACATAGCGTAGAATCCGACACTCAACTTAGTCCAAGTTAGTTTAGTCACAGTACAACCATAAAGTAATGTTTTTTCCTTTGTTTGTTAGGGTTTTTTTTTTTCAATCAAGAAACTTTTTCTTGTTGTTATCATTACAGCTGCGACTTCCCAAAAATGTAGGTTGGATTTTGCAGCCTTCTTTTTCTGGACTCTTCTTCATCAAATACAAGTACTGCCGCCTCCATTTCTACACTGTAAACTCATCAGCTGTGAAATTTGCTACTACAGACTGTGTAAACACATTATATTTCAGCCTATAACTTTGTGCTGGTCTTAGTCAAACTCCTCATGAATCCAGAGCCAAACTTGGGCTTGAATTAATTATTTTTTATGGCATTCCTAAGCAGAGCACCATCATTATGGAATATGACTTGGATGGTTGTCCTGTTTCAGTCCAGTGTCCATGCGTTCCCGCTAGCAGGGATTCATGGAATATGACTTGGATGGTTGTCCCGTTTCAGTCCAGTGCCCATGCGTTCCCGCTAGCAGGGATTTCCAATCCTTGTACTGAAG
This sequence comes from Plotosus lineatus, assembly GCA_024760905.1. Taxonomy (NCBI): domain Eukaryota; kingdom Metazoa; phylum Chordata; class Actinopteri; order Siluriformes; family Plotosidae; genus Plotosus; species Plotosus lineatus. Next base: position 26,395,324 of record CM045745.1, read on the forward strand.
GGACCCCCCTCCCCCCCGGCCTTATATATTTTTGCATTTTTCTTGCCCTCAATACACCTGCTTTAACTAATTAGCTAAGTAATCCATGACTTGAGGTAAGTGTGACCGAGTAGGGAAATGGGCAGCAAGAGAGTCCTCCAGGACCAGTGTTGGGAACCCTTGCATTACAGGGAACCTAATAAAGCTACCCAGTCGCTGAGTTGATGCCGACTGGCTGTTATGATTCACGTGGCACATGGCACATGACATGGCGTTGAGCAGCAAATTAAAAAAAAAAAAAAAAAAACAGATTTATGATTCAATAACGAAACTGGAATCCAAAAAAAAATAGAGGCTCATACACCATTGCTCAGACTCGCACAGAACAAAAATCTACCTCAAGCACACCGACAGAATTCTAGGGAAGGTGGTGATCACACTAGAGGTCTGACAGAAAAGAAATTGACACACAGTGATGTTTTTGTCTATTTATTTATTTATTTACTTGCATAATATGAAATTCGTGTTAAGATGTTTTGCAGCTTGATATGAAAGTGAATATTTTGTATTTTAAACATGTATGTCGTGCCAAAATTTTAGTGACTGATTTGTGAATAATTTGCGATTGGAAAAAGTGAACCTGTTGTAAATCAGTTGTGTTTTGTTTGCTTTTTGCTTTCAAATTGTTGTTGCTTTTTCTTGTGAACAAATAATGGATAACTTGCAAACAAAACGACAGCTTTGTGGCATTGTCCCAATTCTTGCAGACTGTTTGAGAAGAGTTTGAAATTATTCTGCATCAAAGTTTTGTTTTGCTACATTCGCAAAAATTTCAAACATGTTTGAAACTTTTTGTGATGAGTTCACAAACCAAGCGACCAAAATACGATGCCGTGAATGTCACACAACAAATGCGAGAATAAAAAGTGACGGCTGCAAATTGCCATTTACGTCAGTCTCTTTTCTATCATAACGCTTGTGTGATCATCCGCTAAATATGTGTTCGAAGAGCAGATGCTAAAATCAGACGCTTGACAGAACATGAACTTGTTAAACAGATAATTAAACTAACAAGGCAGGTGACGAAAATTAGGTCATAAAGGGAAAGTCAGTGGACATAAACCCAGCTTTAGAAACCTGGATCAGGAGCTCCCTTTCATGTAATGTTTAAATATTTATATTCTATAATATACATGTGATCTGCTTCCGCATAATACAGGTCAAGTTGCAAGGTGGTGTATTGAGCAAGAGCCAAAGTTATTTGAAGAAGGCAAACCTGGACGAAAGTGTGGTGTCGCCAAAAATACATCCTTCATAGCAAAATCTTCAACATGACCAAGTTCAAAATCCATAATAACAGTCTCTCCATGCTAAAGTGCTTGTTTAAGGAAGGGTTCTATGCCCAAGCTACTCTAAAATAATTGTATAATAAATAATTGTTTTAAATTGTTTAGCCAATTTTTCAAACTGTTTTTCTGAGTGTGTTTTATTCGGATTTTTCCTTAATATCCTCATTCAGTATCTGAATACTCTCGCTACCGAATCCACGAAGGATTCCCCGAATCATATCACAGTAAACCAATGAGCAGCAGACGTGACCAAACTAGACATGACTCGTTGTTGCTAAATAGACGATAAGAAGATGGCACTGATTGGTCGAAAGGCGGATTTGTTTAGTTTATGGATGTGGATATTCAGAAACTGGTTCTGATAATATAATTAATGTTCTATACAAGTGATGTAACATATGTTGAAGTTTATTAAATTCTTTTTCCAAATATGTCAACATCTCAGTATGTTAATTTTCCTGCTGCGTCTGTGGTATGCTGGAACGGACGGCACTTTGCTTCGGAGGTGTTGCGTTCCTTTCTTGCTGAGCAATGGCATTGGCTCATAAACACTCATCCCTAAGTTAATAATAACATAACAAATACTACAGAAGAGATTTTATTGCTTTCATGCCAACTTTCATGCCATCATGCTGATTTGAGGGGTTTTTTGTTGTTCTTTTTCCAGCATGCATAATTGACAGCTATGATTCTCTACTTCTTGCTGTAATCTTGCTTTAAAAGTTTAGCTGTGGGTGTACTCGTGTGTGTGTGTGTGTGTGTGTGTGTGTGTGTGTGTGTGTGTGTGTGATATCCAATACTCTGAGGAAAATGTAGGCTATACATCCTCCTGAAATGGCTTACTGTCAACGCTGCATTTGCTCCCAGATGTCTATTCAAGAGTCAAGAGAGTAAAATCTGCTTTAAGCGACAAACATTTTCGAGCCAAGTTATGAAAACTGCTTTGTCACTTACAGCAGTTTGGACATTAGTCCCCAGACCAAGTGTGGATGAGAGCAGGTGTCCCTCTCTATGTCTGTCCATTGGCAATGACCTGCATTCTGTGTAGAGCAGAGAACAATGCTGAGTCACACACACACACACACACACACACACGGACAGCTCCATCTGTATCTCTGCTCCAGTGCTTTCTCTCAGACTCAGGGTGTTGTATTGCTGTAGATCGATCCAAGCACTCGGAGAAGCAGAAAGCTGCTGAGACATGTGACTGTTGCATCCTGACAGAGCAGTCTCTTTCTCCTAGAATGACATGTGGAATTAATGAATAATTAATGAGTGCAAGTGGCACCAACCAATCATGGAGGCCACCAAGTGCCTGTGCCAAATTACTCGCATTGTTCAACAATTTTTTAAAATAATGTGAATATACATTTCTAATGGGACTTAACACATTAATGCCTCTGCCAGTGAGGTAGCATTTTCATCTGTCTGTCTGTCTACCTGTCTGTCTGCCTGTCTGTCTGTTGGCAACTTCCGATCCATAGTTTGAGGGATCGTTCTGAAATTTTTATAATGGACAAGTGATTTGAAAGTCATTTGAATATAATTAAGATCAGAAGCTTTCATAGAGGTTTAATTCAGAGTACACATTTCGTGGCAGTTTAAATTTAATAAAGGAAATGATCCCATTTTGTGGACGCAGGGTGCACTTAGCTTTATTGCTTAGTGAAGGTTTGCGCTCTGAGTGCTACTGTATAGTATACGCATTTTATACACAATAAATGTTGTTTCTTTACCATATTAAAATATTTTTCTCATCATTTCATGTTTTTTTTTTTTTATAATTTTGTACAAAATATTGTGACGGGAAACGTTAACCAACACTATCATAATGACTGTTATGTTTTATAACTAATACGAGAAGCTGTGTTTATTGGTGTTGGAGACGAGACACTTGTTCTCAAAGTGTGCTGACTTTAGCATTTAAGTGACGGGTAATTAAACCCAGGAATGATCGCCGAGTCCCAGCCTTTTCATTTTCACGCTCTTTGCATGATGCGTGTGTCATTCTTTTCTTTTTCTCCTTTAAGTACCAAGGTTCCCCCAGTTAGCTAAAATAAAATGTGTGTAAGGGCATAATCAGCTTAAATAATAAATAAATAATAATGTCACGATCCGTACTTGTCCAGGGATTTACCCAGTGCGTCTTAACCACGATATATCATCCCTGACAGCAATGTATCGGCACCAGGCTGCAGTGTTCAGTGTCATCACACTGACTGAATCGAGACTCTTTCAGATTCCCATCTGCATTCACACTGTATCCCGGTGCTGTTCCAATTACAGCCCAGAGAAATATTCAGCACAATGCTGGAACAGCTGTGGCCCTTTCTAACACTGTAGTGCAAAGAGTGTTCACATGAAATACTTATTTTTAATATTATTATTATTGTTGTTAATATTATTACTTTCTAGGTGTTCAACATACTAGCTTGAAAAATGGATGAAAGTATGAGAGAGGGAGGGAAAGTTTATCCTCGATGTGGACTATCATTTCTCTCTCAGCATGTCGCTTTATTGCTTTAATGAAATGCAGAGGTGACCTTCATCGTGGCTACACATCCCCTTTACACACACAGATTTTTCCTCACCTTCTTTCTCTCACAGTCAAAAAGCTCCTAAATTTATCCATATGGCCAGACATTTTATCCAGGGTGACATGTTGCCCCCCTTGACCTTTTTGGGTTACCTCTGGGTAATCTGATTTCCCTCCACAGTCCGAAGACATGCACATGCAGCTGACTAGGTATTTCCAATCACCCCAGAGGTGTGTGTGTGTGTGTGTGTGTGTGTGTGTGTGTTGGTGGGCGGGTGGGTGGATGTGTTGGCTCTGTGATAGTCTGTTATGGGTGTACAACGTCTTTGCCAGGAGTTGGGTGGGATGGGCTGATGATATGAAATGATATGACCATCCAATTTACCAACATAGTCCATGAATATAAAATCACCAGTTTGTAATAAGATTAAGGCATTTTCATCATTTATTGGCTGCTGGAGTATAAGGCAGCGGTGGCCTGGTGGTAAAAGGTGCTGGATCGCTGATCCTAAGTTGAGGGTTCAAGTCCCACTCTCCACAAGGTTGTCACTGCCCCCACCAGTGCAGATAACTGGGTTATCAAAGGCCGGCCATGTCTCTCACTGTCTATGGTGAGAGGTTCATGTAAAAGAGCCATTGCTGACTTTCGTCAAGAGTAGCTGCAAAGCCGTCAGTGTGTTTTTGCTCCTTGCTAAGGGTTGTGTTAGGAAGGGCATCCGATGTAAAAACCTAAATCAAATCGAATATGCGAATCATTAATATGACTTCCATGAAGATGGAGGCAGATGATTCGCTGTGGCGACCCCTGAAAGGAAACAGCCGAAAATAAAAGAAGACTGGCTGCTGGAGTGTTAGTAAAAGTCTGTGTACAGAGATGTAGTTTCCGTAGCATTCTGTAGAGCAGTGCAGTTCCTTCACATGGACACAATGAAATTATTGATTGAGATTTGTGGAATTTTACTCCAGTCCTCCACAAGAGCTGAGGGAGTTCTCGGTTTTTCATACAGACAGGAACACAAAGGAGCATGTGATCAATTGGATGTGGTACCAAACTGCTGAACTGAGTTGATAGAAGGCATGGTTGCCAATAACGATCAGTTTGGCATTAACGTTCAGTTATAGCATGCCGATTGCCCTCTCCCTGCTGCCTCGTAATATTTGTGGTAATGTGATGTGTGATAGGTCTGGAGGAGGTCTGGAGGAGAAGTATTCTTTCATTGTCCCCCCACATCAAGCATGTCTTTGTAACGATGTGCTTAGGCAGTGTTTCACCAGGCCACACCAATCTATTCTTTCTCCTCATTTTTATCCCTAATTAAGTCGAATCCAATCAAGTATTTCCTTCCATATCACACTACCCCCCACCAATCAGGGAGGGGCAAAGGCATACCCACGCCTCCTTCGTAACATGCAATATTTGCCCTTTTACGAATGCTGCACATGTGTATTTGGGGGCAGTCAACACACTCTTAGGGAAAGCGCTATGGTGATCGCAGTGAGTGACAGGAAAGTGAGCGTATGCCGTCCCTCTTGTGATTGCTCAGCCAATCATCTCCCATGGACTCCTGGCCACGGGTGGCCGTGGCATTAACCTGGATTTGAACTTGTGATCTCTGGGTTAACAGTCACGATGCGCCACTCGGGAGTCTTATTACACTCGTCTATTGGGTCGAGTATTTCGAATTGGACTTTCAAAGGCACAAACAGTAAACATCTCTGGTAAAACATTAACATTAATTCGATCAAAGAATGTTCGATTCAATGAAAAAAAAATTATGTTTTACTTTCGTTTGCTTTATGTTCCCATGTAGAATATACTAGCACGATTATTCACGTCAGAATGTTGCTCAACAATTCCCTCAATGTTCTGCAGCTGTTCAGGGATGCCTATCTTTGCCCTTGGGAAACAATACACCTATCAGCCATAACATTAACACCACCTCACTGATCTCCGAGGTTACTCCGTTTTTCGGAGCTCTTTCAGGATGCTGTGCAAGACTGAACCCTTCTGAATCAGGTTGATTAAAGCATAAACAGGTCTCTTTCTCTGTGGCTATGTTTCAGAATTTCCAGGCTTTGCCCAGGCAGCCAGTACAGATCTCAACGAAGCAGTATACTGAAGGTAACGTGTGTGAAAAGTTGTAAGTGGCGTTTTCTATTCTCTTCTTCCACAGAGACGTTGTAATATTCCTGTTAGCATTCAGACCTTGAATCCTTTTACTATCTATCTGTGTGTTTCAGATGTAAAGATCTTTTCTTCGAAGTATTTGAATGTCTTTCTGGTCCAGTGTCCTCCTGTGGCAAAGAAATAACTGTTAGATGCATTTCTGCTCTCTCACCCTTTTCATCCTCTGACCGCTTCAGCTGGGTTCTGTGGTACTGTTTACTCAGAACTGAAGCAGGCTTTCTGTTGGCTAATGTTGTATTTATTTGTATTTTTATACTGTTTCCCTTCTTTTCCTGTTTGTGTTTTAATATGCTCTGATATACCGTATTCGACGTAATAAGCGCCCTGTTCCAATAAGCGCCCCCCAGTGTTTTTGATCTCATGTCTAACTGCTCATGTGGACTGGGAGCAAAATCGTCATTCAAACTTACCAATTTTATTCGATCAGCAAAAGGGAAAAGTAAGGGAAGGAAAAGTCTTTTTTTTTTAATGCTGTTTTCTGTTTATTTTCATCTTTCATGTAAGTAATTTGGTTAACATCACATACACAATTGTGGTTGGTCTGAGACAGTCGCTACCTCAAAAAAACCCAACCCTGCTCTAAGGCATTGGTTTCACTTTGCTAGATTTCATCTGTGTACACACAACCCATCAATCTGCTCCTGCAGTGCTTTCACCTCATGCTGGCTCTAAATAAGTTGGTGTTCTTGGCTGTCCTCTGCGCCGGTGTAGATAAAGATCAGTTAAAGGTTGTTCATGCAGGGTTTATATACGAGTTCTGATACAGGTGAACAGAAATCTATTGGACTGTTGTAATAAAAGTGTTTTTCCTGTGATTGGCTCCTACAGGGAACGAGGCAGAGCTGATAAATGTTCACCCACGTACCATGTTCATACCACAAGAAGGCTGGACTTTCCTATCTGCAGGTGGGAAGTGACGATTAGTTTATGGTGACTCAGTCAGTCACCAGAGAATCATCGCAATTCTGCCTCCATTACAGGCAACTGCAGTATAGAAAAAAAACACTGCTTACAATTATTGTGTTTTCTGGGGTTGATTTATAAAACACAGCAGTCTTCACTTTCACTGTATTTTAGTATTTGCACTGAAAAGCAACATATGAAAATTATTCATATGAAAAATTTTTTAAAAAATAGTATGAAATGGTATATAATAAATGTTTAAAAAGGTACAAACAAACCAATTAAGCAATCAATGAATAAATAAATCAAGAAACAATAATAGGTTTTTATGTGCTTACCCTTAAACCCAGTGTAGTACTAAAGATCCATTTTGATTCAGATGGATCTTTCTGAGAATTCTGATTGGCACAAAATGAATCAGATAGGAATTCACCGTTATATTAAACTCCTCTCACATGATGATCGTTTCTATTCATAATTTCACATGTGCTGTTTGAATGGAT
>CM045745.1:26407781-26457781 GCA_024760905.1 Plotosus lineatus
GTTTGTTTTTTAAGAATAAAAATGACCTTTTCGCCTAAATATTAACGTGTAAACATCTTTGATGTTTTTAAATTTGTGTAAGGAACTTCTATGCAAACATCTGTGCAGTACACTCTGAGAGAAGAGTGCAGAAATGTATACAACGAGGTAGGTTAATAACCTCCGGCCTCACATACTTTGCCTCTGCTTCAGAGAATATTGATTCATTGTCATTCATCTTCAGCGTTTCTTTTGATATTTGGATCTATGCTGAGCTATTTTTATAATGCATAAAGATCACTTCAAAGCAGAGAGTCTTACAGCAGGCCCTTCATATCTTGAGATTTTGAGCAAAAATACCTCAGCAAATCTCACCATTTCCACTGCACATGTTGAGTGTCCATGCTGACGTGTTACCGAGTGTACTGTTTTATGTTCGTTTACAGTCCAGAAGATTCAGGAACGCACGTGAAGCGTTTGATTAGACGGGATCGATCTCCATGATGTGCGTTAGTTCTTTTGCATGAAAGCGTGTCCTGTCAGAGCCTACAGCCACTTAATAAATGAAGACTTTCGGTACAGACTACGTTTACTCACACACCAGAAGAGAGATGCGACATACAAAAATTTTAATTAACTCCGCTCATGTGTGCTGTTAATTTTACTAATGTAGAAAAACAGCGAGGACTCATTCAGGGTCATTTTTTCAAGGCTTAAGGTTCATAAAACTAAAAAATAGCAGAGGCTTTTTGACTCATGCGTCACAGAGAGCCATCAATCATCTCAGTGTTTTTGAATTGAAACAGATCAATGAGGTTTCACCATGGTGTATTTACAGCATCTGGCAGACACCCTTTTCAAGAGCAGCTTAGATTTTTCTCTAATTTACACTACTTAGCAGTTGTAGGTTAGGGGCCTTGCTCAGGGGCCCAACAGTGGTCAGAACTGTAATCACTTTGCCCACACTCCAGGGATTGATTGAGGAGTTTTTTACTTGCGCATTTTGTGTCAGTTACATGATTCACATAACACAAGTTTTGTAATACAGGGATCCCTCACTTTCTGCAGTTAATGAGGACCAACACCCCCCGCGACTGCCGATTTCCACGAAGTAGGATCGACCGCCCCCTGACTGACGTATACGTACATGTATATGTGCATATAATTTCAATAAATACATATTCAATGCTATAAACGCTTATAATAATAATAAAACATTCAAAAACAATGCATAAGATGTAAATAAAATATAAATACACACATACAGACACTCACATAAAAATGGAAGTAGTTTTGTTGGGTTGGTTTTTTGGGTTTTTGGTTTGGAGAGGGGGTTTGCATAATTGACCTTGTTTTGTGGCATTTTCCTTAACTTTTCCCCTATTTTTCCTTAATTTCCTTATTTTTTTTATTTTTCGTTGAATATTTTTGAAAAACCCGCAATGCACTGAAGCTGTAGAAACTGAAGCACGAAGTAGCGAGGGATCCCTGTATTTTTATTTGAACTGCTCTGGAAGATTCTCCAGTCACATCCAACTCAAGTCCAAAGCACAGAAATCAAGTTTGAGTCAAATTTTTACTCGCCATCATTGACGGTGGGCAAAGTGAGAGCAATGAAAACGTGTTCCGTTTGTCCGCCCATACAACTTGTTAGTGTGATAACTAGCAAACGACACGGGATCAACAGGTTTGGAATATGGGTCCCTTTCAGGTGCGACTAGTGCGAGTGTGTCTTTGGGCCACCTTGACCTTTTGTCACAAGGTCTTTTTTTTTTTTTGTATCAGAAATGTCATACAGTCCTCTCGCAGGAGCATCCGAACCTTGGTCAGTCGTTTTGAATCCGTGGACTGATTTTTCTAAATGTTTTCTGTTCAAATGGAATTTCTACACATGTTCTTTCTGTTTTGTTATTGTTGTTGTTCATTGTGTGGGAATTGAACTCTGGCCTTCTTGCTGTGAGGCAGACGTGCTAACCATTTTGTAAACTGTTAAATATATTATGTACCTTCTCTCTATAAGAAAATGACAAATGTTTTTCTGGTAGCTATTCAAGCTCTTCACACACAGTACAGCAAGAAAATAGCAACCTCCCTGGTTGGATACACCCCGGTCCGGATATGACATTTATTGCAGCGGCATCAACCAAATCAGGTTCTTGATTGAGATCTTGCACACTGTCATTGTGACAGAGTAATAAATGTGATTTCGTTCGTCTCGGTGGTTATAATGATTTTAACGTTATGTTTGATCATGTAGCGAGGCTTGTGGAAGGACTTGGATGAAGCCTCAAGCTTAAAGCCGAGCCACATTTCGCATCATCAGTCTGCGAGTCTGTGTTTTCTAATTCTTTATTATGACGAGCATTACTCGCGCCTGTCTCAGCGATTCGCTGATTCTTCTCTATTGACATTTTCATAATGCTCGTTTAGGTCAGACTTTCTAATCACTGATGGCTGTGATTCCCTAATCAGTGCAGCCAGACAAGAACCCAATACCCCATGATCATATTACAGCAAATTCTCTCTCTCTCTCTCTCTCGCTCTCTCACTCACACACTCTCTCACATACACACTCGCCCTATCTCTTTCACTCTCTCACTTTTTCTCATTTTTGCTTTTCTCTCCATCTCATCCTTCTTTCTCTCTTCCTCTTCCCTTTACACTGGAAGCACCTTTTACTGTTAGTTATATTCTGTCACTTCCTGTCTCACATTCATTCTTCCTATCTCTGTCTTGCCGTGTGTGTGTGGGCGCACGCTCATTATGTCCGTCTCTCTTTGTCATTCACCAAACACACTATACAAACAAAACACAAGGACAGTTAAACAAGACAGACCTTTTAACTACTACAGGAAACTAATTGATAACATTTTCTGTTTTGTGAATAATATATATGATATTTGAGGGGCAAATTATTAACTGTGTGTGTGTGTGGGGGGGGGGGGGGGGGGTGTTTACCAGTACACACATTGTCGGTGTTAGTGTGAGTTCATCCCCTTACGTTTCTCTTTTATCAGACAGAGAGGATGCTGGGAGGATTATTGTGCCTGCTCACAGAGAGAAGACTAAACCAACACACACACACACAGACACATGACATGAAGGGACCCTAGAAATGTGTTCCTTCTCTTTCTTGTTCTCGAGCTTGCAAGTGAAGTTTACAGGAGTTTCGCTTAGACAGTGTTCTGGTTAATAATCTTATTACTAGGACTCTAGAATTACCTTGTGTTGCCTGTGGCTGTTGTTTCACAGTAGGAGGGTACTTTACATTCTTCGCATTCACCATAACATCTGTGTAAACAGCTTCCTGTTGTACAAGATGGCACAGTTACTGGACACTACTACTTAACATGGCTTTGTTGTATGATGTACTGTTCTGTTTACCATTGCATCCTGCCAAGAGGAGCACCTCTCTCACTCTCACTCGTGTGTGTGTGTGTGTGTGTGTGTGTGTGTAGATTTCTGTCAGGTGGAGTTGCGTCTGTTAGCTCATCTGTCGTCTGACCCTGAGCTCTTGAGAATCTTCCAGAATCCTGAAGTAGACATCTTTACCATGCTCGCCTCTCAGTGGTGGGTACACATTCGCAAACGCACTCCCATCAATAGTACGACACTCACACTGGTGCAGCCTCTCATCCGCACATGAAGGAGAACTTCAAGAAGCACAGATTTATGCACAATCCTTCTGCAGACATGTTCTGCGCATGTGTAGTAATGTGGGCGGAGCAACAAATCTAATCCCTTCACACCCTGTCAATGCTGTTGCTATGACAACCCAGTGGAGGCATCACAAGTGTTTTGATTTGGCTCGCTCCCTGTTCTAGACCTACTAAACCCTAATTCATCTGCCTTTATATCACGTGATAGAGTAAGAATCAAGAGAAATGAATTTAGCATGTTGTTGTAAGCTTCAGGCGGTGTATCTGGTGGTGTATGTTAAAGAATGCAGGATAACATTCTCATGTTATTTTCTTCTTGAAGTGCATTTAAAATCATCACATCCATCCTTCACATGTGCACAAGCAACAGAATTTTATAAATTGCTCTGTCCAACAGGTGGCACTGGCAGAGCCTTTAATATCTGATATGGTGAAGTCGCTGGAGGCCCGGCGCACATGGGCTGCTGCGTCTGTCAATGTATCCTGACATTTTTATACAATTAAAAGCACATTGCATTTATTGCTCTTTTCACACTTTGTCATGTGTTTGGGCTCCTATTTTGATCGCTGTTAAATAAGTAATAAAACATGTATGGGCACAAGTATTCGGCCACATAGAGCGAAGCATCATACTCACTCAAAAGAAACTGATATAGCATCGATCTGAATTTTTGCATCGTGAAAATTGTTTGTTCAGATGTATGTACACGTTCACATGGGAACCCTGTGGTGTCTGGTTTCTCATTTCGGTGTATAACTGTCGTAATGGGAAAAAATGTCTGAGTGCTGGTAACTTCTGCTACTCCATCTTCCCTCCAACTCTTACTTGTTTCAAGCCATAAAATAAAATAGAGTTTTAAAATAAAATAAAACACATTTTATTTTTTACAACACAAACAGAATTCTATGAGTCATCTTGTAGGTGTCTTTTTTTTTTTTTTTTTGGAAAAATGAACTATTTCTGCCATGCAATGCATTACTCATTTGAATAGAAAGGCTTTCCAGTCCATCACGTTGAGGAAGCGCATGACGTTTCTGGCATGTTTAATGTGCTTATTGAGGTAAACCTATCCAATGGAATGGCATCTCGCTACCCTGTGTTGATATTGGGCTTCCTTTAAAAATGTTGTCTCAGTAGCGTTACACTTTGAGACAGTATCAGATTTTGGGGAGGGGCAGTCATAATGTGATGACTACATTACATCATCGATGGCATCATCAAAGCAAATTCATGTCAAACCTGGTATCAGGAGATGGCCATTTTTAGAGCTTTGTCTTATATTGTTCCTGTTATTTCACAGCAAATTGCTAATTATTATTGAAATTGTTTAGTTTAATAATACTGTATAATTAATGAGCATAATGCTCCGCTTCTCATCCAGTTTACATTTAAATATCAGATATTCTACCATTTTTTGATCTTTATTTTTCATTTGAAACATCAAAACGCACCAGAGTACGATTCCTATAAACTGCAGAAAGTTCCACAGTTCTTCAGGGAGCTTCTTCTCAAACTCCCATTAAAATGTTGACGTGGCACAAGGGCAGCCTGTTTCGCTTCCTCCTCCCATTTATGCTTTTTCTTCTCTTTGTGCCTACTGTGCTCTGATTGGTCACCTTTCGACAACTGAAAGCTCAACTCTTAGTGCACAGAGGGGACAGTAGTGGACAGTAGGAGAAGTCCAGCTAATCCAAAAGTTCAACAACTCGTGGCACACAATTCTCCTTAAAAAAAAACAAAAAACCTTGTGTTTACTTCCAGCTCAAACAATCCAGAGGATAAACTGAAACATGTGCAAACTTTTATTGGTTTTGTCTAACACACAGCTACTCTACACTTTTATAACATGTTTTGAAAGAAGCAGAATCTCTCCACTTTAATGTTGTAGAATATCTTTGGAAAAACTTCCTGCGTTCCCGAGTGGTACATTGACATGTTGCTGTTAACCCGGAGATCACGAGTTAGAATCCGGATTAATGCCACAGCCGTCTGTGATCGGGAGTCCATGGGAGCTAATTGGCCGAGCTCTCACGGGAGGGAGGGATAACTTTCGCTCAATTCCTTGTCACTCCCAGCCGTTGTCAACCAATCATGGGCATCTGTGAGCTCATTCGTATAGGGAGGCGGATAGCGCCTTCCCTCCGAGTGTGTTAGACCGCCGCAAATACGCATGCACTGTAGTTCAAAAACAGGCAGGTGGTTAGCATTACATGTCACGTAGGAGGTGTGTGCATGCTTTTTCCCCTCCTTGGTCGGTGGTGGTTGTATGATAGGAAAGGTCATACCTGAAGGGTGTGAATTGGATATGACTAAATTAGATAGAAAAATGGCGGGGAATCCAAAAAAAAGTAAATACTGTACTTCCAGTTATCGTTTTCTTAGGTTCAAGCCCTTACAGAAGACTTCATATCAGCTGCTGAATGTTTTTCTTTAGTGGATTTATTATTTTAATGATTATGATGAGAGTAAAATTAGTATAAATGTTGTAATGTATCAGAATGAGTTCGATAATGTACAGCAAAACCTTCACTGGGACTGAAACCGTTAATGTCGGGCACGGTCACAAAAAAGCCGAAATCCCAAAATGCTGATTAAATCTCGAACAAATGAAAGTTAACTGCAGCGGGTAATTGTTTAAATAAGCCATTTAATAGCCACTAAATGGAAATGAAGAACCACTGAATCTGATCAAAGTGATTTGATTTTGCAATTAGAGTATGAGTACCTTCTGCACAGGGGTGTTTTCATCATGGCATATAGTGACATGGTGCAAAGTACTTCATGGAGCTGTCAGTTTAATGAGGACGTCTGCAGCATGCATTGTGGAGACAGGCATCGTTTATGACTTATCAAAAACCCGGCTAGCTGAACCCCTGCCTCGTGCAATCAGTATGCATAATGAACTGATTCAGACTGATGAAAATCTTTGTAATATGGCGCTGTGGTGTGTGCAGAGCTCGAGTTCACGCTATGACCCTGTTGAGTTTGACATAATTCAGTCTGAATGTTGACCTGACATCAGCCACTTGCTGCTGGTTTTTTTTCCATGTCAAAGTCACACACAATATATCTGCTGATGCGCCCTGAGTAGTGACACTGCTGTCTAGGACTTCCTTATATAACTTGCTCTCTCTGTCTCTGTCTCTCTCTCTCTCTCTCTGTAGGAAGGGTATAAGTGAGGATTCTGTGAGTGCGGACGACAGGGAACATGCCAAACGCATTGTCTATTCTGTGGTCTATGGTGCTGGTGAGATCTTTGACCGATATCGTCAGTGTCACAGGGTTCAGCACCAGTTATTTCACTACAATCTCAGGACAAAATTTCACAAGCACTCTATATGGCCATTAGTTTTTGGACACCTGACTATGACACTTGTACAATGGTACCTCACCTTACAATAGTCCCCGCACCCGAAAAATCCAGGTTACGAAAAACATTTTCCAAAATTTTTTGTCTCTGTATACGAAACAAGTTCTCCTTACGAAACGTGCCATTCAAACGATGCACGAGCTGCTCTCCATTGACTATCTTCCAACATCCCGTCCCGCTGGCCTCCCATTGGCTAGGAGGGATGACGCAGCTTCTCCCATTGGCTATTATGGAGCTGCATCTCCCATAATGCTTTTTGTGTAAAGGACAGAGTTACTGTTGTTTCATGAGAGCGCTCATTGCTTTATTTTTTGACTCGGGCTTTTAACCTTCCATAAACATTTAGAAGATTATAACTCTGCTAAGAAGACATGGTCAACTCACATGTGCGCGCACACACACACGTGTGTGATTTCTGGTGCAAGTGAGAAGAAGTAGTGGGCTCGTGGCATTCGGTTGAGTGATATCGGAAAGGAATATTGCAAAACCCGTCTACCATCGGTACAATATTGAAGCAGAACAAGGCCTTAAAAGGTATACTTTTATAATTTTTAAAGGGTGTAGGGGTCGTATTGGGGGCCTTGGAACGAATCACGCGTTTTACATGTAAAATGTGGTTCAATTTACGAAAAATTCAGGTTAAGAAAAAGTCTCTGGAATGGATTAATTTCGTAAGGTGAGGTACTACTGTATATATTTATTTTGCACGAAGTCCCATTTTTTTCTGTCCACCTTTCCTCCTCTAGGAAGGTTTCCACTACTCACTGGAATGTGACAATGGGACTTTGTTCTCTTTCAGCCATTAGTGATGTCAGACATGTCTCACTGAGGTCTCAAAACACAACTGAAATCTCTCAGCACCTGCAGTGTTTCTGCTACATCAAAACACCCAGAAATCCAAATGCAAACCCACTGTCGGACCAAATGTTCATGTATTACAGTGGTCTATTATTAAGTGTATGATACAATTTAATTGAATTGCAGTCGTTATTATGAGACGAAGATAAGTGAGAAACTGTTTATCAGTTGTCAGTGCCCTCCTCAGATAAGCAGGCTGAGACAGAGCGGTGCACTGAGGGCTCATCAGTTGATCAGGATGAATCCCACATTGATGATAAGAATCAGATTAGCAAGCACATAGTAGTTTTACACATACAGCGCTAGTGAGAGTAGAAAACGTAACAAACCATAACGCTAGTACAGTATGCCATGGAGCGGCGAATGCTGATAAACTTGGCAAATTTTGGGTTTCGTCACACTTCGTGAAATGTTGCTTCGTATCTTCAGGGTCGTAAATAGATTTTCCTGCAATAATTAATTTTTGGCAAACCTTTGCACGACAGTCATCACTGAAGTATTTTTGGTTCTTCAAGTAGTGAACACGATGTTGGGAAAAGTTAGATCACCTTTATTTATTCATTGATTATTTATTCGTTTTCTGAACCGCTTAATCCTAATCATGGTCCCGGGGAGGCTGGCGCCCATCTCAGCTGACTCTGGGCGAGGGCGGGGTACACTCTCGACAGCTCGCCAGGCCATCGCAGGGCCAACACTCACACAACCATTCACACTCATACCTAGGGGTGATTTGGAACAGCCAATTAATCTACTGTGCGTGTTTTCGGGTGGTGGGAGAAACCCTAGTACCCGGAGGAAACCCACGCGAGCACGGTGAGAACATGCAAACTCTACACAGAAACGCCCGAGCTCGGATTTATTATATTATACTGTATTAATTTTGAAAGGAAAATTTTGAGTTCTGTATTTAATCCATCGGAAGTGAACATTTAAAGCATTTAGCAGATGTGACTTACAGAATTGCTTTAAAGTCAGTGAGTCACTGAATGTAAAGCATCAGTCAAACTCAGTCAGTAGGTGTTGTGTGGGGTTTTTTTTTTTTTTTTTTTTTGGTGTATGTATGTAAACAGTATAGCGCTAATCTATGTACTGCTGAAAAGAATAAGTTTTCAGTCATTTGAACACACACACATGCCGGCACACACAGACACTCTGCCACACACTCTGCGGTGCATGGAGAGCAGTTGGAGGTTCGGTACCGTGCCATGTAGGTGGAGGAAGGGACGGTGCAGCTCGCTCCTCCACCGGCACACAGTTTTCATGCTGGTTTTGGAATCGAACCAGCGACTTTTTAATCCCAAAGCTGCTTTGATAACTATTAAGCTATGGCTTCCTCTATTTCCTTATAGAATTAAGTTCATCAATCTTTCATTTCTTTTTTTTTTTTCTTCCTCTTCTTCCCTTATTTTGTGCTGATAGCTGCAACAGCAACCAAATGAAACAATACTTTCTCAAAGACAGCAGCACATTGGACCGCTCCCTGACAGAAATCCATTCCCATGATCTGGAAGTCTGAGAAGGGTTTGATTCTCTTTTTATAGGGTTGGGGGGTTTAATTCGCCTGATATTTTAGCAAAAGTTGGTTAAAGGTCCCAAACATTCAAAAACAGTCGCAAATAGCCAAATAGTTGCTCATCGTTGGAGAACACCTTCACGAACATTCGCTAACAGTTGCTAATGTTTACCAACTGTTATTTATTTATTTGCAAATACTTTGGCAAACATTTGTGTGAATGTTGCTAAATGTCACAAAATGACAGAAGTTAAACCCCTGATATTTGTCAACATTCATCAGAAAAGTGAGCGAATCCAATACTCGCCATCATTCGCTGCGTTGTGAGCTACAGGCTGAAGGAACATTGAACTTTTGGGTTTAATTTTTGATGTGCTCAGTAATCACGAAGTGAAAGTAAAAATCTCACCCGCATTTAACACTGCTGGATGTTTCAGAAGTTTCCTCGAACAACATTGGAAGATGTGTAAGCATCGTGTCTGCAGAGCTATTCGAATATTCCAACTTCCCAAAGCTGTGAATATGATGAGTGGGTGGTTCCAGTGTAATATATTTCTCTCCCGCTGGGAATCGTAAGCTCTGTAGTCTTGCTGTTAGCGTCAGTGGTGTGTTGGCTCTTTATTGAATACAGTATAATTGTCATTGTTTTCTACTTTGCATGTAAATCCAACTGAACTTTTCCCCCTATATTTTCCTCCACACTTTTCTATGACAGAAAGATATTATAACACAAAGCTTGCTGAGTGTAGGGCTGCGTCGGCACTACCCAGTCAGATGGTCATCATTTTATGTCTGATGGTTGTACTTTTGTTACAACTGCAAACTAATGCATGATGACAGTACTCAGTATAACATAAATTTTCAAAAAGGCCAGATTTTACTCAAATATCAAAAATATTTTACTTTGAGCAGATAGGTCTATATACTCTAGATTTAACGAGTCAGTCTCGAGATCTTTCTAAAACATTGAGTGGAATCAAGACTAGCAATCATGAAAAAAATGGATTGGTAAATACAGTGATGCAAGTCTTTATTGTAATTTCCGGACCGTAGGGATTACAGTACGATCCCTCGCTACTTCATGCTTCAGTTCCTGTGGCTTCAGTGCATCATGGGTTTTTCAAAAATATTCATAGAAAATTAAGGGAAAATAGGGAAGTTAAGGAAAATGCCGCAAAACAAGCCCAATTATGCAAAAAAGAACCCAAAATAAACAAAAACAAAAAAAAACAACCCAAAACCCCCCAACAAACACACAAGCGCGCACCCAGACGCGCGCACACACAGACGAGCGTTTGTGTGTGTGTGTTTATATTTTATTTACATCTTATACATTATTTTGAATGTTTATTATAAGAATTTATAGAGTTGAACATGTATTTATTGATATTATATATACATACATGTACATCTACGTCAATCAGGGGGTCGCAGTAATTCAGCGTTCGCAGAGGGTCTCGGTCCCAATTAACCGCGAAAAGTGAGGGTTCACTGTCGTATGCTTTCAGGGTCTATCCGCTTCTTGCTGACACTCTAGCGGTGCCTGTTCTTTATGGATTAATTTTCTCTTTCTGTTGAATGATCCCTGCAGCACACCCTATCAGCATATCAAAACTGTGTCACCTTGACCTATTTTTCAAGATCACAGAGGTCAATTAATCAAAAATGCCGTTAGCACTCCAGAGTAGATCAGGCAGATACACCTTGTGTTCTGTGACAAGTACAAATTTCTAGTTAGATTGTTTACTCACCATTATCTCCACTTTCCAATCTTCAGTGCTTGCCGTCTTCATTGCTCCTGTGAGAACAACAGTTTAAGTTTTGTAACCGTTTGGTTTATTGCAGACCAACATTGGGTTGTGTGTGTGTGTGTGTGTGTGTGTGTGTGTGTGTGTGTGTGTGTGTGTGTGTGTGTGTGTGGATTTGATTTAAATCTATCCATTTTTGCTTTAGGCTTTGTATTGAATCATCTAAACCAGGGGTGCCGAACTCATTTTCACAGAGGGTCACAACAACGTCATCAAGAACTGAATATTTACTGAACTTCTGTTCAAAAAGTACAACCATCAAATCTACATGGCCGTATTATTAGTTTACAAATTTGTCTTTTTTCCATTATTCGCTTTCCTTTTCTGACCATTCTTGACAGAGCTAGCTTGCGATCTGAAATGAATCGCCAGCTGTTTACTTTCCCCACCTACTGGATGGATGATGAGTTATGTTTCTTTGTACAATAATTGTGTACATTAAAAGCTCTCGCATGCCGCCTAAAATGGGTTCAGGAGCCGGAATTGGCCTGCAGCCTACAGATCGACACCTGTGATCTCAACTAAACAATGGCCTGATGGAAGCAATATACTGCCATTGTTAGCATGTTAGCATTCCAGTAATCAACTTCAAGTTCAAAATCACCCTGTTAGACCTAACACGCTCAGAGGAAAGTGTTCACTACCTTCCACTGCATGCATGAGCGTTCAGCTGCTTGTCATTGTGATTGACAGACGAGAGAGATTATGTCAATCATCCCACCCTAAACATTTTGTTCTCTAGACTCCCATTAATGGTTGTCTCTGACATCATTGCAGTCTTTTTTGTTTAGTTTTTAATTTTATTATTATTATTATAGAACTAATGAGTGAAATCTGCAGATGTGATTAGAGGCACAGAATCTCAGTTATTAATTGGTGGCTTCTGGCTGATTATAATTCAGAAGGCAGAGCCTTTATAGGGAAAAGAAATTTAGAATTATAACCGAACTCATCCTCCTTTTAAAGTGACTTCCAATTAAGTTTCACATTCAGCATGAAGTCTTTGCTCTTGACATTTAAAACTTTAATGGGCTGACTCTGGCATATCTTGCAGAAGCTGTGTGAAGCTTTTCTAGCCAATTCGGAGCATTCGGCTTGGATGAGACTAATCCCCAGGATCAGTTTCAGCTCAGGCTGAGGAATGTGAGCCCTAGCGGCTTTTTTTAATTCACGTACATGAACTACTGATTTTGATGGCTATAGGTTTCATTTTTGCAATGTGTATGTTTTTTTACACTCTACATTTAAAATATGGGCAGACCGTCTGAGGGACTCCCAAATGGTTTGGGAGACTTTAGTATGTTTAATTAAACCACAAAATTTATTTGAGAGGGAAAAAAGAGTGTATAGTGTGTGTGTGTGTGTGTGTGTGTGTGTGTGTGTGTGGAGGGGTTCAATATATGCCAACCTTGATATTTATCCAGGTTGCCTGTGTTACTGATGATATCACTGAACATGTGACACTCATTGATGTGCTCATAGTGTGTTTGTCAACAAGGTTTTATCTTCAGCCTCGAAATACATTCTTCACTTTTCCGTTTCCTGCTGGAACCGAGCATAACATCAAAGACCGAGACATGTTCATAAATCACTGATGAGACTGGGGAGGAAGTAGACTGATTGTCCTGAAAATAAGACTACCTTCGTCTTTCAGGATCTGAACATAACCATGGTAACCAACGATTATAAGGAAGCCGTACAAGACACAGACTTTTAAAGGCCGGGAAGGAATGAGCTCACACACACACATACGGGGGTGTTTTCAGCATAAAATGAAATTATTTACATTATGGGAGATTAATTTTGTCCTCGTAAGGAAGACAGGTCCTCATAATGTGACTGTATATACAGATTTATACAGGGCTCATCCCCATAATGTCATGAATACATACACCATACACAAACACTTGCACCGTCACAGGTCAGAAGATAAAGGGCTGTTCATGCAGCTCATTGAGCGATTAAGGTGATTTATAGGAGAGATATTTAGGATCAAGTGCACGGGTTTCTTACAGGAGAATGACTTCACCTCAAGAAATGTTTGTGACTTTCCGTAACACACGCACACACACACACACACACACACACACACACAGGGAATTGCATTATTTGAACACTTACAAGTCCCTAGATATCCAATATAAATGGATTATCTTCAGTAATCATATATTTCTACATATCTCTCTCTCTCTCTCTCTCTCGCACTCACACACACACACACACACACACACACCAACCAAAAGCCAACAAGCTAAGATTTCTCTCTATAAAGAGGAAAGATTGATGATCTATATCGTTCTCAAAGATCTGTGATCCAGTATAATACACTGTACTGTACCATGCTTATTAGTTTGCATGTAACAACACTGACCTGAATTACACATGAATCTGAGCGACTGAAAGCGATTTCCCATCATGCCTTCAAACATATTAATTCCAGAAGTCAGCTGTTTCCCCCATTACATTTTGTTTCCTTCACTTCCTTGCCACTGATTCTTCCTCTCTAATGCTGAGCACAGAAGGAGAAATGAGCTTTAGATCACTTGAGGTTAAAAATCTAATCTCGAGTCTGTAGACCTGTTGGCTAGGTAACCGTATCGTGGCGTCTGATAAGCCACAATGTGGTGACAGATCACAGCTGCTTCAAGCCTTGAGTTGTGAGTTGGAAATAGAAATAATGGCATTGTCATCTTGCCAAAGATACAGCATACTAGCTTTAGTAGCAGTTGTAGCCATAGCAACATGAGCAGACCAAAATTCTCACTCACACCATGTTGACAATTCGTTATTAATATTTGCAGGGGTTGCACATGTTGGTAAACATGGATGTGTGGAGGCTAGTGAACCTACGAGAGAAAAACAAATGAGGTAAATTTATATGCAATGTTAGCCAAGGGGGGAAATACGTGAAAAATGTACGAAAAAATAGTTGGGAGGAAGAGTTGCAGTTTTGCTCAGTGATGGATGAGGTGTGTTTAGAGACGTGCTGTGACCATCTCCTCACAGATGGAGGGTTAATTCTAATGTACACTGCAAGTGTTTGTCATGTAAGAAATAACATACAGGGAAGTAATGAGAGGCCGGGTGATGTGATGCAGTTCAGTATTTTAATTCATTTCGACTTGCATCTAATTCTATGCATCACCTGTGGAGCACGTATCTCACCGCTTTCTTTTTATAGATAGTTTTTAAGATATGATTTAAAAACTATGTTCCTGAGATTTTATTGTTCAATAAATATAATAAGGTAAGGTGGGCTTTTTACACCCGAGCCATAGCGGCTCATCAGGCCGCTGCTTATCGCCAGTTTACGTAGCGTGAAGCGACTAGGAGTTCAACTCCCCCTGGATGGGACGCTAGTCCATCGCAGGTTACCTTCCCAGTATATTTTTACTGGAACCCATTTATACTGCTGGGTGAACAGAAGCACACTTGTGGTTAACACCTTGCCCAGGGGTCTTAGCACAGTGGGGGTCTCACTGGGATTCGAACACACAACCTCCTGCTCATGAGCCCAGCACCCTCACCACTACCCCTAATCATCTGTTCCAACTTCCCCCAGGTGAGAGGTGTGCGCCTGTGTGCGTGCGTGTGTGCTGAGCCTAAGAGGGTCTGGTGCGCTCTTCAGGGTGTACCCAGCCTTCACCCAGTGTTGGCAAGCCAAACACACACCTCCCTCGCTCACACCCCACAACAACCATATTGGGATAAATAGGTCTGGTGATGGTTATGTAGATATTTTGTGATTTGAATGACAGTTTGCACTCCTCGAGTACTCCTCTTACAAATCATCTTTTCAACACCTTCTGACCAATCAGATCTGATAATTCGGCAGGGCTGTAGTGTAATGATGTTGAACTCCCTCATACACAGAAACGTTAGCTGTGCTATTCGGCGTTTGCTTCTATGAGCAGGTTGTTGGTTCCCACTGTGTGTCATTAATGTCTAATTTTAAAAATGAGCATGTAGAGCTTCATACACAGATTCGCCTGCGTGAGTCGTCGTATCATGATCTTTGAACTTTTGTGAGAAAAGCTGTCTTGTGCTGTACATTAGTCGTGATTTATTTTTCAATAATTTGCTAAATATATACAGCGGTACCTCACCTTACAAAATTAATCCACTCCAGAGCTTTTTTCATAATGCATTTATTTTTATCATAATGCATGCATTTTCCCGTAAGTTGAACCGCATTTTACATGTAAAACGCGCGATTCATTCCAAGGCTCCCGATACTACCCCCTAAACCCTTTAAAAATTATAAAAGCATCCCTTTTAAGACCTCTTTCTGCTTCAATATCGTACCGATGGCAGACTGGTTTGGACATATTCCTTTGTGACATCACTTCTGTAACCGCTTCATCCTAATTAGGGTCGCGGGGAGGCTGGTGCCCATCCCAGCCAACTCAGGGCGAGGGCAGAGTACACCCTGGACAGCTCGCCAGGCCATCACAGGGCGGAAACACGCTGACGGCTTTGCAGCCTACTCTTGTCGAAAATCAGCAATGGTTCTTTTACATACCTCTCACCATAGACAGTGAGAGACATGGCTGGCCTTTGATAACCCAGTTTGCTGCAATGGGGGCACAGTAACAATCTTGTGGAGAGTGGGACTCGAACCCCCAACCTTAGGATCAGCGATCCAGCACTTTTTACCACAGGCCACCATTGCCCTTCTGAAAAGAGAATAATAATAACAACAACAACAATCATCACTTCAGTTCAGTTCATTTTCTGTACCCGCTTAATCCTAACTTGGGTCGTGGGGAGGCTGGCGCCCATCCCAGCCAACTTCGGGCGAGGGCAGAGTACACCCTGGACAGCTCGCCAGGCCATCACAGGGCGGAAACACGCTGACGGCTTTGCAGCCTACTCTTGTTGAAAATCAGCAATAGTTCTTTTACATGCCTCACACCATAGAGAGTGAGAGACATGGCCGGCCTTTGATAACCCAATTAGCTCCACTGGGGGGGACAGTGACAACCTTGTGGAGAGTGGGACTCGAACCCCCAATTGGATCAGCAATCCGGCGCCTTATACCACTAGACCACCACTGCCCCCTTTGTGATATCACTTGAGCCCAGTTCTTCTTCTCACTGTGTGTGTGTGTGTGTGTGTGTGTGTGTGTGTGTGTGTGTATTGACCATGTTTTCTTAGCAGAGTAATAATCTTACAAATGTTTATGGAAGGTTAAAAGCCTGAGTCAAGAAATAAAGCATAAAACAAGAGTAACTCTGTCCTTTACACGGAAAGCATCATGGTGGATTCAGCTCTATAATAGGCGATGGGAGGTAGATGCGTCATTCCTCCTAGGCAATGATGTCCAAGATGGCGTCCCTGTCCAAGATGGCGTTAGGTGGACCTGTCCAAGAAGGCGTTTGAGTGAAGGCAACATGAACGAAAGCTCAGTTGTTAGCCAATGGGAGGCCAGAGGGGTGGGATGTTTGAACGTAATTGATGGGAGAGCAGCTCGTGCATTGTTTGAATGTTTGAATGGCGCGTTTGAATTTTTAAGATGGTGCTTTCATAACGTGAACTTGTTTCGTATCCTGAGACAAAAATTTTAGGAAAATGCTTTTCGTAGCCTGAATTTGTCGTTTGGTGAGATTTTCATAAGGTGAGGTACCACTGTATATAATATTTGTAATTCTTGTGTTCACCTTTTGTATCGTCGTCCAAATATTTTACTTTACTCTTTTGTACCAATATGGTTGTGGTTGTGTTTTTGTTTTGTTTTGGGGGGTTTTTCAGTCTCTGTCAATGTGTTCTGTCTGCAGGAAAGGACCGTCTGTCTGTTATTCTGGGTGTGAGTTCTGAAGAGGCCGGTCATTTTCAGGACAGTTTCCTCCTGAAATATAAAGAGGTGCAAGCTTTTATCCAGTCCACTGTGCAGCAGTGCCACAAATACGGTGGGTTTCTGTCTTGTTATTCTATTGTGTATATATACAGGTGAGGATGAATGCAGGAGAGATTGTATGCTCTGTGGATTGTAGATTTCAGGATGAGTCCGTTTTATTTTCATTTAAAGAGCAGATTTTAAGCAAAGTTGAGCCAAAATGCTGGACCATAAGAAGCACTAAAGGGAAAAAAATGAAAAAAGCCAGAAAATTAAACATTAAAATGAAAAGCTAAGAATAGTTTGCTGAAGGTGTGGTCGATGTATCTGAAGAGTCCTCACGACGGAACACAGGGAGAGCTCTTCAATTCAGCAGCAAAAACCGCGCCTCAGGTGGATAACAGTCATGTACAAAGGAAAACCATTTCAGATTTTTCTCGTGTATTTCTATATATTTCAAGCACTGAAGGTGAGGCAGGTTAGATGAACTCTGTGCACTCAGCTTGCAGAGAAAAAAAATCTGTGTAATGCACGTGTCTTCATACTCATTCAGAGTTTTATTGTACACTACACAGAGATGTGAGGCAATTAAAACCAGATTTTTAGCTCTCGCCACTCGGGAATCTGTAGGATCCATCCGTCTGTCCATCACTCTTTAGTTTCCGGACATTTACTCGCCGGGTGCCAAAGCTGAGGCTTTCAAACTTGGTGTGCTGGCTCACTAATATGAGTGCTAGGATGAGTTTGGTGTGAGTGACCTTGACCTACTTTTCAAGGTCACTGAGGTAAAACTGTATACAGGGATCCCTCGCTACTTTGTGCTTCAGTCTCTGCGGCTTCAGTGCGTCGCTGGTTTTTCAAAAATATTCATTGAAAAATTAAAAAATAAGGAAATTAAGAAAAAATAGGGGGAAAGTTAAGGAAAATGCCACAAAACAAGGCCAATTATGCAAAAAAAAATAAAACCCAAACAAACAAAAACAACCCAACAAAACTGTTTACATTTCTATGTAAGGTGTGTGTGTGTATTTATATTTTATTTACATCTTATGCATTATTTTTGAATGTTTTATTGTTATTATAAGCATTTATAGTGTTGAATACATGTATGTATTTATTGATATTATATACACATGTACGTATATGTCAGTCGGGGGGGGGGTGGGGGCAATCCTGCTTCGCGGAAATCGGTGGTGGCGGAGCGGTCCCCATTAACTGCAGAAAGTGAGGGATCCCTGTATGAGGTTTCCGGATGTTTGCTTGCCACTTGCTGAAACTGGGGCTTTCAAGCTTGCTATGCTTGTTCTATACAGTATTGGCAGATTATGAAATGGTTCTTTCATCAGTAGCATCTGGACCCAGTGGTCTATTTTTATTCTTTGTTTTTCTATTTTAAAGCCTGATAACGATGAAGCTGCCTGCTCCGAGTGACTGTCACAAACTGTGAGTGTCATTTTAATTCAAGCAATACTTACTCAGAGTAATGTCTTTCAGTCCCTCCAGGAATTTGTGCTGTCACCAGCGCATCAGTTCAACCTATCTTTGTGCATTCTGTGTGACCCTGCACTGCCCTTTTAATCAATCACTGCAACTTTCCATCAAATTTGGCCAATCACTGCATTATTCTGCAAGGTTTAATTGTGAACCATATCAACCCATCTACTCTGCCCTCAGAGACATATACACTTGAATATAGGCCAGTCTACAAAGTTTTTCCCTTCTTTTCTTTTATTGTTTATTAATTTATACTATTTATGTATCCATCTATTTATTTACTTATATAATATATATGTATGTGTGTATGTTTGTATACGTATCTATTTTTTCACCCCTACTAATGGTACCTCAAGAGCCTGTAACAGTGAATTTCTCCATTGTGAAATTAATAAAGCTGTATCTTATCATATCTTATAAAAGCCCCTCCCCCAACACAGACAAACTATGAGCCATAGGTTACCATAGGTCACCATTAGTGTGTAGTATTAGTACATACAGGGATCCCTCACTTTCCCTGGTGAATGGGGACTGAGACTTCCCCGACTGCCTATTTCCACGAAGTAGGATTGACCCCGCCTTTGACTAACATACGTACATGTATATGTGTATATAATATCAATAAATACATATTCAACACTATAAATGCTCATAATAACAATTAAAAATTTAAAAATTATGCAAAAGATGGAAATAAAATATAAATACTCACACATACAGACGTGCACGCACTCAGATGCGCACTTCACATAAAAATGTAAGTAGTTTTGTTGAGGGTGGGTTGGGTTGTTTTTTTTGTTTTTGTTTGTTTGGGGGGGTTTCACATAATTGGCCCTGTTTTGCAGCATTTTCTTTAACTTTTCCAGTAATTTTTCCTTAATTTCCTTTTTTTTTTTTTTGATGAATATTTTTGAAAAACCCGCGATGCACTGAAGCCACAGAAACTGAAGCTCGAAGGGGCGAGGGATCACTGTAGTGATAATTTTTCCTACCAACTGACATGAGATTTCAACGAAGTTAAAGACAAATAAGGAAAATAAATCTTTAGACATCTTTTTAAAATGTTAACAGACGGAATTGATGTGTACAGAAAAGACTATTCTCGGGTCTAGTTATCTGAGTAACCCTGCCACCCCTAAACTTCAGCCATGATCTTGGACCTTCGATATGTTACACAGCGTAGACAGAACAAGTAGAGTGGAGAGAGAGAGCGCGATGCAGGTGGAACGATGAAGCCAAACAGAAGATCTTCAGTACCTTTTCGAAGTGGCTGCTCAGTACGTTCAATAAAATGCCAGCCATGCTTCGTATCCAGAAACACCAAACAGACTGTGTATGGATCAATATCCTCAGTGCTCCCAGCAGGAACACTCTGAGGAGATATTCGCATGTTCTGAGATGACTCAACAGAAACAGAACTCGTTCATGACATCGTCAGCAAACTGATACTGTACCTGCAGGGGCAGCCATAACCTAATGGTTAAAGAAGCAGGTTTTTGCAACCTGAAGGTCACAGGCTTGATTCCCAAACCAGCAGGGAAAATGGCAGGTGGAAGGGGGAGTGAAACACGCCTTCCTTTTCTAAAAATTCATAGCTGAAGTAATCTTGAGCAAAGCACGTGCCACCAAACTGCTCTCTGGGCGCTCTATTGTGTGGCAGGCCACTACTCCGAGTGTGTGAGTTCAGTGTGTCTGTATGTGTGTGTGTGTGTGTGTGTGTGTGTGTGTGTGTGTATATATATATATATATACACACACACACACACAGTGATACCTCTGCTCACGAACATAATTGGTTCCCAGAAAGTGTGTGTGAGGCGAAAAGTTCGTCTTCCGAACATTTATTTCCCATAAGAAACCATTAAAATGAGAATAATCCGTTCCCAGGTCCCCATAAAACATAATTTTCTACTAAATAAGCCTTAAAACTACACAAAAATATACCTTATTTTATGTATAATAAATGTGCTATTGTATTGTAATTAAAGAAATAAACTGTACTGTATAATAAAGTCGTTTTATTTACCTTTGTGATGGTAGTTGATGGCGTGATGGAATGGAGTGGGAGGAGGAGGGAGGGAGGGACTTACTGTTTGGAAGGAGAGTTTGGAAACGCCTACTGTTTGGAAACACCCTTAGCCACACACGCACCCTTAATAGCTTCCTTGTTCTTAAGGATGGGAGCAATGGTAGACTTAGCGTACTGGT
This sequence comes from Plotosus lineatus, assembly GCA_024760905.1. Classification (NCBI taxonomy): domain Eukaryota; kingdom Metazoa; phylum Chordata; class Actinopteri; order Siluriformes; family Plotosidae; genus Plotosus; species Plotosus lineatus. The sequence continues at coordinate 26,428,508 of CM045745.1, forward strand.
ACTGGGACGCTGAGTCACACAAACGCACACCTCGTTCGTGTTTTTCAATGATCTCCGCCTGTGGTGGGGTCTTTTTCGGTCCCATAATAGCAAAAGTACACTCAATATGGTCCAAAATGTCTATCAAACACAAACCACTTCCGCACTCAAAGAAAGGGGGTGACGAACTGTGACGCCATGAGCGTGCGTCAGCTTCTCGTGGCCGCCACCGTGGCGCTGTTCGACCGCGTGGTTTGGTTCGTCCGCCGAAAACTAGTTCGTCAGCAGAGACTATATGCTCGCAAATTTAATGTTCTTGAGGCGAAAAGTTCGTGAGCTTAGGCGTTCGTCAGCGGAGGTTTTACTGTATATGTGTGTGTGTGTGTGTATGTGTGTGTGTATATATATGTGTATATATATATATATATATATATATGTATATATATATATATATATATATATCTTTTCCTTTCGGCTTTTCCCTTCAGGGGTCGCCACAGCGAATCATCTGCCTCCATCTCACCCTATCCTTTGCATCTTCTTCTCTTACACCAACGACCTTCATGTCCTCCTTCACCACATCCATGAATCGTCTCTTTGGTCTTCCTCTAGGCCTTTTACCTGGTAGTTCCAGCCTCAGCATCGTATATATATATATATATATATATATATATATATATAGATATATATATATATATATATATATATATATATATATATATATATATATATGTTAGTGAGTGTATGTGAGTGAGTGTATGTGTGTATAAGTGAGTGAGTGTCTGTGTGTGTGTATGTGTGTATGTGTGTGTGTGTGTGTGTGTGTGTGTGTGTGCACGCACACACTTTAGATGGCTTAAGTGCACAGGCAATAATTTCCCTTGCGGAATTAATACAGTGTAGCACAAAAGGTAAAGTCCGTTGGGCTTTTTACACCCGAGCCTAGTGGCTCATCATGCCGCTGCTTATCCCCGGTTTCAATAGCGTGAAGCGACCAGGAGTTCAAGTCCTCCTGGATGTGACCTTCCCGTATATTTTTACTGGTACCCATTTATACTGCTGGGTGAACAGAGGCACGCTTGTATAGCACATAAATAAATAATAAATAAATAAACTGTGTAGTCTTATAGTGGACTTCATGTCAGAACCACAGTGTGAACTCAAAAATGTGAGTGCGAGGGAAGATTTTGTTCCAAGATGGGTTTCTCAATGCAGAATTATAAATCAATCAAAAAATCAACATTCTCCTGACTGATGAACTTAATATTTTTGATGGACTAGCCTAGCATTTCCTTGTCACCTGATCGAAACATAGCTACTGTACAGTATAGAAGATTCTCAAAATACAAACTGAATGAATACTTTTGGTCAGAATGATTTCAGATTCCTTCGAGTTGTGCTGCAGAAAACATGGCAAATCACTGTCAGCGAGCACTGATGATCAATCCTTGCAATGCCGAGGGTTGCCTGGACTCCTGGTGTTACGATCCAGTCGCACAGGGTTAAAGGTCACAGGATGGCTACCAGATCATTTCTGCCAGCCTGATAAAATGTAATCTAAAGTCAGGACAAGACACAGCAGCATTAGCTCTTAAACATCTGGCAACTTTGGCATGTCTGTCTACCTGCTTATCTGTGACCCTCTCCCTTGCTTATGATCACAGTGATGGAGTATAATGACACACAAGAAAATAATTGAGTGTAATTTATTGATTGCAGTGATTTAAGATGTCAATCGGGGAGCATGGCTCTTGTTCCATTGCAAATAAAAAGATCCTTTCCCAGCTCTTCTGTCGTTTAGAGAAAACAGTCACGTCTTCACGTTCAGATTGAAATGACAGTCATGCAGCGGTGAAGTGATGCGCAAGTCCTTCTTCCTCTTTTATCTTTGTGTCAGTACAACTTATAAGCTCATCACTGCTGTATGGATGGCCACTAAAAACCATCTGCTTAGAAACTCATTGATTGAAAGTGTAAAACATCCCAGTTTGGAATGTGCTTAAACCTTAAATGAGTTCACACCGAGAAGTGAAGCAAAATACAGACATGTACCAGCACAGCAGGTCATCTGTGAGAACTTTAACTCGTCTACTACATACAGCAATCCAGCAAAGCTTTCACCAAAACCAGCAGCCGCATTCCTGTGCGTATCACATTATTGCTCATCTGTCTATTGTTGCCATCCTGTATACACACACACTCACGTGTAAGTTAGGTACATTCCTCACACGGCATCAGTGTCCTATTGTGACCTGTTGTGCCTTCCGGGCATCACTGTGCTTCTGGGAAAGAGATTTGTCCAAGTGCAGAGCTGGGAGTCATTTCAGAGGAGGCTTTAGCGGTAATGCCGGGCCTTTGTCCTGTTGGAATGCAGAATGAGGGGATACACAGTGCCGGAGTGGGTGTTGGGTGTGTATGGCTCTGACTAGGTTTGCGTGAGACAAAAATATAAAATTTCGTGTGTGTGTGTGTGTGTGTGTGTGTGTGTGTGTGTGTGTACGTATACGTGTACAGGTTATGTTAAGTCCATAATGGGTCGTCGCCGTTCCCTTCCTCATATCCACTCTACAGACTGGGGCATCAGGACCCAGGCAGAAAGACAAGCTGTAAATTTTGTAGTGCAAGGTATTCTGGCATCATGCACGAGGTTCTTATAAAACACAGTAATGGTTTATTTTTCTTATAGTGAAAGTGTTAGTCCTGTCTCAATTTGATCCTTATGTCATAATAAACAAATATTCGTTTATTTTCTGAACCTCTAAATCCTAATTAGGGTCAAAGCGAGGATGGTGCCCATCTCAGCCAGCTCTGGGTGAGGGTAGAGTACACCTTGGTCTTCATAGGGCTGAAACACACTGCCAACTATGCAGAAAACGGTTGAAGAAAGTCAGCAATGGTTTCATTACATTCCTCTCACCATAGACAGTGAGTGACATGGCTGTCCTTTGATAACCCAGTTAGCAGCACTGTGTGGACAGCAGTTGACAACCCGGTGACGGTGGGGCTTAAATCCCTGACATTGAGATCGATAATCTAGCACCTTACCACCTGGCCACCCATGTCCTAATTAACACAAACTCCAGCTTACTATGACACAGATGCGTAATAGATAGATAACCGTATAAGAAACTGTTAGAACTAACGCAACAAAATATGGAATTAAAGAGTTTGATGGTCAGGAGACACAGTGTAAGACGAAGGTAGCAGTGTCAAAGGCCAAACAGAGGGCATATGATGACTTGTATGCTCGGTTGGACAGTAAGGAGGGAGAAAATGATTTATACAGGTTGGCACAGCAGAGAAATAGAGATGGGAACAACATGCAGCAAGTCAGGGTGATTAAGGACAGAGAGGGAAATGTATTGACTGATGACAGAAGTGTGCTGGGAAGATGGAAAGAGTACTTTGAAGAGCTGATGAATGAAGAAAATGAGAGAGAAAAAAGGAGTAGAAGAGGAGCTCGTTGAGGACCAGGAAGTAGAATAGATTAATAAGGGTGAGGTGAGAAGGGCATTGAAGAGGATGAAGAGTCGAAAGGCAGTTTATCCTGATGACATACCTGTGGAGGTATGGAAGTGTCTCGGAGAGGTAGCAGTAGATTTTCTGACAAGAACATTCAACTAGGTTTTAGAGAGTGAGCAGATGCTGGAGGAATGGAGAAGTGTGCTGGTGCCCATTTTTAAGAACAAGGGAGATGTGCAGAGTTGTGGCAACTACAGAGGAATAAAGTTGATGAGCCATACAATGAAGTTATGGGAAAGAATAGTGGAAGCAAGACTAAAGGCAGAGGTCAGCATTTGTGAACAACAGTTTGGTTTCATGCCAAGAAAGAGCACCACAGATGCAGTGTTTGCTTTGAGGACGTTAATAGAGAAGTACAGAGAAGGTCAGAGGGAGCTGCATTGTGCCTTTGTGGATCTGGAGAAAGCATATGACAGGGTGCCGAGAGAAGAACTGTGGTATTGCATGAGGAAGTCTGGAGTGGCAGAGAAGTATGTTAGAGTGGTGCAGGACATGCATGAGAGATGTAAAACAGTTGTGAGATGTGCTGTCAGCGTGACCGAAGAATTCAAGGTGGAGGTGGAACTGCATCAAGGGTCAGCTCTGAGCCCCTTCTTGTTTGCTATGGTGATGGACAGGCTGACAGATGAGGTTCGACAAGAATCTCCATGGACTATGATGTTTGCAGATGATATTGTGATCTGTAGTGAGAGCAGAGAACAAGTGCAGGAAAATCTAGAGAGGTGGAGGTATGCCCTGGAAATGAGAGGAATGAAGGTTAGCCTCAGTAAGACAGAATACATGTGTGTGAACGACAAGGACCCAAGAGGAACGGTGAGGTTACAGGGAGCAGAGATAAGGAAGGTGGAGGATTTTAAGTACTTAGGCTCAACAATCCAGAGCAATGGAGAGTGTGGAAAAGAGGTAACAAAGCGTGTGCAGGCAGGTTGGAATGGTTGGAGAAAAGTGTCCGGTGTGATGTGGGATACGAAGGTATCGGCAAGAATGAAAGGAAAAGTGTACAAGATAGTGATGAGGCCAGCAATGTTGTATGGTTTAGAAACAGTGGCCCTGGGGAATAGACAGGAGGCAGAGCTGGATGTAACGGAGATGAAAATGTTGAGGTTCTCTCTGGGTGTAACGAGGATGGATAGGATCATGAATGAGGACATCAGAGGGACAGCACATGTGAGATGTTTTGGAGACAAAGTGAGAGATGCTAGATTGAGATGGTTTGGACATGTACAGAGAAGGGATAGTGAGTATGTATATTGGTGGTAGGATGCTGAGGTTGGAACTACCAAGCAGAAGGCCTAGAGGAAGACCAAAGAGAAGATTCATGGATGTGGTGAAGAAGGACATGAAGGTCCTTGAAGTAAGAGAAGAGTATGCAGAGGATAGGGTGAGATGGAGCCAGATGATTTGCTGTGGCGACCCCTGAAGGGAACAGCCGAAAGGAAAAGAAGAAGGAGATGATCAGGATGTTTTTTTTTTCCTTTCAGACTTCAACTTAAACATGATTATCACCTTGTTGTGAGAAGCTGCAGTCAAGTGTTGGAACTGTCCAAGGGTTTCTGGGTGGTTTTCTCTGGAAGAAAGTGGAGAGCAAGGGACTGGCATGTGATGTTAACTTAATGGTGGAACACATGAGCTCGGAGAAGAACATCAACAATTAGTTTATGGCTTTTGACCAGTAAAAAAAAAAAACGAGAAAATGTTTTGACTTAATAATAATAGTAGCAGCTTTTATTGTTTCATGACTGGTTCCTGTAGTACGAAGAGATCAGTTCATATATACCACTAGTACTGAAAAACAAGACAACAGTGATTTACCAAATCAACTCTGCTTCAAAGTGAACCTGAAAAAAAAATTGGAATGGTAGTATTCTGATGGGAAGTGTGTGTGGTGTTTGTGTGTGTGTGTGTGTGTGTGTGTGTGTGTATGTGTATCAGGTTCTGCTGCAGACCTTTGTAAAATGGCCATGATACACATTTGTTCACTCGTGGCCTCATCTACAACTTTCACTGCCAGGTAAATCCATACATACAGAACATCCATCTCCACACACAGTCCATCAGTCTGCTCTTCTTTATATTTGCTCTTTTACTGATCCTCTCATTTAAAGAAAATCAGTTGCTTTAGCATTACACCAGCACTGAACACATCGAATAAACACCTTAGGTGACCGTAGCACGTTTTTATTGGTGCAAAATACCCGGACTTGCCAAGGTCCCACAGAAAGCATGCATTGCACATGCTCGGTGGCCACTGTAACACCATCCACCCATCAAGCCTCTCCTTCCATATATGGTAAATGTCTGTGGGATGGGTCCTTCAATTTAGTCTTATAGGAAAACATTCATTTAGGTAATTAAAAATGTTATTCATGTGGAAACTTTAAGGCATCTCAGTTTTATGAAAACAACCCTTGAGTTGTGCTTCATTTAATTTAGCAAATAAATTAACTCATTTTTTTAATTCTGTGACCAGTTTCCTTTAACTGGCCTTATAATCCCAGACGTAAAGTCGTTCACTAATGAATCCTCTCTGCTTTACCAAAGGGGTAATATCTCAGTCATGTGTGTGTGTGTGTGTGTGTGTGTGTGTGTGTGTGTGTGTGTGTGTGTGTGTGTGTGTGTGTGTGTGTGTGTGTGTGTGTGTGTGTGTGTGTTCGATGGCCTTTTGCATATTGTTCTTTATGTCCAGCTCTCCATCACTTCTTTATGCCATTAGAATCACTGTCTGTTCTCTATATCGATTGTATATAAATGGATATCATGTCAGCTCTTAAATTAGAAGCTGGTGTACGGCTAGCGTTCCTGCTGGCTGGTTGCACTGCACATTTTTCTACTTCCCATCCCCATGTATTTAAACTGTAAAAAGGGTGACTTCCTGTCCCTTTTCTCATCTGTTCCATGTCCCTCCAACTATCCAAATTTTTATATGCTCAAAGTTGTGGATCGATATTATAAAACTCACCCTGGCTTCACTGCTGTGTTACATCAAACTTTATCTCTTTATTAATGAAATACAAAGAAATTTCCTAAAAATATTTAAAGTCCTTGTTTGTATAAGGAGGATTTGAGAGGCTTATCATTTGCACCAGAGAATTGAGCAGTGTTCCCCCAAAAATAAAAAAAAAACACCCTGTTTGTGCTATGTTTCTGCACATGATTCAGCTTCAAGAAACTCCCCAATGCGTAGACGTTGGTTACAAATCCTCCAAAACATCATCAGGAAAAAAACATTCATTACTACAAGCTGTAATGGAAATAGACTAAAGCCCTCTGCCCACTTATACACAGTCAATGTTCTCTACCCGTCCTTCCCTTTGACACATCATTGGATCTTTTTTCTCTTCCAGCTCTTCTTTACCTCCCTCAGACTCCATGTCAAGATCTATTAAAACATTTTACAGAGACAAGCTTTTAGAAACGCACTCTCCCTGCTGATCTAATAATAGCTATGGTTACAATCTAGACAGCGACTACAATTCACTTACAGGATATCTGTCTTTTATTTCATCTTGAAGTGTGGTATATTCAGGACTTAAGGGCACACTCAGTAGAAATGACCATATCGAAGTCTGATTTTGAGATATGAAGCTTGTGGAAAGCATATATGGAAGTGTAGATATACCAGCGTGTGTGATCATGTGCTCAGGTTGCTGGCTCAGATCCATGACGAGCTACTGTTTGAGGTGGAGGACTCGCAGGTGGAAGAGTTTGCAGGTAAAAAAAAAGTGCTCCTTACTGATCAAATCTAGCAAGTCTTTCTGGATCCTTTCATGTTGATGGGAACATGTCTGTACGTACTTTGAAACAGTGCTAGTGAAGAAGACAATGGAGTCACTTCAGCATATCAGTTGTCTTGGAGTTGTTCTTACAGTGAGTAACTGGAATAGTCTTGTCAGTACATTTTATTTTTCCTCTTCATCACTTGATCCTCGATGTGGAACAGCCAGTTAGCTTAATGTGAATGCCTTTGGACTGTGGGAGGAAACTGGAGTGCCCAGAGGAAACCCACACGAGCACAGATCAAAGGCATGCATATTTAATTGGTGTATACACTAAGCTGTAATATATACTAGTATATCACAGTAGAGATGGCTATTCAGTAGAATTGGCAATTCTCCTAGTAGAGATACCAATCACAATCTCCCCTAGGAGAGATGCCAATCACAATCTCAACTGGGAAAATAGCCAATTCTACAAGTAGAGATTGCAATTGGCATCTCCCCTAGGACAATTTCCAGTTCTCTTGGGACAACTGTGTTTATAAATGGGTGCTACGAACATTAAAACAGACTGCAGACAAGCAAATTGATATGTAATTAGAAAACTGTAATTGCAACCTGCAAGCAGGATTTAGATTTAAAAATGTGAAGTGTATAGTTGTTTAATATTATGTTCTTATATAGATGCTATGAACAAAATATCTGGTCTTGTCATTTATATTTGTCCACTATTATTGAATTCTGTAAATTTGATATGTTAAATAAAATTACAGTGGACCCTCGGAATCCGAACGCTCTAGAGACTGAACAAATGGGAATGTGAACAAAAAAGTCGTGACTTTTATCGTCCCGGAAACAAAATAAAAACTGGAATTCGAACTCGAGAAACGTGCGAGAAAAGACGAGACCAAAAGGGAGGAAAAGTGCACAACTTCCAGAAGTTATCGATACTATGTATGTTCTGGGGAAGTCTGGAAGTTGTTGATACTATGTAATGTCTGTTTGGGCTTTTACACCCAAGCCTAGTTTCTCATCAGGCCGGTGCTTTATGTAACACCCTAATAAGCTGTCCTGGGGAAGTCTGGAAGTTGTTGATACTATGTATCACCCTAAAAGCTATCCTGGGGAAGTCTGGAAGTTGTTGATACAGTACTAAAGCTAGCGCTAAAGCACTAAAGCTATCTAATCACTCACGCCATATACCACCTCCAGCAGCAAATACGATTTAGAGTACCGAACAGAAAACCCACAGATCGGCTTACAAGCATAACTGCCTAAACGAAGCTGAAGAGGATGTTCGTATGTATGTAAGCTAAGCTAAAGCGTTAGCAGTGCTGTGAACACCTTTAACGATGAGGTTATGAGCCACTTCCATAAGGTTTTGAAAATAAGGCAGAATCAAGCCACATTGGAAATGTTCTTCAAGGAAAGAAAATCATCCATGCAAAGTGGTAGCAAGAGGAAAAAACACCTTTGGCTGATTTACCTGGAGCTGTTACTGGAAGATAAACCTCTGCCTTCTCTCCCACTGTTATGGAAGGGAAACCTCCGCTTCTCTCCCTCTCCAACAATTACGTATGCCAACTGCTCACCACCACAAAGGTTAAAATTCTTATCTTTATTGTTCTTATGCTTTAGGTATGAGAGATGTAAGACAGTGGTGAGGTGTGCTGTCGGTGTGACCGACGAATTCAAGGTGGAGGTGGGACTGCATCAAGGGTCAGCTCTGAGCCCCTTCTTGTTTGCTATGGTGATGGACAGGCTGACAGACGAGGTGAGACAAGAATCTCCATGGACTATGATGTTTGCAGATGACATCGTGATCTGCAGTGAGAGCAGAGAACAAGTGCAGGAAAATCTAGAGAGGTGGAGGTATGCCCTGGAAAGGAGAGGAATGAAAGTTAGCCTCAGAAAATCAGAATACATTTGTGTGAATGAGAAGGACCCAGGAGGAACGGTGATGTTACAGGGAGCAGAGATAACGAAGGTGGAGGATTTTAAGAACTTAGGGTCAACAATCCAGAGCAATGGAGAGTGTGGAAAAGAGGTGAAGAAGCATGTGCAGGCAGGCTGGAATGGTTGGAGAAAAGTGTCCGGTGTGATGTGCGATAGGAGAGCGTCAGCAAGAATGAAGGGAAAAGTGTTCAAGACGATGGTAAGGCCAGCGATGTTGTATGGCTTAGAAACAGTGGCGCTGAGGAAAAGGCAGGAGGCAGAGCTGGAGGTAGCGGAGATGAAAATGTTGAGGTTCTCTCTGGGAGTAACGAGGATGGATAGGATCAGAAATGAGTACATCAGAGGGACAGCCCATGTAAGATGTTTTGGAGACAAAGTCAGAGAGGCTAGATTGAGATGGTTTGGACATGTACAGAGGAGGGATAGTGAGTATATTGGCAGTAGGATGCTGAGGTTGGAACTACTAGGCAGAAGGCCTCGAGGAAGACCAAAGAAGAGCTTTATGGATGTGGTGAAGGAAGACATGAAGGTCGTTGGAGTCAGAAAAGAAGATGCAGAGGACAGGGTGAGATGGAGGCGGATGATTTGCTGTGGCGACCCCTGAAGGGAGCAGCCGAAAGTAAAAGAAGAAGAAGATTGTTCTTATGCTTTAATTTTTCTGTGGTTTTAATTTTAGTGTTTTATGGTCTCAGAAAAGAGTTGCCCGTTGAAATGTGCATTGAAGAGGGGCGTGGCTCTAACACACTCGTCTATAAAAACGTGTTGTGCTTTATTGTTCACAGGTATCTAGTGATCTAGTTATTGTTTCTAATGCTCTAGTGCCCGGGCACGAGTGCCTTCCCTGTGAACAATAAAGCACAGCCGTTTTTATAGATGAAACGGGGCAATCGTAGTCACTGAGAGATTCAGAGAAACACGGAAATCAAACTAAACCTTGAACTGCTTGAGCACAGAGCTGAGAGATCAAGGGGGACAGTCTTCTAGCATCGGGAAGAGCGCTGCTAGTCTGTATAGCCTGTGATTAAATGGTAATGATTAAATGTGTGTGCGTGTGTGTGCTTAGCACTCCATCCCACGTGTTCGAACCACGCCCTTCACCAAAGCGCAACTCTTTTCTGAGAGACCATAACACAAATAAAAACCACAGAAAAGTTAAAAAGTCTCTCACAACACAAACCATAACATAGTATACTGTATTCAATAATTTTTTCACTTAATTTGGGGACCTATGGTACGAGTTACGGTACTGTTAACTTCTGTTCAACAGACGACGGAACGGATTAAGACCATTTACATTATTTGTAATGTGAAAAGCGGATTGGGAATCCGAACAAATCGGAATCCGAGCAGCCGTCTGGAACGGATTAAGTTCAAGTACCGAGGCTCCACTGTATTGTTACTAGGGATGCTTTTCATATTTTAAGAGTTCCCTTTTATACAGATTTCAATTGCCATCTCTCCTAGGAGAATTGCCAATTCTCCTAGGTGAAATAGCAACTGAGATTGTATTTAGTTAGGATTTCAATCTCCCCTAGGGGAGATGCCAATTGCGATTGGCATCTCTCCTAGGGGAGATTGCGATTTGCATCGATTAGGAGAATTGCCAATTCTACTGAATTGCCATCTCAACTGTGACTTATACACTGAAAAGGCTTAAACTGGCATCTATTTTCTGAATCACTTAATCTATTTTGGGTCATGGTGACGCTAACACCTATTCCAATCCACACTGGGCAAAGGTGGAGTACACCCTGAAAAACACGCCACTTCATTGCAGGGCCGTCAAACTCACTCTTGTTCACACTCAGGACTACAGGCAATTTGGAACATCCAGTTAGCCTAGTGTGCCTATTTCTGGACTGTAGGAAGAAACTGGAGTACCCAGAGGAAACTCATGCAAGCACGGGAAGGACATACAACCTCCACATAGAAAGTAGCCTTTACCGAACATGGGACATAAATCCAGAACCTTCCTGTGAGTCAGATGTGTTCGCCACTACGAACTACTATGTGTCGCCCTGTGTACATCAGTCTTCCTATTTTTATTCAATGAATAAATGTCTCTGAATGTGCTGACTGATTAAGCTCACTAACGCACAATTGTACACAAATAATATCTCACAGCAATTGTTTCAGTAATCAGTCAATGAGCCAGCAATTTATCACCTTTTTAACTATTGAGGTGTGTGTGTGTGTGTGTGTGTGTGTGTGTGTGTGTGTGTGTGCGCGCGCGCGCATGCTGATAGGTCAATGCTTGCTGCAGTAAACAGTGATTAGTAAACATTGGCGTGTTGATTTGATGTCTGTGTGCAGGTTCCTCTGAAGGTCTGTGTGTCCACCGGACGCTCGTGGGGCTCTATGTGTGAAGTCGATCTCCCCCATGCTACTTCCCCACACACCTCTGCCGTTTGAGCACACTCCGAGCTTCCTCTGTGCCAATCGTGATTCTGTGCAGAGCTCTTCGCCTCTTGTTCTTTTCCTGGATCCTTTGCTGCCTTATTGTGTTACACGTTTTCAGGCGCTCATTTCTGCACATCTTTTTTAGGTCTCTCTCTCTCTCTCGCTCACTATTTCTCTCTTGTTCCCTCGCGCTCTCTCTCTCTTGCTTGCTCTCTCTCTCGCTTTCTCTCACTCTCTCTCCCTCTTTGTATTTTTCTGCCCCTCTTTTTTCCTTCTCTCTCTCCCAGTCTTTCTCAGAGCTGAAACCCATCGCCATGGTAACTGGGCTGCTGCAGCTCCCGCTTCTTGTTCCTCACTTGGCGTATCCGGGGGCAACCGTAGGCGCCTAGACTGGATTGCGCCAGTTTTGTCTCTTTCTCTTCCTTCAGGCGTTTGTCTCTTTTCAGTGCCACTCGTCCGTTTTTGTTCTGCACTCTGTCCTCTATCCCTCTCGTAATTCTCATTTTTCATCTTCATCTTTTCATGAAGCTTTTCTACTTTTCCACAAATTCCATTGTTTTTTCATGATTTTTAGCAGTTGTTAAATATTTTGTTTATATTTAACAGTTCTGATTTCAACCAAATGCAACTTTGGTGAAAATGTTAGTGCTTAAATCCCTGTTGTATTCCCTTTCTGTCACTGCAGTGCTTAATGTTTGCTGTATTGAGGTTGTTAGCAAAGTGGAAGATGAAAGCAAGAGCACTGCGTTAGCAGGGGATCTGCTCTGTTAGATAATGCTGCATTCAATAAACTATCTCGGTTTAAGCTGCTTTCTCAATATCTGATTAAGACATGAACCCAGAGCCTCTTCCTGTTTCATTTTAAAATTATAATACTGCTGTCCTGTCCTCCTCGCAGTGTCCCAGTTTCCCAGTCTGGCAACATTGTTGTGTCCCTAAAGTTGTATTCAGTAAAGCCCCTACACACAAGCACCCATTCATGCAGATGCATGTCATAAGCGTCTCTCAGGAGCCTGCTCCACTGAACCCTGTAACATTTTGAGGTTTATACTCGTTGCTAGTATACGGTAGGTTCCTGATGTCATATGTTCTGATTATAAAAGGTAAGGTCAAACACAGGGTGTCCCAGTTGTCTCAATATATGTGGGGAAATTACCACTTTCTGAAAAATATATTCACACAGCTATTATTTAAAGGAATGAATAGTTAAGACAATCTGAATGCCAGATGTGTTAATTTATGTTCATAATGCATAAGACAGATGTTTCCATATGTGTGCTTATGAAGCAGTGGAAGTTATGTAACGGATGGTCTGGGGGGGGGGGGGGGGGGGGAAGGGTAAGTTCCCCTCATGTAAGGAGACTTTTGGAAGCCCCTGTAGATAATAATGTGCCTCTGTATAATCATTTTATCGTCATTATAAACACATTGAGAAATTCCACATGGTTATCCAGATACATCTGGAACTCTGTAGCAATGCATATACAGTGAGTTTGTTGTAATTATACTTGATGATGATGATGATGATGATGATGTGAACAAGAGGAAAAAACTACAGAAGCAAACAAGATTAATTGTTTTAATTAATACAATATGTACAGCCATTTCTTTTGTAATGCAGGATCTCCTTTCTTTACATCTTTACAATGCTTGTATTTGTTAAGCAAACCAAAAAAAAGTAGTTACAGCAGGTGAAAAAAGAACACATTGAAAAAAACAAACAACATCTATATAAACCGAGGCATCTTCATAATGACAGACCCTGAAGGATCCAAGTGATCACTGCAGCCACACACAGGTATGAAGCACAGTGTTTTCCCATCATACCCTAAAGTTTCTTTTTCTTCTTTTCTTTTTTTTAACCTATTACCAGGCCTGCCTAATGGCAAATTTACCACACCTACCAAGCACACACACTCACACACCTGCCCCTGTGTTTTTTTGTCCAGGTGACCTGCTCCCTTGAGTGCTTGCATATAATTTTATCTGCTGTGCTTTAAGTGGGCTTGTTTCCATAGTGACTGTCAGGCAGGAACTGGACCAAAAAAGATCATCATCCACATGTTCCCGGCGCTGATGCCTAGAGGATTTTCGAGCATTCCCTGCGAACCAGTACAGGTACAAAACACTGTTTAAAGCACCACTCAAATCACACAATACTGAAAATTCTGACGGCTTCTGTTAGCTGTAAGGGGATTCTCATAAAACACCATGACTTTGCTCCAGGTTGCTACAGCGGTACCGGTTTACTGAGAGCATCAAAGGCCAAAACGTGTTGGGTACCGAGGAGATGTCCGTCTCTCTGAAAGCTGTTCTGACTTCAGTGTGTGCTGTTGGTTGGAAAAATACAATTGTGTCTCAGTTTGCAGGTCAGTGTTTTTGTAAACATCCAAAGATATCATTTCTATTATAAAAGGATCACAAAATATCCCTATTTACAGTAAATTACACTTTACAACTTTACACTTAACAAAATGCTTTTAAAAGAAAAATAAAACATAACATCTTTGTTCTTGATAAAAATCAGTCTTCGGCGCTGTTAAACTGTGCATCGTTTGGGTAATATTGTTGCTACTGTTCAACACTCAAGATCTTGATAAGTTCACTTCTCTGTAGCTTTCAGTGCGGAAAGAGACTTTGTTGAGATTTTGATGATCAAACAGAGATTAGGATCTGGAACAGCTTTCAGAGGGCGTGTAGCATCCCTCTGTACAGTGGACTCGAGTGGGCACGTCTTTCCACGGGCCATCAAACTGTACAACACACTACAGTATTTAGTAGGTTATCATCATTCATCTTCACATTTGGGGGAAAAAAAACACGATGACAAAAGAAAGGGAGAGAATCAGTTTCGAGTCAGGCCTCATAATCTCTCAACCTGCCAGTGGTCCTGCGCACCATCAATACAGCATTCAGGCTAGAAAATAAATGCAGTGTTTCTACTTTGAATTCCTTTTTTTTCTCTTTTTTTTCCCCACATATGCATTTTATTGCTCGGTTCGATGGCACGAGGGCACGAGGGCTTGATCTCCAAATGATTTGTAAGTGTTAAGAACACAAAATAAAATACAGTAAAAGCCACCTTTGGCAAATTCAGCCTTATGAAAAAAAAAAACTTTTCTCATGAATACATTTTTGATTTATCATACATTGCATATGGTACACACTTGCTATTACCAAAAAAAAGGAAAGCAGTAAATAGAACCTTAAAATAAATTCAGAAAAATAAAAATACAATTTGATACAAGTGCTTCTGCATTCTTGGCATCACCAGCCTTTTTTTTTTCTTTTTTTCCTTTTTTTTTTCTTTTTTTTTTTTTTTTTTTTTTTAAGTAGATGTGCCTCCGCACTTCCAGCCACAGCAAAGAGAGTGAGTGTTCTTAACCAGAAGAGTAAAAACAGGGGCGGTAGGAAGGGGATCCAGCCTTAGCTTGTACCAAAAATCCCTCCAGGGGGCCATACTGTGGAAGCAGGACCCTCAAGACTTTCTTCTGCCATGAATCCTCCCCCCATCCTCATAAAAGTGGAACATTCCTGTAGCAGCCATCTTCTTATGCAGGTCACAGGTTTTCTGAATGCTTTGCATTATCAGTCATTTCCAGACACCAGAGAGTTATGTACAAAAGACACATTTGAATGCTGAAGAGTGGGGGGAGGGGAGCATCTTAAGAAATGAACATGTGTGATTTGTATAATAATTGATAACGAACTCTAGGAATTCCCTCAGCTTCGTATACAAAAGCTTTCCACAACTTCCATCCATCCATCCTTCCATCCATCCATCCATCCATCCTCTCAACCTTTTCCTATAAGAGTTCTCTCATAATCCTTCAATCCGAGCAGCATGCAAACATTCTCATCCAAGTACACACACAAACAAGATGAATTATTTACCCTTTCACATGTGCAAGAATCTCCTGCCAAACACACGAACACGTTTAAGGACTTTTCACCAAGTTGTACATGAAGCACTCGTTCACTCTGCTGTTGGATTTTTTTTTTCCACTTTAACTTTTGTGCTATCACATGGCTGACAAATTAGACCAGCAGTAAAGCTGAATTTAATATACTTTATCCTGGATCTGCCCAAAAGCATATACATTACAACCTGCCTTGTACATTCAGTCATCCATGTCTGCCAACATCGTCCTGGACACGTAATTAATAATAAATAAACACTGATATCTCAGGCAAACTGATGTGTGTGCAGCAAGTATGATCTTTAGTCAACATCTACATTCTCTTCGTGAGTGAGTGTGGTAAAGTAAAAATAAAGCAAGTAAAGCCAAATTTAGCTTGAAATCACATCCTGATATTTCACAATTATTCACAGAAGTGAGGTGGATATCATTCAATATTCAAAAACATCAAATGAGTTTGAGGTGAATAATTGTTTAGTGTAGTGTATACTACATGGGACCATGAGACAAAAAGCACTAAAAATTTTTATATATATACTGTATACGTATACTGTGTGTGTGTATGTGTATGTATATATATATGTGTGTATGTATATATATATATATATATATATATATATATATATAATATACACGTATACTGTATGTACTATATACATACATATATAATATACACATATACTGTATGTGTGTGTGTGTGTATGTATATATATATATATATATATATATATATATAAATTTTTAATCATGACAAATGCAGGTGAGCTCAGTGAACAACCTCTAATTTTTATAGTTTTTTTTATAGTTTATTTTTAGATATTTTAACCATGACAACGGCAGGTGAGATAAGCTCTGCACCCTCTGAGTAAACACATCTGTCTAGTTATACACGGACAACAAAAGTAAACTGTGCGCCATAAAGATTCTTTAGTACAAAGTACATTGAAAAACTATTTTTTTTAATAATTGTCAGCACGTGCTCCACGTGATCATTAAAAACCGTGAATGTCCGTTGTGTTTGATTCAATCATTACTCATTTCATTTTTGTCTTGTTTCCTTTTTAAATCATCTCAAGATGCAGACCAATCAGATCGCGCCATTCCCATGTAGTATACAGTATGCTAATTTAATAATGGAGCTACATGTAAGTTTTATTTAATGTTTCTCACCATCATCCTTTGTACGAGGATACATGCATCATATTACTCTGAGTGAAATTAGTTGTTTGTAGTTGGGTTAATTCTAAATATTTTCTACAGTTATTCACCAGGCTGTTATTAGTACCAATCCTTCACTCATTCACTTTTTTATTTTTAATTATTGTGTGTGTAATTTTACATGCAGCTCCTTTATGGGGATTTTCTAACTTAATCTTATCAGCAGCTGTTCTGTCTGTGTATCACACACTAGTCCAATTTCTCTTTTTAGTTTTTTTTTTTTTTGGTTATCTAAGTTAAACCAATTCATCACAGTGCTGAGAGTCCGTGTTTTCTGTATCTGCTATGTATACTGTCACGGTTTAATGAATGTGTTTAAATAGTTTAGTTTTTAACAAGCTCTGGCCTTCATTTGGTGATTTATATTTTTCATCTCGACTGATTTCCTCAAACAGGTTGTACTGGTGTTTAGCGTAACAATCTCTTTTCATGTCTTGTTATAGAATACGTAATGCTGCATTAAACTGGGTGGTTTTTCTGGGCTTCTTACAGTAAATAGGAGGATATTCACCACCCCAGCAGTAAAAGGTAAAAACTAATTTAAAATATTCATGATAAGCAACATTAACAAAAAAAAAATTTTTTTTTTAATTAAATAAAATAGGACTCCACTGTTAAGACATAAGTTTTGATAGACCATGTTTTCTTAAACATTTTTCATTCAAAGTCATGTTTCATGCAAAACAGTAATTTCTTTTAACAAAGACACACATTGTTATATGTTCGGCTAAAAAAGAAGCTTGTTCTACATATTTACTTTTTTTGTTGTTGTTTAAACAGTTACATCAGGGCAGGCACCGTACGTACGAACCAGGTACAGAGGCATGCCACATATTTGCATTGCTTTTGCATTCTACTTTTGGTAGCTGTGATGTCATTGAACCAGTGAGTCGATAGGTATAGATCTTATGTCATACTCTTTAATATTTTGAATGATCAATCCATCATCTATGAGTTACTTAACCACATGATGCAGGCTGCTACCATAACATCACAGAAGGGGTTTTTAGGAGTCGTACAAGCTCGAATGGAGATAGAAGCAGCGCAACAAGGCTCAGTGGCGCATGCAGAGATGGGAGGGCGGGGGCTGAATGACTGGGGTTAAGATGTGGGAGGGCCTGGCCCAGGGCTGCAGTCAGATTCATAAATGGGGGGAAAAGTCAAGGAAAATTGGTAAGGGGGGTTTGTTTAGTTTTTTTGTTTTGTTTGGTGATTGTTTTTTTGTTGTTTTTTATAGATTTTTTTTTTTTTTTTTTTTTTTTTGCACTACGTTAGTTTTAATCACATTTAGTTTCTTTGCTTTATACAAGAATAGTTCACAAATGAGGCTCATTGTGGCTTGTATCTCTCCCATTGCTGGTACTTTTACAGGAGAATGGATATGGTGAGAGATTTTCGGTTATATCTGTCAAAGAAATGTATTCAAATCGTTCACATTTATACAGTCCACATATTTATTTTTTGTAAAATATAAAGCTTTATATATTCAAGGATTGCGCAGTCAATTTCTCAAATCCAGATTTGTGCTCAGATTTATGTCTGGCCATCCAATCCAATGTGGTGTAGAGATAATAGACACGTGTTCTATTTATTTCTACTGCAGTAGTATCAGTGCATCGTTTAAACTCACTAATAATTGAATGGAAACGACCAAATTGAAACGAGAGTTCTTTACGTGAACGTCAAATTTCACTGACTGCAAATTCACGTCTTGATAATCCACGTCCAATTCATTCCAAATTATAGAAGTATGTATTTTAGTAATATTAAGACATAACAACATAGATTGTATATAGAAATACAATCTGTGCAACATCTGATCGGTTCCAGCAACACAAAAGGAACCATTCAGTGACTGGCCTGTAACTTAAAAAAAAAAAAAAAAAAAAAAGAAAAAAAACAAAGAGAAACAGAGTTCGAGGCGAAATATTAGTTACTATATTGATGTATCCTCCGACTCCTCCCTGTAATAAAATCACCACTCACACATCAACTCCAAGTTAAACTGTGCAGGATTAACTAGGAGGTCGTTCACCGAGTGCTGACGTCACTGTATTTCTCATGCTGTTCTTAAGTCATCGAAAAACGTGCTGTGCTTTAGTATCATTAGCTCGACTGGCAGGATCACCAGCGTCTCCTTTTTTATTATGATGCATTTGTGCACCTTTAGCAGAGGAGTGTGACATCGGAAGAGAATCTGAACCCTATCCCTTCTCCCTTCCCCTGTACACCCCTGGATTCATTCTGCCATCTGTGACTCAAGTCAGTGCTAGCGATTGGCTCAGCCCTTACAACACAGATTTAAAAGGGTCTGACACACTGACCTGTTGGATTGGACTGTGATTGGACATTTTACTCTGAATAAGAGGAGGGTTGAGTTATTAGTTATTGTGTGTGGGTATACATGAACTAACTTAGTGGTTCAGTTGATGTTTTAAAAATGATTCAGGTAAAATGTTAAAAGAAACTATGAAAGTCAAAGAATTAATAGAAATAGTGGTTAAAATTAAAAAAAAAAAAAAAAATTGTGGTAGAAAAAAATAATATTAAAGAGGTGGCTTGGGTTTGTGATTTAAGGGTTACAGTCGGTGTTCATACTCTCATGCGCTTTCTTACGTCCACTCGATCACTCATGCTTTCATTCACTCTCTCGCTCTCTATCTTGCTCTCACTCTTCGTGAAGCTGTAGCCGGTAGCGGCTGTAGCGGATCTGAAAGAAGAGCCGTTCCATCAGTGAGCGGCTCATCCCAGGAAGAGTGTAGTCATCAGTCTCTCCCACCTTTTCAAACCCCAATGATTCGTAGAGCTTGTGGGCGGCCATCTTGACTGCTGTCGTCCCCAGCACCACGGCTGAGTAGTTGTTAAGCATCGCGAACTCGAGGACCCGCCGTCCTAGTGCCTTGGCGATGCCTTTCCCACGGAAACGTGAGTCCACAGACATGCGCCGGAGTTCCACCGTGTTGTCTTCTTCTTGCCCCTGTGCTGCAACGATGCCCACCACCTGACTGTCCAGCACTGCCACCCAGAAACAAGAACCTGCACAAACACAAGCGGAAAAAAACTCAACACAAGATATGTTCGAAGTGCTTGCATGCACACGAATCGTTGTACCTAGTCTATGACCATGTAGTATCAGTTACTCCATGATGTCATAAAGTTCCCTGAACATATCAGGCTATATATTATTCTCCAGCAGTCGTACCAGCAGAACTGTAGCGTCGTGAAAGACTACAGCACTCTTCTGCTCTAATGAAATTCAATAAGCCTGTCAGAGGATGGTTCGCATGGACGACACTGTATTCTGAACTCATCTATGAGGAGCTTTGAAATGTAAATGTCACGAGTGCTATTCAGACACGATAAGATAACCAGACCCAGCGTAGGTCTATCATATGAAGTACATCGCTGCAAGAGCCAGGATTGATTTATACTGGCTGACTGGTTTCTTTATGAACCACAAGACCTGGACGTGACATCACATTAATGATTATTTAAACAGGCTCTGCGACGGCCTGGCGCGATGCCCAGGGCGTACCTAACCCTCACCCAGAGTCGGCTAATATGGGCTCCATCCTCCTCGCAACCCTAACTAGGATAAAGCTGCTTAGAAAATGACTGAACGAATGATTACATGCAAAATGCTCGTTTTATTATCAACTGAATATTTTGCACTTTTGCTGTACTATCAGCGCTTGTGGCGATCCGCGTGAATCATTAGCATATAGCATGACTATGTCATGTGTGTAGCTGTTGTCTGAGCTAAAGATTAATTTACCCAAAATCACCGGGGTGACTTCTCTAACAGATTCTTTAAACACTTCCCATCACTTATTATTCCACAACTCTGCCCAAAAACATGATTAAAATGTACTTTTTTGGTGCTGTGTGTGTGTGTGTGTGTGTGTGTGTGTGTGTGTGAATATGGATGCACTGTATATATGGTTGTAATATGTATGCATATATATTCACATCCACTCGCACTTACACCTTGCGGCATTTAGCGTGATGGCTAATAACAGCTAATTAACATAATGCACATGTCTTTGCACTGTAGGACAAAACCGGAGTCCTCCGAGGAAGCCCAGGAAAGCATGAGGAGAACATGCACACCACACAGAAACACCGTCGCGAAGCATAGGAGTCAAACCCAGGAGGTTTTTTTCTGTTAGGCAGCCATGCTAACCGCTACGTCATCATGTCACGCGTATTAGGAGAGGTTAATTCTAACTTTATGAAAATCACAGTGTATTATTTCTGGAGGGAAACCCATGCAAGCAGGGGAGAGCATGCAAATCATACGCAGACGACACCCAAGTCTGGGAATAGAAACCAGGACCTTGCTGTGAGGTTGGTGTGTTAAACACTACGCCACCGTTGAAGCCCCTTAAATCTCTCTTCAGTTAAAATAAAACCTAAAAATATCCTTCATTACATCACCTTTCTGAGAATACAGGAATGGAGTAAAGAGGGGAGGAGGGAAATCTTCACCAGCAGCACTAAAAACTTTTGCAAACATCATTATGATAATCCGGTGGATCACTAGTGGCGGACCAGATGCATGAAATTCTAATCCAGCTTTATTGAAAATAAAAAGACAAATAAAGATGTCAGTAATCTGTCTTTTTAAATGAGCTCACACTACATTCTGTATGTAATGAGAGAATCTCGGTCCCAGGAGATTCAATTAGTGCGGGCTACATGTGCAGATGCACAGAGGCCCAGCTGTTTCTATTATGTCTGTGTCCACTAACAGATCTCCGAGTGCAGGGATTAAACCAGACAGGAGGTGCTGAACATGCCTGTCACCTCCGTGATAAAGGAGACAGTATGCAGAGTTTGGACCTCGTGTCAGAACTGAAGCCATGCCCGCCATCTGCTTTATGTGAATCCATGCCAAGAAAACGGTATCTCTGAGCCGAGTGTTTATTTCGAGCTGTTATGCTGCGTGTATTTACCCACGACATGCTCGTGCTGAAAGCAGGCGGTGAAGACTTGCGTGATAGATGCAGTGAAGGTGGATGGGAACATCAGTAATGAAGTAAAGATCTTACTGGAACTCGAGTGAACAGTGTGAGTGTGGAACTGATACTGTGCATCCGGAGAGCGCGGGGGGGGGCGACCAGTCGGTGGTCAAAATTGTATGTAAACAAACCTAAACAGTTTAAAACCTATTGTCGTGTAATTATAAGACTTTTTAAAGCTAATTTATAAACAGTGCTGCTTGTAATGCAGATTTATGATTTTTTTTTTTTTTTTTTTTTTTTTTTTTTTTTTTCTCCACTCAGCAGGCTGGTTGGGGATATTTTTATAAATCAAAGATCACAATTAACATGCATTTATAATTTATATTGATTGCTAATGTACACTGTGCATACTGCAACATGCTGCATCTCTGCAGTCTTTTAGGCACCTCCCCCCATGTGGGTGGGCCCCGGGGAGCAAGATTGTGTGTTCGTATGGATCGGATGAGCCTGTCACGTTCGCTCCTGTCTAGCCAAGTCAGCACTTCCACGCTGTCAAACCACACACACCCACGTGTACATAATACTGTACCTAATACTCTACATACAGCAGCAGTGTGGCGTGTAGTTTTATGCAACCGTACAGCCCTCTACAATCTCAGACACACCTTTACTTACAGAAACCACAACAGGCCTGGATTATATCTCGCTCTGATATATTATGCACATAATAGAATCCTCCTTCATTCGTGATGCTGCATCTCTCGCTCATCTCACACACCCACCTGCACACGCACACACTTCCAGTGTTAGTTGGTGTGGAAGTGGTGTGTCCAATAATTGAAACTCGGAAAGTATTCATATCTGTGAACTGGAGTGCATATTACAGTTCTTTTTTTCCCTGCTAAACACACACACACACACACACACACACACACACAGATCTAGACAGATGTATTTATTTGTGAGGCGATCTGTCCACAATAACTAAAGACGATATTTTGATAAAATGCCAAACAGTAATATGTTCTCTTGGTGTGTGTGTGTGTGTGTGTGTGTGTGTGTACACACATACAGTATATAATTTCTTTTGGATGTGTGTATGTCTGTGTCCTGGAGGTTGTATCAAGAGCCTACTCTTCCTCTATAGGTCACCTGACCCATAAAAATAAAATAAAGCATACACACGTGTAATCGCTGTGCAGTTATTCCATATTAAGAGCAAATGCTTTTAAACATGTGTTTTTAGGCTTTTTAATTTGCTATCATTTTTCAACTCTTTACTATAAATCAAAAAGGAATCAATAAATATACACTGCCTGTCCAAAAAAAGTTGCACAAAAACGTGTAATATTTTCTTGTTGAGCCTTTAGGCTGGACTATAGCGTGTAATCTCCATGGCATTGTTGCTCCAGTTGGTCGGGTCGAGGCTCAGCAACATTAATGTGGCAATAAAAGGAAGCCGTCGATGATCTGAATGAACAGGTTATCACATCAATGAACCTTTTCTTCCCTGATGGCACGGATATAAAATTGGGCTGAAATAAAGAGAGAGGGGTTCAGGGAGCATGAGGAATCATTCTCTCATATGTATTGGCACCCCAAAGTCCTGACCTTAACCCTATTGATTGTTTTCGGGATGTGCCGGAGAAGACTTTATGGAGTGGTTCAAATTTTTCAAGACGCCAGTGAGAAATAAATGCTGTGTTACTTCAGTGTGTGGAAAAGATTATATGCTATAGGGGAGGATACAGGTCGGAAAATAAAATATTAGAATGCATAATGTTTCAGTGACGGCCTGGTGGTATAGGGTGCTGGATCGCTGATCCTAAGGTTGGCGGTTCGAGTCCCACTCTCCACAGGTTGTCACTGTCCCCACCATTGCAGCTGACTGGGTTATCAAAGGCCGGCCATGTCTCTCACTGTCTGTGGTGAGAGGTTCATGTAAAAGAACCGTTGCTGACTTTCGTAAAGAGGAGCTGCAAAGCCGTCAGCGTGTTTCTGTCCCTTGCTAAAGGGTTGTGTCAGGAAGGGCATCCGACGTAAAAACCTATGCCAAATGAAAGGTGCGAATCATTCGCTGTGGCGACTCCTGAGAAAGTGAAAAGTCGAAAGGAAATCTCAAATGTTTCATTTGGTCCCTTTTTGTTTGTTTGTTTGTAATGTTTTGGTTTAGTTTTTTTTTTTTTTGACTGGCGAGAGTAAATCCTCTAGTGCTCCATTTAGACATTAACTAATTGTAGGGTTGACGACAGTCCACAGCCCAGACTAGTTTAGATGCTTTCTTGTGTTGGACGGCGACCTCAACCCCTAACATCTCAGTCTGTGAAACTCCATTACAGTATTTATTTATTTATTTATTTATTTAATTTTTTTGCCACCAATAAATTCAACTTGTCTGCAGATATGAAAATGCCATCACTGTTTTATCAGGGTATAGATTAACCTCAATATTTTAAAAATCCATGACGAGCAACATGGCTGGTGTCGTTTATTACCATTTATCATTATTCCTGATGGGAACCTGTTTTAATTTACATTCCATAGTTATTGCTCGATTACATGTAATAGACTCGTAGTCTGTTCTTAAATATGCGTCCATTATCTGGACAGCATTGTTCTTCCCGTTCCAGAACCAACAGATCAGCCTCTGTATAGTTCATCAAAAGAGAGCGAAAAGAAACTGAAACCTGCAACATTAAAGAGACTGCTCTCTCTCTCTCTCTCTCTCTCTCTCTCTCTCTAATAATTCAGTTACCCCTGCGCCACAGTCGCCGCTCAGAAAAGAGATGGAGATACTAAGGCTTCCACATTAACAAAGAGAAATGGAGACAGTTAGAGAGCGAGTTTCCCCAGGGACATCTCTTTGTCTACATGCTGCCAGTATGCAAAACCATTTCACAGCCGCCCCCCCCCCCCCCCCAACACGGTGCTTTTCTTGACCCAACACTTAATTCCCTTCTTCCTTATATCTGTGCTAAAATAGGAAACATGGACCAAGCTGATTTTCTGAGAATCATCATGTGATATACCGAAGGAGGAAAATACTACAGCCTCAGCTTTGCTGCCTTCTCTCTGCTATCAATCCAGATCATCGAATCGAAACCTCAGCGCTGCTGTGGATTTTCCCATTTAGGACGTGCAGATGTCTCCGTGTCAGAGTCAATACAGAGCGCTGAGAACAAAAGGATGAACCTTCTAGACTTCACCGGTGAGATCTGCAGGAAGTCTGCTCCTGCACTCTGTATAAGACTGTGAATGCTGATTTCCTCAGCAGGGTAGTATTGTCCGAGTGATTACTTTCTCAGTGTTTGACACGCTAATGTATAAAGGATTCTGGTGGGGGGGGGGGGGGGTCTTCTTTAAATGGGTCGTTCTGATATGCACAAGCAACCCCCTGTACACGCTCTGTCCTAATGAACATACGGACAGTTAGCCTGTGGGACAAATGAGGTTATTTCCTTTGTCCTCATAAAAGATGATGCTGATAAGATTAGAGTATCGATTGGATCGCTTGTGCAGGGACTGGATGATGTATGACATGGGCTACTCGACCTGAATCAGCCTCCTGTGATTCACTGTGTATTCTTACACGCACACACAAACACACACACAGTTAAAAAAAAAGCTAGTTGTGTGTGTGTGTGAGGGAGAGAGAGAGAGAGAGAGCTGTTACTCACACACACACATACACACAGCTAGTTGTGTGTGTGTGTGTGTGTGTGTGTGTGTGTGTGTGTGTGTGTGTGAGAGAGAGAGAGAGAGAGAGAGAGAGAGAGCTGTTACTCACACACACACACACAGCTAGTTTTGTGTGTGTGTGAGAGAGAGAGAGAGAGAGAGCTGTTACTCACACACACACACATACACACAGCTAGTTTTGTGTGTGTGTGTGTGTGTGTGTGTGTGTGTGTGTGTGAGAGAGAGAGAGAGAGCTGTTACTCACACACACACACACATACACACAGCTAGTTTTGTGTTTGTGTGTGTGTGTGTGTGTGTGTGAGAGAGAGAGAGAGAGAGAGAGCTGTTACTCACACACACACATACACACAGCTAGTTTTGTGTGTGTGTGTGTGTGTGTGTGTGTGTGAGAGAGAGAGAGAGAGAGAGAGAACTGTTACTCACACACACACACACACACACACAGCTAGTTTTGTGTGTGTGTGAGAGAGAGAGAGCTGTTACTCACATGCACGCACACACTGTTATAAAAGGCTAGTTGTGTGTTTGTGTGTCTGTGTGAGAGAGAGAAAACTGTTTTACACACACACACACACACAGCTGTGTGTGTGTGTGTGTGTGTGTGTGTGTGTGTGTGAGAGAGAGAGAGAGAGAGAGAGAGAGAACTGTTGCTCACACACACACTGTTATAAAAAGCTGTGTGTGTGTGTGTGTGTGTGTGTGTGTGTGTGTGTGTGAGTGAGTGAGTGTGTGGGAGAGAGAGAGAGAGCTGTTGCTCACATGCATGCACACTGTTATAAAAAGCTAGTTGTGCATGTGTGTAAGAGAAAGAGAGAGCACTGTTGCTCTCTCTCTCACACAGACACACACACACATTGTTATAAAAAGCTAGTTGTGTGTGTGAGAGCGAGAGAGCTACTGCTCTCTCTCTCTCTCTCTCTCTCTCTCTCTCTCTTTCTCACACACACACACACATAGTTATAAAAAGCTGAGGGAGAGAGAGAGAGAGAGAGAGAGAGATCTGTTGTGTGTACTTTCCCTGTTAACTGATAAATAATTAACACTGTGACACCAGAGATGATGATCAACATCATTTCATCTATTGGATGACTTGCAAAAGAGAGTGACGCACCATCAGGAAAAGAGCAGCCGTTCACTGGGGAACTCGCAAAGCCCTCCACAGGACTAATGATGGCAGGCTGTGGAAATACTCCACCATTACTGCTGCCATTTTCTAATCGATTACGCTGACGTGTTATGATGTCCATCCGTATGAATGGATTAAAGGCTAAAATCTTTCCGTGGGACATTACGTCCCGACACTGAATCACAAAGCTATAACAATGAAATGAAACCCAGCTAAACTTGAGTCTGGTAATCTGGTGGCGTGTAGCAGGAAGGCAGGCCTGTCATGCTTGGCGCTATGCGGCAGTAGAGAGTGTTTCAGTGATTTGGTTTTTTTCTTCACACGATCAATACAAGCATGAGCAGTGAGCCAAGTCTCAGCTGCTGCATATTTAATAAGTGTGTTGCACTAAAGCAGCACTTCAGACGATTAACCCATACAGAACCGCTGGAGAGGAGCCGGGTGGTTCATGTCTCTGCTGATGAATTTCTGGTCTTTGCACTTTGTTTTAACTCGGAAAAACTGCACCAGTCACAATGTGGTGAATGGTGAGGACTAAAATGTTCGATGTAGACGTGTAACTGCCTGTTTACAATTGATGCTGGCATACTCGGAACTGATGGTGCAGATTGAAAGAAGACAAATGCAGTTCTATGGGTTTATATGTGCATGTTGTGTGTGTGTGTGTGTGTGTGTGTGTGTGTGTGTGTGGAGGGATGTACCATAAATATCAGATGGTGGGAGGGTTTTGTAGGTCGGTGGTCAGTAATGAAACATGGATGTGAGCAAGCAGGCAGATAACTGAGAAAGTGAATGATGCATTACATCATAGATTCATTTCCCTTTGGGACCTGCGTGGTCATGGATATGATGGGTTAAATCTGGTGATTAGCTCGAAACAACCAAATTCATTGGAAAATGTCACATGGTGGTTGGTATAAATAATCCACTAATATCAAGTTCAGGCCACACCCACTGTAAATCCAGATACAGATGTGAATATTTTCAGAACTAAACCAATACAGAGGGCTCTATGGTAATTGCAAAATATACAAGTTACTACAACTTAATTTATTACATATTATTACAACTTTTTTTTTTTTTTTTGCATTTGTGTTTGGGGTCGGTTGTGTGCTGGAATAAAGGATTTCTTTGGTCGTCAGTGCTGCATGACATTGCTGGTGTAATTACCCTCTTAATAAGACAATAATATGACTTAAAGCACTCTGGGTTTGACTCAAAATGATTGATTTATACTGTCTGTAGTCGGGTGTAGCCTTACCTGTGGGCTTCATGTAGTACGCCTCTATATCAGCCATGTCTGTGTGGAGTGCACAGTCCAGGTAGTTGAGGATGACTTTTCGGCTATAATAATATCGTGCTCCCATTAGAATGAAAGGTGTGCAGCATGTCAGCATGAAGGACTTGGTCATAACAAAGCACATTACTATGGAGAAATGGAAAAAAAATAAACGTCACCTGTCAGAAAAGAGAACCACAAAGTTTGATTTTTGGAAGAGGAGAGAGACACACACACACACATTAAAAAAAAGACACATCAGGAAAGCACAAGGAGTCCACATTTTCATCAGTATTAAAACAGCTGTCCTGATTTCAGACAGAAACACTGGGGTGGGGGGTTAATGCTAATCCCGAGACTCTAATAGGATTTCCAGAGGTGGAACATCTGAACTAGTGTGTTGGTGCAGCTGTACTGTATTGGTGTGCACTTTGAACACATGGGGGCGCCCGAGAGTCCACGCACTCGCATGGTGCGCCATATAGTACACAACTACAACCCAAACCGCATGCTGCCTTACTCAGCAGTGACAACACAGCAGGCGAGGATATTCTACCCTGAACTGTGCTGTGTGGACACTGTAAGGCAGTGTGGGCTTTCCGGTGCAGCTTGTGGGTGTGTGTTTATATTCAGTACAGTATGACATGAGACTGGTTCAATCCCACCATCCCAGGTCTTAACACACACACACACACACACACACACACACAGTAGTGCAAACACACACTCTCTGCAGAATGTTCATTATACTGTATACCTGCAGTTCTTGGGGAGAGCATATCTGACCAGATCATCTTTAATCTTAAACTTCAATTCTAGGCTGTTGGAGGGAGGAGGGGTTTAGAAAGTAATTAACTTTCCTTGTCACTCAGTTTACCTCCTCAAGGTTGCGTGCTTTTTATTTATTTATTTATTTATTTATTTTCTATTTTAATACATTACCTGGTAGCTTAGATGTAAAAAAAAAAAAAAAAAAAAACAATTGAAGATCATAGAGGAACCTATTGTACCTGTATACTTTTATGATGCTTCACATGTTCCTTGAGCTCAGGAAAAGTACCATGTTTGTTTCTGGTATTGGATTTCAGCTGTAAAGGTCCAACACCTGAACTTTTGTAAGGAAATCACAACCTGCTGAAGCCACATGTGTGATGAAGCCACTTCAGTAACATTGAGAGTAGATCTGACACTCCACTGATCAGGAGTGTGTTTCTGAGTGCAGGTAGAGATTTAAAGTGTGTTGTTCCATGAAGAACCCAAAAAGGCTTGGAGAACACAGGTTCCTTTTTTGTGGTACAGATGTTAAAGAGGAATATGATCAATGTGCTCTGTTGTTTATACATAAGGGATGTGGATTAATTTAGATGCACACCTGGTTTGAGTTGATCTGGAATAATAATTATAATAATAATAAAGAGTACGTTTATTATGAGGTTATGACGTCACGTGGTCTATCACATAGGCAGGAAGTATATGGGCTATTCCTCCAACA
>CM045745.1:26462781-26465281 GCA_024760905.1 Plotosus lineatus
CTCCCTCCCTTCCTCCCTCTCTCCTCTCTCACTCTCCTCCATCCCTCATTCTCTTTCTCTCTCCCCTCTCTCCTTCTCTCCCTCTCTACTTCTCTCTCTCTCTCTCTCTCTCTCTCTCTCTCTGTCTCTTTCTCTCTCTCTCTCTCTCTCTCCCTCTGTCTCTTTCTCTATCTCTCGTTCTCTCTCTACTGTCTGCCTCTCCCTCTCTCTACTGTCTATCTCTCCTTCTCTCTCTCCCCCCCCCTCTCACTCTCTCTCTGTCTCCCTCTCTCTCTACTGTCTATCTCTCTCTCTCTCGCTCTCCCTCTCTCTCGTTCTCTCTTGCCTCCTTCTCTCTTCCTCTCTCTCTCTGTCTCTGCCTGTATGTATGTCTCTCTTTCTGTCTCTGTCCCTCTCTTTCTTTATGTCTATTTGTCTCGCTCTCTTTTTTGTCTCTGTGTTTCTTCTGGATTATAAGTGTGTGTGTGTGTGTGTGTGTGTGTGAGAGAGAGAGAGAGAGAGAGAGAGAGAGATAGAGAAAGTTGCTGTGAAATAAAGTGTATTTTTGCTGTTCCGTGTTATAAACAGGTTATAGACAACACATTGAGCAATACTTGTGTCAGATTTTTTTTATCCTGACTTTGAAGTCAAGTTTAATTTTGTCCATTATAATTTAAATTTCAGTTCCAGATGTGTGACGCTTCAGTGGATATTGCTGCATGTGGTATTGCTGATGACTGAATGAACTCACTGGACCTGACTTGAAGTGAGGTTCACAAACAAGGATCCTGCTGTGACGTGTCCCTGCTGCGGCAGCGACTGATGACTTTGTTGTGTTCGGCTTCATCTGATGATTTTAGTAAAAACACTGAGGGTGATTTTAGATTGCCCTCTGGGGACGGTCGGATTAGCTTGCTCATTAGCGACGATGCTCAAATTTATTTTCTTTCTCAAGATCACTCTGGCGTCTGACACCTAGATTCACAGACAACAGTGCAGGGTTTCTCTCTGTGTGTGGCTTTCCTCAGTGTATTCCACTTTTGCGGGCACATCAGGTCAACTGGCTGCTCTAAATTTCCTGTAGAGGTGAATGTAAGAGTGAATGGTTGTTTGTGTCTATATAAGCCCTGCAATAAACCAGTGACCTGTTCAGGGTGTACCCCGACACTTACTCAAAGTCTGCTGGGATTGGCTCAATATTGCATGCCGTTCGGGATGGATTCTGTTTAGCTGTTGCTTTAATGTGGCCCTATGGTGGTCTGGCAAGCTGGGTGTACTGTGCACTTTGACCAGAGTCGGCTGAGATGGGGCCAGCCTCACTGTGACCCTAATTAGGGTGACATGGCTTAGAAAATGAATGAATTTTAGTTTACTTTATGCTACTGTAGGTTGTATCGAGTAGATGAAGGTCGCTAGCCTCTGGTCTCATGTAGCAGTTGGTACGTGAGCTTGGATCACTGTCGTCGTTATCTGACCATTCTGGCAGATTATGGGGTGTTTTCTTGCCAAACACAAGGGACTCGCACTTGTACATAAAACATGCATTATTTCATATTTAATCTTGTATTGTATTGTATTTAATATCGTATGTAAGTACATGGACAGGTCAGAACCTCCACTGTTAAAAAAACAATCCAGTTTGTAATCACCAGTCAACATCTGCTCACATCAGCAGGATTTTTTCCTTTCAGGGTACATTCATCCTGCTTTTCTATCTAAATTCAGAATAATATTAATATTTAGACGCTGCACTGAAAATTCTTGCATTTATTTTGGGTAAATAAACAGACATAACTTATTGTCTTCATTCATTTTCTGAACCACTTATTAGGGTCGTGGGGAGGCTGGCGCCCATTTTAGCCAACTCTGGGCGAGGGCAGAGTACACCCTGGACAGCTCACCAGGCCATTGCAGGGCAGAAACACACTGACAGCTTTGGAGCTACTCTTTACGAAAGTCAGCAATGGTTCTTTTACATGAATCTCTCACCATAGACAGTGAGAGACATGGCCGGCCTTTGATAACCCAGTTAGCTGCACTGGGGGGGGGGGGGCAGTGACAACCTTGTGGAGAGTCGGGCTTGAATTCCCCAATTTTAGGATCAGTGATCCAGCACCCTTTACCACCAGGCCACCACTGCCCAACTTATTGACCTTTCAGTGGTATTCAAAAGCTTATTTCTCCTCAAGAAGAAAAGTCCACTGATTAAATAAAAACATTTCCTCCGAGTACAGGTGCACAGCTATGGTGCGAATGCTTTGGGTTCCTGGACGTAACAACAGAAGCCAGTTTATGGATTTGGGGCTCTGGAACTCTGCTATAAAATGTGGAATAATCCATGTTACTGTTTATCTTACTGAGAACTAACTGGACATACTGTATCCGACGTAATAAGCGCCCTGCTCCAATAAGTGCCCCCCCAGTTTTTTTTTTTTGTTTTGTTTTTTTAAATTATTTTTATTTATTTATTTATTTTTTTAATCTGACATCTAATAACTGCCCATGTGTACTGGGAGCAAAA
>CM045745.1:26470281-26512781 GCA_024760905.1 Plotosus lineatus
ATCATACCCAGGAAAGCCTCTAATATCGGCCATGGCAAGCTGTGTGAGGACACCAAAGTATTAATCACGGCAAAGGTAATTATGACTCACTTTTTTTTTTTTTTATCATTTTGCCTACATTATATATTAAGCACAAACATGTGGATCTAAATCTATGAAGTATTATAATAGTTATATTATATATTCTGTACATGTTATAATAAAGATTAAATAGCATTATTAAAAGATATAAAAAATACTTGCCTCCAACAAAATGTTCGCTACATACACGAGTGGTAGGAGCTGGTCGCCAATCTTTCCTTTTGTTGTCGGTATCCGCTCTTTTCAAAGCAGGAATCCATTTCTCTCGTCGAACCTTATTAGCAGGGAATCTGTGATATTTAACACATGCTTTCTTTCCTCGATAATTTGTACAACCGACAGCAACACAGTTAACTACCATTTTGCACTTGTTGTTATATGGAAATTGTTATATGTTGTTATATGGCGGTATAAACAAAACCCGCATTAGTATAATATATGCATGAAGTCAGCTGAGAAAACTCTATAAGAGGTACTGGGTACTCTGGTTTCCTCCCACAGTCCAAACACATGCATATTAGACTAACCGGCTGTTCCAAATTGCCCCTAGGCGTGAATGTGGGTATGAATGGTTGTGTGTGTTGCCTTTTGTGGACTGGTCAGCTGTTCGTAGTTTACCAGACCTTCACCCATATTCAGCTGAAACACGGCTCAGCCTTCCCATGTCCATACTAAGACTAAGTGCTACAGCAGATGGATGGATGTTCTTGATTACCCTGCAGTGTGACCAAGCAATGAACTTCTGAGCTGTTCAGGCTGTACCCAACCTGGCTGTTATGGGCTCCAGCCTCCCCACACCCCTAAAAAAGTTGCTCAGTTCCAGCACAATTTTCAACCTGACATTTCGAAACTCTGACAGAAGTAAATCTGTAGCTTCTTAAAATGTGTTTATGAAAAAAGGAGAAAATATGAGAAACACGTGACTGTGGTGAAGCCAGGGCAGCGTTATTCCTGCACCAATGGGCTTCTATTAACATTCGTTGCAGTACTCACTTTCACCACTAGGAGTAGTAAGTTTATAGAGCATAAATGATAGGATCAGGAATGAGTACATCAGAGGGACAGCACATGTGAGATGTTTTGGAGACAAAGTCAGAGAGGCTAGATTGAGATGGTTTGGACATGTACAGAGGAGGGATAGTGAGTATATTGGTAGTAGGATGCTGAGGTTGGAACTACCAGGCAGAAGGCCCAGAGGAAGACCAAAGAGGAGATTTACGGATGTGGTTAAGGAGGACGTGAAGGTAGTTGGTGTAAGAGAAGAAGATGCAGAGGATAGGGTGAAATGGAGGCAGATGATTCGCTGTGGCGACCCCTGAAGGGAACAGCCGAAAGGAAAAGAATAAGAAATGGGGCTGTGAACATGCTGCCCAATTAATGCACAAAATCCGTAAAGACATGTGACTCAATGGTGCATTGCTTTATATAACGAGTGTTGCTCACTCAAATTAGTGAACCGGTATTTTAACTGTGATCGAATGAAGATTAGTGTTTGATCAGGGAGTGGTATAAATGGTGAAGCTTGGTCCCGCCTGCCCCCATGAACAAGCTGCTGGTGGTTCAAGTGCAAAGAGAAAACACAACAATACCGAGGTTCAGAGTAGCCGCTGTATTTATACAATTGAACATTAATTAATCTTGATGAACTATCAGCACTGCTGAGATATAGCAAGAACCAAACGGTGATCGGACCCTTGATGGCCTAACACTGTAGCTCTGATTAACTGCTGTCACTGATCAGTTATAATAAAATTACCATTTCGTTCACATTCATTCATTTATTTGAAGAGTTTGAGTTCAAAAACAGTTGCCATTATTTTAATCATGTGAAAAACCACTTTTTCAGTAGTTTTATTTTAAGGCTACTGAAAAAAAATGTTTTTGAAAGAAACTGGGAAAGTTTTTTTGTAAAGCTATTTTAAAAAAATTCTCATAATTAAAGCGAAGGCACTTTATCCATTTTTAAACACAAACTGTTCATTTA
The DNA here is from genome assembly GCA_024760905.1 of Plotosus lineatus. NCBI lineage: Eukaryota > Metazoa > Chordata > Actinopteri > Siluriformes > Plotosidae > Plotosus > Plotosus lineatus. The sequence continues at coordinate 26,472,347 of CM045745.1, forward strand.
GTCATTTGACAAACCGTTTATTCCGAAGAGGGTCATGGGGAAGCTGAAGCCTGTCTCAGCCAACTCTGAGGGGAGTTGTGATCTATCTATCTATCTATCTATCTGTCTGCCTGTCTGTCTGTCTGTCTGTCTGCCTGCCTGTCCATCTATTTGTCTCTCTGTCAATCAATATTAATCTAGCTGTCTGTCTGTCTCTGTCTACCTGCCTGCCTGCCTATCTATCTATCTATCTGTCTATCTATCTATCTCTCTGTCTACCTGCCTGCCTGTCTCAGCCAACTCTGAGGGGAGTTGTGATCTATCTATCTATCTATCTATCTATCTATCTATCTATCTATCTATCTATCTATCCCTCTGTCTACCTGCCTGTCTGTCTGTCTGTCTGCCTGTCTGTCAATCTATCGATATCTATCTGTCTGTCTGTCTGTCAATCAATCAATATTAATCTATCTATCTGTCTGTCTCTCTGTCTACCTGCCTGTCTCTCTGTCTATCTATCTATCTCTGTCTGTCTGTCTGTCTGCATGCCTGTCCATCTATCGATATCTATCTGTATGTCTGTCTGTCAATCAATATCTATTTATCTATCTGTCTGTCTCTCTGTCTATCTGTCAATCTCTCTCTGTCTGTCTGTCTGTCTGCCTGCCTGCCTGCCTGCCTGCCTGTCTGTCAATCTATCGATATCTATCTATCTGTCTGTCTGTCAATCAATATTATTCTAGCTATCTGTCTGTCTCTGTCTACCTGCCTGCCTACCTATCTATCTGTCTGTCTGTCAGTCAGTCAGTCAGTCAGTCAGTCTATCTATCTATCTATCTATCTATCTCTGTTTGTCTGTCTACCTGTCTGTCAATCTATCGATATCTATCTATCTGTCTGTCTCTCTGTCTATCTGTCAATCAATCTATTTATCTATCTAACTGTCTGTCTCTCTGTCTGTCTGTCTGCCTGCCTGTCTGTCTGTCAATCTATTGATATCTATCTATCTATCTATCTATCTATCTATCTATCTATCTATCTGCCGATCAATCAAATGATGGATTGTCGAGTGGGTCTGATGAATCTCACACCAGTTGAATGATTACTAAATGTTCAAACTGACGCATCGCTGAACTTTATGACGTAATAATTATTATAGAGATCTGTAAGCGGGTTCAAACACTGAGCTCGAGTCTCTCAGATTGATTTATTTAACGTGATTCACTTCATATCAGCAGTACAGTTAGTACAGTTAGTTTATATCCCAGATAAAGTCATGCAGTAATGCTGGTACCTGGACTAAAGCCCAATGACGGGAAGGAGGCGGGTTGAACAGGATGTTTCGGGTCCACGGTGGTTCTTTAGTGTGAGTGCGGCGCAGCGGCCGGGCTTGGCAGGAGAACGCATGCGGGACACTGCGGTGTTAAATTAACGCCGGTGGCGCTGTGTGGGGAACTCTGGTCCCTTTAGTGGCCGGCTAAAGCTGCTGCTAGTGTGTGTGTGTGTGTGTTGGGAAGCTGCTTGCTCGGCTGGAAATGCTGCAGCGCTGCGACAGCGGGAACCGAGAAGCGCTGTCCGCGCGCCCCCGCGCGCCCCCGCGAGCCCCTCAGAGAGGCGCGCTCACATCAAGGGTTGCCTTATTGGGAGAATTTAATCCTGGACACGTTGCTCTGAGTACCATCACCCACTTTTATATGAAATAATTGCATCTGATATGGAGTGTAAGGGCCACACCAAGTGAGGGGAAATCAGAGATTTTTTATAAACAAAGTCACAGTTTTATGAAAATAAATCTGTAATGGTATGTGTACAAAACCAGAGTTGCAGATTATAGAAAGGAAACAACATGAGCATCTTAAAATATAGGTTTCATTCAAAAAAATTATAAAAATAAAATAAATGTAAAAAAAAAAAATTGCACAGAAACACAACCTTATACTGTAAATATCAGGATATACAGTCTGCCTGTCATCTCACATGTTTGATATATTTGATTAAAATATACATTTTCTCTTAAATTTTACACTTTATTCTCATAACATTATAAAACTCTTGTGGTAACATTAGCACCTTATTCCTGTAACATTCACCTCTATATTTTTGCAATATTATTGTTGAAAGAACAGAATTTTGTATTCTGACTGCAGTCCCTGATTCTTCTTCTTAACACTAAGGGTCACCTGTGGGTTATTTCTCTGATGCACAGGGGGTTCTTCTGGGATTGAATCAGGATATCTATGGGAGGAAGTCAGGAGCAGTGGTGGCCTGGTGGTAAAGGGCGCTGGATCACTGATCTTAAGGTTAGGGGTTCAAGTTCCACCCTCCACAGGGTTGTCACTGTCCCCTCCCAGTGCAGCTCACTGGGTTATCAAAGGCCGTCCATGTCTGTCACTGTCTGTGGTGAGAGGTTCATGTAAAAGAATCATTGCTGACTTTCGTAAAGAGGAGCTGCAAAGCCGCGAGCGTGGTTCTGCCCCTTGCTAAAGGGTTGTGTCAGGAAGCGCATGCCAATGCCAAATCAAACATGCGAATCAGATGATTCTCTGAGGCTTCCCCTGAAAAGAAGGTGGGAAAACCGAAAGGAAAAGGAGAAAATTTAAGGGAGGGAGTCAGAAACAACTTCTGAATTCAATGTGTGAGTTTTTCTTTGGTGCAGACCCAGTGTGCATCACTTAAAGATTTATGCTTGTGATGCAGTGCTGTTGTGCCAGCAGGCTTTATTCTTATTATTAAACCCAGTTCCACACTATAGCTTATTCCATCCACTTTAACAATTCTTTTAGTTCAGATGTTATTTCTGATTTTATGCATAAAAAATATCCACCGCTCTGTAATTTCTAATTCATCTCAAAGACCAGGTAGGGTACATGTTCCTGATATGCACTGAAAAGCACCTACAAAAGGTAGTCCAAGGAAGGGCAACCAGTGAAATAGCAAGTGTTATGGGTGTCCAAAGCTCACTGATGTACATGTGGTCTGATATCGCATAAGGGATACTGAACCACAACCGGTTAATGCTGGCTATGATACAAACACACAGTCACACCAGTCAGCTGGTGTTAATGTTATGGATGATATGAGTACAAACATACCTTTCTAAAGAGCCCATAAGTTATGAAAATAGGAAATATTTTGATTGGTGTGGCATGTTAATGCTTCCTATTTTCATACCATTCTCACAGCCATTAATCCTATTATCAGTGTTGCTGGGAAGCAGTACTGCGTATACCAGACCATCGCACCCGACTCCAGGGCTTTCTCAGCATGAGGCGGACGTGCTAATCACTAGGCCACCGTGCCACCCAGTGCAGATGCTAGTTTTTATCTATTCATTTCGTTCATTCATTTTCTGAACCACTTAATCCTAATTAGGGGAGGCTAGCGCCCATCTCTGCCAACTCTTGGCGAGGACAGGGTACACTCTGGACAGTTTTCCAGGCCATCGCAGGGCCAACACTCACAAGTATTCATATGCATACTCACGCCTAGGGGTGATTTGGAACAGCCAATTAACCTACTGTGCATGTTTTTGGACTGTGGGAGGAAACTGACGTACCTGGAGGAAACTCACACAAGCACGGGGAGAACATGGAAACTCCAGAAACACCCGAGCTCGGACTCGAACTCAGAACCTTCTTGCTGTGAGGCGGACGTGCTGATTACGACGCCACCATGCCACCCAGTGTAGATACTATTTTTGTGTGTGTATGATTACTTTGTGTTGCAGATGAATGGTGCTTCCTGTAACAACAGAAATATACCAAGAGTATACAGTCAGCACATATAGTCACTGTCCTTAATAATGAGAAAAGATCTCTCACAGTAACACATTACACGGATAAATAACACAATGAAAGACGGCTCTCATGTCTGTGTTCAGTGCTGTTTAATTGTTTCAGTTACAGTTATCAATGAAAATAGTAAACAGATCACAAAACTGATTAGCACTGCAGCTACATTCAGCGAGCCACTCCTGTGTAATCTGTATGAAACACAACTACACACTAACAGGACCATCAGGGGTCTGTTTAGATCACCGGTACCAGACTCAAGGCCCACAGACCAAATCCAGCCCTGCTATGTGGCTTGCAAGAGTTTAAAGTACAGTATATGATTATCGTACATTATTTGCATCAACCATTACCATGAAATGTAATTCATTATCCAGCCACTAGGTGGTGGTAATCTACTTCAAATTAACAGCTAGCTATTCATAATACAGGAATGATTGCAAGCTAGTTTAACATTGTCAGAAAAGGAATATGAATAAAGGAATAAACACAAGTGCATATAATAATAATAATAATAATATGGTGATGAAGATTTCAAGGTTGTGCTTTTTGAGTAGCTGTTGAGTGATTGTTCGGCACTAGAAAAGCTTTGTGACCTTTAGTGACAATGAATTTGATATCGCGGTTTGGTGTGATGTTGTAAAACAGCCAAACAAACACATATTACATGTACTTTTATAACACTACCCATTCTACACAGATTATGCATTCAGATTATAACATTTCTACAAGAAAATACACTGAGCTGCTGCATATCTAACATTAATCAGTAATGAAGTTCTTTATTTAACAGGAACCTTAATCATGTAAATGAAAGAAGGAAATATTCTACATATTTAAATCAGGCTTCTAACTTACACACAACCACAACATTTATTTTCCCTCACTATTACAGATCAGGACAGATTTGGCTCATACAGCTCTGCAACGTCGACATACCAGTCTTGGACTCTCGAAGACGTTTGCAAAACAAGTTGTTTGGACCACAGAGGAAAAGAAAATGATGCATTTGGGTAGGAATCATATTTTATTTTATAGCAAGTACACAATAAAAATGAGTAATGGGCTGAAGGCTCTCCAGCAGTGCTGTAATGGTGTAATGCTGGTTGCTTCTGGGTTCAGCTTAAGGTGCTGATGGGCATGCAGTCGCACAGCGCCCTCCTCTCGGCTCTCAACACCAGATTCTCTGTCTGATAAACAAAACGCACACTGAACATGTTAGCGTCAACTTTCAGGTGATCTAATCAATTATTTGACTTACCGCATAATCCTAATAAGGTCGTAAGGAAGCTGAAGCCTATCTCAGCCAATTCTGGATGAAGGCAGGGTTGAACAACTGAACAGCTCAACAGACCATCACACAACATGCACACAACCATTTACGCTAGTGCTTCTCAAATAGTGGGGCGCAGTGTGATGCCAGGGGGGCGTGTATAACCCTGGGGAACATGCTTTTTTGCTATACTGTACTAGAATTAAGTGTAATTGCACATCCTCTATAGTAGGTGGCAGTGGCGCTCTCACTATGTTCCCTATGGTGTAGGGAAAAAATTACCGAGCAAACGATGTGAAGTGCAGTAACCAATATTTATAGTCACGTGCGGGATGTTGGGTGGGGGTGTTTTTTCTTCCTATAGGGGGCGTCACAGAAAATAATTGAGAAGCACTGATTTACACTCTCTCCTAGGGGCAATTTGGAACAGGCAATTAGTCTAATCTGCATGCCTTTGAACTGTAGAGAGGAAACCGGAATACATGGAGGAAACCCACACAAACACTGGAAGAACATGCAAATTTCAGACAGAAATGGCCGAGCCTTGCCCAGGACTCAAGCCCAGGACTTTCTTGCTGGGATGCAGACGTGCTAATCACTCCATCAGTTTGCGACCCAGAACTGATAAATGGACTAGAAATAATTTTCACTTTGTATTTTCTAATAAACTTGGAACAGACAGACGAACTGGAAGTGCACATCCTTACTGTCTTTAGGCCAAGTGGGGACATTTCCATCATCCATGAGAGGAATAACTCGAGTACACAGTCATTTGTGCGACATTAGGTATTCGGTACATATGTCACACTGAATATACTATGACATTTTATTTATTTTTCTAATTACAAACCAAGCAGCTTAAGTTGGTAATTAAGGTAAAGCAAATGTGCACCAATAGAAAACGTGGTCATGTTGATGTACACAAGTCATTCAGGTACATAAAACTTGTTTAGACTTCAAAATTGAAAATTGTTTATAAAAAATCGAGACCAAAGCTGAACATTTTGGCCATGGGTGTGTTCAAAACATAACAGCACGGAGATGGTAGGATTATGTTGTGGGGCACATTTTACTTTCAGGGATTATGAAAGCATTGGAGTCAAACAGATCCAGATTCCGGACAAATTCTAAAAGAAAACCTGTTGCAGTCTACAGTCCATCAGGATAACGACTCGGTGCCAGAGTTAAACTGGAATGATTTAATCGTATAACAGTGAGTTCTTGGAGCTCATTTAAAGCCCAGACATCACCATGGTTATTACCCATTTCACTGGACTACGGCATGCAAGGATCGTAGCGGAAAGGCGCGGAACGCAGTCTATGGAAGAGCTTCGGCATTTTTACACAGAAAATGGGTGAAAATCCTACGGAAAGGTTGAAATTCTTACACTCTGGGAGCGTTCACAGCATGTGTGGAATAGATACGGCAAAATACGCCAAAGTGACCCTACGGAACACTCATGGAATTTTTTTCCATGAACGTGCTTTCACGGAAATATTTTGGCCAGCCGAAAGCATACGGAAGTGGAGGAAGACATGAGGAATAACTACGGAATCACGTTTGCGGATGACAACGTTTTTGCTTCCGTCAGTCTGCCGTGCTCCAGTGAAATAGAGGTAGAAGAATTTGTGGCAAGACTTGAAAACTGCTGTTCATCTTTAGGCTCCATTAATTGACAGAATCGAGTAGATTCTGCTTAAGAAAGGGGGAAAAATTATCAAAATCCAGAGCCAGAAAAACTGAGAGACGTCCAAAAGACTTTGGCTGACCGAGTATTAAACGACGGAACTGAATACTTCAGCACAAATATCAGCGTTTTGTTTCATTAATCTTTATCAAGCTAAAAAATGTCCACCTTTAAATGTTAGACATACAGGAGTACTTCACTTTACAAAAGTCTCACCAAATGAAAAATTCAGGTTACGAAAAGCATTTTCCTAAAATTCTTGTCGCTGTGTACGAAACAAGTTCATGTTATGAAAGCGTCATCTTAAAAATTCAAACGTGCAATTCAAACAAACGCGCCATTCAAACATTCAAACAATGCACGAGCTGCTCTCCCATCAATGACGTTTAAACATCCCGCCCCGCTGGCCTCCCATTGGCTAACAACTGCGCTGTCGTTCATGTCGCCTTCACTCGAGCGCCATCTTGGACAGGTCCACCTGATGCCATCTTGGACAGGGATCCCATTGGCTAGGAGGGATGACTCATCTACCTCCCACTGCCTATTATGGAGCTGAATCCACCATGATGCTTTTCATGTAAAGGACAGAGTTACTGGTGTTGGTCAACATGCACGTGCGCACACACACACACACACACACACACACACACACACACACACACACACGTGTGTGTGATTTCCGGTGCGAGTGAGAAGAAGAAATGGGCTCAAGTGATATCACAAAGGAATATGGCCAAACCAGTCTACCATTGGTACGATATTGAAGCAGAAGGTCTTAAAAGGTATACTTTTATAATTTTTAAAGGGTTTATGGGATATTATTGGGAGCCTTGGAACGAATTACACAGTTTACATGTAAAATGCGGTCCAATTTACAAAAAATCCAGGTTACGAAAAAGGCTCTAGAACGGATTAATTTCGTAAAGTGAGGTACCACTGTATTACATAAAGCATTTTAACCTCAGAGTTTTAAGATTAGAAAACTCAGAAAAAGCATCTTCGTGGCATTGTTGCTGCAGTTGATCCTGTCGAGGCTCAGCAACATTAATGTGGCAGTACAATGAATCTGAATGAGCAGTTTAAACCATCAGTGGACTTTTTTTCTTCCCTGGTGGCACGGATATAAAATTGTGGCTGAAATAATGAAAGAGTGGTTCAGGGGACATGAGGAATCCTTTTCATTTATGTATTGACCTCTCAGAGTCCAGACCTTAACCCTATTGGAAGTGTCTGAGGTGTACTGGAGAAAACTTCATGGTACAATTTTCCCATCATCACTTCAAACTGTCATTAAAAACTTCAGCCAACTCTGGTGTAAATAAATATTGTGATGCTGGTTAAGTTTAAGTCAATTCCATGGAGATTATGCTGTAATCAAGTCAAGGCTAATGGAGGCCAAACAATCCATTTTTTTGTTTTGTTTTTTGTTTTCCCCCGGGCAGTACAGTTAGACTAAATGTTACGACTCCTAGATCCACAGTGAAATGTCAGTCATCATGTCTTGAGAAATCTGATCAGAATAAATACATAACTGACATAAAGCCTGATTGTCACCATTAACTCCAAGTCTACTTACTGTAACTATGCAGGAAAACCTTGAACTACCTTCCCTGGTTTATTACTGACGTACCCGTGAGTCAAGGTTGAACGCCGTCTTCTTCAGATCCTGTAATGCCCGCTGCATGAATTCAAATGCATGGCAGTCCACGCACGGCCGACCTGACACGAGAAAGAAAACTCATCAAGTCATCCAGGTTTGTGATACAACTGCTCGAACATTTCCTCATGTGTCGGGACAAATAGAACGATTTCCATTAGTGGACCAGAATTTATGGGTCACTGAACACTTTTCAAATGATCCAAGCATGGAGCTGTTCGTGCTATTTCCTAAAATCAACCCGTATTTTATCTTTAAATATTTAAATAAGTTTAACAGCTACCTGTGCAATCAGGATTTAGATTGGGAAATTACATCCATAGAAAAATTACATCAGAGCCTTTAATGGAAGACGTGTGTCACCTGCGGTTTGTTAAAAAAAAAAGGGATGACCACCGCTTTCTCCAGAAAGCACAACTTTTTGGGTTTTTATATGCAGGGATCCCTCACTTTCCACAATTAATTTGGACCGAGATCCCCCTGCGACCGCCAGACACACACCTCACATAAAAATGTAACTAGTTTTGTTGGGGGGTTTGGGGTTGTTTTTTTTTTGTTTGTTTTTGTTTGTTTGGATTTTTTTTTTTGCATAATTAGCCTTGTTTTTGTGGCCTTTTCCTTAAACTTTCCCCCTATTCTTCCTTAATTTCCTTATTTTTTAATTCGATCAATTTTTAAACCAAAAAAAAAAAACCCCGCAATGCACTGAAGCCACATGAATTGAAGCGCGAAGTAGCGAGGGATCCCTGTATATACAAAAGTATACACATTACAAAGAGAAGACTATTTCTACTGATATTGCAACACAGTTGATCTCACTTTGTATTATATACTGCATAGATCTTAAAGTGAACAATGTTCTGAACTGCCTGTCGGAAAATATACAGAAAATTGCGAACTAGGTTGCATAGGTATTCATACCACATAAATGAAACCGCTAAAGGCAACTATGGAGATCTCTAGTAGGTTTAGAATAAATAGCAGACACACATCAGTGTCCTGCAGTGTCCCACTGGGTATTATCTAAAAAACAAGTACAGAAAGTTCATGGTGTGATCAGGAGAACTATGAAAGAAGGTCATTCAGAAGAACCCGGCAGGAAAAAGATACTGTACTGGTTTTTCCATGGAGGTGTAAATACCACTGTATGAACACAGCACACAGTGGGTGAGGAGGGGTGACATGAAGCTGTTCAAAGACTACATGAAGTCTTTGTGTAGTCGGCGTTACTATAGCAACGGTAATGTATTCGAATGAAAGCATGAACATAAGTCTTTGTGTTCATGTTGGAGACAGCGTCGCTGTTCAAGCTGTGCTGTTATACAAATATAATGCACCTCCTCACCAATCAGATTCCGGTATCCAAACACGCCAACTGAGTAATAACAGGGCTGCCAACCCAGGAAAGTATCAGTTTGTAGTCCATAAACCAAAAATTAGCATTTTGAGCTGAAAATTAGTATTTGTAATAGACAAAATTAGTACTCAAATTAGGATTCCACAAAATGATGGCTTCGTCTGCCTCCCTTTATATGCGTTTAATATGAAAAACGCCAGAATACGCAATACTAAATCTCGCACTGCACATCGCGCAAAAGGCCGTGCATCTGTGATGCTTCTTAATAAATGGATAAGTTGTTGAATATTCCGGTAAAAATTCTCGCTTTCTTTTTGTCGCCATTTTGGGTTTCCTGCAACCGTTCAATGATTGGCTCTGGTTACCACGGAGTGAGTGTATGTCAGATAGCCGCTGATTCGTGGAAATCGACCTACCTTGCTGCCGATTAACGAATCATATGATAAAATACAACAGGAACATCCTGTGAGATTATCGCGTATCACAAGACTGGGCTTTACCAGGAAGGTAAACATGTAAACACGGATCGCATTTCATGCAAATTCATCAGAATTATTGATAAAATATTGTGAAATAAAATTGTAAATTTCCTGAACGCTTGGATTAATGTCTGAATGAATCGTATTGCTGAGTTTTATGTTATGTGCCATATGAATACGGATAAATTTGTACAACTTGGCAGCCCTGTAATAACAATCATTCACTGAGGGTGAGGTTGACGTCACTGAATAAACCCAGGGACTGAATGCAGAGAGAACTTTTCAGTGATATCCACCAAGCCTGTGGCCTGTCTGAGCACATATTACATGGAAACATAAACAAAGTGACGAGTGCTCTTTATGGTCTGGTTTTGCATCGTTTAAGCAACATAGACAAACCAGGAGGGTCAGCCATTTTGGTTTAAGCATTAATCTCAGTCTATGGGCGGGATCGTGTATGTAACCCCCTCCCCTCCCCCCAATTTCTCTCCATAATTCAGTCGTATCAAATTCCCACCCATCAGGTATTGCCCTTCCTATCTCACAACTATCACCAACCAGGGAGGGGGGCGAAAGCATGCACACACCCTCCGTGACATGCAACATGCTCGCCACCTGCCACTTGTTGAACTGCGGTGCATGCGTATTTGAGGGCAGGCAATCTCTCATATTCAGAAGGAAAGCGGTACCTGCCCCTAACACAAATGAGCACACAAAGGCCTGTGATTGGCTGCTTCAAACTTGGGATCTTTGTGTTTTTGTCTAGTATATACTAAACCTCTGTTACGAAGCATGTGCAGTATGTTCTCAACTCTGAATGAGCAGATTTTCAAAACAAATACAGTAAGCCCTTGCCCATTCGCGGTTCAGCGCTCACGCCCCAGCATACTCGCGAATTAGCGGCAAACGCAGAAGTTACAAGTATGTGATTCAAATTTAGCCAATGGCTGAGAGGTTTTGTTTTTCCCTCCTGCTGATTGGTTGCAGATGATGTGTATGTACACCTCTTTTTTTCTCCTTCGCTCACATGTCATGTGATTGCTTGAATTATGAATTCACTTTGTTTAGTGTGTTTTTAATTATTATTTAAGCCCTATGATGTCACTCAAATGCCCCGCATCTTCTCTAGTTTCTGGTAAGGAGCCTAAGCACTTTATTTATTCATAAATATTATCACAGTGCAAAATTTAAAAAAAATTTACTTCATCATTACTACATTTTACTGCATTATTGCTGTACTAATGAGTATGACTGTCTATAGAGTGTGTTTAATAAGCAGATTTTTGTGCATGTAATATCATACAGAGGGTTTTCAAACCGTGTCAATAATTCACAGATTTTCAGGATCCGCGGGAAGGGGCGGAACGCAACCACCGCGAACTACAGGGGCCTACTGTACTGTTTACTCTAGAGAGCTTCGCATGGCTCAAAGCACAGAGCTCGTGTAATAGTTAAAATACATAAATATAAACAACAAAATCTCATTTAGTTTGTTTTTATTTAATCTTTCCGTGTGGTATATCCTGCGACTCTTAAAAAGTGTTTAAAGGCTAATACACCGTTATGCATCTGCTTGTGCTCTCAGAGATCTCGCGAGTCCATCATAGTTTAAAGAAAAAAAAAGGTGTTAGAAATAAACCATGAAAAATGAATTTTATTGCTTTCACTTTATTTTTCAGTTTATTATTAACTAAAAAAAATGTATGTCTCCAGTACAGTGAATGTAATGAAATTGTTTAGTCCCCATAACATTCTTTCTGTGTCTATTCAGTGACATTCATCTCTTCCCATGGTGCATCATTGCTAATATTCTATAAATAAGTGAATTAATCAGACAAGCATATACTAAGTATTATTTACCTGCAAATGGGTATAGAGTACAGCTGGGGTTTTTTTTTTTATATATATAAAATATTAATGCTACAATACTTTCTCTTCATCATAAACTGCTCCGTCTATATCCCAGCAGTCCGGAGGTGGGCGAAGTGTTCAAAATGAGGACTGGCCGTAGTTGTAATTGTGGTAGGATGATCCTTACTGGTTTGTAATGATACACACGATAAAAGAAACGATTGCATTTCAATGTTATGTGATAACGTAACAGATTTTCCAGGGTCTGAGCAGCGAGGAAAAAGAGATTATGTGGATGAATTCTTACTCTCAGCAGGAATAACAGTGCCAGAATCAGACTGTGCAGGAATCAGCTCAACCATCAGCAGCATCAGCAACACTGGAGCCAAAATGCTCCTCATCCTCATCTTCACCTTCATCCTCATCCACTCTCAACTGAGGCCTACAAAAACAGAACAGGACTTCAGTCTGGAAACACTTCCAGCCTCACACATATTCTTCATCCTCCAACTCGATCACTGCATCTTATTAATCAACTATGAATATAATATAATATATAAAATATAAAACTCTACACACACTACACACGTTCGTTGCTTTATTATTTAACTCAGAGACCAGCGATAGCAACCAACCCCGAGATTAATGCTGCGCTTCTGCACCGATGGATATAAAAGATGCTCCAGTTTTCTCTCCTGCAGCTCTTCAGTACAATATGGAGCCCAATGTTTTATTCAACGCAATACCATCGTCCTGCGCTCTGATTCGTCAGTTGTGGTCACGTGAGTAGTAGCGACGCAACACTCATCTGGGTGCTGCGTCCGTTACATTATTATTATTATTATTATTATTATTGCTATTATTACTATTACTATTATTTTTATTATTATTATTACTATTATTATTACTATTATTATTATTATTATTATTACTATTATTATTATTATTATTATTATTATTACTATTATTATTATTATTATTCCTATTATTACTATTATTATTACTATTATTATTATTACTATTATTACTATTATTATTACTATTATTGCTATTATTATTATTATTATTATTACTATTATTATTATTACTATTATTATTATTATTATTATTACTATTATTATTATTATTATTACTATTATTATTATTATTATTGCTATTATCTATTACTATTATTTTTATTATTATTATTACTATTATTATTACTATTATTATTATTATTATTATTACTATTATTATTATTATTATTATTATTACTATTATTATTATTATTATTCCTATTATTACTATTATTATTACTATTATTATTACTATTATTGCTATTATTATTATTATTATTATTATTATTACTATTATTATTATTACTATTATTATTATTACTATTATTATTATTATTATTATTATTATTATTATGCATTATTTAAATAAGAAAATAAATTTTCATACGTTGATTTATTTCTGTAAGAAAAAAAATATATTTACAGGAGCTATTTTAACATCCGGAGGTAGCATGTTCCTTTATAAAGTGTTTTATTCCCTTTATATGGAGGTAGGGTGCCAACTATTTTAAATGTGTCCTTTATCAGATAATTCAATTAATTATTGATAATAAGTTAATTCCTTTAAAATATCAATAAGGGCGGCAGGGTGGCGTAGTGGTTAGCATGCCCACCTCACAGCAAGAAGGTTCTGGGTGCCAGACTTGGCCCAGGGGGTATCAGTGTGCAGCTTTCATGTACTTATGGTACTTGGGTTTCATCTGGGCACTCCGGTTTCCTCCCAGTCGTGCACCTTCGGCTAACTGGCTGTTCCAAATTGCCCCGAGGTGTTAATGTGAATGATTGTGTATGTCTGTTCCCCTGTAGTGGGCTGGCAGGCTGCTCAGGGTGTATTCCGCCTTCTCCATGTGTTAGGTTTGTATATGTAGATTCTGTATACATATATGTACACACACACACACATATATATATCGAGACGTACGGCTGCCGCTGCGATATATATATATATATATATATATATATATATATATATATATATATATATATATATATATATATATATATATATATGTAACAATCCAGAGCAGTGGAGAGTGTGGAAAAGAGGTGAAGAAGCATGTGCAGGCAGGTTGGAATAGTTGGAGAAAAGTGTTGTGATGTGTGATAGGAGGGTATCGGCAAGAATGAAAGGAAAAGTGTACAAGCCGTTGTTGAGGCCAGCGATGTTGTATGGTTTAGAAACAGTTGCGCTGGGGAAAAGACAGGAGGCAGAGCTGGAGGTAGCAGAGATGAAAATGTTGAGGTTCTCTTTGGGAGTAACGAGGATGGATAGGATCAGGAATGAGCACATCAGAGGGACAGCACATGTAAGACATTTTGGAGACGGTCAGAGAGGTTAGATTGAGATGGTTTGGACATGGACAGAGGAGGGATAGTGAGTATATTGGTAGTAGGATGCTGAGATTGGAACTACCAGGTAAAAGGCCTAGAGGAAGACCAAAGAGACGATTCATGGATTTGGTGAAGGTGGTAGTTGGTGTAAGAGAAGAAGATGCAGAGGACAGGGTGAGATGGAGGCAGATGATTCGCTGTGGCGACCCCTGAAGGGAAAAGCCGAAAGGAAAAGATTCTCTTAAATTTTCTTTATCGAGACTTTATCTTAATCTCACTATTACTTGCATGGGCAACTGTATGCACACAATTTCCTCCAGGATTTTATTCTTTTTCTGAATTGTTTAATCCTAAGTAGGGTCATGGGAAGGCTGGTGCCCATCTCAGCCGACTCTGGGAAAGCACGGAGTACACCCTGGACAGCTCGCAACCATTCACTCTCTATCTCTCTCTCTCTCTCTCCCTCTATATATATATATATATATATATATATATATATATATATATATATATATATATATATAATAAAGACCTAAATAAGTAGAGATTAATCTGAAGATTGCAATATTTCACTCCTCTTGACTTTTTCACCTTTAATTTTCACCGCTGGGTTTGTTCATTATTGAAACTTTTAGTATTGTGGTAGACATGATTCATCATACAGTTGTTTATGACGTACGTGTGTTTACTCGGGGTCCTGGCACAGTGTGCGTATGCGCGTGTTTGTGCGCGCGCGTGTGTTTTTAGGTAGTCTGTTAAAATGCCGGAACAAATTATTCGTCTTTTTCCAAGATGGCGTCGATGAGGGACAGCGACACTGGCCTGTGGCTTCACAACAAACTGGGCTCAACGGACGAGTTATGGACGCCTGCAAACATCGGCTCTCTGCTCACTGTGTCGGTTATCGACAACATTCGATTGTGTTTCTCCAATTTGTCTCCTCCGGTGAAGCTGAAACTGCTGCTCGGCATGCTGCATCTCCCGCGCAGGACTGTGGACGAGGTGGGGCTGAGGTTATACTGTGGCTCAATTCCAAACGCCTTAGCGATTACCACTGTAGTCTGCTATCTAGGGTACATGAGCTGTGACGTATCAGGTGCGTAGTACGCCTGTGTAAGGGGATAGCGATGCGTTTGGAATTGAACAGTAGAATTGGGAACAGATAGCAGGATTAGCCAGGTATAAGAGTTGCTTCTTAGTTTTGTAACAAAAAAACCCTGTATGATTATTGGATATTAAATAGGTATTAAGGGTGAAGTGAGAATAATAACCGTTCAGTGACTAGTTATTAATGTTTATGCATGTATAAAAATAAGCGTAAGGTTTCTGTTCAGGCTAATAGGCTACAGGTTAATAGAGAAGTGTTTGGGGTTTATTTAGTTGGGTATAGCGACTCCAGTGCTGCTGTGATGTGAAATGAATGTACAGTATTTATTATTAATTTTTGTTGTTGTTGTTGTTTGACTATGTTGTCGACATTGTAAGGGTTTAATAATTGAATGAAAGTGATGCTGTCGGTTAGTGAGTACAGAAACCTGGCGGTTTAGAGAGTCTGCTGGCGATGGGCGGAGTTTCACACCAACACTGCTTTCAGTACTGCACGTGAACTGCAACATCTTCCTGTCCCATCATATCTATTCTATTCATATCACATAATTTTATTTTAAATAAAAATATTTTAAATGCATTTTATTAATATAAAGCTTTATTGTAGCAATTATATAATTTATTGTCATTTTACAAAGCTAATTTATTAGTAAATTTACTTTCTATGTGTTTATTTGCATTAATCCTTATAATAATAATAATTATTATTATTATTATAATGATGTTTTCAAGTTTACCCTCTCGTGTTTAATAAATATTAAACCAAATATTTGGCAGTTTTGTGCAAATATGAATGAGTAACCACAGAACATGTGGAAGTAAAGCTGGGGCTGATTTCTTCCTAGCCCAGGCAGTGTGTTCATATATAGTTCAGACACACACTCCCAAGACGTTTTTTTGTGGTTGAGAAAGGCATGGCATCAGTGTATTGAATGCAAACGATGTGGATGACTTTATTATACTGTTTTTGTTTGTTTGTTTTGTTCAGAAAGCAAAAATTGTCTACTGAAAGTTTATATAATTACACGTGAGGGCAGAACACTGAGCTGTAACAGTACTCTTCTCTTGTTTGAATTGAAGGGCGTGGCCTGTAATTACTTTTTTATTATACTTTTGCTACTGAAAAAACCACTCTGGAACTATCAAAAACAACTGAATGCATTAAAAAATACAGCAATCAGCTATCCAGCTGTAAATATTGAAGTTGTCCTCTGTAATATATTCCCACAGAGATACACAGTGCTTAACAAATTTACCTACACACACACACACACACACACACACACACACACACACACACATATTTATATTCCTACTTGGACAGCGAGTCCGCATTGAATCAAATCTTTAATCTATGGGATGAACCTGGAGTACCCAGAGGAAACCTACAAAAGACCTCCCGGGGTGTAAATTTCACATAAAAAACCCTCACCAAGCCTGGGCCTCGAACCCAGGATTTTGCTGAGAGGAGCATGTGTTAACCACTTTGTCACTGTGCAGGCATTATTGAACAAACCACTGAAATGTAAAATACAAAATTGAACAGAAACTCTGGGTTGGTTTTTTTTTTCGGTTTTTAACATTTAGTTCGGCCTCCTTAGGATGCTTGTTGTCTATAGATGTTGGGGCCGGTGGCATTTTGGTTAGGGTGGCTGGGCTCATGATTGGGAGGTTGTGTGTTCAAATCCCAGTTAGACCTCCACAGTGCTAAGACCTCTGGACAAGGTCTTAACCACAAGTGTCACCCAGCAGTATAAATGGGTACAGTAGGCCCTTGACATTCGCGGGGTTCGGTTCCGGGCCCTCCCACGAATCGAGATAATCCGCAAGTTCTGTATTCGGAAGTAAAACCCCATGTATCACGTCACATGCGCAAAAGAGCAGCCGGAAGTAAAATACCATGTATCTCTTACATGCACTAAAATGTCTGTCTTCCTTTCGGCTTTTTCCCTTTTTACTCGGGAGTCGCCACAGCGAATCATCTGATTCGCACGTTTGATTTGGCAGAGGTTTTTACGTCGGATGCCCTTCCTGTCACAACCCTTTATAGTAAGGGACAGAAACACGCTGACGACTTTGCAGCTACTCTTTACGAAAGTCAGCAATGGTTCATTTTACATTCTTTTACATCTCACCATAGACAGTGAGAGACATGGCCCACCTTTGATAACCCAGTTAGCTGCACTGGGGGGGACAGTGACAACCTTGCGGAGAGTGGGACTTGAACCCCCAACCTTTGGATCAGCGATCCAGTGCCCTATACCACTAGACCACCACTGCCCCCTTTCTTACATGCACTAAAATATGCTTCTTAAACACATTCTATAGACAGCCTTACTCATTAATTCAGTATTAATGTAGTAATGATTAATAAAAACTTTTCGATTTTTACTGTTATATTTATTGATGATAAAATATAAACATTATACAGCATACGCATAAAAACACCTTTCAATGCATTCTCTTTATAAACATACAGCAGTGTAGTTTTCAAAAATGCCCACTAGAGGAACGTACTGTATTGCATTAGATCATGAGATGACTGAATTCAGGTATTAACTGCAGTCCGAGCAGCTCAGCCACGCCCCCCCAACCGGAGCGGAAGTACAAAACAGAATTTTAGAGTGATAGAGTAAGAGGCGTTACAAACCAAAGAAGCGGTGATGTTGATGTGAGTTAATCCTCTGGTGCAGTGAGCGTGCTTTTGTCTATTGGGAGTAAATGAGAATAGTGAATTTAGGTGTGTGCTATGGAGCAGCTCAGCCACGCCCCTCAGGAAGTAAACAGTTAGAGGCATAGCGCCAAAATCAAAGTCCCCCAAAACACAGACCATAACAAAAAGGACAAAAAAGAACAAGAAATGTAATAAATTGGATAAACAAAACAAAATGAGAAACATGCTACACCACAAGAAATAAAATATAACACACAAACATTTTAAACATTACCTTAGGTCATGTACTGGAATAATAATTTAAAAAGACTTTAATAGTGGAGTGTTTTACAACAGTTCAGACGATTATTCCTCTTCAGCAATGACATGACGTCAGAGGAAACTGACGTTTCTTCCGGAGAGTCTTATTTCTTCAGAAGAGACATCCAACCTAATTACTGTACTTTTTTCTGGTGTTTAGCAGGCGTTTGAGTGACATCATAGAACTTAACTGGTAATTAAAACACACTTAAAAAGGCTCATTGCCAACTTGTGCACGAATGAGTAAAAAGGGGCGTTACATCAACTCAACCAATTGGCAGGAAGGAGGACAGCCATTGGCTGAATTTGATTAACGTGCGAGCTGCTCGGCAGTCCATGAATACTCAAACCATGAGTGCAAAACCGCGAATAGTCAAGGGCCTACTGTACCAGTAAAAATATACTGGGAAGGTACCCTGCGATGGACAAGCATCCCATCCAGGAGGAGTTGAACTCCTAGTTGCTTTGGAAACCGGGGATAAGCACCGGCCTGATCAGCCCCTAGGCTCGGTTGTAAAAAGCCCAATGGACTTTACCTTTCCTGTATAGATGTGCATAAATTAATTTTATTCGTAGCTTCACTAGTTTGTATTTGATTTTTGTTTTAGTTAAATATCCATAGCCTCATATTTTTGCCATTATCTTGCCTTATATGAACTGTGGAATTAGCATCCTGTTATGATTTCATGCAGTTGCGGCAGTGAAATGCAGCCTTTTCAGACTGTTTAAGGCAAACTATCAAACAGATTTTAGTACGGTAAATTGTAAGTGAAAAACCACCTGATAATGAAAAAATACACATGTTCATGTGTAATGGGAGAGTTTGAAAGGCTTGCCTTTCATTTCACTGTGAGCACTTTCTAAAGACAAATTCTACCTTCTTAGTGCAACCCTGGAAATAATGATAGTAAATGATTCTTTATTTCACATATACACTGTTTTAATACATAATTTAGCACTCACTGTGGTATATCTTGGGTTTTATACAGTGTGATGCAAACAGGATGAGGGAAAATAGCTGGCACTAATTGCACCACATCCTTTCATCTGTGGGTTTAATCAGCGCCACTGTTCTGTAAATACACAGGATTTACGGCCGAAAGTGCTACATCTCTATAGAGATAAATGTGAAACATGCTTTTCATAGAGCAAATCACAAGTCATAATTCCAGATAACCTGGGTTAATTTATTCTCTGAAACACTATCGACTGTCCTTTCAACCTTTTTCAGATGAAAGATGCGCTGTCAGAAATCATCCAGCTGGCCACAGTGGACTCCGAGCCCTGGGTGCTGATGGTGGCCGACATCCTGAAGTCATTCCCTGAGACGGGTTCTCTCAACCTGGACCTAGAGGAACAGAACCCCAATGTGCAGGACATCCTGGGAGAACTGCGAGAAAAAGGTGAATAGCATGTGCTCTGGTTCATAAAATGAAACAAAGGGTCATAAATGGCCCTGTTTTTTTCTTTCACTGAGGCATCTCAGAAAATACATATTTATAATCTATACTGTGCTTCATTTACATCAAACACCAAACCCTTTAATCGCCACGGTAACGTCTGTGTTCAAACAACACCATGTTTTTACATACACACCTCTTGCAAACAGTTGAGATTTCCCATCAAGTTATTTATTTCTTATTATTATTATTATTATTATTTTACTATAATTTATAGTAAAAAGAAAGAAGTGCAGTGTTTTACCAAATAGTTACCCAGAACATTAAAGGGTGAAATCTCACTTCTGTACTAGAACTTTTTCACTGCAGCTCAGAGGCTTATGGAAACATTTAGAGTGCGAGTTTAGCACCGTTTAACTGCGTCCGTCAGGAGGTCCAGTCCGGATCCGTAACACCATCAACACAAACAATTTACTTAACAAAGATTTGGTTTTCTATTTTATTAATGTTTTACAAGTACAGTCAAGTGCACCTCCATTTATTTATTTATTTTTATACTGTATACATATATAAATCATCTTGGTTTGTGTTCCTGTGTTGAGCCCATGTTCATTTTTCTCCTCTTGCAGTGAGTGAGTGTGAGGCGTCGGCCATGTTGCCCCTTGAGTGTCAGTATCTGAATAAGAGTGCTCTGACCACATTAGTGGGTCCCCTCACACCTCCCATCAAACACTTCCAGCTCAAGAGAAAACCCAAAAGTGCCACACTGAGAGCTGAGCTCCTCCAGAAGTGTAAGTGTTGGTGTGCCTGCAGGTGTGTGTGTGTGTGTGTGTGCATTCCTGCAGGTGTGTGTTTTTGCATGTGTGCAAAGATGCGTGTGTGTGCGTTGTATTCATGTGTGCATGTACCTGTGTGTGTGTGTGTGTGTGTGTGCGCATGTGAGTACGTGTACAAGGATGCTTGTGTATGTGTGTGTGTTGTATTCGTGTGTGTGTGTGTGTGTGTGTGTGTGTGTGTGCGTGCATACGTGTACAGGTATGCTTGTGTCTGTGTGTGCCTTTGTGTTTTTCCGTGTGTGTGTGTGTGTGTGTGTGTGTGTGTGTGTGTGTGTGTGTGTGTGTGGGCACGTCTGTCTTTGTTCTGTGTAATGCTCATAGGTTAATTTTGGACATGTCCATGTGAGTGAAGGTTTATCCTGTTCATCCTGCAGCCACAGAAACTGCGCAGCAGCTGAAGAAAACCGCTGGAGTACCCAGGGTACGAGGTCTCGTCAAAAAGCTTGACACTACAAGTGAGTTTGATTACCCACTTCCACCCTTTCTGCTACTTCACTCTCTTATTGGGGGACCTTTAAGTCTGTCACACTTGGCCAAACTCCTTTACAAACTAGAACTATAAACTATAATAATTCCAATTTCTGTGTTAGCACCACTGAAGGGGATCCCCAAAGCTCCGTTCCGCAGCCCCACCGCGCCCAGCATCTTCCCTTCCAGTAACAGGACACCCATCACCCCGGCTCGCACGCCGCTGCGCAAAGAGCGAGGGGTCAAGGTAACTCTGCTGCACACACCCGACACTTTTCCAGCAGCTGTGTGTACATTTGGTTCTGTGCACATCATGATTTATGTGTATAGTCGATAATATTTAATTTCCTTTTTATAGTTATTAGATATTTCTGAGTTGGACATGGTCGGAGCAGGAAGAGAAGCTAAGCGGAGAAGAAAGACACTTGGTACTTCAGAGTTGTCCTCTTTAAAACATTTCCCTGTGAACATCTGTTTCATTTTTTATTATTACTTTTTTGTCAACCATGTACTCTTGACTTAGACACTGAAGCAGGAGAGAAGGCAGCCAAAGAGGAGGCAGTGGTGGAGAACGCCACCCCCGACTACGCTGCAGGCCTGGTATCAGCACAGGTATGTAATAAACGAGCAGACAAATAAACATTGATAAATATTACTACTAATAACAATACAGCGCCTGTAATGTCTACATGCATCAACCTCATTTTAATATCATGCTTTAGATCTGTGAATGGAGTAGAAGTTTATTTTGGGATTTGTATAAATAATCAAACGATTGGGTGCTAAACTGAATTTCGTTACCCTGTATTTATTACATGTGTAATGACAAAGTTGAATCTAATCTAATGTAATCTAAAGCCACTGTCTTGTCTCTGATTTGTTGTCCGTTAGAAACTGGGCGCATTAAACAACGAGAGTGTGCTACCGTCGACCAGCTACCTCCCAGCCACACCCAGCATGGTGCCCTCCTCCTCTTACATCCCCAGCTCCGAAACACCGCAGGGTGAGACTCTGTACCTTCAGCCTTTACTTACTTTCAGTTTTATTTTATTGCGCTTTGAACTGTGATACAAAAAAGAGCCATTATTATTCTGACACATCTGTATTCTACAGAACAGTGTACACGTGTGTGTGTGTGTGTGTGTGTGTGTGTGTTTTATATATATTAGTCAGATCTTTGTGTTTGTATAAGGCCTATCAATATGGTAGATTATGTTACCTGAATGACATGTTTACGATAATACTACTCTTAACATTTCTACTGTCATGACATAAGTTACTATGGCGATAGTGGAGAAATTCGAATTTAAAAATCTTACCTCTTCTGGGTCTTCAGACACACGTGTGCTCTGAGTAGCCTGAAGATGAAGCAGAACTTCTAATGTTAATCTAATTATATCCCGGCTTTCGACCTATTGGAAAGTTTGTGTCTATGTAAATGTATTGACGATTGTAGTAGTGCTTTAGTTTAGTACAATTTCTGTAAGCTGTCAAATGTTTAGTAATAATAACATTAACAATATATAGAATGGTGATAACCTACTCGGACCGAGCAATCACTCATGGACTGCAGAAACACACACACACAGTTTCCTGTAGAAAAGACATTGTTGAACCACAGTACCTTACGTGTAGCTCACATGAAAGCTAATGAGCACATTGATGTTTTATTGATAAAAAATTGACATTTTTAAGAGTTTTTTATTATGTTTATAACTGTTCTTCCAAGTCTATTGTGCCGTTCCAGTGTAGTGTGTGTGTGTGTGTGTGTATATATATATATATATATATATATATATATATATATATACACACTATATGGACAAAACTTTATGGACACCTGACCCGAACACTCGTGTGTTTGCTGCTCGTTGGATTCAAGGTTCCTTTCCTCCTTGATATTCTTACAGAAAATTTCTTCAGTAACGGCTCTCCACTAGATTTTGGAGAGTGGGCTGTGGGGATTTGTGATCATTCATCCACAAGAGCATTACTAAGGTCAGGCACTAATGGCAGACAGGCACGCAGGGGGCATTGAGGTTCGTCACAAACTTGTTCAGTAGGACTAAGGTCAGTGCTCTGTGGAAGCCACTCACATTCTCCCACTCTGATCTTCACAAGGCTTCGTGGAGTTCACTGTGTGCACAGGGGGATGGTCATGCTAGAACAGGTTTAAGCCCTTTGGTTCTAGGGAAGGGAAATTTTAAGGCAGCCGCACCTGAAGACATTCTGCACAACTATGTGCTGAAGGTGTGCCGATATCAGTTGTATTTTCATTTCGCATCATAAAGAAGTGATGGTGCAGATCTAATAGTAAGCAGTATTATTTAACACGTTACCTCCTTTGCTTTAGCCAGCACAGGTACTACGAACCGGCAACCAGAGGAATCGACGGCAAGCGGTGCCGCAGCTTCCACGCTCCCGGGTCAGTTTAAACAGAGAGCGCCTATGTACAACGCCAGCACCGCCAGTCCCACTGCCCCGACATCTCCCACAACGCCCACCAGCACACCACACAACAACGCCCCGCCCGCTGCTGCCACCGCAACGCAACCAGACACGGCCACGCCTCCATCCACCACCGCAGCTCAGGCCACGCCCACGCCAGCTCCCCCACAACCACAGCCCAAAAAGAATCTGTCCCTCACAGTGAGTACTGCATACTGCACTGATCTCCCTCTCGGAGTCTTTTCTCTGAGTATTCTTGCGGGTGATGGCTCATTTCGTTTTGTTTTTCTTTACAGAGAGAGCAGATGTACGCCGCGCAGGAAATGTTTAAGACCGCAAACAAAGTTACTCGACCTGAAAAGGCTCTTATTCTCGGTTTCATGGCAGGATCGAGAGGTACAGTGTCCGGACATTGCATGTGAATTCTGTGTTAGCTTTCACACACTCAGCTGTACTCCGACACACATACCCGCTCACCTCGAACTGAAACACACTTACATTAATACTTAAAAAAATTGCCTTCGCTATAAGAATAGCGCTCGTAATGAAGAGTTAATCTGAAAGCTGGGGATATAATCATCAACCTGGTCAGCAAGAGCAGCATCAGAATCATTCAGCATTGTAGGCTTTAATGCGTTAAATATTGCAGAAATAAATAATCAACAATATTTAAATATGGCATATTGTCCTCAAGGGCGTAGGCTGGTCTGACCGGGGGGAGGGTGCACATCTTGGTTGACCGGAACTCGAGTCCTAGGGGCACATGACCCCAATACCCCACATGACACTAATTTGCAGTCACATGACCCCAGTACCTTCATGTGCCATCTTGGACGGCAAGCGTGATCTAGAACACACACACACACACACACACACACACACACACACACACACACACGATTCACTCAGCATGGCTTCAACAACAACCGATAATGACAGCGAAAGCAAAATATGCGAGAGTGTCGAAGGCAAAAGCAATGACACTAATATTGTCAGACGTTGTCAATCATCTGACAGGTGACCAGAGGGTGGGGTATCTGAGTAAAATAAAGCAGCTGGGGATCGCGATCCATATCTAATTCCGCAGTCAATGTTTAGGAATGTGTTAGAATGCGACCGTTCTTCCCTTCCTGCTTTTGCCTACTTGGATCTTTGTAGATATCCTGTCCACAGCCCGTCTCCATTTACTGGCCAAGAGTTAAAAGCTTACAAATCAGTGGAAGCTTACAAGTATTTTGTTGCTGGATTTGTAAGCTGTATGCAACAATGGGAACCAGGAACCGGGAAGAGAGACTAGTCCCCAAATAGAGCTACACAAACAAGAGCTTATGCAATAATAAATTAAAATTATTAGTGCTTATAATGGTTGTATAAATTCACATATTTTATATATATATATATATATATATATATATATATATATATATATATATATATATATATATAATATTATATAATAATGTATATTTACCTGATACAAAGTGTTCGCTGCATATTCGACTGTATTCTGTAGGATTACAGTGTTTCCTATTTCCTACTGCGATCCACTTGGCTTTTCTCGCTGGGTCAGATGGAAAACGATAAAATGAGTGCAGGCTTTACTCCTCTGTCTTTTTGCACAGCCAACAACACAACACGATATTTTAAAATGCTTAGCAATGTTGAATGAGCGAGCGCTGTCCGGATCATGCCGTCCAATATGGCATGTAAACATATGTCACGTGACCAGGCTCTCAACTAAGGCTTATTTTAAGGGGCGGGCTTATATTAAAATCATCTTGTAAAATCACACTAGGTTTTATTCTGTGGCTAGGTCTTATTTTCAGGGAAACACTGTATTATTGCTTACTGATATTATTATGTTTGTTGATTGGTCAGCTCGGGCGTGCACATGCGCAGTGCCCGTTACACGTTAACTTCCGGTTTACTTCCTGACTCTAGTCATGCGGAACTTATGTCCGACTTTCTCTTCAATAACAGTCATTAAGTTTATTTAT
Source organism: Plotosus lineatus (assembly GCA_024760905.1). Lineage (NCBI taxonomy): Eukaryota > Metazoa > Chordata > Actinopteri > Siluriformes > Plotosidae > Plotosus > Plotosus lineatus. Next base: position 26,498,039 of record CM045745.1, read on the forward strand.
AAGATTGTGAATACACATCATTTCTTGCCCAGAACTCAACTCCTGCTGTGGGGGGTGCACATGCACCCTGTGCACCACCCCAGTCTACGCCCTTGTTCCTACAAGTACTGTTCTGATTCAGTGCACAGTATAAGGAGTGCTGCATTTATCAATAACCAGTAGATGGCAGTAGTGACTGTCAATTTGACAAGTATTTCTCCAGGGTGGTATGATAGTCCTCTGCTGCTTCGCAAAGTGCTGCCATTTATTCTGGTCTGTAACCTTTCCTTTCATGTTTGTTTTGGCTGAGCCTTATCTGGGTCTCCTCCATTCCCACCGCTGTGAGTGGAATGGTTACATAGGGAAGCGTTCATGTCCCATTCGCTCTGCGTGTCCCAGCCATCAAGCATGCCCCTGTAGGTGAAACCAGTCCAGTCTAATCCTAAATTTCCTCATTTGTTATCCTGTCTTTCCATGATTTATTCATAATTTCCCTGTTCCTAAATTCCTAAATTTCCCAGTTTTTCTAGTTTATCCTGAAAACTACTGAAGGTGGCAGTATAGCCCTATTAATGAGATCATCATGGCAACATGTATTTAAAACATTTCAATAACTCAAAGTAAATTACACAGTGTTTCCATCGTACCCTGTGGAAAATCCAGAAATCTTTTCAGTGAATGGATCTGTGCGCAGGCGGCATGGTCGTTTAGTCATTAATACGTCAGCCTCACAGCAAGAAGGTTCTGGGTTTGAGGCCCAGGTGCTTCTGTATGAAGTTTCCATGTTCGCCCTGTGCCTGTGTGTGTTTCGTTTGAGAAACCGCTTGTGTGGGTTTCCTCCCATATTCCAAAATCATTTGCACAAAACATTTGCACACTGGCCGTTCTAAATTGCCCCAGTTGGTGTGTGTGTGTGTGTGTGTGGGTGTGTGTGTGTGTGTGTGTGTGTGTGTGTGTGTGTGTGTGTGTGTGTGTGTGTGTGTGTGTTGCCCTGCGATGGTCTGGCGAGCTGTTTTGGATGTATCCTGCATTCACTCAGTGTTGGGTGAGATTGGTACCAGCCTCTCTGCGAGCCTAGTAGCAGAGTGCCTGAGCATACTGCTCCTGTTTCTAGAATTCAATAATATTGTTTTTCTTCTGGTGGCATTGCACAAGCCTCTATGTAGCCGATATAAACAATTGACGGCCATTTTGCCGACTGTGAACTTGACGTATTGACCGACCGCATTTAATTGAAAATGACAACAGACTTTCCCAAACATCAAGTATAAAGTCCAGAGGGAAATCCAGAGTGTGTACATCAGCTCATTCTGCAAATATAAAACATGAACAGCAGGACACATGCGCTGTATATATGTGTGTGATTGGGAGAATTGGGAAAGCTTCATGCGTGCTGGTGGATCGCCACTAACACATCAGATCTCATCATGTGATGACTTGAATGAAGCTTGACTATTCAGTGGCAGTCTTGCTGAAGTGCTGAGGGATGAAGGCTGAATGACATACTTACTCTGTTTTTGTTGTTGTTAATGTTTTGTTTTTGTTCTTTACACTTTGGTATGTTGGGTAGGAATGCATTGAAAATATATAAAAGTATACAGAAGTCACATGAGCGCGTATTCACTCCAGAGCTGTCCGGTGTCACACTCGTCACTGCCTGGTTGGTGGTGGCGGTGTTGTGAACAGTCGGCTCTAAAAGTCATACTCCTCTGTTATTAAGAGTCAGAATCACATGTAACTTGGTATCGTATATCTGTTGTCAGGGAGAGCATCTGGATTTCAGTGGAGGCTAATTTTTTTTAGATTTTCGATCCAGAAACAGAATTATGACATCATAACCGAAAGATTCAAAGTCCAACAGAATTTAACGAAATCCAGCAATATTACACGACACAGCGGTCCCAGATGTTGAATAATGACCTCAGTCTTCCTGTGTAAACATGGTTAAACTGTTAGAAAGTATAGACACTAGAGACTCCTTCCAATGCTGCAAAACAATCATCTTCTTATTCGAATATTAACATTGAATATTAATGAATTTACCGTCATTGTTCTACAGATTGTACGGAACCAATAATTATTTATTATAATTATTTATAGCTGAATTTTGTACATGTATAATGATTTTCTGCATTATGTGACAGTATGTGATTTGAAGTGCTGTCCATCTCTTGAGCTCATTGTTCAGACTTCCAAACTTGTCTCCTTCTCATTCGGACAGAGAACCCGTGTCCAGAACAGGGGGACATCATCCAGATCAAGCTAAGCGAGCACACTGAGGTTCTTCCTAAAGCAGACGGTACAGGCAGCACCACCATGTTGGTGGACACTGTGTTTGAGATGAACTACTCCACAGGCCAGTGGACCCGACTCAAAAAATACAAACCCATCACCAATGCATCCTGAGGAACTGGAAACACACACACACACACACACACACACTGACTTTTGAAGAAGGCAGCACATAGACAAATCATAGCTTTGTACACACACACACACACACACACACACACACACACAGTATCTGGGCCAAAACAACAGACTAAGCCACTGTCTTGATGGTAATGGGATGTGTAAGAGAAGTGAGGTGAACTTCCTGTTTTGATAAACTCACTTCCTGTCTGTGTTCCTGGATTGCCAAAAAAAATCAGGGACCTACTTTCTATATCTTTTTGTTTTTGTTTTGTGGCTTGTAATACATTCTTTATCATTTCCCACTCAGTGATATGGGCTGGAACAGAGGAGGAGATGCTCTGGGACACTTATAGCTTCTTTGATTGACACTTGTATGTTTGACCTGATTCTCCATATCATGTTCACAAACAAACAGACATGTCCACTGTTTTAATGTGAGAATGTAAAAAGAAAATTACATTTGCAAAAAAACCAAACAAACATACAAAAAAAACAAATAGAAACTAACAATAATGTAGCTTGATTACTGGTTAGGTTTTCTTTTTGGAAAGTGCTGGAGGATCTTTGTTTTTCAGTCATCCAAAAGAAATAAATTGATCACTGTCTGGACAAGAATGAGTGTGTACTGATTTATCAGCGTTAACGGGACGGTGAGGGATTTTGGGTGTGTACTGATTTATCAGCATTAAAGGGACGGTGAGGGATTTTCGGTGTGAACTGATTTATCAGCATTAAAGGGACGGTGAGGGATTTTCGGTGTGAACTGATTTATCAGCATTAAAGGGACGGTGAGGGATTTTTGGTGTGAACTGATTTATCAGCATTAACGGGATGGTGAGGGATTTTCGGTGTGTACCGATTTATCAGCGTTAAAGGGACGGTGAGGGATTTTCGGTGTGAACTGATTTATCAGCGTTAAAGGGACGGTGAGGGATTTTCGGTGTGTACCGATTTATCAGCATTAAAGGGACGGTGAGGGATTTTCGGTGTGTACTAGTTTATCAGCGTTAACGGGACGGTGAGGGATTTTCGGTGTGTGCTGATTTATCAGCGTTAAAGGGACGGTGAGGGATTTTGGGTGTGTACTGATTTATCAGCATTAACGGGACGGTGAGGGATTTTCGGTGTGTACTGATTTATCAGCATTAACGGGATGGTGAGGGATTTTCGGTGTGTACCGATTTATCAGCGTTAAAGGGACGGTGAGGGATTTTCGGTGTGTACTGATTTATCAGCATTAACGGGATGGTGAGGGATTTTCGGTGTGTACCGATTTATCAGCGTTAAAGGGACGGTGAGGGATTTTCGGTGTGTACTAGATTATCAGCGTTAAAGGGGACGGTGAGGGATTTTCGGTGTGAACTGATTTATCAGCGTTAAAGGGACGGTGAGGGATTTTCGGTGTGTACCGATTTATCAGCATTAAAGGGACGGTGAGGGATTTTCGGTGTGTACTAGTTTATCAGCGTTAAAGGGACGGTGAGGGATTTTCGGTGTGTACTAGTTTATCAGCGTTAAAGGGACGGTGAGGGATTTTCGGTGTGAACTGATTTATCAGCGTTAAAGGGACGGTGAGGGATTTTCCGTGTGTACCGATTTATCAGCGTTAACGGGACGGTGAGGGATTTTCGGTGTGTACCGATTTATCAGCATTTAAGGGACGTGAGGGATTTTCGGTGTGTACTAGTTTATCAGCGTTAAAGGGACGGTGAGGGATTTTCGGTGTGAACTGATTTATCAGCGTTAACGGGATGGTGAGGGATTTTCGGTGTGTACCGATTTATCAGCGTTAAAGGGACGTGAGGGATTTTCGGTGTGTAATGCTGAAGTACAGTAACGTGTAATTAAAATGAACATGACTGTGTAACAGAGACACAGAATATTTTGTACGACTCTGAAATGCTTCCTTAACGCCAATTCTTATGGCGGATGGATGGCACGGTGGCATAATGGATAACACGTCCACCTCACAGTAAGAGACTCCTGTGTCCGAGTCTCGAGTGTGGTGAGGGCATGTCTGTGTGGAGTCTGCATGTTCTCTTCATGCTTTTGTGGGTTTCCTCCGGGTACTTCGGTTTCCTCCTACGGTCCGAACATATGCTCATCAGGCTGATTAACTGTTACAAATTGCCCATAGGTGTGAGTGAATGGTTGTGTGTTGGCCCTCTGATGGAGTGGCCAATTGTTCAGGGTGTGCCCCATCTTCACCCAGAGTCGGCTGAGATAGCTTCCCCACAACCCGAGCAGAATTAAGTGGTTTTCTGAATGAATAAATTCGAGCTTTTTTGCAGAATAACTTCTTTTGTGTGAAAGCTTTCCTTTTCTTAAAGACTAAATAAACATCGGGAAAATGAATCTGGATCTCTTGCACCATGAATGGGACACCTTTTACAACCCAGTGTCCCACCTTCCTTTGGGCTTCCACCAGCTCTTGGTCTGCAGGGGACATCTATTGAGATGCACCATCATCTACCAATGAAGAGGAAACACAACTTCTTGAGGTTCTCCTTTAAGAACAGTGATCATCTATGAAGATCAAGTTCATAATGGGAACATTTTGCGGGGAACGGACCCCTGTGAAGCCAGTTCTTCAACACTGAATTACTGATAAATTGTCTGCCATCCATTCTTTACACGGTGGACAAAGATCCAAACCAATTAATTGAAGGACCAAAAGTATTTGGAATGAAGATTTTGTTGCAATACCATCAGATTCTAATCGGAGGCTGCTTCTAGCTCTCTTGTATGTGATCATCATCATCATCATCATCATCATTATCATGATGTCACGCCTGAAGATTGGGGCTCCGTTCAGCTGTAGGTTTGGCACTCGCAGCTTCACGTTTTGTCCATGAAGTGTTTCTCGCACAACCCCATGGTATCCCTGATCTCAGAGCTCCGAGCTCTCTCATGTCTACCTCCATCGAGTGTCGTCTAATCTTTCCAGAATTTTTCAGGTGGCCTTTATCTCAATTTCCATTGGCCAGCTCACCAAACAACAGTTGTTTTGGCATCCATTCTACAGACGTAGCCTGACCATCAGAGTCTGATGCTTTTGATGTCTCAGTAGTGGTAAAACTGGTGCAGCTGTGAAGCAAGGTATTCATTTTGATGTAGAAGTTAGCATGTCCGCCTCACAGCAACAAGGTCTTGGTCCCTGCTCGGGCATTTCTGTGTTGAGTTTGCATGTCCTCCCTGTGCGTATGTGCGCTCTGGGTGTACTACGGGATTCAATAGTCCCAAGGCGTGCACATTACGCGAGGTGTCCCGAATTGCCTCTAGCTTTCAGTGTGAATGATTGTGTGTGAGTGTTGACCTGACAATGGACTAGTGAGATGTTCAGGGTGTACCCTGCTTTCAGCCAGAGTTGGCTGAGATGGACTCCAGGCTCCCCGTGACCCTATTAGGATTAAGTGGTTTGGTAAATGAATGAATGAGGATGATTGAGTTCCCAAGTCAGGAAAGAGCCAGAGAAAGTGTCCAGGGTGTCATGTCCTCCCCTGATATCAATCAAAATTGGTTGTAATGGAATTTTTTTTTTTTTTTTTTTTTTTTAAATTGTATGTGTCTTTACCTGTCTGCATTTTCACCAGCCATTATCTTTAGCATCAGCAGCAGGTATTCAGCATAGAGAACTTGGATTTGTAGTTGTTAGCTCCTCCTGAAGACCAGAGGTGGGTGGAAACCAGCTATTATTATGGACAATTCTCATCTCTCACACACACACACACACACACACACACACACACACACACACACACCCCTCTATCATACAAATATTATAGGTTTGTTGATACTATAACTACATAATTATCTGTCTCTCTGTGGTCAGGGTGGTGCTGGGCTCATGATTGTGAAGTCCTGGGAAGGTCTTAACCGCAAGCGTGCCTCTGTTCACCCAGCAGTATGAATGGGTACCAGTGAAATGCTGTAAAAGTAGCCTGCGATGGACTAGTGACCAATCCAGGATGAGTTGGACTCTTAGTCGCTTCATGAGACAGACACAGGGACCAGCCCTGGCCATGATGAGCCAGTAAGCGTAGATGTCAACAACCCAACCTCACCTGTCCAGTAATCACGTTTCTCCTTCAATATTTCCATGTATATTTGAAAGATGCCTTTATCTCACGACTTCTAACTTTGTGTAATTTATTCCGATGGATGATGCGTTCATGTAATTATATCGCATGACTCTGTTTCTCCCAGCGGCCAACAAAAACCAAACTCTTTCATCACTATTTGCATATCTGTACCATGTGCGATAAACACTGCTGCCCGAAAGAGCTGAAAATATAAGAGACGTAAGAAGAGGTCGAGTTAGACACACACATACACATCTTTTTCTTATCCTTTCGTCTGTTCCCTTTCAGGGGTCACCACAGCGAATCATCGGCATCCATCTTCATGGAAGTCATATTAATGAGTCACATGTTTGATTTGGCGTAGGTTTTTACGTCGGATGCCCTTCCTGACACAACCCTTTAGCGAGGGACAGAAACACGCTGATGACGATGCAGCTACTCTTTACGAAAGTCAGCAATGGTTCTTTTACATGCCTCACACCATAGACAGTGAGAGACATGGCCGGCCTTTGATAACCCAGTTAGCTGCACTGAGGGGGGACAGTGACAACCTTGTGGAGAGTGGGACTTGAACCCCCAACCTTAGGATTAGCGATCCAGCGCCCTTTACCACTAGACCACCACTGCCCTAGACACACACACATCATATGTTGTTATGTTATGTAGTAGATTTGTACTGCGCTTTATCCATACTGAATATTATACTCAAAGCGCACTGGGAAGTGTTCAGTTAATGATGAGAACTATTTATTGTCAAAGTACATTACATACATGACATTTTTATTTATTTAATTTTTTTTGTGTGTGTGCTCTGGGCACCTATCACCACTGTGCAGCGCCAGTTATTGTGTTGTTCTATCCTATGATGCTGAGTGCCAAGCAGGAAGCAACAACTGACAAATTTCAACGTCGTATGGTATGACGCGGCGGGATTCAAACTCCGACCTTCCCGAGGATAAAGCAGACGCTCCACCAACTGAGCGAAATCCCCATATGTGTTAAACTCAAAGGTATTTAAACAATATTTAAGGTGATTAAAATCTGATGTATTATTCTAAAACAATTCTTTTGTCCTGAGAATAAAAAGCGGTGATCAGTAAAACTATAATAAATATTAAAAACCAAATCCAGATTTTCCCCTCCCATCAAGTAAACCACAAACTATCAATCATCACTTTGTTTATTGTAGATGCAAATCTGCCGATGTGTGAACTGAAATCACAGCATTACAGTATCAGAGCTACGATCAGAGGCTTCAGAGAAAACAGGAAATGCTGAAAAGCAGCTCGGAGCGGTCAAGTACAGGCGAGTTTCGGGGCACGGCGCTGCAGTTCATGTAAATTTATGTAAATGAAGCACAAATGCAAATGCGAGTGTAGTTTCTCATGCCATAAATAAATCCAGTGTATAGTACTGGGTGAGATGTGATTTTACACCGGCGGCATGTAATCAAGGTTAGAACAGGCGGCGTGGTGGCATAGTGGTTAGGACGTCTACATCACAACGAGGAGGAGGTCCTGGGTTTGAGTTCTGTGCTTGGCCCGGGTTTTTCAGTGTGGACTTTGCGTGGTCTCTGTGTGCTTGTGTGGGTTTCCTCCGAGTACTCGGGTTTCCTCCCACAGTCCGAAGACATGCACATTAGCCTGATTCACTGTTCCTAAGTGTGTTTGAATGGGTGTGTTTTATATTGTGACCGCTTGAGCTGTACCCCGTAGTAGTCCCAGTACCATCCCAGCGTATGACTGAGATAGGCTCCAGTCTCTCTGAGAGCCGAGTAAGATTACACGGTTTGGTGAATGAATGATTTTACACCAAGGCCAATTCCCATGAGTCCTCTGTGTGTATTTCATCATGTGACGTGCGGATCATATTAATATTGTGTTTGTGTCTATATACACACTAAGGCCGTATGTAAACATGAGGATTTACCGCTCCATAAACCGTGGCATTCAGGAACGGGTTCTCCAGCTGGATCCGGTCTGTGTAGGCCTGACCCGCCTCCACGTTCTCGAACACTCCTGTGTTCAGGACAAGAGTGTGTGTATAAAATACACACATTAACAGAGTCATTGTGTGTGAATATCAGTGTCTCGTTTCATGACATAGAAACCGTAACACTGTGCAGTCGTTCTCAATAAAATGTGAATATATCGTGTAGCACGTCGTTCAGCACGTCGTTAGATATTTACAGTTTTTATTTTAACAGTACGGACGTGTTGCTAAAATCCCTTAGATGTAATTGCAAGTGAAATCCACTGTGTGTGACACGACTCGTTGTTTTAGTTTATATCACATGTGAATATATACCATAAAAATCCTAGTTTACTCTGCTGTTTTCTGATAGTTTACATTTTATATATGAAAGGCATCACGCACAAGCGGGTCCAAGAGTTGTGCGATATCCCGTTAATTCCCTTTAACAGTCTTCGTACAGTATATACTACCCAAAAACATAAAGAAAATGAAGCATAAAACACGATTCGATTTTTATAATTTAATGTTATATATTTTGAGCGTTATAGATGCGGGTCAGGTGAGCACTGAGTGCTCAGGGTAGAGTTCAGCACTGTGACGCGAAGGGAATAAATTTAATATCACACTCCGTGAAAAAGATTGAATATCTTTATCCCATCCTCAGCGTCACGAGGCGTTGAGAATTCTAGACAGGGGCATTTGTATATTAGGTTCCACCTCTCTACACTAGAGGCCGCCTCTTCTCTATTTTAGGCTCCACCTCGCTACATCACGGACCGCCTCTTCTCTGCATTAGGCTCCACCTTGCTCCATTAGGGGCCGTCTCTTCTCTGCATTAGGCTCCACCTCTCTACATTAGGGGCCGCCTCTTCTCTGCATTAGGTTCCACCTCTCTACATTGGGGGCCGCCTCTTCTCTGCATTAGGCTCCACCTCTCTACATTAGGGGCCGCCTCTTCTCTATTTTAGGCTCCACCTCTCTACATCAGGGGCCACCTCTTCTCTGCATTAGGCTCCACCTCGCTACATTAGGGGCCGCCTCTTCTCTGCATTAGGCTCCACCTCTCTACATTAGGGGCCGCCTCTTCTCTGCATTAGGCTCCACCTCTCTACATTAGGGGCCACCTCTTCTCTGCATTAGGCTCCACCTCTCTACATTAGGGGCCGCCTCTTCTCTGCATTAGGTTCCACCTCTCTACATTTGGGTCACCTCTTCTCTGCATTAGGCTCCACCTCTCTACACTAGAGGCCGCCTCTTCTCTATTTTAGGCTCCACCTCTCTACATCAGGGTCCGCCTCTTCTCTGCATTAGGCTCCACCTCTCTACATTAGGGGCCGCCTCTTCTCTGCATTAGGCTCCACCTCTCTACATTTGGGTCGCCTCTTCTCTGCATTAGGCTCCACCTCTCTACACTAGAGGCCGCCTCTTCTCTAGTTTAGGCTCCACCTCTCTACATCAGGGTCCGCCTCTTCTCTGCATTAGGCTCCATCTCTCTACATTAGGGGCCGCCTCTTCTCTGCATTAGGCTCCACCTCTCTACATTTGGGTCGCCTCTTCTCTGCATTAGGCTCCACCTCTCTACATTAGGGGCCACCTCTTCTCTGCATTAGGCTCCACCTCTCTACATTAGGGGCCGCCTCTTCTCTGCATTAGGCTCCACCTCTCTACATTAGGGGCCGCCTCTTCTCTGCATTAGGCTCCACCTCTCTACATTAGGGGCTGCTTCTTCCCTGCATTAGTCTCCACCTCTCTACATTAGGGGCCGCCTCTTATACAGTTTCCTTCAGAAGCATATTGATGTAAGTTTATTACTTTTGGTGATAAACGTGTTGTCTGGTCCATTCCAGGTGTCGTTCAGTACCTGCTGTACAGGTCAGTCCTTCATTCGCTGAACATGAAGCTGATATCAGTGTTTATTTAATGAACTGAGTATTAAAAGGTGCGAATGTTCTACATGCTTTCAGTAATTGGATGTTGGGCCAGATCATCTAATTTTCACTCAAGAAGAATTTCAGCTCTTTTTTTTTTTTAAGTGTATTAAAAAAAAAATAAAAAAAGAATGCGTTGTGGTACCATTGGGTTTCTCTGCTCTGAAGCGTTGCTTTGTTAGCATTGTAGATAACGCTGGCCATGTCCTGCTACATAACTTTGTGCTATTTGATAATTAACACTAGTCTGATGTGAATTATCTGAGGTGTGAATGGTTTGCGATAACAATATGGTGCAATTTTAAAACACACACACACACACACACACACACACACACACACACACACACACGTACACTGAGTAGTGAATTTGACCTCGGCATTTAGCCCATCCTTACACACCAGAGACGCCAGTGATCCAGAATACTGTATGATATACAAGACAACACAGCGACTCGGCGCGCAGGGCTACACAAATCCAGGGATCATCTCAAGGGGCGTGAATAATTCAGTGAGAGACCAGACCCTGAAAGGAATCATTCACTATTTCCCTGCTGTGTTGTATGAATGAGAAATTCACTGAAGTGTATAGAACAAACATTACACTTGAAGTTCGAGCAGAGACTCTGATCAGTAAACCAAGATAAATACAAACAAGATAAATACCTGAACAGTTAAATTATTAGCCAGAAATTATTTAATAAATGATGCACCAGGAGAATGAATAACCCTAAACTAAATTACCGTAGATTCTGTCTTTCCTGGGACCAGTACATAAATATATACTGGTATATCTTCTTGTCCTTTCGGCTTTTCCCTTCAGGGGTCGCCACAGCGAATCATCTGCCTCCATCTCACCCTATCCTCTGCATCTTTTTCTCTTACACCAACTGTCTTCATGTCCTCCTTCACCACATCCATGAATCGTCTCTTTGGTTCCATGAATCGTCTCTTTGGTAAATATATACTGGTATATACTGGTGAATAGTCACTCACTGGGGTGATCCTATAGCAGGGGTGTCAATCATTTTGACTGAGGGCCGCATCACTGAAGTGGGGCTAGTGGCGTAGTGGTTAGGGTCCTTCACCCATGATCAGGAGGTTGTGTGTTCAAATCCCAGTTAGACCCCCACTGTTCTCAGACCCCTGGGCAAGGTCTCAACCACAAGTGTGCCTCTGTTCACCCAGTAGTATAAATGGGTACAAGTAAAAATATACTGGGAAGGTAACCTGCGATGGACTAGCGTCCCATCCAGGAGGAATTGGACTCCAAATTGCTTCACACGCTACAGAAACTGAGGATATGCACCGGCCTGATGAGCCACTATGGCTCAGATAAAAAATAAAAAAATTAAAAAAAAAAGCCACATCACTGAACTAGGTCATCAAGGGCCGAATAATTACTGTACATCTATTCAAAAATACCAAGAACCTTTTCCTTTAATCGTTTACATTTCCTGACACCACTAGCTTACAAACTTTCCTGAGTCATGAATCACTAGATGTTTACCTGAAATGGATGGCTGCCATCTAGTGGATGGATGATGAACTACATTTATGGTATTGGTTGAGGCGAAGAATGTATGATAACCATATTCTTTGAAACCTCCAGGGGGCCACACAAAATGAGTTAATGGGCTGGCGTTGGCTTGTCATGTCACCTGTGCGCTAGAGGAATAGTATTAACACAGCGAATCACCACATGAGTGGAGAACCATCGATAAGGAAAAAGCTTCTCACCATTAAGTCGCTTTTGGAACGTCAAGGAAAACCTTGACTGTATTTTCGGCCTTTCTTACAGTGTGAACGTGTACGCAGGGAAACCCTGTACTATTCTTTAAAATTTTTATATCTCAAAAAAAAGAGTAAAACATGAGAAGATATCGAGAACAATAGGTGCATAATACTCGGGTCACGTGACGTCATGAGGATAATATAAATAAATAATGATATTCAAGTGTTATTGAAATGTTCTCTGAACTTACATGGAGTGCTTTACATGTCGAGACTAAGGTCATGTGGTTGGATCCCTCATTTTTATTCCCATCTATAAACGTTAAAATTAATTTTAATAGACGTAGGATACGTGTACGAGGTTTGAGTGTTTCCACCAAAAACGTGCCATGTAAGGAAAATCATATGTGAGCTCCACTTATATGGAAAGCCGTAATGTATTTATTAACACTCATACAGGGGCGGCCACACCCGAATGGTTCGAGAAGCAGCTTTGGGACTGAAGGTTTGCTGGTTAAATTCCGACTCAGTAGGAAACACATGTGGTGGCGGGGGAGTGAGAAGCCCCTTCTCTTCCTCCACCTTCATGACTGAAGTGCCCTTGAGAAAGGCAGCTAACCCCCAACTGCTCTCTGGCTGCTCCAGTGATCAGCAGCCCACTGCTCCAAGTATGTGCCTATGCATGTGCTTCTTTCTTTGAAATTTTCATTTTCACTTTCTGGCTGTATTAATACATGTCCTATCCCAGAGATAGTTTCATATAGCAACTTGCCCAGAACCTTACCTTGTCATACTGTTTTCAGGAAATTATGCCGAAGGCAAAAGAACAGCCTGAACTTCAACAGCCTGAATTAGCAAGAAAATAGGCACATGTAATGAATGTGTGGTGCATGTGTAATACATGTGTAATGCATGTGTAATGCATGTTTAATGTATGTGTAATACATGTGTAATACATGTGTGATGCATGTATGGTGCATGTGTAATGCATGTGTGCTGCCTGTGTAATACATGTGTGGTGCATGTATAATACATATGTAATGCATGTGTGATGCATGTGTAATACATATGTAATACATGTGAGGTGCATGTTTAATACATGTGTGATGCATGTATGGTGCATGTGTGCTGCCTGTGTAATACATGTGTGCTGCATGTGTAATGCATGTGTGCTGCATGTGTAATACATGTGTGATGCATGTATGGTGCATGTGTGATGCACGTGTGCTGCCTGTGTAATACATGTGTGCTGCATGTGTGCTGCATGTGTGCTGCATGTGTAATACATGTGTAATACATGTGTAATACATGTGTAATACATGTATGATGCATGTGTAATGCATGTATAATACATATGTAATGCATGTGTGCTGCATGTGTAATACGTGTGTAATACATGTGTGCTGCATGTGTAATGCATGTGTGCTGCATGTGTAATACATGTGTGATGCAGATGTGATGCATATGTAATGCATGTGGCTATAAAATTAGATACGTCTCTTCTCATCTATTTCTACAGTATATATTTTCTTTTTTTCTTTATGAACAGCAGGTGGCGACATGGCGTCACATCCTCTGAGTGCTACAAGCATACGTTTGTTTCTGGGTCAGCAGCCTCTTATTTATTCAGGCTTATAAATTCATTCATTCATACACCCTGGACACCTCGCCAGGCCATTGCCGGGCCAACACACACAACCGGCTTATAAATGAAACATGATATTTACTCTGACATGTCTCAATGTCTTAATTTCAAAACTCTAATAAAGGTGCTGCCTTTCAGACTTAATAACCCCCGCCTCGCCTATATCTCTAACCCAGGTGCGGACATGAGACAAATGAGCTGTGGGTTATAGCTTGGCCAGTACACCTGCAGCCTTAAAGAGAAATACCAGTGCGGATCAATCCCCCTTTTTTCTAGCTGAGCATCTTTCCTGTACAAAAGAATTCTGTGGCCCTGTGTATGAACCGGATAACCCAGAGATTCATAAAAATTAGTAAATTTCATCTAGAAACGATAATCCGTGCATTCACAATCAGACGTGGAGATTTTCAGAGTATGATGGATTCATATTTTTGTCTTTTACTCAAATGTTTCAACAGCGAAGATAAAAATTACGTACATATGTAAATGAGTCGAACATGTGATTCATCAGGTTGATGATGCGTGCAGCCACAGATGATCTGGAATGTTTTGCTCTACTAAGGGACACATGTTCCTACCCATCATTTAAAAATAAATAAATAAATACATAAACAAACTCCAATTGAATGTATATGGGAGTTTTGAGAATGATGGATTAGAGAGGGTTTCCTCTCATCTGCTACTCCTCCGCCGCCTCCTCCTCCTCCTCCGCCGCCTCCTCCTCCTCCTCCTCATCATCATCATCATCAAAACAACAAATGAAGGAACATTCAGTATTTGGTAAGATGTCCAGGTCCAGAGACTCCATGCCAAGCACATTACAGCAGGTCTGATGGTTCATGGTCGTCCTGATGGACATCATTAACATATACAAGTTATTTCTTAATCAGTATATACAGTCGGTCCATAAGTATTTGGACTCTATTGGACTCCATTTGTGTAACTTTTTCTCTGCACACCATCAAAAAGTATTAGAACAAAATGAA
>CM045745.1:26517781-26527781 GCA_024760905.1 Plotosus lineatus
CCTAATATACATGTGTTTGGTCTGTGGGAGGAAATTGGCATACCTAGACTAACACAATATAATAATAATCATAATAATAATAATCATAATAATAATGTGTAGGGTGGCCTGGTGACGCAGTGGCATGTTCACTTCATAGTAAGCTTGAGCCAGATTCAACGTCAGGGCTCGGTGTGTTTATGTGTCGAGTTTGCATGTTGGCCCTATGCTTGCATGGGTTTCCTCCAGGTATACGAGTTTCCTCCCACAGTCCAAAAACATGCACAGTAGGCTGATTCGTGGTTCTGAACTACCCCTATGTATTAGAGTGAGTGTGAATAGTTGTATGTGTGTTGGCCCTACAACGGTCTGCTGAGCTGTTCAGGGTGCACTCTGCTATTGCCCAGTCCTCGATCCGTTTATTTTTACGAAGTGACTACCCATATGGCACTGTATTCCTACGATGTTTTGTTATTCGAAGACAAGACTTCACACGTGCTCAAGCTCACAGTCAGTCACGTGGTCAAGGGAGAACAAACGTTCCATGTCAGGGATACATTTTCATCAGGGTTAGGATTAGGGTTATGGGTTAGGGTAAAGGTTAGGGGTTATGGGTTAAGGTTAGGGGTTATGGGTTAGGGTGAGGGATTATGGGTTAAGGTTAGGGGTTAGGGTTAGGGGTTATAGGTTAAGGTTAGGGTTGTAGGGTTAGGGTGAGGGATTATGGGTTAGGGTTAGGAATTATGGGTTAAGGTTAGGGGTTAGGGTTATGGGTTAGGGTTAGGGATTTGGGTTAAGATTAGGGTTTGGGTTAGGGGTTAGGGGTCAGCGTTATACGGGTATTGTCTGCTAAACATATGGCACAATGATTAACCTCATTTCCAGGAGGAGGCGTGTCAACGCACATGCGCAAAAGGATTGCCATATGAATATCAAAAAATAAATCCCGTACGGCCTTATTATTATTATTCTTCTTATTATTATTATACCATATAATAACATAATAGGGCTGGTGGTGTAGTGGTTAGGGTGCTGGGCTCATGATCAGAAGGTTGTGAGTTCAAATCCCAGGGCAAGGTCTCAACCACAAGTGTGCCTCTGTTCACCCAGCAGTATAAATGGGTACCAGTAAAAATATACTGGGAAGGTAACCTGCGATGGACCAGCGCCTCATCCAGGAGGAGTTGAACTCCTGGTCGCTTCACGCTACAGAACCCGGGGATAAGTACCGGTCCAATGAGCCACTAGGCTCGGGTGTAAAAACCCAACAAACTTTCCCTTTTCCCTTTTCCCTTTTATATAATAGCATGTAGAATGAGTTTGGACAATTGTCCCGTCCAGTGGTATTTCATGAGTGCTTCTGTTTGAAATGGCCCTCTCGAGACTCTGTCCTGTCCTCCAGTGCACACCTCATCATTCTCTGTCGGTCGCGACTTGTCCCTCTCCCGCATTTCCCCCCTCGCAGGTAAAAGTGTTGCTGCGTGTTTGGCCACGCCCAATCCTCTGCATTCAACAGCCAATCCGAGCTCAGCGTCCTGTCAGCCTCATTTCCTGCTGTTATTGGTGCAGCCCGAGCGCGAGCTGGTGGCGCGACTGGAGCAGTTTCTGAGGTAAAACAGAGAAAGCAAGACGCCGCGGTCGCTGCTGCACTTCTCCAGACTTTCTTCTTCTTCTTCTTCTCTCACGAAGGCCACGAAGGTAATAATGAAGCGTTTTATACGGCGTGAGCCTCACCGGGGTCATAAATTATAAAGTATGAGTGTGTGTGTGTGTGTGTGTGTGTGTATGTAGGGGTTATTATGGGATGTTATGTGTATCCTATCCGGACTCTGAGTCACCGGAGCAGCTCGCACCGTCTTCACTTAAAGCGCCGTGTATTATTTATGATAGGGAGTGACGTCACGGGGTCTGTTTACTTCCACACACTCCGAGCTGGAGAAGTCGAGTTTACTAAAAACACACCGACCCGGGAAGTGTTAACCTTCATTTCTGAGGTGAGCCTCTCTGGATATGACGCATTACCGAATGCAAACTGCAGGCGAGCGTGCACGAGAGGACATGTGGGGTGTGTGTGTGTGTGTGTGTGTGTTTGCTGACTGACTGACCAAAAGTCTGCGGTGAACTTGTGTGTTTTTCAGTGTGGAGTGCAGTGTCCCGGCCTGGCTGCAGGCTTCCGCTGCGCGGAGGAATAAATGAAGAAGATCCGCGGTGAGGTGCGCGCTGCCGCTCGGAATCGCTCGCTGAAGCCTCGCGCAGCGTGCGCGGACATTTGCTTGAGGCGCGCGACTCTGTAAAACATCCTGCCGGAGTCCGTCCATCCATCAACCGAGCCAAGGAACGCGCGCGCGCCTGGCTGCCGCACGCACGCACACGCGCTCCCTGCGTGTCCATAAACTCATCTAGTCATCAGCTCAACACCCTGGACAACGAGGTCTCTCTCTGCAGGATTCATGCCCAGCTCGTCCATCGACAGCACGGCCCCTGTGTGTGCGTAACGAGCTTTGGGTGAGCACCAGGAAATGTAAGCACGAGACTGACTGTCTGTCTGTCTGTCTGTCTGTCTGTCATCCGGAATGAGTGAGACGAGCGCCGGCGGGATGGAGCGCGCGGAGCCGGAAGTGGATGGCGCGCAGGGGCCGCAGAGGCTCCGTCCCTCCTCGTACCGCGCTCTGCGCAGCGCCGTGTCCAGCCTGGCGCGCATCGACGACTTCATCTGCGAGAAGATCGGCTCTGGTTTCTTCTCTGATGTTTTCAAGGTGAGAGACACATCACATCCCCAAAAGCGCACTCCGTCCGGTTACCGTAATCTCTCTGAAATAGAGCCACCAAACTCCAGTCCTGTCCTTCTCCCTGCTGTCACGCTGTCAGTGTTTCATTCTTTTAGAAATAAGCCATGCATTCAAGCTACAGAGAACTTTGAAACTATTCCCAAAGCTAATTAAGGCTGCTTTCTCTATCATCTTGAATGATTTACCGTAATGACGTTTTAATGCCTGCTCAGCAGTTTAATTATGTAGATTAACTACATTTCAAGTCTATAATATGTTGACACTTTCATTTGAAAATCATACACCCAAAGTATGAAATACTGACAACACTCTACATTCTGTCACCATTGGCTATGAGAGAACTGCACTATAGATTTTAGTACGACAAACAAACCTCAGTTTTCGAACGTTTTAGACATCGAACAAATCGGTATTTGATCAAAAAATTCGGAATTTTTTTGTCCGGGAAGCTGAAGGCGAAACAAACAAGAGACGCAGCTCCTGTCAAGGAGGAACAGCAGGATGATAACTAAATCTTTGAAGACCTCGTCAATATAGGCATTTACATTTCTTTGACATGTTTCATTACTGCATAATGTTTCCACACATTCCTTTACACCAGGGCTTCTCAAATAGTGGGGGTGTGCCCCTCTTGGAGGGGGGGGGGTATGATGCCAGGGAGGGTGTGGTGTGATCCCGAGGCTATGGGTATGAGCCAAGGGAGCATGCTTTTCTGGAATAGTGTGTGAGAATTAAGTGTAATTGCACCTCCACTCCAGTAGTTGGCAGTCGCACTCTCATTGTGTAGCGGTTTTTCGCACAAGCAAACAATATGAAGTGCAATAAACAACACAGAAAATGTTCAAACAGGAACGAAGATAAAGGTGGAGAGAGACAGATATTAAGACATAAATAAGTTGAGTGAGTTTAAATAATGATGTATTTTTTTTTTAATTTCAGGCACATTGGTACACTTTTTAAATCTTTTATATTACAGATTAAAAAACTCGCTTGTGGGTTGGTGGTGGTGGTGGTGGTGGGTTTTTTTTTGTTTTTTTTCCCCTCCTTCCTAGAGGGGGGCGCCACAGAAAATAATTGAGAAGCATTCCTTTACACAAAAAACGTAACATACTGTAGGCTGGACTGGGGTACGAGTTGCCGTGGCAATTCTTATTGAGCCTATCCTACTCTGTATTAAGAATTTGTGTGTTTGCCTGGTTGTTTCACATTTAATATACAATTTGATATCTAAATGACATTATGAAATAACATATGTTTAAAAAAGGTAGTTTTCTAACGTCTTGGAACGGTTTAAGACCGTTTACGTTATTTGTAACGTGAAAAATAGATTCGGAATTTGAACAAATCGCTATTCGAACGGCCTTCTGGAACGAATTGCGGTCAGAAACCGAGGTTTGCGTGTATTTGGCATTATTGAATACCTTTGCCCTTATCCACACACATCTCACACTCCTCTCCAGCCTGATATTTATAAAGGGCTTCCAGCGCTCAGCATCACGTCCTCACAGTGTGACATGCATGAAATCTGAGAGATGTAAGCATTTCGAGACGCTTCCTCAGTTATCACTGAACATGATCAGAGAGTCAGCACTGTGCTTTACAGTCCGTAGTACGTGAGGTGTGACAGAACTTTTTTGTTTTCCTCTGAAGACCAAACAGTAGGTGATGTAAAGACACGCTGAGCATGTAGGCTGCTTGGAAACATGGGGGGGGGGGGACCAAGAAGGATACCAAGGAAACACACCATCAGATGTAAACAGATCTAATCAAACTCCTTTTCATGTGATATTCAGTATTGCTTTAAGTTTGCCTTGTGCTTCTTTGAGTTTCCTTCCCTTTTTTGTGTGTTTTTTCTCTCTGTGCTCCAGAGGTTTGTAATATCTTGGGATAGTATTCAGAAAAGTGCCCAGAGATTTCATACATTTGAGAAAATGTTTATAATTATGCAGAAATGTTTAAAAATTGGCTATAGAAGCACAGCAACCCGATGTGTGTGTGTGTAATGTAATATATATATATATATATATATATATATATATATATATATATATATATACACACACACATACATACACACATATATAATATAATTATACATAAATAAATATACATATAAATATGTGTGTGTGCATATATGTATTATTTATATATATATATATATATATATATATATATATACACACACACACATATTATTATATGTGTGTGTATATATATATATATATATATATATATATATATATATATATATATATATAATATGTATTTGTGTGTGTGTAATTAATTCACTTATGAACCGCTTCAACATAATTTGGGTCACGGGAAGGCTGGAGCCCATCTCAGCCAGCTCTGGGCAAGGACAGACTGCACCCTGGACAACTCGCCATGCCATTTCAGGGCAATATTTCCATCCATTAATTTTCTGAGCAGTTTACTCCTAATTCGGGTCGAGGGGAGGCTAGCACCCGTTTCAGCCAACTCTGGATGAAAGCCTTCGTGATACTACACCCTCAGCAATGTTCCAGACCATTGCAGGGCTATCACACCCACACAACCATTCACACTCATGCTAAGCTTATAGGGGCAATTTGGAACATTCACTTGGCCTATTGTGTATGATTTTTCGGACAGTGGGAGAAAACCAGAGCACCCGGAGGAAACCCACGCAAGCATGCGAGTGCACGCAGAATCCACACAGAAATGCCGAGCCTGGGACCGTCTCGCTGTAAGGAGGACATTTAGATTTATGGCATTTGGCAGACACCCTCATCCAGAGGGACTTTAATTAATTATTTTAATGAAACTGAGCAGTCGAGGTTTGTTCAGGTCCGTGCTCAAGGACCCAGCAGTGGCAGCTTGGCGGTACTGGGGCTTGAACCGCCAACCATCGGCTCAGTAATCCATTGTACTGCCAAAGTTATTTCTTTATTTTAAATTAAGGAACATATTAATGTATCTGATAAGCTACCAACCGTACATAGTTCTGTATGCATGCACAGATCTGATACTTCTCTCTATCTGGCGGGTCACTGGTGTGTAAATGCTGCGTTGATATCAGGCCAGATGTAACACATTTCCAGATTAGGTTTTGTGATGATTTTTTTTTTTTTTTTTTTTTTTTTTTTTTTTTACAATATATGCATGCTTTCACAAACACTCATCTAAACTCAGTTTGTCATCCACGGTTTAAGTAGTAAAATCAGTTTAATATCCACACACTGTTTGAACGCACAGCTTGCTTGCCGTTGTCCTGGAGTACACCGCGTCCTGCACATGTTTGATCTCTTTCCTGTTCTAACACTTGATTCGCGTCCAGAGTGAATTAGCGGCCCTTCCTGTGATGAAGGGTGTGTGCTGAAGAAAGGAAAGCACTGAAATGTGTTAAATTTGTGCATCTGGGAAGAGAATCTGGCTCTTAAACAATGTTTGTGTTTACAATCTTTCACATAATTTTATTTGGCAGGAAAATCTTGGCGAAAGTCGGTTTCTGAATCCTTACTGTTGTGATGTCCGTGTTGAAGAGGTTTTGTGTGTAAGTTGTTGCTCTGGCTTCTGTAGTTATGAGATCATGGGAATGCTTTTCATGGTTAATTTCAATGTTTAAAGGACGTATGGACTTGGGCAGACTGACAATAAACGAGTGCACACAAAGGTTGAAATGGTGAATAAGTTTCTGGGAAAACCATAATGCAGCATTCATTCATTTTATTAACCTGCTTAGCCCTAATCAGTGTTACAGGGAGGCTGGCGTCCATCGCAGCCGACCCTGGGCAGCTCGCCAGGCCATCGCAGAGTAGACACTCGCACAATCGTTTACACTTGCCCCAATCAGAACAGCCAGTTTGCCTACAGTGTATGTTTTTGGACTGTACGAGGAAGCCGGAGTACCCGGAGGAGGCCCAGGCAGGCACGGGGAGAACATGCAAACTCCACACAGAAACGCCCGAACTGGGAGTCAAACCCCGGCCTTATTGCTGTGAGGCGGATGCACTGACCACCGTGCCATCCGTAGTGCAACATAATAGACAAAATAATCGTACGAGTAGTGCAGTAGTGACGTATTCGTAGATTTTGGGATAATGTGTGTAATGCAGTGGTCACCAGCTCTGTTCCTGGGGATCGCCCTTCCTGCAGGTTTCTAATCAAGAACGAAGAAGGCGATGACTGTTCCTCAGTACTGGGCTCCATATACCTGTGCTTGGTTATATGGACTTGTCAAATTTGACTCGTGAGTCCAAACTCCTGGGCTGCTAGGATGATTTAACAGTCGCTTGGGAGTAGGAACAGCAGTTCGCTCATGCCGCAGCCATTTCTGTTTGCTTTTTGGTCACAGTAACGCGTTGTGTGTGTTTCTATATATATAGTTACAATAAAATGACTTTTCAATACATTAAACAGACCCACCTCTCCATTTTATTGTAACACATTATTAAATATTAATAAATAATACCCAGGATCTGTGGTGTACCTCTCAAAGCCAGTGGCTGGATAAAAGGGTCGTGGGAGATTGTTGTTATGTACGACAGCAGCTGACTTTGAAAGGCGACAGGAATCTGAGATGAACGAATGAAAATCAAAATTGGAAATAATTTGTATAATTATTCTGGTTGGTGTGAAATTCCTTCAAGAATACTACACAGTCTGAAGTCTTCAGAGGTCACCGCCCGATGCATCCCCAGTGAAATGAGAGGAGCAAGAACACACTTGTTATTCGGACTGTGCTTGGCCAGATGCCAGCTTTGAATTGGATCAGTACTGATGCTCTGAATGATGACATTTCGGCAAACAGTCTGAAAGAATGAAAAGAATTCAAAACAGTTTCATAGATCAGGGTGTCAGACTTATTTTTATTTTAAGGGCCACATCGCAAAATTTCTAGGTCACCGAGGGCCGAATAATCACTGAACGTCCATTTCAAAATTGGCATGAAATCTAGTGTGATAATTATAAATGTTTACTTGAGGCATTTTTTTTTCTTTATTCGTGTGCATTTTCTGACAACACTTCACAGCAAGAAGCCAGCATGCATTCTTTGCTGAATCCTGAATGACTAGCTTATTTAAAATAGGCTGCTGCCGCATAATTAAAGGATGATGAATTACATTTCATGGTAATGGTCGATGCTAAGAACGTACAATAATCATATTCTCTAAAAGCTCTCATGGGCTACATAGAAGTCAGGTGATCATGATTAGAGTTAGAGCTGAAGTCTTCTGTGAGGTAGATGTCCATGATCCAGGCTTGTGATGACGGGTGTAAAGTGACTTGTGTCAGTTAGGGGTGTCACTGAAAACCTATTATTGGTATCGATATATTCATAAAAAAAAATTTCCGATGTATCGATACATTGGAATATTGCTGTACTGTTCCATAAATACATTAAATAGAACAGACTAAGATATATTACAGTAGTTTGTATAATGCATTGAATATTTTATAATAAAGTGACCAATAATTAAAGTCAAATCTGAAATAAAAGGCAGAAAATAGATTTCCACCGACAAGATTTTAATGAACACCTTTTTGTATTTAACAAATCTATAAACACTTGTTTACTAGTTAATTTTAAGCAAGTTGTTTCTATTCTACAAACACTTGTCAATTGAAAAGTTTACGAGATATGCATTTTTACAATTCATAATTATGATGCAAGAAGATGCACATATCTGCATTGTCCGGTGATAAGCGTCTCCTCTTGTTCAAAATGTTCCACGCTGTTGAGAACACGCGCTCTGATGGCACACTAGAAGCAGGGACGTACCATTTACCAGACAGAGAGGCGGGATGTACCATTTACCAGACAGAGAGGCGGGACGTACCATTTAGCAGACAGAGAGGCGGGACGTACCATTTAGCAGACAGAGAGGCGGGACGTACCATTTAGCAGACAGAGAGGCGGGACGTACCATTTAGCAGACAGAGAGGCGGGACGTACCATTTAGCAGACAGCGAGGCGGGACGTACCATTTAGCAGACAGCGAGGCGGGACGTACCATTTAGCAGACAGCGAGGCGGGACGTACCATTTAGCAGACAGCGAGGCGGGACGTACCATTTAGCAGACAGCGAGGCGGGACGTACCATTTAGCAGGCAGCGAGGCGGGACGTACCATTTAGCAGGCAGCGAGGCGGGACGTACCATTTAGCAGGCAGCGAGGCGGGACGTACCATTTAGCAGACAGCGAGGCGGCACGTACCATTTACTAGGGGTGTCATTGAAAATGGCATTTACTACAGACGCTGTCATGAACACAGGAAGCGATAACGTTAGAAGTATCGATATCCCTTTTATAGGTATCGATTATCGATCGACATAATTATATCTGCGATATTCTGATTGTCAATGACATCCCGAGTGTCAGTGTAAATTGTGCACCATGTTTTTGTCCCGATTGGTCGTCATATACTGAATGAATTGTCAGGTGATTAAACCATTAGGTTAACTGTAGAGTTTCTTTATCAGAGATCTGCTGTCTAGTTTTAATGATTTCATGTAAAGCGGCTCTCAGGAACACATTTCTCTGCTTTGCTTATGTTCTCTTGATGTTTCCCCCTGTTCCCAGTAACACATTTATCAACTTGCAATAATTCTGTAGTAATTCTTGCAGTAATTTATGAAGAATTTGCCATTTTTATTTACTTTACATTTACTTTTACGTGCTGCAAGCATGTAGGCAGCCATGTTGCAAAGGGGCAACAGCTCTTGTTCCAACATCAACCATCAGATGTCTCAACTGTTTTCATGCAAGCCCAACACATGTACAATTCTGTAGTTTGGTACTGAAATGGCCTATTGTGGAACCCGTGCTTCTGAGAGGGCAAAAAGACAGATGTACAATTGTACATCCAGCTCCTGAAGGGGTTAAATTATCAACAGACTGTTTTTAAAAAAAAATGTACATGTGCCCTAATTCACAAAGATGTTACATCATTTATTTTAATAGTTATGAAAATTGATCATTTCCATTATACTATAAAATGGCTGGATATATCTGTATTAAAACATTTTTGGGAATGTAATATAAAGGTTGAACATCAAGCTGAAATATTCTTTTTGTTTGTCCTGCATCATATGGATCTTTTACGTTGTCTTGGTGAAACATTAGTATTTTACTTTCCCTGTCATAGGTGTCATTCAAAATTCTGAACACGCCCCCATAGACAGAAACTATGTACAGAAATGTGAAGATTTTAGTGAACCTTTAAGGATCACATGACCACTGCAACAAACCG
>CM045745.1:26535281-26540281 GCA_024760905.1 Plotosus lineatus
AATGTTTCTTTTTTTGTGTGGCTGAAACGTGACCAGAAATACGAGGCTTTCAGAAATAACTTGAATGATTGGCTCTAATCATGTGATTTATTTTGTACAGAAATGTTTTTCTGTAACAAAGAGCATTTCCTTGTGTTGCAAGTTCAACCAGTTTTTTGTTGTTGTTGTTTTTTTTTTTTTTTTTAAATCAAGAACAGCGACTGAATGTCATTATTTACATTTTATATGATTGCATGTAATAGACCACATCAGTGCACTCAGGGAAGCATCTGTTTTTATTGTCCTATACTTAGACTTGGCAGCAATAATTGGTATTTGTTCTGATCTCGCATGTTTGGTTTACTCACTAAATGCAATTTGCATACAAATGTGGAGGGTGGCTTTAAATTTTATTCACTGATTATTAAAAAAAAAGTCTGATATGGTAGTTAGTGTGTAACCGAACATTCAGACTAACAAATGTAACATCATTATTGTTTGGACATAAAGAGCAGTGTAGTGGTAGTAGGAATGGTGGTGTTGATGATGCTGGTAGCAGTATTCATGCTGGTGATGGTGGTGATAGTAGTGTTGTTGGTGGTAGTGTTGGTGATGGTAGTGGTGGTGGTGGTGGTGGTAGTAGTATTGGTGGTAGTAGTATTGGTGGTGGTAGTGTTTTTGGTGTTGGTGGTGGTGGTAGTATTGGTGGTGGTAGTGTTGATGGTGGTGATAGTAGTGTTGTTGTTGGTGGTGGTGGTAGTGTTGATGATGGTAGTGGTGGTGCTAGGGCTGGTGATGGTGGTTATAGTAGTGGTGGTGATGGTAGTGATGGTGGTAGTAACAGTGGTATTAGTGGTAGTAGTCATAGCTGAAATATAAATGTGTCTAAAACTACCACAGATCATCTCCTGTATGTTTGAAGTGTGAAAAATTGATTTTTGGATTCAAATGCGAGGTTTTGTTACAGTAGCTTTGTTGCAGATTCTTACCAAAAAATAAAAAAATAACAACAGCGCCAGCCAGACGCAGCAACAGTCTCTGCTCCGAACAGTCTCCGTCCCTGCTATATTTGTCTTTGGAATGTCTATACACGTTTAATTCTGGGCCTGAAATGAGATGAAAGCGAGGTTATAGGTGAACTAATGCGTTCAGTAACGTCGTTAAAGAAACCTTAATGCAATGTGTTCTCATCCCTCTCACCACAGCACTGACTGGACTTCAGGCCAAAGTGTTTTCTAAATAATGTAAAACTTTACACTACGTAAACTATAGTCTGTCGTATTTTTCATTATAGTTTGGCCAGGTTGCACAGGAAAAGCCAGTCGACAGGTATTCTAAACGTGTGACAGGGGCATTATTAATAATTAAGCAAAATGGAGCGTTACATGTGGGCAGGGTCTTGGAGTCTGGTGCGTGCTGGCCGAGCAGGAGATCAATGTTGTACTGTGGTTGATCGTGACTAGAGTTTGAAAGATATGTGTGTGTACTTTAACACTATGGTCCATTCTGTAGATCAGCAGTTGCCAAACACCAGACCCTGGGCCAGTCAAGGGCGACAGCACATTTGCTACAAGTCTGTAGTCAATAAATCTTGTTTGTTGTGGAAAATAATACAACATACTAATAATAAGCAGTTGTACTTTTTCACTAGAACACAACAAGCACACGGAGGTGACGCGAATAATATTGATTATCTCATTGTGGTCGAAATCCAATGCACATCGTCAAAGCGCGCGGCCTCTTGCAGCTGCCCCTTTACTCACTTTCCTGCGGGATCAATAAAGGATTCTGATTTCGGCCGAGCGGTGGGATATACTGTGCAGAAGGTGCATTCGGTTCTTGATTATGTTGGAAGGAGGAAAATTTTGCAAATGTAAGAATCTGAGTGAGTTTGGCAAGGGCAACATAGTGACGTGATCGGGTACCATTGGTAGGACCAAAGGTAGGTCATCGCTAAGCGACCGGGTCTCGTAATGTCCAGAATTGCAGGTTTTGTAGGTTGAGCCTGGTATGCACTGGTAAGTACCTAAAGTGGTCCAAGGGAGGACACTCGGTGAAGCCAAGTACGTCTGGTCAGATCCCGCAGAAAAGCTGCGATCGAGCAAAGTGCCGAACCTGTCAATGCGACCATTGTTGGAAAGGTGTCGGAAGACGGTGCATTACAGCTGGCTCTGTATGAGGCCGCATAGACACACACCAATCAGGTGGTGTTAATGATATGGCTGATATGTACAAGTAATTGTTTACCAATTACTGTATATATTGAACTTGATGCAGTCGTTGGCATGTTCTTACCACTATACTATTTCTGAGACACTCACACACACACACACACACACACACACAGACATACAGAACAGTGTAAAGATTGTGAAGTTGAGAAACGTGTGCACTGCGAGTTCATCATCTGCTTTAGGTGTGTCATAACCGTGGTGTTTGAGTGGTTGCACTTGAATGTGTGTGTTTATACTCTGCAGTGCACAGAGAAACGCTGGCGAGCTGAAAAACTCCACGAGATTGCAGTGCATTGTGGCCTTAGAAGTCTCTTTGGGAGCATCATCTCTGCCACTGTTCTGAACATCCACGAGAGAGACGTAAAGCCGCTCGCATTTCCATCATGTCTGTGCGAAGTACGGTGCTTTTCCGTTAATGCAACAAAAATTTAATTCATCATCATCATTTTCTATTAACCGCATAATCCTAATAAGGGTCGTAGGGAGGTTGACGTCCATCCCAGCCAATGTCGGGCGAGGGCAGAGTGCACCCTGGACGGCTCACCAGGCCATCGCAGGGCGGAAACACGCTGATGCAGCTACTCTTGTTGAAAGTCAGAAATGGTTCTTTTACATGAACCTCACACCATAGACTGTGAGAGACATGGCCGGCCTTTGAGAGCCCATTTGGCTGGAGAGTGAGACTCGAACCCCCAACTTTTGGATCAGCGAGCCAGCGCCCTGTATCACTAGGCCACCACTGCCCCAAAAAATGTCATTAAAAGTTTAAAAAAAGAAAACAAAATACATTTGTCAGGATTTATAGAACACAGTTTGGATATCGCGGTCTCCCATGACAGCGATATGAGACTGTCCGGGTCCAGTTTCCCGCCGATCCAGTGACACGGTCTGTTAGGATCTGTACGACACGGCCATTCAGGCGTTCATGATGATGCAGCTCTGCATCCTCCCTTCCGAAAGGGTACGAACCGGTCATGCAGATGTTTGGTCTGAATAGCACACGCAGTCTCGTTGTGCCAAATGCAGCATGATTACAGTGACTGTGTGTGTGTGTGTGTGTGTGGGTGTGTGTGTGTGTGTGTGTGTGTGTGTGTGTGTGTGTGTGTGTGTGTGTGTGATGCGCTTGCACTGGATTAGACTAAACAGTCTGGAGTCGAAATATGAGAAGAGTTTGACAACAATCCTAAAGTGTTTCATTCCTTTCAAACTTCTGATTTATTCCAGAACATTTCAGTTTAACGTTGTCAAAAGGCCCGGAGGATAGTTTCTGTTATCACTTTCATTATAGCACCAATAAACAGTTGTCCCGTTTCCCGTCATTGGCGTGTTCCGTTGTGTAATAATGCGTTTTTCCAGTATGATAAAAGTTATCTCGAAGTGATATTAAAAACGCATCATTCCATCGGTCTCCTGCCCCGACCTACAGCCATACATCATGCTCTTCTTTCTCTCACCACATGTTTGTTGCATGGATGTGACCTTTTCTCACTTCAGTGTGGAATTTATGATGACAGAGGGGAGCTATTCGACTGTGGTGTTTTTGTTTTGGTTTTTTTCCTCTCTCTCATTGTCAGGATTGTGAAACCATTTGTAGAATTTTCATCTCCTTTTTTTCTTTGTGTTTTGGTCATGGCATCGTTTCGTGGGGGCCAATGGTGTAGTTGTTAGGGTGCTGTGCTCATGATCGGGAGGTTGTGTGTTCGAATCCTAGCTAGACCCCCACTGTGCAAAGACCCCTGGGCAAGGTCTCAACCACAAGTGTGCCTGTGTTCACCCAGCAGTATAACTGTGTACCAGTAAAATATACTGGGAAGGTAACCTGCGATGCACTAGCGCCCCATCCAGGAGGAGTTGAACTCCTGGTCGCTTCACGCTATAGAAACCGGGGATAAGCACCGGCCTGGTGAGCCACTATGGCTCGGGTGTAAAATGCCCAACAGACTTTACTTTACATGGCATCATTATACTGGAAGGAGCCGTCAGAAGATCTGTCAATTGTGGTCAGGAGGGAAGATGCAAAGAAAAAAAATATTCCCCACATCATTACACTGTCCCCACCAGCCTGCGCTTTTAACTCAAGGCAGGATGTGTTTGTGGATTTGTGCTGTTGGTGTTAAATCCAGGTGTGTGTGTGTGTGTGTGTGTGTGCGCGCGCGCCATCAGAAATCATGATTCGTCAAACCAGGCTAATTTCTTTCCTCTCTTCATCAGTCCAGTTTTGGCGAGCCTGCTCTGTACACACTGCAGTGTTGTGACTTGAGTTCCATGTTGATCAGGACGGCTGTATCCAACCTGTCCGCTTGAATAAGTCAAGGCGTTCTATTTATATCATTCTTGTTTGATGTTGTTGGATTGAAACTGCATCATGTTATATATTTCACCGCTGCAGTCATGCGAATGTCTGATGAGATACCTGTAGTAATAAGTAGGTGTACAGGTGTTCCTAATGAAGTGGCCTGTGAGCAGTACAGAGTGCTTTTAGATTTTCTGCATCCATCTATCCATCAATATTTATTTCTTCAATAGCTTAGTTACTTTTTAATAATTTATTGTTGAAAGTGGGTGATGGGGGTTTTAGAACTTGGCACGTAATCTGTAAAAAAAAAGTGTGTGTAAGTGTGTGTGTGTGTGTAAGTGTGTGTGTGTGTGTAAGTGTGTGTGTGTGTGTGTGTGTGTAAGTATGTGTGTGTGTGTGTAGTCCCCTGTAGGAAGTGTTTGAACTGCACAGGCCACAGAAGGTGTTTTGTGTTTGAGAGGAAACTATTAATATAATATTAGCGCTTCAGT
>CM045745.1:26545281-26572781 GCA_024760905.1 Plotosus lineatus
AAGTCACTTCACGCTACAGAAACCGGGGATAAGCACCGGCCTGATGAGACACTAGGCTCGGGTGTAAAACCCAACAGACTTTATCTTCAGTGTGGGTGGAGTTTGCCAGGTACTTCTGCCCCCCACCCCACCCCCCAGCCAAACACATGCACATTAGGCTAATTGGTTGTTCCAGAATGCCACTCGGTGTGAATGCGAGTGGGAGTCGTCGTGTGATGATCTGGTCAACTGTTCAGGGTGTACCCTTCTTTCACCATGTGCCAGCTGATCTAGTCTCCAGCCTCGCCACAAGCCAAGTAGAATTTAGTTGTTCAGCATGTGAGTGAGGCTCCGAACCGGATTCATTCCCTCATATGTTTAATGCTGAAACTCTGTAAGGACATTTATTACCCCGGTCTCTTTCATCAGTATGTAAATTATCACCAGGCGTCTATCTTTACAGACCGGATATGTGATGCATTTGATGCTGAAACCCAGTAGGGATGTTTATTTTCTGATCTCGCATACGATTATGCAAATCATCACTGGTGGTAGTGGTGGTGGTGGTGGGATTTTTCCGTTTTGGTGTTCACTCGACGTTCCCATAACCTCCGTGTGAAGGCGGCTGTAGCTCACAGGTAGTGTTCAGGAAATTTCTCTGACAACAGTTACACTAATACAGTGATAATAATCATGTATACAACACGCTGCTGCTTTCGTAACCGGTTCTATAGACGTGAACATGCTCTGTTTGATTATTTATTATTCCGACACTTGTCGTTTGTTGCTCAATCTCCAGTTAGCTCTCTAAGTATTTATTCCCTGTGTGCTGTATGGAGAATGACCTGTAATGACATGTTCGTCACTCATTGTGTTGTGCATTAAGAGTTGGAATCCTGCCAGCACTGCAGGTTAATCATATCTCCTAGTGTTCTAAAGTGTTGGGTTTGAATGAGGAGGTACAGCAGCTAATATCCTTAAAGATAGAGCTGCCTTCAGGTAACACTCGTCTCAGGATGGAAATATGTGGTTCCCCTAAACCTGCTCCAACCTGCGGTGTTCAGTTTACACACCCATGTTATCTTTACCTGGATCTTCCTGCAGGAACATGCTGTGGGTATTCCTGTGTTCTTATCTCTCTTTCCCTGTGTGTGTGTGTGTGTGTGTGTGTGTTTTCTCAGGTTTGTGGGAGTGTGTGTACACGAGGGACACCTCCATGCTCTTACTGAGGTACTGTTTGATTCTTGATTTCCTCGTGCACGCACTCGCACTCCAGATCCGTACAAAATCAAAGGCAGTGGTGTATTATGTGTCACATAAGCCATTTAAAGAGAGCATCATCAACTTGAAGATCACATGATGTAAAATGTCAACATTTAGAAGTTCGGTCTCCTGTACCAGTTATCTGCAGTAACCAATGAAATACAGGGATCCCTCACTTTCCGCGGTTAATTGGGACAAGTTCCCCCCGCGACCACCGAATTCTGCGAAGTAGGATCGACCCCCGACTGATGTATACGTACATGTATATGTGTATATAATATCAATAAATACATATTCAACGCTATAAATGCTTATAATGACAATTAAACATTAAAAAATAATGCAGATGTAAAAATATAAATGCACACATACAGACGCGCGCGCACACAGATGCGCACCTCACATAAAAATGTAAGTAGTTTCGTTGGGGGGTTTTGGGTTGTGTTTTTTTTTTTTGTTTTTGTTTAGTGCTTTTTTTTTTTTTTTTTGCATAATTGGTCTTGCTTTTGCAGCATTTTCCTTAATTTTCCCCCTATTCTTTCTTAATTTCCTTATTTTTAAATTTGATTAATATAAAAAAAAGTGATGCACTGAAGCTGCATGAATTGAAGTAGCGAAGGATCCCTGTATTGTTTATTTCCGTCGAAATGCCTCGAGTCTCTTCAACCTTCAGTTTTCAGATTTTTTTTTTTTCTCCCTTCACATGAAAGACCTGAGCAGGTTTTTTTTTTTTTTTTTTTTTTTTTTAAATGAACTAGGTGTTTGGAGAGTATTCCAGTGCTTACTTTTTGTCTCCTCCCTTATGTGTATTTGTATTAGAACGCTGCATCGTGATACCCCTTTGCTTTTAACAGTCCTCGAGATTAGATTTTGTTCCGCCTGCAGCGCAGGAGTGTCTCCGACACATTCGGCAAATTTTATTTGATTACAAACATAAATCATTCGTGTTGACTGTGGCATACAGATATCCAACTTACTCCAAGTGGCATTCACTGAGTAAAGAAATTCCACTCAGCATGGGTTTATGTATCTTTCAGAAGATTCTTGGAATGAAAATATCTCCTAACTTACAACTAGGAATCTGAACAGTTGGTGCTCCTGTGATTCTTTAGGAAAAATTAAATTCCTCTATAAATTATTAATGAGCATCAAGACTTGGACACATACTGAACCGTGGCCTCGAGAGAGAGGTGGCATCACGATCACAGGCCGATTACGAACGTTTACTCAACTTGCTCCACGCACTTCTAATGGCTCAACACTCGCTCATCAAGTAGGATTTAGATGTTGACTTTATAGGTGGAGACAATGGATAACACCTCCGCTCCTTTAATGTGTCACTTTCATCACCTGCAGTCTCCACCCTCTGATCCCTTGTTTGGTGATGCAAAAACCTCTTCTATTACGACCTTAAAACAGGTGAATGATGTACATTATAGGTGAGTGTAAGAGGTTGTGTTACCAACAGTGGAATCCATGCAGTTTAAAATCGCTCCAGAATTATGATTATTATTATTATTATGATTATTATTATTATTATTATTATTATTTAGATCGATGCTTGAGCTAGTTAAAGCTGGGCAAAACATCTCTTCAGCACTCTGGCTAAACCCCACCTGGCCTTAGAGTGCCTTTCAAAACCAAAACCATGGTGCCGTTCTACATGCCATGCACAAACCCGCAGTTCTAATGGAGGCAGTGCAAGTTCATGCATGAACAAGGAGACATGGGAGCATTTGATTGGATATTTCCCAAGAGATTGTGAGGAAATGATTGGTTGCTGTCTTTACCAAATTACAGCGGTCACAGATGACTGATTTCAGATCTTTTTCAGACCCATACATGGACACACATATATAGAAAGGGTAGGGGGTTGCAGGTTGCTTTATGGCAGGAAACTTCTGGGGTCAGAGAGTGGAAGCTCGGGTATTAATAGTCACCATTCAGAGGAGCAGAGGTTGGTTGGTGGCTTTGTGGTTAAGGCGATGGGTTACTGATCCGAAGGTCAGCGGTTCAATCCAACCACTGTTGGGCCCTAGAGCAAGGCCCTTAATCCTCAATTGCTCAGTTGTATAACAATGATAATTGCAAGTTCCTCTGTATAAAAGTCTCTGGCAAATGCTGTCAATGAGAAGAGAATTCCACCACTGTCACTACCTCCATCGATTACCTCTATATCGGAGCTGGAGCCAATCCCAGTGGACTTGGTGTGAGGGGCGGGGTGCTCTCTGAACAAGCCACCAATTTCTCACAGGGCTACCAGAGGCACAATCAACTATAACATTCACACCTGTGGATGATTTAGAGTAACCAGCTGACCTAATGTGCGTAACCTTAGCTTGGGGGAGGAAACCGGGGCACCGAGAGGAAATGAAGAGAACATGCAAACTCCACACAGAAAGACCCTGTAGGGATTAAACTCACAATCTCCGTGCTGCAATGTGACGGACGGTCACTGTGTCACCGTGTTGCCTATCCCTGGCCCCAAAGTAAAAAAAATTAACCTGATGAAAGAGCAAGTGTTCAGCAGTTACAGCCACATGGGGAGCTTTGATTGAACTCGGATCAGAACCCTGCACTTGCAAGACTGCTTTTGTGCATGTTCTCATTAGAATGGTTTTCTTGGAGCAGATACAGTTCTGTGCTCTCATATCGGGGTGGGGGGTTCATTATAAAACACAGTTAAAGGAATTATCACCTGATGATACTACTTCACCTTTCCTTGATATATTAAATGGAGTAAGTGCAGTTAAAGTGCAGTTCTTCTGAACATCTGTGTGTGTGTGTGTGTGTGTGTGTAGTACATTAATGGTGGAAACCTAGAACAACTGTTGGCCAGTGATGTGATTCTGTCCTGGGCAGTGAAGATGGACCTTGGTCTGGACATAGCAAGAGGACTGCAGTACCTTCACAGCAAGGGTATATTCCACAGAGACCTTACCTCAAAGGTACACACACACACACACACACACACACTCACACACACTCACACTCTCTCTCTCACTCAGACACACACATTTTTGTCTACATCCAGATATTGCTGTGTATTTATCTCTTTCTCTGTGTGTGTGTGTGTGTGTGTGTAGAATTGTCTGGTGCGATGGGAGAATGGTATTTGCACTGCCGTGGTTGGAGACTTTGGCCTAGCAGAAAAAATTCCAGACTACAGGTCAGTGTAACGCCGTTAGTGTAGTTTGTGCTTCCGTTTAATCTCTTTTTATGATTCAACTTTTTTTTTCCCTCCTCAGAACCCGTCAGTCTCGGCTTTGAAAGATCTTATTTAAAAAAAAAAAAAAAAAAGATAAACTCATTTTAACTGCATACTTACACTTTATTTTAAACTTGTTACCTGAACACATTGTCCCTTCTATAACATTTGGAATATTCCACGTATTCGACAGGAAGGTGAATCATCTGAATTTCCTAAATATCATAAGAGTACAATCGAGAGAAAATAAACACAAGGCTGAGAAATAAAGTTTTTCACACTCAGCGTTCAGTGTGAAAATTTCTTCAGTTTCCCTTGGCAACCTAGATTAGGTCTAAGACACAATCTGTGGCCTCTCTCTCTCTCGCAGTTCTCTCTCTCTCACAGTTCTCTCTCTCTCTGACTGCGCTCTCTGTTCTCACTCTTTCTCTCTCTATCTCTTGCAGCTCTATTCTCTCTCTCTCTCTATTGTTCTCTCTCTCTCTCTCTCTCTCTCTCTCTCTCTCTCCCCTCTTTCGGTCAAATGTCACTATATAGTTGAATATTAGTGATAAGGTGAATGAACGAAATTCAGAGATTGTTATAATTCAGCTCTGTGTGTTCTACCCTGGAACGGTCTGATCTTATTGGTCCAGTGTGAGAGGATTAGAAAATGGAAAATGGTTGTTTTAAAATGATGAGCACTCAGTTTTTCACAGTCACTGGAAGCAGACGCCGACATTCTCACACTTCAAAACAAAAGAATCCACCTTATTCTGTTATTTTTTTCTTGTTTGTGTGTCGTGAGTACCGAGTGAGCTGAATAAAATCACGCTGATAGAGCAGATAGAGCTGTGCTGCGGTTCTGTGCAGTATGTACTAAACTCTGGGTGAATACAATATAAACAGACTCCGTTCGGTCTAGAGCTCTTATGCCTGGGCTATCAAACCTTATCTGCAAACGGCCCGTCTGGGAGCAAGTTTTCATTGAAACCGAGCAGTAGTGGCGCCTCCCTCCTGATGAAATCAGCTGATCTGTTAATAAAACTCTCAGATGTGGGTCCTGCTTGGTTGGAATGAGAACCTGTGCTCACGCCGGCCCTTAGTGGATCGGGTTCAACACCTCCGGCTTATGCTCAAGAAGCACACAAGGCTCACCTCAGTTGCCTCTCAACATTAACAGTAAAAAAGAAAAAAAGTTTTAAACAATTGCTCACTTCAGGTTCAGGATGTTGCGAATCGAATTGAATTGTCCACCCCACCTTCTGCGAATAATTGTACATTACTCGATAGTGTAGAATATTGTTAGCAAATGGTTTAGGACGCCATTAGAATTAGTTTTCTGGTCTGTTTCAGAGCAGGCCACAAGGTAACGGTAGCATTCGGGAGCGAGACCGTGGGTGTGTATGCAGTTTAAATAAATCAGTGGCGTCTGAATCCTCGCCGTGTTTGGTTACACAGGATGCTGATTTGAAGTGAAAAGCTCTTTGGTGTAATGATGTGTGTCCCTGATGCAGACTATCAACAATATTCTCATTGTTGCTCAGTGAGTGTTTAACGGGCGTGATTTATGGCCTCGACATTTACTTGTGGCGACTGTAGCCTTCCGTCATCTCCAGATTTTCCCTTTACGTTCGATGAAATGCCTGCACATGCTCCGCAGCCCCCACTGTGTACACAATACTGTTGCTACTGGTACTGCTGTTTACATAATACTTCTGCTGTGTCACCCGGGCTGCGTTTCCGTTCTGCGTTTGTGTACAACTTCCTAATGTTTTCATAAGTGTGTGTTCCATGTATGTGTGCACGCTCATGCTTGCTCGTGTAACGGTGCTTATTCTGATCGAAAATAGTCCTGAACCTTCGCTGTTTTTTCTTTTAATATTTGTCCCTATGCACGATTTTGAGATGTCCCAGTAACAGATTCCTGTGTGTGCGTGTGTTTGTTTACACATTACGAGGGTTAAATGTAGTAATTTATTTATTTTTTTCTGGAAATATTTCCTAATAAGGTCAAACTATTCCAGTGTGAGGTTGCACATTGGCACTGTGCCTCGTCCAGCATTTCCCCAAACACTGTTTACTCTGCAGGTTTTGTACCCTGAAAACACTATTAATATTAACTCTACCCCCACACCCACCCCCGCACCCGCTCACCCCCCTCAAGAATCTGCCTTCCTCTTTTGCTCTTTTTGCCAGCTCTCCCCTCTTTTACTTCCTCTTCCTGCAGCTTCTCTGTTGTGAACGATGTTGCTGGTTTTATTTATATCGTGTTATTGAAACAGTATAAAATATCTCTGAGGAAGAACCTTTCAGCAGAATCCGGTTGCCTGTTAGAAGTGTTTGCGGTCACTGCTATGGTGACAGTTTTACTTCACTTTCTATACAAACAGATCAACAGACTCTTACAAAACATCGAGAGCAAACCCTGAATTCGCAAGTATTTTTTGACATCTTGTCAGGTCAATGTGACCGCTATTCAAAAAAAAAAAATTTTTATATAAAAAAAAAAAAAAAATTGCACGTCAATGCTGAGATACTTTATTCAAGATATTCGTGATGCTCATGTTTTTCTAATCTCAACTTTTAAGAAAGCACATCTTTGTTTTCTTCGAAGATATTTCATAAAAGGAAGAAAAGGGAAATTTGAGATGTTTACAGGGATCCCTCGCTACTTCGCGCTTCAATTTATGCGGCTTCAGTGCATCGTGGGTTTTTTTTTTTTTTAAATTTTCATCAAATTAAAAAATAAGGAAATTAAGGAAGGATAGGAGAAAAAGTTCAGGAAAATGCCACAAAAACGAGACCAATTATTCAAAAAGAACCCCAAACAAACACACAACCCCCCAACAAAACTACTTACTTGCTTATTTTTATGTGATGTGCGCATCTGTGTATATTTATATTTTATTTACATCTTATGCATTACTTTTGAATGTTTAAATGTTATTATAAGCATTTATAGTGTTGAATATGTATTTATTAACATTATATACACACATACATGTACGTATATGTCAGTCAGTGGGGGGGTTCATCCTACTGTGCGGAAATCGGTGGTCGCGGGTGGGATCTCGGTCCCAATTAACTGTGGAAAATGAGGGATCCCTGTATATTATTTTGTCAAGATTGATGGTATGATAGAGATTTAAGCAAAATTCGGGCTGGTGTGAGGGGCGTGCTATCGTGCCAGGCTTGTGAGCAACAGGTTTTGGATTTGGATCCGTGTTAGATCTCCACCGTGTTAATACCCCTGGGCAGGTCCAAAAGTGCGCCCCTGTCCGGTCAGAAGTATGAAATAGTACCAGTAGAAATACTGTGATGGAAGCCTACCATGGGCTCGTGTCCCATCCAGGAGGAGTTGAACAACTATTTGCAGACACTACAGAATCTCGGGATAAGTTCGGGCTTGATGAGCCGGTAGGCTCAGGCGTAAATGCCCAACAGACCTTACATGAAAGAACATTACAGTAAATATCATCAACTCCTGGAAGGAAAGTGACTCTGCAAGCCAGAAATGAAGCTGAAGAGATTGGCCTCTGATCTAAAACATTCCTCCTGCATGATCCTACATGAACTACTCAAAAAATTTGGAATGAACCCCATCGTCCTGACATGAACGTTCTTACAGAGAGTCTCTGCAGACAAACACCGGTTGGAAATTAATTAAAAAAGAGAAAAACTATCTGGTTTAAGTTTTTTTTGCCTTGAATGCCAGATCATGTGAGGAGGACGAGGAGTAGAAAGTAGGCTGTTATTCACCTGATTGTGTTTGATTGGTTGATTGTAAGTTATTGGCGGCATTTCTCACTGGAATATAAAGTAAAACACTCGCCATGTATTTAATGTATTTTTTTTTTCCTTTCTTCTTTTGTTTGTTTAGTGATGAGACACAGAAGCAGCCTCTGAACATTGTGGGTTCTCCATTCTGGATGGCTCCTGAAATGCTCAGAGGAGAGAAGTATGATGAGAAGGTGAGAAGTTGCAGTATTTTGTGGCCCCTTATTGCGGTCTGTGAAGCTTCTATGGTGTGTGTGTGTGTGTGTGTGTGTGTGTGTGTGTGTGTTAGTGTTAGTGTTAAAAACTGCATCTCGCTACAAGTCTTGTCGTTTATTTTTTAGTGGACTTATTACCGTTGCTGTGTCCATGTCTAGGTGGATGTTTTTGCTTATGGCATCATCCTCTGCGAGATCATCGGTCGCATTCAGGCAGATCCAGACTTCCTGCCCCGCACAGAGGCAAGTCAAACCTCTTTACTTGTTATTCTGGTTCTGAGCTCAGCTTCCAGCAACACCCAGTGGCATCGGTTGGAAGTTCTTGAGATCTTTATTAATGTAAAAATTCTATATATGGTCCACCCTCTGGCTTGTTGTGTTGTGCATGCTTCTGCAAATAAAGGTGAGGGCTTCAGTTTCTCACTTGTCTGAGCTTTATGTGTCTAGAATGGAGTAAAAATCGTAAGTTCTTTTACCTTTAAGAATAAAGTTCAGCTCTCAGAACAAAGGTTCTGTTTTAAATCCCGGGCCCAGTGATAGTGTTTCTGTTTGAGCTGTGCATGTTTTCCTCAGGATCCTCCAGTTTCTTCCCATGATGAAAATATATGAGAAAATTAGTCGAACCAAATTGCCCCTATGTGTGTTAGCCCTGACTTGACAGTCCAGGGTGTATTTCGCCTTCTCCCAGAGACGGCGGAGATGGGCTCCAGCAGAGTCCAATTCATTTATCTGAACGTTAAGGACCTGATGGTGATGTACAGAGGCTGATTTTTACTAGAGAAATACCACTGTGTATAAATGTACCGTTTAAGTTACATTACGTCACAGTTATCTAATGAAATGCAGATGGAATATGTATTCAATTCGCAGTAAATTACTAATAAGTGGGGACAGCGAAATGCAAAAATATCACAATGTGAAGAATTTTTCTGTGATAAGTGATGAGCATCACAATGCTAAGGTTTGATGAACAGCTTTTTTTCTTTTTTTTTTTCAATGCAGTACTGTGGAGTATAACGTACAGGATTCTGCTTCTGTAGAATACAGTATGCCCTTGAGTATTCACGGTTCAGTGCTCGCACTCCTGCATATTCGCGGATTGGCAACAAACCCAGAAGTAACTGGCACGTGATTCAAATTTAGCCAATGGCTGAGAGCTTTTGTTCCTCCTTCCTGCTGATTGGTTGCAGATGATGTGCCCACCTTTTTTTTTTTTTTTCCCCCCCTTTGCACACGTCATCAACGTGATTGATTGAATTGTGAATTCATGTTTCATTTTCATGTGTTTTTAATGATTATTTAAGCCCTATGATGTCACTCAAATGCATCTTCTCTCGTTTCTGGTAAAGAGCCTAAGCACTTTATTCATTAATAAATATTATCACAGTACAAAATTGAGAAGTTTTTACTTCATCATTACTGCATTTTACTGCTGTAAACAATACTGACTCTTCAGGGACAGTACAACACTTTGAAACTCATGACTCAGTCTTGTTGGTCTATCATTTCTGACTTCGCTGGCTTTAGGAATAGGAAGTTTGATGTGAATCAGCTCCTAACAGCAGCAAGTCAGAACTAAAACTGAGCAATATCAGACCCATTTCTGTGACAGCTGCTATATATATATATATATATATATATATATATATATATATATATATATATATATATATATATATATATATATATATAAAATTAAGTCAGCACAGCGGTGCAAATAAATTGCCAAATAGTGTAGACTCCAGCACAGTGGGACCAAATACAGTGGAAAAAAACAATGCACCAAGGACTGACCCTTGCAGGATCCCCTACCCAACAACTTGGACTCTGAGAATATGCTATTGAATGATCTACCAAATTACCTCATAGATAAAGTTGGTAAGAAACCCAAGATACTGAAGTGGTTCTGCAGAGTCTACTGTATGAAAGACCGCACGAAGATCCAACAGTAATAATATAAGACTGGTCCCGAGTTTGAATCCTCAGGTCTATAATAGATCTTTCACCATCTTTATAAGTGCTGTTTCTGTAGAAGGTTTAGCCTGAAACAGAGTGATGCGCACGTTGACAAATATTTTAAAAGGTGATTTGTAACCGCTTTCTCAAAGATGAATTTGAGTGAGTCCTGAAGGTTGTAATGGACAGCACATCCAAGCCAAGTTTCTAATGGGTTAACAACTTCTGTTTTCAATCAGACTGAAAACTCCAGCAGAGCAACCAGTTCAGATCAATAAAACAAATCCCAGTGCTGTCCATCTCCTTAATGTAACCCATGAGGGTAGTGGATCCAGGAAAAAAGAGGGGCGGGGTTTGTAGAATGACTGTAACTATAAATGAGTACCGAGTGTGAAATGTTTTTTAAATAATAAATAATAATAATGATGATGATGATGATGATAAAAGTTGTATGTGTTTATTGGTATTGCCTCATGTTAATCATTTGTTAACCGAGTCCCTTTCTGATTTTGATAAAATTATTTCATGAGGCAAAAATGTTGATTACTGGGCCAAAGTTTTTTTTTTTTTTTTTCAGGTAACTTTTTTTTAACCATTTCCCTTCCTGTAGCAGATATGCTTCACTTGTTAATAAAGGGTTAAAGGGTGCACTCTTGCACATAAATACTGAACCCTCTTATGTAATGCATGTGATCTGATAAAGTACTTTATTGACTTATCTGATTAAAGTCTGACTTTTGCTGGATGTTGTGAAGAGCATATCACACTTAATCCAGGACAAAGTTTATTCTTAACCTGAAGCGAGAGAGAGAGAGAGAGAGAGAATTGTGGAATCTGGCTTTTATTTTATTTAATTTTATTTTTTGTTTTATTCTTCCTCCATTTGAACACTGAACACCTGTGTGGAGTGTTTTTGGATATGCAAACTCTGTGTGAGAGTATGTGCACTATAGCATTCTGAAGGTAGCCTTATTGTTATTAATGCCCCCCCCCACACACACACACACATAGTTATTAATTATTGATTATAAAGGTATCAAATGAGAGCCTGAAATAAGGAAAAAGCACTGAGCCTGTGTGCTTTGTCATTATTAGTCGTGTGATCCTCGATGGATGTTTGTTGTTTCTAGGTGTGTGCAGTGACCCCTAGTGGTGACCTTCTATTATTAGTCTATTAAAAGTGAAATTGACTGAGGGTGTGTGTGTGTGTGTGTGTGTGTGTGGTATGGGGAGGGCTATGAGAACTGCTGTCTGATGGGCTGTTTGTGTCTTTGTCTCTGTGCAGGATTTTGGTTTAGATGTGGATGCATTCCGGCCTATTTCAGGAGACTGTCCCCCTGCTTTCCTTAACCTTACAGTCATCTGCTGTTGTGTAAGTTTGGTTTTCTTTCTTATAGAACCATACACAGATTTCCAAATCTGTACTCACGTGCACAAGCACTACTACGGACTGGTGCAAATTAGAAAGCTGCCGAACTGAAGTGATCATAAACGCCTCGGTGAAGCGTGACGTCAATTCCACAAGTGTCTGGAATGATGCTGGAGCAGTGATGGAGCGTTTTTTTCATCTGTGTTCCCTCTGTGCTGTCTCTCAGAACACACAGCTCTAAAATCTCCCATAGCGTGAGCTCTGCCCAGTGTCGAGCACTGATTTGCATCATTTCATTCGTATAGAACTATTTACTGAGTCATACCAAAAGACGCCACTCCCATCATGCCGAAAATTCATAAACCATGCCAGCAGAAATAAATAAAAGCCCCCTGAAGGCAAAATGGACATTTCTTTGATTTGTTGCCCTTCTGTAGCTTCATTTAATGTTTATAAATGTGCTATTTCCATCGCCCTCCATAATTATTGGCACCCTTGGTTAAGATGTGTTCTTTCACTTGTAATAAATTGAGGATTTATTATTATTTTTTTTTCTTAAATAATATCGGACCACAATGGGGGGAAAAGAGACCAAGGTTTAATTCAAGTGCAAAAAAAAATCCAACACTCAGAAATAATTATTTTACAGCAAATCATGTGTGCCACAATAATGAGCACCCCTGAGGCTAATACTTTGTACAACCCATCTTTTGTTGCCAAAGAACACCATCTAATCTTCTCCTATAATGTTTCACAATATGTGAGGATACAGAAAGAGGGATCATGGACTGTTTCCTCCCTACACAAGCTCTCTAAATCATCCAGCAGCCTGGTCCTCTCCTCTGCACTCTCCTCTTCAGCTCACTCTACAGGGTTTCAATGGGGTCAAGGTCTGGGGACCGAGATGACCATGGCAGGAGCTTGATTCTGTGTCCGGTGAACCATTTCTGTGTAGATTTGGCCACATGTTTAGAGCCATTATCTCGCTGAAAGACCCAGTGACAACCCATCTTCAGCTCTCGGGCAGAGACCATCAGATTTTAATTTAAAATGTCCCGGTATTTCAAAGTGTTCATGATGCCGTGGACCCTACCAAGGTTCCCAGAGCCTCTGGAAGAGAAACGGGCCCAGAGCATCACTGATCCTCCCCCATCCTTCACAATGGGCATGAGGTGCTTTTCTGCATTCTCATCTTTGTGTTCCACCAGACACACTTAGTGTTTGTTGCAGAAAAACTCCACTTTGGTCTTTTCTCTGCATGCCTTCCAAACAGCTTGTTGCCGTGTAGGTGACGCCTGATGGTTGTTTGAGACTTTGTGACCCCAAAGTGTTGCCATTTGTTGCAATTCTTTAACAGTGAGCTGCAGAGACCTTTTTATTTCTTTTACCATCCTCCTCACTGTGCGTCGGTGGCAAGATATCCTGTCGTCCTCGTCCAGGCTTGTTTACCACTGTTCCAGTTGTTCTTCATAAACTTCATAATGATTCCTCTGACAGTAGATACAGGCGGTGCAGGCGAGGGGTGATTGTCTTGTAGTCGTTGCCTAACTTGTGAAGGTCAACACACATCTGCCTTTACTTGAATGGTGTGTTCCTTTGCCTTGCCAATGTTGAAGAGTGGATAAGAGAAATGGCCTTTGTGTCATGTCATATTTATACTCCAGGGAAACAGGAAGTGAATTACTAATTAAAAATATTCCTCTATACTCTGCTCCACCTTGTAAACGACTGTAGAAATGACAGAAATACTTCAATTACATTTAGTTCACAGGAATTGTTAGGGGTGCCAATAATTGTTGAACTTTTTTATGAATTGATTTTATGAAAAATAATTATTTCCAAGTCAGGGATTTTCTTTTCCCCTTAAGTCATTTGAGTTCAAGATTATATTTCCCCTACAATTTTCAGTGTGAGAGGAGCTTCAGTGGAAAGGAAAAAAAAAAAAAAAAAAAATATATATATATATATATATATATATATATATATATATATATATAAAATCAATGTTGAACTTTCCATTACGGATTCTCGTAGAGTGCTCAACAAGTCTTCACAAGGAGCGGTGTAGAGGATTTTCTGAGTAGATCCTTCCGTAGGGGAGTGCTCAATACTTTTTGGTAGAGCAAATGACAATAATAATAATAATTTTTTTAAATAATAATTTGCTCTACCAAAAAGTATTGAGCACTCTCCTACGGAAGGATCTACTCAGAAAATCCTCTCTCTCTCTATATATATATATATATATATATATATATATATATATATATAATATAATATAATATAATATAATATAAATATATAATATATATAATATAATATATATATATATATATATATATATATATATATATATATATATATATATACACACACACATATATCCTTGACATTCGCGGGGGTACGGTTCCGGGCCCTCCCGCGAATTGAGATAATCCGCGAGTTCTGTACCCGGAAGTAAAACCCCATGTATGACTTCACATGCACGAATGAGCAGCTGTAAGTAAAATACTATGTATCTATTACATGCGCTAAAATATGCTTCTTAAACACATTCTATAGACAGTCTTACTGTTATATTTATGATGCTAAAATATAAACATTATACAGCATATGCATAAAACACCTTTCAGTGCATTCTCTTTATAAACATACAGCAGTGTAGTTTTCAAAAATGCCCACTAGAGGAACATACTGTATTGCATTAGGCATGAGATGACTGAATTCAGGTATTAACTGCATTAAATCTGAGCATCTCAGCCACACCCCAAGCCGGAGCCGA
The DNA here is from genome assembly GCA_024760905.1 of Plotosus lineatus. NCBI lineage: Eukaryota > Metazoa > Chordata > Actinopteri > Siluriformes > Plotosidae > Plotosus > Plotosus lineatus. The sequence continues at coordinate 26,559,813 of CM045745.1, forward strand.
AGTACAAAACAGAATTTTGGAGTGATGGAGTAAGAGGCGTTACAAACCAAAGAAGCAGTGATGTTAATGTGAGTTAATCCTCTGGCACAGAGGTGAGCGTGCTTTTGTTTATGCGGAGTAAATGAGAATAGTGAATTCAGGTGTGTGCTACGGAGCAGCTTAGCCACGCCCCTCAGGAAGTAAACAGTTAGTGAGAGGCACAGCACCAAAATCAAAGTCCCCCAAAACACAGACCATAACAAAAAGGACATAAAAGAAGAAGAAATGTAATAAATTGGATAAATAAAACACAACGAGAAACATGCTACACCACAGTAAATAAAATATAACACAAAAACATTTTAAACATTACCTGAGGTCATGTACTGGGATAATAATTTTAAAAAGACTTTAATAGTGGAGTGTTTTACAACAGTTCAAACGATTACTGTATTCCTCTTCAGCAATGACGTGACTTCAGAGGAAACTGTCATTTCTTCCGGAGAAAGTCTTATTTCTTCAGAAGAGACATCCAACCTCATTACCTTTTTCTGGTGCTTAAACAGGCGTTTGAGTGACATCATAGAACTTAGCTGGTAATTAAAACACACTAAAAAAGGCTCATTGCCAACTTGTGCGCGAATGAGGAAAAAGGGGCGTTACATCACCTCAACCAATCAACAGGAAGGAGGACAGCCATTGGCTGAATTTGAATCACGTACGAGATGCTCGGCAGTCCGTGAATACTCAAACCGCGAGTGCAAAACGGCGAATAGTCAAGGATCTTAACCAGGGGTGCCAATAATTATGGCAGGCGGTGTATTATTAGTTTGTTCACATGATGTGAAAATTGTTTTCTTAGGCACATGAAATCTTGTGCACAAATGAATGGCGATTCCATTAATGTTTTATAAATGTGTTTCTAATCTGAGATTGAAAGGTTCATGCTTTAATCCCTCACAGTAGAGGCGTTTCGTGAAAAAAAAGAACAATTGTGCATTTTGTGACACAAGCATTGAAACTTGGTGGTTATTTTATTTATTTATTTTCTAAATATTTTGTAATACTGTATTAATCCCACAAGGGAAATTGTTTCCTCTGCATTTAACCCATCCAAAGTGAGCGCATGCAATCGGAGCAGTGGGCGGCCACACACGATGGCGCACCCTGAGAGCAGTTCTGGGTTAAAGATGCTTTTCTCAGGAGCACTTCAGCCATGAGGGTGGAACAAATTTTTTTTTTTTTTTTTTTTTCCCCCGAAAACTGACCCCAACTATCTTGAGCTGTTGATAATAAAGATGGCACCCAGGTTTTATGATCTCATCTCAGTTAAAGCTTTTAATTTCAGATTGGATTATTATACTGGTACTTTTTTTTTTTTTTTTTTTTTTTTTTTTTTTTTCCCCCCCTTTCCCTTGTAACGCTGGCACATTCTGTTCAGTATTTCTCCAGATTCCGTTTCTCACCTTCGTTTCTAAACTCTGCTAGAAAAACAGTCTGCTAATCATGTAATAGGAGAGAAATTCATTGTGAATTCTTTAGAAAAAAGCTCTGGTTCTTTTCCTGACTATGTGCTATTTTCAACATGAATTTCTCCAGATTATTACCAGCCATGAGAGAAGTTCCTGAGAGAACAAAGACATGTTAAAATGAAAGCTAATCAATACAAAAGCTATTCAAGCTACTACAGTAGGTAGTCGGTTCCGGCCCTTCCCACGGATCAAGAAAATCCGCAAGTTATTGATGCGGTTTTAAAACCCTATGTATGATATTACATGCACAAAAATCTGCTTGTTAAACACATTCTATGCCTATACAGTCTACTCATTAATGCAGTAACATGTAATAATGATGAAGTAAAAACTTTTTAATTTTGTACTGTGATAATATGTATTAATGAATATAGTGCTTAGGCTCCTTACCAGAAGCTAGAGAATACGCAGGGCGTTTGAGTGACATCATAGGGCTTAAATAATCATTAAAAACACTCGAAATTTTTTTTCCGTAATTCAGGAAAATCACGTTGATGACATGTTCAAAGGAGAAAAAAAGAGGTTTACACATCTGCAACCAATCAGCAAGAGGGAGAAACAAAAGCTCTCAACCATTGGCTAAATTTGAATCATGTGCCAGTTACTTCCGGGTTTGTCGCCGATCCACAAGTATGCGGGGGCGCGTGTGCTGAACCATGAATGGTCCGGGGCCTACTGTAATAATATTCTCTCAAAAATGTAATATAAATAATAAAAGATTTGGCACTTGTCATCGATGCGGCGATTATGAGGTGTTTTAGTGAAGCTTTGTGTCGTGAAAACTAATCCATCTGGGATTGGAAGAAGACTGGCCATTAAAAAATGTAAAATTATTTAAACGTTTTAAATGTTTATAATTTAATTTTATGATAAAGTAACCTCATTTGAAGTTCTGTACCAAATTTCATGTTTGTATCACCATTTGAACTTTTATTTATTTATTTATTTATTATTATTTTTTTTTATTTTTTTTTTGTAACAAGCTGCTGGACCACCATGTGTGATTCAAATTTTAAGAAACGTCACTTTCAGCAGACTTGTGTTGAAAGCTAAAACATTTGTATTGATTTGAGTCGAAATGGCCTTTGTACTGAAATGTTTAGTTATTTTAACACCTCTCTGACCCCACCTCCACCCAGATGAAGCCACAGAGTCGCCCCGATTTCGCTGAGATAGTATGCGAGTTGGAGAGAATCACTGATGGGCAACTGGTGGAACAGGCAGGGCCTGCGGAGGGTAAGTCTGCAAAGATGTCTGTACTGTATTTTAAGTGTGTCACACAGTATACTAGTCCCTCTCAAAAAAATTAGCATATTGTGATAAAGTTCATTATTTTCTGTAATGTACTGATAAAAATTAAACTTTCATGTATTTTAGATTCATTGCACAAATGAACTTTATCACAATATGCTAATTTTTGAGAAGGACTAGTACATATTCCATTTCCACCACTAGAGGGAGAAAAGCCATACAAGTCAGAATTAGGAATTAGTAACTCATAATTATGCCTTATATCTCTAAATGAATTGTAATTTATAATTATGACTTAGAATTTCATTTATGACTTGCAATCTTACATAAGGAGACAGTATTGTAATTTCAGTAATATTGGACAATATGAGCTGAACCCATCTTACGGTGTCTGTTAGTGACTGTTTCAGTGGGATTCATGGTATAACAGTAGGGGGGGGCACAAGCATAATCAAGTCATGTTCACACTAATCTGGATTTGTCGAAAAACAAATGTTGTATAATAATGTAATCCATAAGCGGCACGGTGGCGTAGTGTTTAGCACGTCTGCCTCACAGCAAGAAGGTCTTGGGTTCGATTCTCAGCCCGGGTGTTTCTATGTGGAGTTTGCATGTTCTCACTGTGAAGAAACCGAACTACCCGGAGGAAACCCACACAAGCACAAAGTCCAAAAAACATGCACAGTAGGTTAATCGGGCTGTTCCAAGTCTCCCCTAGGCGTGAGTGGTTGTGTGAGTGTTGGTCCTGCAATGGCCTGGTGAGCCGCCCAGTGTTTACCCCGGAGTTGGGTGAGATGGCTGCCAGCCTCCCTGCGACCTGATTTATAATTAAGCAGTTGAGAAAATGAATGAATGAATGTTCTCCATGCACACTGGTATTGTAGCCCAAATTTTCACATGTTCCACACCAGGACTCTGAAATGCCTATTTTCTTTCTTCACGCTTGTTTCACCAGCTTGGTTTCAGTGCATTTAAAATTCATGCTCTGACTTGTGTTAAACACAGCAGATAGAAATCTCAGCGTAATCTGTGTCGGAGCAGCGCATCTGCATCGTGCAGTGTCATGGTCTGAAACTTCAGATAGGTTGGTAATGTTGAGGGATAGAGCAGCACTGACTGTATTTCACTCACGTTTGCTTTGGTGGGTTTTTGGGGGGTGCGGGGTTTTTATTTATTTATTATTTTTATTTATTTATTTTTTTAGGTAAAAACATTTGCCAGTTTACTTGCCATACATCATAGTTTCTGAAATTTTCCCTGTCCACATAATAGTCAAACAAAACCCATGGACCACAGAGAGTATTTTTGAAAGTACAGTACAGGGATCCCTCACTTTCTGCGGTGAATGGGGACCGAGACCCCCGCGACCATCGATTTTCACGAAGTAGGATCGACCCCACTGACTGACATATACGTACATGTTTATGTATATATAATTTCCATAAACACATTCAATGCTATACACACTAATAATAACAATTAAACATTATAAAATAACACATAAGATGTAAATAAAATATAAATACACACACATACAAACACACAGACGCGCACACACGCACTCCGATGCCGCCTCACATAAAAATGTTTTTTTTTTTTTATTTTATTGGGTTGTTTTTGTTTGTTTGGGTTTTTTTGTTGTTGCATAACTGGCCTTATTTTGTGGCTTTTTCCTGAACCTTTTTCCCAATTTTTCCTTAATTTTTTATTTTTTGATGAATGTTTGTGAAAAAATGCGACGCACTGAAGCCGCAGAAACCGAAGCACGAAGTAGCGAGGGATCCCGGTATCACTTGTGGGCTGTTTTGCTGTGGAAGCAAATCCAAAAGAAGTCGTAGTTGTTTGATTAGATACACAGGGCGTGTCCACAGAGGACAGCAACAGCTATTAGTGCGGTCTCATTTTAATTGGTTCAGTTCAGTTCATTTTCTGTAACCGCTTAATCCTAATAAGGGTCGCAGGAAGGCTGGCGCCCATCCCAGCCAACTTTGGGCGAGGGTAGAGTACACCCTGGACAGCTCACCAGGCCATCGCAGGGCGGAAACATGCCGACGGCTTTGCAGCCTACTCTTTACAAAAGTCAGCAATGGTTCTTTTACATGCCTCACACCATAGACAGTGAGAGACATGGCCCACCTTTGATAACCCAGTTAGCTGCACTGGGGGCATTTTAATTGGTGGTTTCAGAATTGGAATTTTATATATATATATATATATATATATATACATATATATACATACAGTAAAACCTCCGCTGACGAACGCTTAAGCTCACGAACTTTTCGCCTCAAGAACATTAAATTTGCGAGCATATAGTCTCTGCTGACGAACTAGTTTTCGGCGGACGAATCAAACCACGCGGTCGAACAGCGCCACGGTGGCGGCCACGAGAAGCTGACGCACGCTCACGGCGTCACAGTTCGTCACCCCTTTCTTTGAGTGCGGACGTGGTTTGTGTTTGATAGACATTTTGGACCATATTGAGTGTACTTTTGCTATTATGGGACGGAAAAAGACCCCACCACAGGCGGAGATCATTGAAAAACACGAACGAGGTGTGCGTTTGTGTGACTTAGCGTCCCAGTACCAGTACGCTAAGTCTACCATTGCTCCCATCCTTAAGAACAAGGAAGCTATTAAGGGTGTGTGTGTGGCTAAGGGTGTTTCCAAACAGTAGGCGTTTCCAAACTCTCCTTCCAAACAGTAAGTCCCTCCCTCCTCCTCCTCCCACTCCATTCCATCAAGCCATCAACTACCATCACAAAGGTAAATAAAACCACTTTATTATACAGTACAGTTTATTTCTTTAATTACAATACAAGAGCACATTTATTATACATAAAATATGGTATATTTTTGTGTAGTTTTAAGGCTTATTTAGTAGAAAATTATGTTTTATGGGGACCTGGGAACGGATTATTCTCATTTTAATGGTTTCTTATGGAAAATAAATGTTCGGAAGACGAACTTTTCGCCTCACACACACTTTCTGGGAACCAATTATGTTCGTGAGCAGAGGTATCACTGTGTGTGTGTGTATGTATATATATATATATATATATATATATATATAAAACAGGTTTCAGTCTCTTATCTAAATGTCCCTGGTTCGATCCCGGGTTTTGGCATGTTCGACACATACGTTTCCCCCAGTGCAGCTAACTGGGTTATCAAAGGCGGGCCATGTCTGTCACTGTCTATGGTGAGAGGTTCATGTAAAAGAACCATTGCTGACTTTCGTAAAGAGTAGCTGCAAAGTCGTCAGTGTGTTTCTGTCCCTTGCTAAAAAGGGTTGTGACAGGAAGGGCATCCGACGTAAAAACCTCTGCCAAATCAAACGTGCGAATCAGGTGATTCGCTGTGGCGACTCCCGAGTAAAAGGGAAAAAGCCGAAAGGAAGACAGACAGTTCCGCTGAAGCGAACCCATAATGCTGCAGCATGCAGAAGCGTCCTATACATTCTTGTAGTTTCAGATCCGGGGCAACAGGGTTGGGGAAGAATCCCATACGTGACCCGTCACAGCAACGTGCGTATTAAGTTGAAATTCTGAGTTTTGAGTTGTTGATGCCGTTTTGTCGCTGCTGTTCAAAGATTTAAAATTTTACCAATTTTTCGAACACATGTTGCTTAGTTTTGGAGTAATTAAAAAAAAAAAAGCTGTGCGGCAGGCTGGTGCAGTGGTTACCACATCTGCCTCACAGTGAAAAGGCCCCGGGTTTATAACTTGTGCGGTTTGCTTGTTCTTGCCGAGCTTTGGTGGGTTTCCTCCATGTACTCGGGTTTCCTTCTACAGTCTCAAAAATCTGCACAGTGTGGTGTACCTGACCCCTCGCCCAGAGACGGCTGGAATGGGCTCCAGCCTCCCCTTGGACCCTATTTAGGATGAAGCAAAAAAATGTTTGTGTTTCACGCATGTAACTCTGGAGAAACTTTTTAAAAATTCAACAAAGTTTTAAATAATTTCTGACCTCATGCACAGGTTCCTGTGATTTGGTCGCAATGAGTGTGTGTGTGATGGTCAGGTGTCTGTTTACTGTATCAGTATGTGTTGTGTCGTTCATCTCCAGTACGCGATGTCTACCTGATGGTGATAGAAACACTGTTTCTTGTTGCTGTGCCTTGTTTCTCGTCTCACATGGAATATTTTGTGTATTTTTTTTTTCTTTTCCATTTTTAGCGGAACCCATTACACCGATTTCCGAGCCGTTCAGCGACAGAAGGTTTTCTCTGGATGCTATGGTGGGAGATCGTCTGTCTCTGAGTAAATCAGACATTTCGTCTCCTATGCAGTGTATTCCAGCACGTGTCAACCCCTTCTCTCAGAGACAAGACCTCAATGGTGGCCGCATTAAACTTTTTGACACGCCTAGCAAATCGGTAATCTCCCTCACCTTTACCCTGCCTCCACGCCCTGACCTATGCAGCCCCACCCACTGTAAGAAGAGCCTGATCCGATTCCATCGGCGCTGTCAGTCTCTGCCGTGCACCCCGGAGGACATTCAATCATTAAGGAAGGACCTGAGTCATGATGCTCAGCAGAGCGTACCACGTCCGGGCACTAATGAGGCGACGGCTGGTGATGTCAATCTTCCCAACATGGACAGTGATAGTATGGCGAACATTTACACCGAGGTTGAACATGATCATGTGTTCTGTGCTCACACAGGGAGTACAGAGTCACTGGATGGTGGCGGGGTTGAGCAAAGGATCATCAAAGACTCAGTTCGTAAACAACTGGAAGAGGACGACCACATGGAGAAGCTGAAGGCCGACGCCCAATTAGCGGACGACTCTGGTCTTCCCGTAGAGCTTGACTTAATGTCCATAGATCACCTGACTGAAGTAAGTGCAGAGGAAACCATGGACTGTATCAGCTCCCCTAATACTCCATGTGATCCACCCAAACCCTTTACTAATGGATGGACCCCGCCTGTATTAAACACGCCCCCATTCTTACAATCGGTTCCTGATTTGGACAACAACAACAGCCCGGTGCAGCCTTTGAATCTACCAGTGAATGGTTTCAATGGTGCCATGGCCCCCGTGACCCCTCCAGAACAGGATGAGGTGGTAGCGTGTTCGGGGTGCTGCCTGGCGGGATTCAGTTTTTCCTCCATGTGCATCCGTGGGCCACGCCACAACCAATATAAGAACCTAAACAGTGATTCTGCGACGAGGGAGCTGTTGTGCAGAGTGCAGCCGACCTCACCTGCTGCACGCAGCGCACACACGTCATGAAAAACTGCATGAATGAGGACACTGCACACGCCTTAAACGCTGCCGCCGCCGCCGCCACCGCCGCCGCCGCCACCACCACCGCACTTTACTCAGAGAAAAAGTGTTGTTGAATTGTGCTGGAGCTTAGTAGGGTGTTGATGTCGGCCGTTTAAATGCCTCTGTTCTATTTAACATGTTCTGCCTTTAATGGATCCTTTTTCCAGAAAACTTCAACTATTGTTCAAAAAAAAAGAAAACAGAATCTTTGCACAGCTGAGCTGTTAATATCAACTACGAACTGTTTCTCGTTTATCTGAGTCTGGCTGTGTGGATCTAACGAAGCAATGAAAGAATCTGAGGATGGGAATGAATTGTAAATTATTTTATTTTCTGTACGGTCTTTATTGCCTTGCTTTTCTTCAAGGCTCTCTGAGAAGTCTATATGAATGGATTGTTAGTTTGTTATTGTTTTTTGAAAAATTAAAAAAAAAAAAACTAAATATGTAAATGTTTGCTTAAATGTTATTTTTATTAAAGAAATTAAAATGCATTAAAATATCAAAGATTTGTGTTTACGGTTTCCTAATTCCACTAGAGAGAGCTATTGTCTGTCTGTGTTGTCTGTCTGTCTGTCTGTCTGTCTGTCTGTGTGTGTGTCTGTGGTTTTTCGTCTCTGACTCTCTTTTTCTCTCATGCTCTCTCTTTCTTCACTCACTCTCTCCGTGCCATGAGGCTCTGCGTTGGGCGCTTAATGTGTGGTTGTGTTTTCATGTCGGCTTGTGTTTCACTCATGCTGCGTAAGGTGCACTTTCTACTCTTCTGTTGGTGAGTACTAAAAAAAAAAAAAGAAAGAAACGACCGAGTAAAACCTGAATTAATTTATTTTATTTAAAATATTTAGATCAAAGGGTAAAAGATATGTGTTATGGCCTGGTAAAGGTTGCGGTAACTTTTGAGTGACACAGGGATATTTGCCCCTCCCCTCCCCTCCATCACCAAACCATGTGTGTTTCTTGGTGCAGTTGTGATGTGGACTGTTCCTCTCATCTTCATGCTGATTTCATTCACACTGAATGTTGGTGAGTGGATTTCTTCTTTAAACTTCTGTTTCCAGAGCTCTTACTCTACATTAAGTCTCTCAAGCTGGAGGGATATGATTGTGGATGTGATTGTTAATAAGGAACTGTGTGTTTGGGTCCCAGGACCGTCACTCGCTTCTTGCACTACCAGTGTGAGTGTTCTGGATTTAGGCTGCCACCTGCACTGGAACTGCTCTGATGTCAACACTACCTCTGTGACCTTCACTGTCCAGACCATGACTCAAGGGTGGGTGGGTTTTAAATACCAACATACACACACACACACACACACACACACACACACACACATATATATGTAATATAAACATATATACACGTCTGCATCCATATATACTACACAAATTTAAAACACATATACACATGTACATGTGTGTGTCTGTATAGTATATATGCATGTAGACATGTGTACTAGTCCTTCTCAAAAAATTAGCATATTGTGAAAAAGGTCATTATTTTCTGTAATGTACTGATAAAAATTAAACTTTCATATATTTTAGATTCATTGCACACCAACTCAAATATTTCAGGTCTTTTATTGTTTTAATACTGATGATTTTGGCAAAAAAGTAAAGAAAAAACAAAAATCCCTATCTCAAAAAATTAGCATATTTCATCCGACCAATAAAGTGTTTTTAATACAAAAAAGTCAACCTTCAAATAATTATGTTCAGTTATGCACTCAATACTTGGTCGGGAATCCTTTTGCAGAAATGACTGCTTCAATGCAGGCGTGGCATGGAGGCAATCAGCCTGTGACACCGAAAAAAGTACTTTGGACCACTGAGCAACAGTCCAGTGCTGCTTCCCTGTAGCCCAGGTCAGCCGCTTCTGCCGCTGTTTCTGGTTCAAAAGTGGCTTGACCTGGGGAATGCGCCACCTGTAGCCCATTTCCTGCACATGCCTGTGCACGGTGGCTCTGGATGTTTCTACTCCAGACTCAGTCCACTGCTTCCACAGGTCCCCCACAATCTGGAATCGGCCCTTCTTTCACTTTTTCCTTCCCACAGACGTCCCACTGAGGTGGCTTGATACAGGACTCTGGGAACAGCCTATTCACTCAGAGATTTCTTTCTGTGTCTTACCCTCTTGCTTGAGGGTGTCAATGATGTCCTTCTGGACAGCAGTCAGGTCGGCAGTCTTACCCATGATTGCGGTTTTGAGTAAATGAACCAGGCTGGGAGTTTTTAAAAGCCTCAGGAATCTTTTGCAGGTGTTTAGAGTTAATTGGTTGATTCAGATGATTAGCTTAATAGCTCGTTTAGACTACCTGAACATGATATGCTCATTTTTTGAGATAGGAATTTTGGGTTTTCATGAGCTGTATGCCAAAATCATCAGAATTAAAACAATAAAACACCTGAAATATTTCAGTTGGTGTGCAATGAATCTAAAATATATGAAAGTTTAATTTTTATCAGTACATTACAGAAAATAATGAACTTTATCACAATATGACAATTTTTTTGAGAGGGACGTGTGTGTGTGTGTGTGTGTGTGTGGTATATATGGATGCAGAAGTGTGTGTGTGTGTGTGTGTGGTATATATGGATGCAGATGTGTGTATATGTTTTTGTGTGTGTGTATAGTATATATGGATGCAGTGTGCATGGGTTGAGATGTGTAACTTGCATGTGGTTCAATTTAAAGCCACAGCAGAGGCATCTTCCCTGCGCTTATCTCTTCTTGTCTCAGAAACGAAACACCTTGTGTTGAATTTCCTCTGACTCAGCCGCGTCTATGTGAAGAGGGGAGATGAGTCGACTGAGGTTTTTTGGGGAAACGGCTACATCAGTCATCAACATCATATTAACACGTTTTGACTCATTTATCTCATCAGCCAGTGTGTGTGTGTGTACATTTTATTTTATTGATTTCCTCAGAATTTAACAGTCCAATATGTGTGTGCATGGAGTCGGGCAAACAATTCTGATAAAAAAAAAGAAATCCTGTGATTCCAGACTGTAAAGCTGCAATAGTTTATTGTTGTTTTATGTTGAAAATACATTGTGTGATTTCCCCCCCCCCCCCCCTTCCCACGATCAAGATCTCAAAATTATTTGAAAACCTTTCTATTCAATATCACAGAACCTTCAGTGTCCCATTGACTAGATATCTGGTTTCCAAAAGAGACTTGAAGAGTTGAACTGATTTGAGTTGTTTGCTCAGGCCACATCGGGCATCAGACCGCATCGGCATCTACAGACCTTCCATCTATTCAATCAAGAATAAATAAAACTGCTAGTACACTTTGTTGAATGCAATAATTCTCAAATATACAAATAATATAATATTAATATAGTACAGTATTGTAATGTAGGACAGCATGGTGCCATCGTTTACATGTGCAGCTCACTGCAAGAAGGTTCTGGATTTGTGCCCCCACCTCAGGCTCTCTCTAGTCTGTTTATAGGCTTAAACACAAGTTTTTCTGAATGGTGGGCTTGGAAAAAATATCTTGTATATGAAAGGGACAGCACATGTGAGATGTTTTGGAGACAAAGTCAGATAGGCTAGATTGAGATGGTTTGGACATGTACAGAGGAGGGATAGTGAGTATATTGGCAGTAGGATGCTGAGGTTGGAACTACCAGGCAGAAGGTCTAGAGGAAGACCAAAGAAGTGATTTATGGATGTGGTGAAGGAAGACATGAAGGTCGTTGGAGTAAGAGAAGATGATGCAGAGTACAGGGTGAGATGGAGGCGGATGATTTGCTGTGGCGACCCCTGAAGGGAACAGCCGAAAGGAAAAGAAGAAGATATATATATATATATATATATACACAATGCTACCTCATCTTACGAAATTAATCCGTTCCAGAGCTTTTTTTGTAACCTGCAGTTGAACCGCATTTTACATGTGAAACGTGTGATTCGTTCCAAGGCTCCCAATACGACCCCCTAAACCCTTTAAAAGTGATAAAAGTATACCTTTTAAAGACTGCCTTCTTCTTCAGTATCGTACCGATGGTAGACAGGTTTGGCCATAGACGGGTTTGGCACATAAGAAATAAAGCATAAAACAACAGTAACTCTGTCCTTTACACGAAAAGCATCATTGGTGGATTCAGCTCCATAATAGGCAATGAGAGGTAGCTGCTTCATTCCTCCTCGGCAATGATGTCCAACACGGCGTCCCTCTCCAAGATGGCGTCAGGTGGACCTGTCCAAGATGGCGCTTGAGTGAAGGCGACATGAGCGACAGCTCAGTTGTTAGCCAATGGGATGCCAGCAGGGCGGGATGTTTGAATGTCATTGATGGGAGAGAAGCTCGTGCATTGTTTTAATGTTTGAATGGCGCGTTTGAATTTTTAAGATGCCGCTTTCGTAACGTGAACTTGTTCGTATCTTGACACAAAAATTTTAGGAAAATGCTTTTCGTAACCTGAATTTTTCATTTGGTGAGATTTTCGTAAGGTGAAGTACCACTATATATATATATATATATATATATATATATATATATATATATATATATATGTATATATATATATATATATATATATATATATATATGTATGTATGTATGTATGTATGTATGTATGTATGTATATATATGTATGTATGTATGTATATGTATGTATGTATATATATGTATATGTGTATATATGTATGTGTATATATGTATGTATATATATGTATGTATGTATGTATGTATATATATGTATATGTGTATATATGTATGTATATATGTATGTATGTATATATATGTATATATATATGTGTGTGTGTGTGTGTGTATATAATGTGTATGTATGTGTGTGTATGTATGTGTGTGTATATATATATATATATATATATATATATATATATATATATATATATATATATATATATATATATATATATATATATATATATATATATATATATATATATATATATATATATA
>CM045745.1:26577781-26597781 GCA_024760905.1 Plotosus lineatus
AAATAAATACAAATTTGGTTCATAAAGACTGACAAAAATTACAACCCCTGGCAAAAATTATGGAATCACCAGTCTCGGAGGATGTTCATTCAGTTGTTTAATTTTTTAGTTTAGTCGTTTTGAAAAGATAAACAAAAGCCATCATCAAAAACAAGGTTACAATGGGCCAAGGAAAAGCAATCGTGGACTGTGGATAACCGGATGAAAGTCACATTCAGCGATCACCTTGCCCAATACAGAGTCGCGATTCATCACTGAATATGATTTTCATCTGGTCATCCACAGTCCACGATTGCTTTTCCTTGGCCCATTGTAACCTTGTTTTTGATGGCGGCTTTCGTTTAGCTTTTCTGTATGTAAATCATATTTTCTTTAGGTGATTTCTTACAGTTCAGTCACAGACAGTGACTCCAGTTTCCTCCCATTTGTTCCTCATTTGTTTTGCTGTACATTTTCCGTTTTCGAAACATATTGCTTTAAGTTTTCTGTCTTGACGCTTTGATGTCTTCCTTGGTTTTCCAGTATGCTTGCCTTTAACAACCTTCCCATGTTGTTTGTATTTGGTCCAGATTTTAGACACCGCTGACTGAGAACAACCAACATCTTTTGCAACACTGCGTGATTTACCTTCTTTAAAAAGTTTGATAATCCTCTCCTTTGTTTCGATTGACATCTCTTGTGTCGGAGCCATAATTCATGTCAGTCCACTTGGTGCCACGGCAGTCCAAGGTGTGATCACTGGTGTTTAACTACAGACTAACAAACAGTTCTAATCGTATGCAGGTGTTAGTTTTGGGAATGGAAATTTACAGGGTGATTCCATATTTTTTTCCCTTCATATTGAGTGATTCCATAATTTATTCCCCTGCTTGGTCTAAAAATGTAACTGTTACTGACGACCACATTTTTTTTCTCTTGATTTCTTTGAGTGTTTCTTAAAGCCAGAAAGTTAGCATTTGAAATGACTTTAGTTTTGTATCATGTCGGTGAGCTGCTTTTTTTTTTCTGCAAAATTAAACAACTGAATGTACATCCTCCGAAACTGGTGATTCCATAATTTTTGCCAGGGGTTGTATTTGGGTCACACGAAATTGTTTATCAGGATTTTGTAGCAGGAGATGAATCTTTCAAAACTGTTCAGCCCATCAATATTTCCAAACGTGCACATCGTAATCCGTTCCCATCAATTCCACGTCGGGTTCAGAAACAGACTTCCTTACTTGAACCGGTAAATTCAAAGGAATTTTACGATGTTTTATTTTGTGGACTGAATTCAGATGACAACGATGACACAGCTTAAGGTCACCTCTCCTACTACATGTCCGAACATCTGACATCCAGCGTGGCGTGAATGATCTTCTCATTTTAGATTCTGTGGAAATCAGCTTTGTGATTCTGTCGCTGTTTCTATGTAGCTTTGTGTATTGTTTAATTCACTGGCTGGACTTTTATTCTCTCAGACTTTCACAAAGCTGGTGGAAGAAAGTCTGTGGAAGCTGAAAGTTAGACCTACTCCTGGTAAGGAGCACTGCGTTGTGGCCCAAATTGGCTCGTCTCTACCTTCTGACCCACGGTGTATCCATGTTCCACTGTTCGGTAAATAGTACTTACTTTTATTAAGCTTTTAATATTGTAGTGCTGAGCCTTGTAATTTATTCTACTGACTTTAACCTTGCTTTACAGAACATGATCACCTTAGTGTTGTTTAACAAAGTTTAGCAACATCACTGCATTTACGTATATCCGTCATTTTTTTTACTGAAGACTGAACCACTCCATAAAGTCTTCTCCAGCACATCCCAAAGACTTCTGATAAGGTTCAGATCAGGATTGTGTGCTGCGAGTTCAAGTGTAAAAAAGATTCTGTTTCAGCCCCAAAGGGTAGAAAAGGGAAGGAAAAGTCCTTTGATAGGATGCAATTCATGACATTTTATTTACTGCCACATAATGCTGCTGAGCATTGACCTGACCAACTGGAGCAACAATACTATCATTGTTTTGGAGCACATTTAGCCTGCATTGCAACATAAGAGTGGGTAACAGTTTGTTTGTTTTTTTGTTTTTTTTAAGCCAGTGGTGTAGGTGTAGTTCTGTAAAAGTCAGATAAAGGTAACCTCTCTGATATAAAGTGCACTATTTTTTTTTAAACACATTTTTACCAAAACCAATGTTTCAAATACAAGTGGTACCTCGTCTAACAAGTGTCCCTTATAACGAGTT
Source organism: Plotosus lineatus (assembly GCA_024760905.1). NCBI lineage: Eukaryota > Metazoa > Chordata > Actinopteri > Siluriformes > Plotosidae > Plotosus > Plotosus lineatus. Next base: position 26,580,002 of record CM045745.1, read on the forward strand.
TCCCATGATACGAACTTCAAACTTGCCAAAATCTGCTCCATCCAACGAGCAAAAATTCACTTTATGAGCTCCCCACGAAATGGCTTTTCCGGGCCGATGAGCCTCGTATTCTTCCACGTGTATTCCTGTGTGCTCTGTGAATGCCTTGTGCAGTGTTTCTCAATTATTTCCTGTGACGCCCCTTCTAGGAAGGAAAAATAATAATAATTTCACCCCTCACCACCCCACCGCGTGCCCAGTGCCCCACGCGTGACAATAAATACTGTTTACTGCACTTCATATCATTTGCTAGGTGCTTTTTCCTGACATCATAGCGTGACAATGAAAGTGCCACTGCCAACTACTGTAGTGGATGCGCAATTACACTTAATTCTAGTACAGCATGGCAAAAAGCATGTTCCCCAGGGTCATCCCCCCCCCTCCCGACATCACATCGTGCCTCCCATTATTTGAGAAGCACTGGCCATGTGGGAGCTCAGCATGAGCCTTTCCTTGCTGGCATTCATAGTGTGCACACGCACAAAATTCTCCTCCTCCCCCTCCTCTTCTGTTTCGCACCACCTCCTGCCTGCCCACATGACATCGCTGCCGCAGTCGATGATCGGAAGGGTTTAGTTGACTTATTGTTCATTCTTGTTTTATTATTTAATAATAATTAATGTTAATATACATGTAATATGAGCTATTAATTGTTTTTACATGTTCATCTTTAATACATTAGGTCAAATATGTGTTTGTGGCAGGTTGAGTTTGGGAGGGTGTTGGAACGGATTAATTGGTTTTCCGTTATTTATGGGAATACTTGTTTCATCTAATGTACTTTTTTGGCTTACAAGCTCGCCCTCAGAACAGATTAAATTCATAAGTCAAGGTACCGCTGTATTTGAATGCTTTGTTTGAACTTGACGTGAGTGAACTTTCGGTAACATGAATGTGTGTCTCTGTGTGGCTCTCCAGAAAATCCAAACGTTTTCATCCTGGTTCTGTGTGGCGCTTTCACGGCCCTTCTCATTGTGGGGTTTATGCTGAGGAGATGGTGGTTTAGGTGCAATTCCACAGAACTCCGACTCCCTAAATCTCTGGTATTGAGTACTACACGGTTACACTTACAGATTAAGCAGTTGGATGAATTGTAGGCATGAACTCTTTAAAGCTGCCGTCATGAAACCTTCATGTTTGTGCAGATGTCTCTTCAGAATCAAGATCAGGACGGTTCTGTTGTGGACGAACCCAGACAGACAACCTTGGAAGAAGATGAGTCGCTTGTCCATCTCTCCATCGTCTCCCTAAACAACATGCTTCCTACCGACTCCTACTCGCTGTATTCACCCTGGCAGAGTCTCGAGCACAGATATTACACCACAGCACTTCTGCCTGACCGGGTTTGTAATGGAAATGTCGACACAGTTTACCGCTCTAGAGATGTTGAGACAGATGGTGTTATAGATCCTGCATGTATGGGTCAATATCTGTGGCCACGTTGGTCATCACTTCCTGCTCTCAGAACAGGGACGGTGTGTTTATTAGGGAACCTTCTTCATTTGGAGGGCTCAGGGATTCCTTTAGGCTCTGTCAGAGTCGCTGGAGCACAGCTGGCCAAGATGGAGTCAGATCACTCTATCAAAGTCCTTCCAACTCTGTGTAGTGACATGGAGTCATCTTCAGTTATCTGTTGACTGGTTCACAGCATAGACTTTTTTTTTTTTTTTTTTTCCCCCCAATTCAGGATGTATTACGAAAACACAATGCCAAGATGTGAGTCGTCCAGGATGAAGATGAAGCCTAACGGTCCTATTTTGTATACTTGACCTAATGCATGCTCATGATAGACCCCTGTTGATCTTTCCAACAGCAAGACACAGAAAGCTTTTCTATGTTAATTATTTGTTTGTTTTTTTTTGTATCTTTTGGTAAAAAAAAACAACAACAGGATTTTAAACATTCTTGCTGTTTCACATTGATTGCCATTGGTTGTTGGGGTGAACGAGTCCATATACACTGATCAGTAATAATATCGACACTACCGGACCAGTCTAACTCTAGGCAGCCGCATGCTCAGTAAGCTGCAATGCACTGTGGGTTCTGAGATTTTTCCATCACCACCAGCTTCTGTTGTATGAGTCGAGATCTACGAGCCTTTGCGCCACATGTGCATTAACGAGCATTGGATACCCATCATAGGTTTTCCAGTTCACTGGTTGTCCTTCCCTGGACCACCTTTAAGAATAGATACTTACAACCGCCCACCTGGAACATCCTACAAGACCTGCAGGTGTGGAGATGACTAGACCGGGTCATGTAGTCATCCCACTTGGTTCTTCTCAGACTAACTCAAATCCTTCCACTTGCTCATTTTTCCTGTTTCCAACACGCCAACTTCCAGAACTGACTGACCTGCCGACTCCCACTGTTTTGCAGGTGCCACGGTAACAAGAAAGCAATGTTATTCACGTCATCTGTCAGGGCCGAGAATGTTCTCAATGTTCTGGTTGATCAATGTATGGATGAAAGGTTATTTGTGGTCGTCTCTATAACCCGAGTGTACACAGCTTTGCCCGCAATACCGCTAATGTATCATCTACTACCAACGTACATCTGGAATCATTTTATCATCACCAACGTACTATACTGTAGTTCATGTTATTAATAAATCAGAAGGAAAAGCCATCAATCTGTTGATGATATTAACACAATCCAAAGTTGGTGCTGATTTTGGGATACACCCCTACAGCAGTGACTCATTTTAGTAGGCGGTCATAAATCCTCAACGATGGTTTTACCCCCTGTCAACTCTCTTCTGTGGAAAGGGGGTTACAGTCAGCCTGCTATAGTATTTTTTTATGTCCTTTCCTGACTCATTGTTGCCTGCACTGGCTCAGTTTTTTATGGCGTACATCTCACAATCCGCCGCTTTACCGTCTACTTTATGCTGATTCTGCAAACCAAAATAAAGCTCCGAGGAGCAGCACTGACTGTCGTCCATATTCTGTTGCTGTGAGCATCTTCATGTCTTTCACGAGTTCTTGTTCATAACTTTAAGTTTCCCTTGGTTTGATTGATGCCGAGTGAAGGAGACGTGCTGTTGGTTTGCAGTGTTGGTTTGACAGTACTGCTGGTGTTTACAGTACGAGTTTGATGAATCCTGTATCAAATCATTCATCAAATGTACATCATGTACAAATCAAAACTGAAGATGGCAGGTTGCATCGCTGCATTTATAAATGTCAAGTTGACCAAAGTGAAAAGCAGGAGTGTGACAGGAAAAATACGTGCAGCTTTAATAAAGCCACAACCCACAACCCTGAAAAACATGCGCTGAAAAACAAAGAGCAAGCGAGTTCAAGGTAGAGACGGGTGGCAAAAATGGTGAACATGAGTGACGAGGAAAAAAACAACCTGAACTGACAACAACTTCTGTATGCACGATTTATGATACACCTTTTGATCGTACACAGAAAGAAATGATTTCATATTTAAGAAACACAAGTCGGTTCAGTGTTCACTGTACTTGAGGTGTGGTTTTGCACCTGATACAGGTGATTGTGGATTCAATATATTAAGTTCTAGTGTGTCTGTGCGTGCACACACACATATATAGATATATATAGATATGTATATATAGATATATATATAGATATGTATATATATATATATAGATATGTATAGATATATATAGATATAGATAGCTATATATATCTATATATATATATATATAGATATGTATAGATATATATATATATATATATATATATATATATAGATATTATATATAGATATAGATATATATATATATATATATATATATATATATATATAGATATTTTATATAGATATTTTATATAGATAGAGAGAACAGGAAAAAAAGAAGAGAACAGCCGAAGAGAGTATGTGTGTGTGTATATATACATACATATATATATATATATATGTGTGTGTGTGTATATAATATCAATAAATACATATTCAATGCTTCTTTTCTTTTCGGCTGTTCTCTTCAGGGGTCACCACAGCGAATCATCTGCCTCTATCTCACCCCACCCTCTCTACCCTCTGCATCTTCTACTCTTACTCCAATTACCTTCAGGTCCTCCTTCTCCACATCCATAAATCTTCTCTTTGGTCTTTCTCTGGGCCTTCTGCCTGGTAGTTCCAGCCTCAGCATCCTACTCACTATCCCTCCTCTGTACATGTCCAAACCATCTCAATCTAGCCTCTCTGACTTTGTCTCCAAAACCTCTTACATGTACTGTCCCTCTGATGTACTCATTTCTGATCCTATCCATCCTCGTTACTCCCCAAGAGAACCTCAACATTTTCATCTCTGCTACCTCCAACTCTGACTCCTGTCTTTTCCCCAGGGCCACTGTCTCTAAACCATACAACATCGCTGGCCTCAACACCGTCTTGTACACTTTTCCTTTCATTACATGTATATGTGTATATAATATCAATAATTACATATTCAATACTATAAATGCTTATGCATTATTTTTGAATGTTTGTTATTATAAGATGTAAATAAAATATAAATACACACACTCAGATGCGCACCTCACATAAAAATGTAAGTTTTGTTGGGGGGTTTTGGGTTGTTTTTTTTTTTGCATAATTGGCCTTGTTTTGCAGCTTTTTTCTTTTTTTTTTATCAATATTTTTGAAAAACCCGTGATGCATTGAAGCCGCAGAAACTAAAGCACGAAGTAGCGAGGGATCACATATATATATATATGTATAGACAGACTTAGATAAATAATGAAGAGAAGGACTTTTATTCGATTTTCCACCTTTAATAATACAGTATGTACATGCTAATGTGCTTCAATGTCACGTGTAAAGCCAAATGCAAACTGGTTAGAGAGGCTAAAAGCTGATGTAAAGCTACTCCGTGGTTTATGAGCTTCATATCTTTATTATAATAAGAGAGAATAATCTGAGAACAGTATCAGCTCCAGGTTTCTGAAACGAATGCAATGGTTCATATTGATAGACTGTAACCTCTCCATTTAATTTTACATTAAATTTGAATTGTTTTATGCAATGAATTAAAAAAATGAGAACTTTCCTATAACCTTCTTCACTTCCCATCTGCACCTCATAAACCAAGTGCGGCGATATCACTGTTTTCTATAACAGCAGCTTTGACCGTTTTAATTGGGAATTCAGATTTGCATGAATGTCTCGTACATGTTCATTTCTCTGGCGGAGAGAGGCTGGTGACGGAGTGACTGTTTCTAGCTGTTGTCATAATGTAAGTGATTAAAGGAACCATCTTGTTTTGTAGATGTACAGCAACTTTAACTAAAAACATCATTGGCAAACTGCTGTGGTATGAGTGCGATAAAACAATCTGGGGTGTGCTGTTGTAGAAAAATAATCAACTCCACAGAGAATAATACCTTCAGTTCTCACAGGCCTGTCACTGGTGAACCGCCTCCAGCAGCACTTCATATCATGTTTTATTTTCTGATGCAAGTGTACAACTCTCAAGATGACAGTGCGTGCGCACACACACACACACACACACACACTCACTCACTCTCGCAGCACCGTTCTCTCACTGCTGGTTTCTGTTTCCATTTGTGCTATCCTGCTTTAACGACCATGACAAGATTTGTCCAGCTGCAAGTTTCAGGCTCCAGTGTGTCTCCTCACCTTCGCCAATACTGTCAGGGGCAAAAAAAATAAAACATTACTCATTCACACAGATAAAAGAAGCAATGCTTTGTTATTTTCATTTCATATGATATGATTCTGAAACTGTTGTCTGATCATTCAAATCTGATAACTGTAGAGAAAAATCACACCAAAAATGAACAGACTTTTCTTTATTGTAATATTGAGTGCTCAGTGTTTTCAGCATTTATCCCGTTTAACTAAATATATTTCATCCAAGCCTCAAAAACAGTCATCATAATCCTGACCTGAATAACAATGTGGTTGGGAATTGAAGATTTAACCCTCTAATATACAGCAGGACCATATGGTCCTCTTTCAAAAAATGCTAATGACTACTATATGCATTCTATTCTTGTTGCAGCATCGCCTGTTACAATGCAGCTTGATTGAACATGCCTCAGTCAGCTGTGAGACGACCTTCAGTGCACAGAATTGCTGTTAACGAACTTGTGAGCGCGTTATTTGTTATTATTATGTTTTTTATTATTAGCAATTTTGTTGAAAGAAATGTGTTCAGCATGTTACCTTTGGCCTTTTGATTAAGAAAAACTAATGTTTTTTTTTTTAACTGCAAAAAATAATTTGGGTGTTTAAAGGGTTCAGCGTAAATTCAAGCTCTATGGCTCCAGAAAAGCAAATCTCAATTAACCATCCTAACATTCATAAATATGTTCATAAAAGGTTCTGTCAAACTCTTATTAATGATATACAGACGCTCCCCAGCTTACGAACATTCGTTTTGCGAACATCCCAAGATATGAACTGGGCTGTCCGAGGTCAAAAGTTAAATGAAACAGAAAACAAGTGAACAAGTAGAAATAGAAATTGAATAAAATCTATAGAAAGATAGATCATAAATATAAGTATAAAATATGATTGAACATTATGCTGAGGTACACTTAATATTCAATTAGGCTCAGGCAGAGGGGCGTGACTAGAAGCAGAATGATACATTTCTGAACTCCTGCCAAAGCTTTCAAAGAAGAAACAAATTGACTTGAGTGAAACTCTCTGTAAATCTGATCAGATCCACTGTGCTGTGCTTGAGAGGAACCAGGAGTTTAAACACATTTCGGGTCCGGCTGAAAGTTCCTGACGTCACCGTTAGCTTGATCATTTATGGTGCATTTAGGTTTGCACCTTGTACCAATAAATGATCAATTCAATCGAATGAAATGTGATTGTGCAGAGAGAGCGAGAGAGCGATTGTATATACTGTATACAAATACTTCTACAAGCTTTAAACATACGTCCCTCTCTAAAGAAACGTCCTGTAACGACTTACGAACAAATTCATCTAACGATCGGCAGTGCGGAACCTAACTCGTTCGTAAGCTGGGGAGCGTCTGTACTTTTAACTGTGTCACTGTTTGACCTTAAAGTGACCGGGTATTGCACCCCATCGGGTTTACCTGGGCAAATTTGTGTATTTGTTCCACCACGGCAGCGAACAGCGCTCCCACGCTCTCGTCGATTAGACTCTGCATGTAGTGCACGGCCTCCTCGTCTGACAGGTCCAATCTGAACTTATCCTGCACCTGAAAACACAAAAATAATCCGGTTCTATTCTTTCCTAAATAACTGATAATTAAAGATTGATCAGCTGACCCGAGTACATGTAAACCGACCTTTTTCACAGTCTTATCAGGCTCAAGTGCGATGTCTGGAATATTGGCGTCCACCATGAGGGAGAACAGGTTTAATATGAGGTTTGAATATCTAAAAAAAAAAAAAACGCCACACACATTAATAAGTACTAAAACACAAGACACATTCAGTCACACCCCAATAAAATATTAATTTAACAACATGATATAAATAATGGAAAACTCCAACTGTACGATGGCAAAGAAAGAGAAGTTTGGGTCGACTGCAGGTTATTAATGTTCTAATGGATGGAGATGCTTTGGTCTCCAGTGAGAGACACCAGCATTGCTCAGAACACTGATCTGACCTTTACCACAAAAACCTGAGCACCTTTGCTGGTAAACTCAAATTTCCTTGAAATAACATAACAAGTGACAGAAACACACCAGTGGGGCAAAATTCCAGCTTGACCGCTACACAATAATAAGCAGAATTGCCCCTATTTTCCAGACCAAAGAGGCTGTAGTTTCACCCACTGTTTTACTAATAACTCACCAACCTGAGGTTTGAGATCTCGTTTCAGAGGAAATTTCGATTAGATATATTCACTCAGAGCAGGCTCAAATTAATTCTTTTTTTTTTTTTAACTTGACAGAAGAAAACAGACCATAGTGAGTAATCAGGTACTGTATCATAAATGCACATATTAAATCATTAATTTTCACCGCTGGCTTGTTTGTGACCACTGACCTTTTGAACACACACACACACACACACACACACACACACACACAGAACTACTATTACTTTAAATAATACCAAGGAAGAAAAACCCCCTGAAACATGCATAATCCTGTCTCACATCTCTGTTTAAAATTACACTCAAACTAATAACACCCAGACATCACATGATCACTTGAGAAAAGGTCATTTGAAGTGTAGAATCATCCTGGGAGCTTAAATGGTGAAACATATGCAATGGTGCTTACTTTAACACCAGCAGTTAAAAGCTACTAATTAATAATTTAATATAAAATGATACACAGAACCCGAGTAATATCCCAGGTACTAGTGTGTTTGGTCATCAACAGACAATCAGTGTCATTGTTTATAGTCGTTTGTGATCCTGGAACTTGTGTCCTTACCCCACTGTATCCTACCCCAACGCTACTTGCATACTAGAAAACATTCCAGACAATTTTCTGTAAAACGCGACTTTAACTTTGTAATATGATTCTCGAAAATGGAACAGCAGTGTGCGTGTGCGTGTGTGTGTGCGTGTGCGCTACTCTTGCTGTACATCGCTACTGAACTCTTATTCCTGCTTTGATTTCTAATCACATGATTAACTTTTCTTCTTCTGCTCTTCCTAGTCCGTTCGTGTTACACTAAGGTTTTTGCCTGCAAAGGATTTCTTAACCCTTTAATGCCAAGCAGGACCATACAGTCCTCTTTCAAAAAAAAATGCTAACTACTAGATGCATTGTACTCAGTGCTGCTCAAGTGTTCTATATTTGTTGTGGCACCACCTGATGCAACACAGCTCGGTCCCATGTGCCCCAGTCAGCTGTGAGACGAACTTGAGAGTGCAGGATTGTGTTGTTCACGAATTTGTGTGTTATTTGTTATTATTATGTCATTATTATTAGTGTTATTCTAATTTTGTTGAAAGAAATGTGTTCAGGGTGTTTCCTTAGGCCTTTTTGATTAGAAAAAAAGTAGTGATTTTTTTTTTAACTCCAAAAAATAATTCAGGTGTTAAAGGGCTCATGGAATAATTATTCATATTCCATTTTCCTCAAAAATACGAGTTACAGTTACAGGGGCATTTCAGACCGTTACAGTCTCTCTCTTCATGTCTGTCCGTTCACCCGTGTTTCAGCTTTGGTGATGGAATAACGATGATAAAATATAATTAAATGAATTTTATCAATAAGAATAATAATTAGATACTACAGTTACTAATATTAATTAGCTGTAATTAATTGTAGACACTTTGTTTAAACTGTAGATGCCAACAACTGCATGTGTGCGTTTTACCTGCGCAGGTGTAGGAAAGCTGTGTAACAGTGCTTTCGCAGCTCCTGGTACTGCTCACTCTGCATGCCCCCCATGCCCTCCACCATCTCCTTACTCAGCTTCATCGGCGGAGGCAGTGGTTTAGGGTCCCGCCCCAGAATGTACCCGAAATCAATATGGAACAACTTTCCTACAGCAGCAAAACCATTCAAGCATCAGCACAGAGTGTACGAGCGCCAGTACGATTCAGCTTTATAGTTTTATATGATAGATATTAAACTAATAAATGAAGTAAAACGCAGATGTGCACCTGTCTTAGTGAGGAGCAGGTTGTCCAGGTGTCTGTCCCCGACTCCGAGGATATAGGTGATGACGCAGTAGCCAGCTGTGATATACACACGAAATGCACAAAAAGAGAAAAAAACCCAAAATAAATTGACAGGCCACACACTCTATACACAAACAGCATCACCATCAGCCACTTCATTCACTTTATGCATTTTCACAGATGAACAGATGCACGTCTCACCACAGCTCTTCACGTAGGTGTCCATCACCTCTGCGCTGATGCCGTACGGTCCTTTTTCACTCGGGGCGTGTTTCCTGAAGAAACTCTGCACGAACAGGACCGGGAACAGCTGTTCAATCATTTTACCTAAAACTTTACCATTTATTTATATTTACAAACACCTACTCAACTTGAAATGATACAAGACGTTGCTTATAGCAGATGTTTTTTTTTTTTTTTAATATTTCATCTCGGTGTAATCCACTTGTAAAAATAAATAATTTTTTCTGATTGTTATGCTGCTGCGATGACGCAGTGAGAGCACAACTGATCTGATTTGACCTCCCTGTTCACAGCTGGATCAAAACTGACCTGGGACAGGAGACTCGAACTCACTGGATATGCACAAAGCGGAAAGGCGAAGTCCGTGCTCAACTCAATTTAAAAAAAAAAAAAAAAAAAAAAAAAATCGAGCTTGAACCACATTCATGAAGAAAGTGACGAGTGACAGGGGAACTGCTTCACCGCTGAGCGACACATGACATCGTCTAGTGAGGGGATTGAACCGCTTCACCGCTCCGCCCAAGCTGCCTCGGTAACATCCTCACATGTTTCCTGCTTAATAATCTTTCCAATTGAAACTGTGGGCAGCATCACACGCGTTCTCACTGCAGGTCTGTCAGCATTTATTATTAATGTTGTCCATCATCATCATCATCATCATCATCATATTCAGTTTATGATTAAACATGTATAATTCCATACTCGCAAGAAATGCGAAACATTTATAAGAATAAACACAAGCATCGTGCAGCCTGTGATTATCACGTAAAATGACTGCACGCGAAACGGTTTTGGGCGGCATCTGCCCATCCACAGTACCTTTTAAGCTCTGATTAGTACTTGGTTAAATCATGTGAAAGTGCGGCTGTTTAACTCCTGACCCGCCCATTTTGTGTCCCTTGAGAACATTTTGCTTGTCATCGATCTTTTCGCACACGATTGCTGACGTTGCATGGTTGCTCATCACTTCCTGCGTGATTGAATCTGCAATTTGAAATCAGTAACACGGCCTAGAACCGACCTCTCCAGAGCTGATCCGAATAGAACCACATGTGGACAGGTCAGTGTGATATTTCAGTAACATGTGGTTGAAGTGGTTATCGGATTTATTTACACTTATGATTTTAACCGATATAATAATAATTACAGTCTCTACAGTCTTCCTCAGGCTCTATACATTTGAAGGGCCGAGAACCACGGGGGGGGGGTTCTTATTCTCACAGATGTGGATTCATGTTTACGTGCCAGAAAGTTCCTTGAATCACACTGAGTGCAGGGATCCCTCACTTTCCGCGGTTAATGGGGACCGAGATAACAACCCCCCTCCCACAACCGCCGATTTCCACAAAGTAGGATACACACCCCTGACTGACGTATACATACATGTACTGTATATAACGTCAATAAATACATAATCAACACTATAAATGCTTAAAATAACAATTAAACATTCAAAAAAATGCATAAGATGTAAATAAAATATAAATACACACATACAGACGCACGTGCAGACACACAGATGCACACCTCACATAAAAACGTAAGTAGTTTTGTCTGAGGTTTTGAGTTGGTTTTTTGTTTGTTTGTTTGTTTGTTAATGGTTTTTTGCATAATTGGCCTTGTGGCATTTTCTTTAACTTTTTCCCTATTTTTTAATTCGATGAATATTTATGGAAAAAAAAAAACACGATGCATTGAAGTTGCATGAATTGAAGCGCGACGTAGCGAGGGATCCGTGTAGTTTTGTTGGGGGGTTTTGGGTTGTTTTTTGTTTTTTTGGGGTTTTTTGCAGAATAATTGGTCTTGTTTTGTGGCATTATCCTTAACTTTTCCCCATTTTCCTTAATTTCCTTATTTTTTAAATTTTTCGATGAATATTTTTGAAAAACCCGTGATGCACTGAAGCCACAGAAACTGAAGCATGAAGTAGCGAGGGATCGCCGTGTTACTCCTGATTTTTAATATACGCAAAAATTTTCATGTCATTTTCCCTCAAAAACAGCTTCTACTGGTTGCAGCGCTCTGGTTCTCAGTCCTTATTTCTCACAATTCGATGGATTTTGGTGACCATTTTCCCTCCGGATCCTGATTATTTAAAAATTTTGGATAATAATTAAAAAGTTCTCATTACTGATGAACATTATAGACAGTCCCCAGTGGCAGGGGCTCTTGAAATACAGTGTAAACTCACTTTTACAGGCAGGGAAAGCCTCGTGTTACCGTTACAGAGACTGATTGAATAAAATTGGGAAGTTTGATCTATGATTTTGCTCCCAGTACACACGGGCAGTTATTAGACGCAAAAGATCAAAAACACGAGGGGTGCGTATTGGAGCAGGGCACTTATTACATCAGATACAGTATACAGTGATACCTCAGCTCACGAACATAATTGGTTCCCAGAAAGTGTGTGTGAGGCGAAAAGTTCGTCTTCCGAACATTTATTTCCCATAAGAAACCATTAAAATGAGAATAATCCGTTCCCAGGTCCCCATAAAACATAATTTTCTACTAAATAAGCCTTAAAACTACACAAAAATATACCTTATTTTATGTATAATAAATGTGCTATTGTATTGTAATTAAAGAAATAAACTGTACTGTATAATAAAGTGGTTTTATTTACCTTTGTGATGGTAGTTGATGGCTTGATGGAATGGAGTGGGAGGAGGAGAGAGGGAGGGACTTACTGTTTGGAAGGAGAGTTTGGAAACGCCTACTGTTTGGAAACACCCTTAGCCACACACGCACCCTTAATAGCTTCCTTGTTCTTAAGGATGGGAGCAATGGTAGACTTAGCGTACTGGTACTGGGACGCTGAGTCACACAAACGCACACCTCGTTCGTGTTTTTCAATGATCTCCGCCTGTGGTGGGTCTTTTTCGGTCCCATAATAGCAAAAGTACACTCAATATGGTCCAAAATGTCTATCAAACACAAACCACTTCCGCACTCAAAGAAAGGGGGTGACGAACTGGGACGCCGTGAGCGTGCGTCAGCTTCTCGTGGCCGCCACTGTGGCGCTGTTCGACCGCGTGGTTTGATTTGTCCGCCGAAAACTAGTTCGTCAGCGGAGGTTTTACTGTAGTTAAAATGAATTTCAGTATGTTTTCATTAAATGAATAAGTGTGTCAGCATCTTTTTTTGTATAAAACAAAGAAATTGGAGTTAAGGACCTTCCTGAATGCCCCAGCTGGGGCAGTACTGGAGCTGGAGCCCAGTCAGCCGGCACCTTAAGCACTGAGCCACCACCGCACCTTATTTCTATTGCATAGTGTTACATTTCCTTCAAGGACGCAGACACACACAGACACACACACACACACACACACACACACGACCCATCACCACACAATCAGTCTTAATGCACCAACTAACTTTTTCTGTAAATTGAATATTCTCATGGGGCAGTGGTGGTCTAGTGGTATAAGGCGCCGGATCGCTGATCCAAAGGTTGGGGGTTTGAGTCCCACTCTCCACAAGGTTGTCACTGTCCCCCCCCAGTGCAGCTAACTGGGTTATCAAAGGCCGGCCATGTCTCTCACTGTCTCTGGTGTGAGGCATGTAAAAGAACCATTGCTGACTTTCGATAAGAGTAGCTGCAAAGCCACCAGCGTGTTTCCGCCCTGCGATGGCCTGGCGAGCTGTCCAGGGTGTACTCTGCCCTCGCCCTGAGTTGGCTGGGATGGGCACCAGCCTCCCCGCGACCCTAATTAAGATGAAGCGGTTACAGAAAATGAACTGAACTGAATATTCTCAAAAAGTCTTGTGCATAAATTTGTTTGACAACGAAATAAATCATCCGTCATGCCTTCGTCAAATTTTAAACGTGTTTTGATCGCTTTAAATCGGAGTGCCGTATTTTATATACATGGAAGACTCAAAGACACTGAGAACATTAAGACTCATTCTGTGGTGATGGGTCTCGTGTACTTGGTAAACTGTATATAAATTACAGGATTTAAGGTTAAATACATGTGTCTTTAAAAAACCCATAAATAATATCGTCTCCTACAATGCACCCATTTTCAGTTCCTGATGCTGTTGAGGGAATGTTAGCACCGGTCGCGTCTTCACTAATTGAAACCTCATGCTCCTCGTTTCATTTCAAACCTGAAGGGCTGTAGAGCCAAAACAGCTTAAACTGCCACTGTCTAATAACAAACTGCACTGAATGAGTCACAGAACATCGGACGGTCCAACCTGAATATTGCCTTCAGTTCCCAGAACTTCTGCCACAGGAACCGATTGTACAAACTGCATAAAACCTGAAAATACAAACACAGCAGGGGTGAGAATGGATGAGTGAATGTTGGGCGCTGGAGTGTACGATCTGTAGCTGCACGACTGCCAGCACTGACTGACCGTGCTTGGTGCTTGTGGCCAGCACTTTATACGGCATCAGCTTTAGGTCCAGGTTCTCCTTCCGTAACAGCTGTGGACAACAGAACAGGCAATATGTACAGCATAATACACTATTTATACTGTGTGTGTGTGTGTGTGTGTGTGTGTGTGTGTGTCTGGGGGGTATACTCACATTAACATGCATCATCATTTATGAGAAAATTATCTATTTTGTCAGTAATTAAATTACACATGCCACCTATACGGGGTGTCCCAAAAAAAAAAAAAAAAAAAATCTACACCTTTTATCAGATGGAGGGGTTCTGTTGAATCCCCTCCGCATTCACCAGACCTCACGCCACTACACTTCTTTTTATGGGGATACCGAAAAGATAAAGTCTACGCAATGAGACCTGCAACAGTCACTGAATTAAGAGCAACCACTGAACGTGAACGCACGCAAATACCAAGGGAATTGTTTTATGATGCGCTGTATGCTATTCCATCGCTTCGCCTCGTCAGCAGTGTCTAGACCAGAACAGACATCAGTTTGAGAACAGGCGTGACAAAACAACAGAATGTTTGTAAATTATTTTACATGTTGAAAATTAAATGAATTACAGGGATCCCTCACTTTTCGCGGTTATGGAGACTGAGATCCCCCCCGCGATCACCGATTTCCGCGAAGTAGGATCAACCCTCCTGACTCACGTATGTACTAGTCCTTCTCAAACTACAATACAATACACAAATGAAGTAGTTCAAGCCTTTTATTGTTTTAATATTGATCATTTTGGCAAAAAAGTAAAGAAAAACCAAAAATCCCTATGTCAAAAAATTAGCATATTTTATCCGACCAATAAAAAAGGGGGGTTTAATACAAAAAAAGTCAACCTTCAAATAATTATGTTCAGTTCTGCACTCAATACTTGGTCGGGAATCCTTTTGCAGAAATGACTGCTTCAATGCGGCGTGGCATGGAGGCAATCAGCCTGTGGCACTGCTGAGGTGTTACGGAGGCCCAGGATGCTTCGATAGCGGCCTTAAGCTCATCCACAGTGTTGGGTCTGGTGTCTCTCAACTTTCTCTTCACAATATCCCACAGATTCTCTATGGGCTTCAGGTCAGGAGAGTTGGCAGGCCAATTGAGCACAGTAATACCATGGTCAGTAAACCATTTAGCAGTGGTTTTGGCACTGTGAGCAGGTGCCAGGTCGTGCTGAAAAATGAAATCTTCATCTCCATAAAGCTTTTCAGCAGATGGAAGCATGAAGTGCTCCAAAATCTCCTGATAGCGAGCTGCATTGACCCCGCCCTTGATAAAACACAGTGGACCAACACCAGCAGCTGACATGGCACCCCAGACCATCACTGACTGTGGGGACGTCACACTGGACTTCAGGCATTTTAGCATTTCCTTCTCCCCAGTCTTCCTCCAGACTCTGGCACCTTGATTTCCGAATGACATGCAAAATTTGCTTTCATCCGGAAAAAAGTACTTTGGACCACTGAGCAACAGTCCAGTGCTGCTTCTCCTTCTGCCGCTGTTTCTGGTTCAAAAGTGGCTTGACCTGGGGAATGCGGCACCTGTAGCCCAGTCCACTGCTTCCACAGGTCCCCCAAAGGTCTGGAATCGGCCCTTCTCCACAATCTTCATCAGGGTCCGATCACCTCTTCTGGTTGTGCAGCGTTTTCTGCCACACTTTTTCCTTCCCACTTAGGAATTTTGGGTTTTCATGAGCTGTATGCCAAAATCATCAGTATTAAAACAATAAAAGACCTGAAATATTTCAGTTGGTGTGCAATGAATCTAAAATATATGAAAGTTTAATTTTTATCAGTACATTACAGAAAATAATGAACTTTATCACAATATGATAATTTTTTGAGAAGGACTAGTATGTGTATGTAATATTAATAAATACATATTCAACACTATAAATGCTTATAATAACAATTAAAACATTCAAAATAATAAGATGAAAATAAAACAAATACACACACATACAGACGCGTGCGCCTCACATAAAAATGTAAATAGTTTTGTTTAGGTTTTTTTTTTGTATAATTGGCCTTGTTTTGTGGCATTTTCCTTAACTTCCATATTTTTTATTTTTCGATTAATATTTTTGAAAATTTTTCAATGCACTGAAGCCGCAGAAGCTGAAGCACGTAGCAGTGAGGCATCACTGTATAATAAACACCCAGTTTACAATTATTTAAAGTGTGTATACATTTTTTTGGGACACCTTGTATATGAATATATCAAAATATGTGAGCACAAACACATATCATGACAACAATATGATATAAATCAGACTGTGGAGTATGGAGGAGCCTGTAATGCCATGTATCCAGGCGGTGTAGAACACTGCACTCGTCTCAACATGTGTTTCTCTATAGAGGCCACGAGGCACCTGAAATAGGTTACTAGCACAAAACCACGCATTTGGGGATTGTGGTAGAAAATATTTTTAAGGCCGTCCGAGTTATTCATCATGTTCGCAATATACAACGACAGGATAAATCTTGTAAAGCTTTCTCCACGGCATGCCTTAAGGATCCGACTGTGCATATTTACTGATGTTAGAATGGACACTTTCAATCGGAATGACTTCTTTGAGGTCATTTTCACTCCTTCCAGGTTTTAGTACAGGGGTCGCCAACATTTTTGAAACTGATAGCTACCTTTTGGGCACCAATTAATGCGAAGGGATACCAGGTCGATACACACTGCTGAAATAACAAATTTGCTTAATTTACCTTTAATTACATGTTATTAATAATAATTGATTATATTCATCCTTGTGAAGATATGGATTTGATTTTTTATAAAAAAATAAAATAATAAAAAAAAGCAAAAAAAATGAGATGCAGCTCAATGGAGAGTGGTGCTATGGAGCCATGGGCCTGTTCTAAAAATAGCAGTGAACAGGCCCGCGGGTGACTCATACTGTCCTTGCGGGTGATGTGCCCATGGAGCACCATGTTGGTAACCCCTGGTTTAGTATATACATCATGGGAACATGAGCATAAAAGCACATTAAAATGAGAAACACACACACACACACTTTTTTTTTTTAAGTTATGCAAGTGAGCTTGAGAGAAAAATACATGAGCAGGGGTCTCTCAAAATTTCTTTATAGTATCGCTAACCCTCAGGGTCAGTGGATGTTGCTCTATTGAATACAATTCAGTAATACAGTATTAAGCAACGTCCACTTCATCCTCTGGGCAAACGCCACCATTCCTGGGTAATATATTCATATCAATTAAGCCACAAATCTACACAGGCACTCGAGCACGGGGAAATTGTTGTCACGGTTAGAGATGTGGAGAAACTCGGAAATCAAACTAAAGTGGGAACTGGTGGAGCACGGAGCTGAGAGCCAGCGAGATCATGGGAAGAGGGACAATCTTCTAGCACTGGGATGAGTGCTGCTAGTCTTTATAGTTCGTGATTAAGTGGCATCAGGCGTGTGTGTGTGTTTAGCACTCCACCCACGTGTGACAGCCAAACCCCTCTCCAACACGCATTTCAAGGCACAACTCTTTTGGGAGAGACCATAATACACTAAAATAA
>CM045745.1:26602781-26670281 GCA_024760905.1 Plotosus lineatus
ATGTGTATAATATCAATAAATACATATTCAACACAATAAATGCTTAAAATAACAATTAAACATTCAAAAATAATGCATAAGATGTAAATAAAATATAAATACACACATGGAAACACGCGCACACAGACGCGCACCTCACATAAAAATGTAAGTAGTTTTGTTGGGGGGTTTTGGGTTGTTTTTTTTTTGCTTAATTGGCCTTGTTTTGCAGCATTTTCCTTAACTTTTCCCCTATTTTTCCTTATTTTTTTTTTATTTTTTCAATGAATATTTTTGAAAAACCCGCAATGCATTGACGCCACGGGAACTGAAGCACAAAGTACAGAGTGATCGCTGTAATCCGATCTGAATTAATAAATTATTATTTATAATGTTTTTTTTCAGGCCTTACACCTGAAGAGCAGTTGGGGGTGAATCGCTTTTGCTCAAGAGCACTTCAGCTGTGAACGTGGAGGAAGGCGAGATGCTGCTCACTTCCCCGACCACCATTCACATTTTTTTTCTTGCTTGCTCGGGAATCAAACCAGCAACCTTCCGATCCCAAATCCATTTCTTTAAACATCAGGCCATGTCTGCCCCAAAATAATGTAAATGTTGAAGTATTTCTTGATGAGGTGCAAACTAGAATGTTGGAGTGATATCAGAAATGAACTGAGGAAGAAAACACTGCGATGTCGGGCTATTGTATGGAATCAACTTTCAGTTGTTGATTATTTTCTTATTATAGCACATGCTGTTAGGTTTCATTCTTAACTCTTATTGTACACGATGTACTGCGATTGTAATTACACACACCTGGACACTGAACTATTTATTTTCACAAAGAGTACTTTGAAGAGCTGATGAATGAGGAAAATGAGAGAGAAAAAAGAGTAGAAGGGGTGACCGTTGAGGAGCAGGAAGTAGCAAAGATTAGTAAGGGAGAAGTGAGGAGGGCATTGAAGAGGATGAAGAGTGGAAAGGCAGTTGGCCCTGATGACATACCAGTTGAGGTATGGAAGTGTCTAGGGGAGGTAGCAGTAGATTTTCTGACAAGAATATTCAACAAGGTCTTAGAAAGTGAGCAGATGCCAGAGGAATGGAGGAGAAGTGTGCTTGTGCCCATTTTTAAGAACAAGGGCGATGTACAGAGTTGTGGCAACTACAGAGGAATAAAGTTGATGAGCCATACAATGAAGCTATGGGAAAGAATAGTGGAAGCTAGACTAAGGGCAGAGGTCAGCATTTGTGAACAACAGTTTGGTTTCATGCCAAGAAAGAGCACCACAGATGCAGTGTTTGCTTTGAGGATGTTAATAGAGAAGTACAGAGAAGGTCAGAAGGAGCTGCATTGTGCCTTTGTGGATCTGGAGAAAGCATATGACAGGGTGCCGAGAGAAGAACTGTGGTATTGTATGAGGAAGTCTGGAGTGACAGAGAAGTATGTTAGAGTGGTGCAGGACATGTATGATAGATGTAAGACAGTGGTGAGGTGTGCTGTCGGTGTGACAGAAGAGTTCAAGGTGGAGGTGGGACTACATCAAGGGTCAGCTCTCAGCCCCTTCTTGTTTGCTATGGTGATGGACAGGCTAACAGATGAGGTTAGACAAGAATCTCCATGGACTATGATGTTTGCAGATGACATTGTGATCTGTAGTGAGAGCAGAGACCAAGTGGAGGAAAATCTAGAGAGGTGGAGGTATGCCCTGGAAAGGAGGGGATTGAAGGTTAGTCTTAGTAAGACAGAATACATGTGTGTGAACGACAAGGACCCAAGAGGAACTTTGAGGTTACAGGGGGCAGAGATAAAGAAGGTGGAGGATTTTAAGTACTTAGGCTCAACAATCCAGAGCAATGGAGAGTGTGGAAAAGAGGTGAAGAAGCGCGTGCAGGCAGGTTGGAATGGATGGAGAAAAGTGTCCGGTGTGATAGGAGAGTATCGGCAAGAATGAAGGGAAAAGTGTACAAGACGGTGATGAGGCCAGCAATGTTGTATGGTTTAGAGACAGTGGCCCTGGGGAAAAGACAGGAGTCAGAGTTGGAGGTAGCAGAGATGAAAATGTTGAGGTTCTCTTTGGGAGTAACGAGGATGGATAGGATCAGAAATGAGTACATCAGAGGGACAGCACATGTTAGATGTTTTGGAGACAAAGTCAGAGAGGCTAGATTGAGATGGTTTGGACATGTACAGAGGAGGGATAGTGAGTATATTGGTCGTAGGATGCTGAGGTTGGAACCACCAGGCAAAAGGCCCAGAGGAAGACCAAAGAGAAGATTTATGGATGCAGTGAAGGCGGACATGAAGGTCGTTGGAGTAAGAGTAGAAGATGCAGAGGATAGGGAGAGATGGAGGCAGATCATTTGCTGTGGCGACCCCTGAAGGGAACAGCCGAAAGGAAAAGAAGAAGAAGTAACTTCACAAAAAGGGAAATTGTTTATTTATTTTATTAATTAGGTGGCACGATGGCATAGTCCGCCTTACAGCAAAAAGGTCCTGGGTATAATTCCCAGCTCGGGCGTTTCTGTGTGGAGTTTGCATGTTCCCCCCATACTTGTGTGGGTTTCCTCCGGGTACTCCGGTTTCCTCCCACAGTCCAAAAACATGCAGTCGGTTAATTGGCTTTTCCAAATCACCCCTAGGTGCGAGTGTGAGTATGAATGGTTCTGAGTGTTGACCCTGCAATGGTCCAGGGTGTACACCACCCCTGCCTAGAGTCGGCTGAGATGGGCACCAGCCTCCTCACGAGCATAATTAAGATTAATCTGTTCAGAAAATGAACGAATGAATGGATTTTATTAATTAATAGTATTGCACATATTTATTAATACACATCATTGCGAATAACAGCTCCATGCTGACGAATAGAATAGAAAGTTCAGATATAAATATTTTCTGATCATATGAACAATGGCACAGTTGTTCATATTACACAGTTTGTTTATTTGGAATGAGAATGGATACTCACCAGTACAAATAGTTAGCAAGAGTCGAGTTCTTGCAGGCACGTGATATGAGGAAAGTACACAGATCTTTCTGCAAAACATACACATCACCAACATCATCATCATCATCATCATCATCATCACCACGATTATCATTCTAAGCGCCAGCTCTCTGACCTCCAGGTTGTCTTCATCCGCTCCTTCTTTTCCTTTCTGTGTGCCGGTGGTTGATACAGCAATGGAGGATATCTGGGAGCTGTTTAAGCGTCATTATGAAGAAAAATTACTTTAAATTCTCTCTTTCAATTTGCTAAAATATATCATGATATAAATATAGGAGATGAACAAAAGAGTAGAAAAATAACATGCTAATGACTACTGCATATACAGAGAGAGAAAGAGAGAGAGAGAGAGAAATAGGTCCTTTAAGGGTCAGTACATTACAGTGAAGTTTGTATGTTGTCACTGAAACCTGGAGCGACCACAAGGATCCCTCACTTTCCACAGTTAATGGGGACCAAGATCCCCCCGCAACTGCCGATTTCCGTGAAGTAGGATCGACCCTGACTGATGTATACGTACATGTATACAGTATGCCCTTGACTATTCGCGGTTTTGCACTCAAGGTTTGAGTATTCGCTGACTGCCGAGCAACCGACACGTGATTCAAATTCAGCCAATGGGTGTCCTCCTTTCTCCCGATTGGTTGAGCTGATGTCCCGCCCCCTTTTCCTTATTCGCACACAAGTTGTCAATGAGCCTCATGACATGAACAAACAAAACAAATTAAAACAAACAAAGAAACAATTTGACTCTGAGAACTCCGTGACGTCGCCCTCTAGGCAGCGCCATCTTGGAGACGTCACTCCAAGACCAATGTAAAAGGACATGAAGCGTAATAAAGTTTACCCTTTTGGTATCGTTCGTTAAACATGCTACAGAACATAAAATCTCACGCACAAACATTCTCAGAATTAACTTGGGTACTGTACTGGAATAATAATTGAAAAAGACTTTAAAACGAGTGTTTTACAACAGTATATGCTGTAAAATGTTTATATTTTATCATTAAGAAAAACGTTTCAATTTTTACGCTGATTTTTATTGATCATGACTATATTTTACTACATTAATACTGTATTAATGAGTAAGACTGTCTATAGAATGTGTTTAAGAAGCATATTTTAGTGCATGTAGATACATAGGATTTTACTTTTTACTTCCGGCTGCTCATTCGTGCATGTGACGTGATACATGGGGATTTACTTCCGGGTACAGAACTCGTGGATTATCTCGATTTGCGGGAGGGCTTGGAACCGAACCCTTGCGAATGTCGAGGGCCTATTGTATGTGTATATCATATCAATAAATACATATTCAACTCTATAAATGCTTATAATAACAATTAAACATTCAAAAACAATGCATAAGATGTAAATAAAATATAAATACACACACATGCAAGTGCACGCGCGGACTCAGATGCGCACCTCACATAAAAATGTAAATAGTTTTGTTTGGGGGTTTTGGGTTGGTTTTTTTAGTTTTTGTTTGGGGTTTTTTGCATAATTGGCCTTGTTTCGCAGCATTTTCCTTCACTTTTCCCATATTTTTCGATGAATATTTTTGAAAAACCCGCGATGCACTGAAGCCGCGGGAACTGAAATATGAAGTAGCGAGGGATCACTGTACATGGCCAAGGCTGAGTGTATTCAATGTGAAATGAGCCCAGTTTACATCTTGCTGCATTTCCCCCAAAATGTTCTTTACTCACCTGTCCAAAGCACCCAGCGTGGAGCTCTCACACAGGCCCTGTATGTCCCGCTTACTACCAGGCTCTAGACCACCCTGGATATCGTTGAAGTTTTCATACTTCAGAGCCTGAACAAGCTGCAGCAAATACATCAGCAAATCCTGCACACAAAGAAAGTACCAATCAGATCATATTCCTTGAAGGCACATGAAGCCAGACAACTACATCCTTTCAGTTTGGTGCCTACCTCAGCCAGCTATTGGCAAAGGCGGGTTACACCCTGGACAGCTCAGCTTTTCATTGCAGGGCAAACAGACACACACAGACACAACAATTCCCACCTGGGGGCAAGCTCAAACAGTCAATTAGCCTAATGTGCATGTCTTTGGGCTGCGGGAGAAAACTGGACTACCTGGAGGAAGCCCACATAAATACGGGGGAGAACATGCAAAGTCCACAAAAAACACCCTTGCTGACCATCAAAAACTATGCCACCACCCACAAAATACACATTAAATAATTGAAATGAATTAAATTTTTTTCTTCCCTCTCTACTGTATCATTTTTTTTTAGAAATTAAGCATTTAAAAAAAAAATCCAACATAAACTTGTGAGTGTGTGTCATCATTTAAACCTGTGAAATAAAACAAAATTTCAGATTATGTCTGAATACTGGTGTGGGTTCTCATCTCATCTCATCTTCTGCTTAATCCAAGGTCGGGTCATGGGGGCAGCAACATAAGCAAAGAGGTCCAGCCACTTCCTCCAGCTCTTCTGGGGGGGACACCAAAGCATTCCCAGACAAGCCAAGAGACATAGTCCATCCAGCATGTTCTAGGTCGACCCCAGGGTTTCTTCCCAGTTGAACATGCCCGAAACACCACACTGGGGAGGCGTTCGGGAGGCATTCTGACCAGATGCCCGAGCCACCTCAACTGGTCCCTCTCAGTGCGCAGTAGCAGCGGATCTACACCGAGCTCTCCCCGGATGGTAGAGCTTCTCACCCGATCTCTCAGAGAGAGCCCCGCCACCCGGCGAAGGAAGCTCATTTCAGCCGCTTGTATCTACGATCTTGTTCTTTTGGTCACTGCCCAAAGCTCGTGACCATAGATGAGGATTGGAATGTAGATCGACTGGTAAAATTGAGAGCTTTGCCTTGCGGCTCAGCTCCCTCTTCACCGCAACGGCCCGGTACAGGCTCCGTTTAACAGCAGAGGCTGCAGCGATCCGCCTGTCGATCGCCCACTCCATCCTTCCCTCACTCGTGTACAATACGCCGATATACTTCTTTTCCTTTCAGCTTTTTCCCTTTTCCAGGGGTCAATTCCCCCAATTGGGGCAGGACCTCATTCCCGACCTGGAAGGTGCATTTCACCTTTGTCCGACTGAGAACAATGGCCTAGGATCGGAGGTGCTGATTTTCATCCCGGCCGCTACGCACTCGACTGCGAATCGCTCCAATGAGAGCTGGAGGTTCCGGCTTGATGAAGCCAAAAGGACAATGTCATCCGCAAAAAGCAGAGAGGCCATCAAACCAGAACCCGCCAACGCCTCGGCTGCGCCTAGAAATTCGATCCATAAAAATTATGAACAGAATCGGTGACAATAGACAGCCTTGGTGGACTCCAACCCTCATTGGTATGGGTTCACAACCCAAATTAAAATACTGCTTTGATGTGTGACCTCTTTGTAAATCATCACTTGTACTGAGATTCCAGGACAAAAGTATGAATCTTCTGAAGTACAACGAGTCGTCGACTTACGACCTATGTGAGTTACGTCTGATCGACTTTTTACGACCGCAAAAGTGGTGAAGCATGATTCATGGCAGTGCGAGTGTTGTGTACGACGGTTGTTTGAGCTGCCGGCAGCGTTAGCGTCTTAGACGGCCAAGCAGGAGATGATGCAGCTTCACTTTCTAACTGCTCAGAGCAAATCTATTCATCTACTTTCAATGCCACGTCACTGTGACGCGAAGCGGAGAAACAATCCTTTCTGTGTGGGCGGGTCCGATACCTTGAAATTCTAAATTTTATTGGACTCACACACTGCAGTGTTTATGTGACAGGAAGCGTGTCCCAAGTTTTGGCAATCAGCTGCTCTGCGGGTTGAAGTTTTTCCATGTCTGTCCATTTGTGTTTGCTTGCCAGCCGTGCTTGGCTTCGTGGAAATGAGCCGATCAAAACGAGGGAAAATTATATCTTTACTCAAACAACACGTGCAGTCTGTGGCTGCTGTAATAATCCAATAAAATTGGAGTTTGACGCTATCGGACCTGCCCACACAGTGGAGTAAAGAAAGGATTGGCTGTCGGCTGCGTGTCACAGTGACGTGGAATTGAAAATAGTTGTATAGATTTAAACGTGCGAGATTTATTCATCTGTTTTTGTTTGGCGCGAGTGTATTTGGATGGAAAGTCGACATACGACCAGATCGATTTATGACCGGTCTGCCGGAACCAAAAGCAGTCGGAAGTCAACGACTCACTGTATTTTAATGAACTAAACTTCATGATTACACTCAGCTCTGTATCATACACATCATTAGAGCGTCTGTATCATACACTGTATCATAGACTGTATCATACACCTCATCATCAGCCTGTTGTAGACGGGCCACAGCGTAGCGTCTGACTGTAGTGTTGGTGAATTGAGATGAGAGCAGCTCCAGTGAGTCTTCTACATCCATGGGTCTCCATTTCCCCAGAAGCTCCAGCGCCTGCTTTGCTTCCTGTGGCAACTCCCAGTTTACACACTTCAGGAATTTGGTCAGGGCCTATGAAACAAACAACAACAGAGACAAGAGAATTACTACTCTACCTCAGTGCTTCGCAATTATTTTCTGTGGCGCCCCCCCCCAGGAAGAAAAAAAAAAACATTTCAACCCCCCCCCCCCAAGTGACTATAAATAGTATTATTTGTCTATAAAATTGTTATTAGTACACCTCTGCATAACATTGTATCTTTATTAACATTAAAAACAAATAAAGAAAGAGATAGAGTTCAACTTACAACAAAGAAAAACTTCATTAACATTGTTTTTTAATGTGTAATAGAAAAGATTTAAAGTGCACCAATTTGCCTGAAATTTAAAAAATACATCCTTATTTAAACTCATTCAACTTACTTATGTCTTCATATCTCCATCTCTCTCCACCTTTCCCTTCGTTCCAGTTAGAAATTTTTCCGTGTTGTTTCTTGAGGAGTTGTTTACTGCACTTCATATCGTTTGCTCGTGCGAAACACCGCTACACCATAGCGCGACACCATGTCACACCCCACTATTTGAGAAGCACTGCTCTACCTCCATGTACACCAGATTATTTGTAATGTAGTCCAAATAGGCAAGAAGTGTACTGCATTCAATTATGTGATTTATTTCAGGGGGGGACATGTTATAATATGCCATGCTATAGTTAAAGCCTGCAACTTTATCCACAGGCTGCTGTCAGTAGTAGATGGGCTGGTTTGAGTGTTTTAGAAATTGCTAATCTCGTGGGAATTTCACACCAAACTCCCTCCAGATTTCAAGCAGAAAACATCCTGAGATCAGAGGGAGTGAGATATCCTCAGTTAAGGAGACTGAGCTGAGCCGACAAGAAATCCACAGTTGCTCAAATGATCTCGTTTTACAAACATAGATGGGCTACAATAAAAAAAAAAAGAGCACATCAAGGCCCACCACTTTTACCCATAAACAAGACTCAGAGGTTATCGTGGGCACAAAATCTGCTGAGTATATCAACAATTTATTGTACAGTGATACCTCACCTTATGAAATTAATCTGTTCCAAAGTCTTTTTCGGAACCTGGATTTTTCGTAAATTGAACCGCATTTTACATGCAAAACATGTGATTCGTTCCAAGGCCCCCAAAACTATTCCCTAAACCCTTTAAAAATTATAAAAGTATACCTTTTAAGGCCTCCTTCTACTTCAATATCGTACCGATGGCAGACGGGTTTGGCCATATTCCCTTGCAATATCACTCAACCGCATGCCACGAGCCCGCCTCTTCTTTTCACCGCACTGGGAATGACAGGCGCCCGGGTGTGCGTGCGTGTTGACCATGTCTTCTTAGCAAAGTTATCATCTTACAAATGTTTATGCAAGGTTAAAAGCCTGAGCCAAAAGATAAAGTTGCAATGAGCACACTCGAAAAACTCATGAAATAACAGAAACTCTGTCCTTTACACGAAAAGCGTCATGGGTGCTCCATAATAGCCAATGGGAGGGACCTGCGTCATCCCTCCTAGCCAATGGGAGGCCAGCTGGGCAGGATAATGGGAGATAGCCAATGAGAAACCAGCAGGGCGGGATGTTGGGAAATGTAGTCAATTGGAGAGCAACTCGTGCATTGTTTGAATTTTTGAGATGGTGCTTTCGTAACGTGAACTTGTTTCGTATCCAGAGACAAAAGTTTTTGGAAAATGTTTTTCGTAACCTGGATTTTTCGTTTCTTGGGGCTTTCATAAGTCAAGGTTCCACTGTATTCCCTAATCTTCAACTGTCCAGTTTTGGGTAAAAGGAAACACAATCATAGAACACACACACACACACACACACACATATACCTTTTCTTGAGTGGTGAGGTAATATCTGAACTTCCAGACCAGATCCTGCTCCTCAGAGGTCAGCTGCTTGGTGGGAGGATAACTAACAATGATCTGGGGACACACAAACACTACAGTCAAGCCCCTGGAGCTCTCATTTCTCAAATAAGAAACATCTATTTTCCCAACACACACACAGACTCATTCACAGACTCACACACACACACACACACACACACACACACACACACACACACATTCTACGATCACTCTGCCACTCTCACATTGAGCTGGTCTCTGGTGGCAGCATTGGGTTTCAGGTCATGGTCTGATGGTCCACTCCGGAGACTCCGAGCCAATTTATGGTGTTTGCTCTCCACTAGATTCTCCTAAAACACAGTACCAGATTAAATCTAAAATCTCCATGGTCAAAAATATCCATGGCATACAAGCACAATATTTAATTTCTATTTTTAATGACACAATAATGTGAAGAACGCGATCAAAATTTCAATTAGCATTTTTGTATCTCAGTGGTCGACCAGATTTGGGTATTTTGTAAAACAACAAACAAATGAAGTGTGAAGTTTTGATCAGTAAAATTAAGTGCAGCTTTCTAGACTTCCAATGAAGGGTGGAGGGGCGTGATGGGCCACCCACCCCTGGTCAGAATGTGTTACCACTGTTTTTACCTCCACCAATGTGGTTATCTTTTACCCTTGGTTTGTGCATTTGTTAGTTAGCTAAAGGTTATGGGCAACTATTCCTGAAATTGGGATGAGAATGCTGATTATTTTTTGGAAGTGTTGTCGTACAGCAGGGCCAGCAGGGGGTGCTCTGTAGTTTGTTTTTTTGGGGTTTTTGCAAAACCTTATAGATCTTCATGAAATTTTGGTCAGAAGTGCTTAGCCCTCATAGACAACGAATCTAAGAGTCTTTATTATTTTACCATCAGGTTCTACAAAATTCATCACTCACCATGCACATCTGTGGATCAGGGACTTTAACAATGTCAGAACTGGTCAGCAGAGGAGACACCTCATCTCCATCCTGCACAATCCACGAGAAATAATATCAATAACCAGGTGATTCTGTTCAATATGGAACTAACAGCACGTTATCCGTGTCAAAAGCTTTGATTGAGAAAACCAGCCTTTGGTAAATCTATCTACCAAATATCTATAAAGGCCGCACAGGGGCTCTGATCAGAAATCTACATACCTTTTCATAATAAACTATACTGTATTCTTTATCCCCACTTTTGACTCGAGGAAACTCCACCATGAGGTACATGAAGTTGGAACTCCGTTTCTCGCTCTGTAGAGAAGATTCTTAATCAAACAAACATCTCGCACAACAGCGCCTGATATTCACATGACACTCGGATTACAACCGGTTTAATTCAACAATTCCATGAAGATTCAAACACAATTTCTCTTCATGTGAAGCACAAAGTGAACACAAAACTGAGAATTTCACTTAAAAATAAAAACAAACAAAACAAATAAGGAAAACAAAATATAGAACACATTTGGTTCTTTACTTTCGTTCATACAGATGTGAGATGACTTCGGCCGTGTCAGGCTTGTAATGTGACACATTCGGAAAACTATTCACTTGATGAAATGTTCAACTATTTACAGTTCTTCAGACTGCAGGATTTCTGCAAACATTTTCATTTCATTTGGTGCCTCAGGGAGGCTGGAGCCTGACTCAAATGACTCTGGGCGAAGGCAAGGTCCAACCTGAACAGCCCACCAAACCATCACAGGACTTATCACTCACATTCCCACCTAGAGGCAATTTGGAACAGCCAATTAGCCTAATGTGAATGTCTTTAGACCGAATGAAAACTGGAGCACCAAGAACAACTGAGACAAGCATGAGGAGAACATGTGAACGTCACACAGAAACCCCCTCGCCAAGCCTGGGCCTCAAAAAAACCACGACTTCCTTGCTGTTACCTCCAAAACTGAACAAGAGGGCAGATTTTTCTACTCCTATCAACTAACCTATTTCTGAACAAAACATCCCTGACTAAATGCAAACAGTCATCGGCTTACAATGAGAAAATGACCCAGCAGAAAACCGTATAATTTATCAGATCTGTCCCAACACTGCTGTCGACCATTACACAGAATACGTGATTTTGATAAAATAATAGTACAACACTGCCAGGTACACTGCAGGAAACACACTCAACGATGTCTATGTGTATTCTGAGCCACCATCTCACCTCATTGATCATCTCAATTTCCCTGAAGGTCAAACGATCCAACCAGTCCACCTTCACCATGTGTCCCTGACGATGAGCCTTTGTCAACTAGAGAAAGAAAGAGAGAAAGAGAGACGGAGAGACAGAGAGAGAGACAGACAGAGACACAGAGAGAGAGATACAGAGACAGACAGAGACACAGAGAGACAGAGACACAGAGATATAGCGAGAGAGACAGAGACCCAGACAGAGAGAGAGAGAGAGAAAAAGAGAGAGAGGAGACAGAGATAGAAACAGAAAGCGAGAGAGAGAGAGACAGAGAAAAAGAGAGAGACATACACACAGAAAGAGAGACACACCACAGAGAGCGAGAGACAGAGAGAGAGACACACCACACAGAGAGAGACAGAGATGGAGAGATGGAGCGAGAGACACAGGGAGAGAGAGAAAGAGAGAGACAGAGAGAAAACGAGAGAGAGACACACACACAGAAAGAGAGAGAGAGACAGAGAGAGAGAATGTGAATGTGTAAGAGAGACACGTAGCCCCATGTTGTGGTCCACGTGAACTCTCAGGCAGATACAGTATCAGTGTGAAAACCACAGGAAACGCTGTGTACATTTTAACGTTCAAATAACCGAGTAAATCACAGAGTGAGTGGTGAGTCCAACGTAAATCATACATGACAAATGTTCCTGAAGCTCATATTCTCACAGTTAGTGAACTCCACGTGTATTAAAGTGCACAAGAATCACAGATAGAAAGCGTGCAGTCAGCAGGCTACAATAAAATTGATCAGAACTGCAGGTTAATCACATCAAACGTCATCACTCAGCGTGTGTTACGCCGCTGTTACAAAGCGACTTTTATATGTTATAAAGGCACACGTGGCCTTTTTCTACCAATCAGACAATAGTCCTGGATTTGTACTTAATCTAGGCCGGTCCCTAAACAGGAGCTAAACTGAGCACAGGGTCCACCGACAAATCAGCTTTTCCTATGAAATTGGAGCACAGAACTTACAACAGTCGAACAAAGCACTAAACTTTATTTAGTTTAAGGTTTTTTTATATGAATGCATCAACTGTTTTATTCATTTATTTCTTCAAGGGAAGTCATTCAGGAGCTCATTACATAGAAACATAACAGCGTTGAACATCATCTGATTACTGCTTTATGAGAATACACATATCCGAAATCCTTAGTACGTGTCCGATATGGCTGCCAAGTTTCAAGAAATTCGCAGAAAAGCTGTACGGTTTGTTGATTTCTGAAAATTCCAGGCTGTGAGCGGACCATGACATAGTTTCCCTTTGAGCCTTTGACTGGCAGGGGAAAATAAAAAGGCAACTAGAAAATTTATAATTATTTGAGTGATTGCCATTAAAGTTTTTTTAATATATATATATATATATATATATATATATATATATATATATATATATATATATATAAAGCTGTAAATTAGCAACATTTAGTTTTGAAAGCGTGACTCAATGCTCCAATAATCTAAATCTCAAACTTAAGTTGCAATTTTCTATAAGTGCTTATTAAGTACTTACGCTGTGCTGTATTTATTCGTAACATTCTTTCCAGGTTGTGTTTCATGGTTCATCATTATAAATTATCGGTCATGCAATATTCCAATATCTACAGTGTAAGAAGGCATTATGTTGTCATAGCCAACGTACAGTTCTCCATCATGTTGTTGTTAAAATTTGAATTCAGTGGTAAGCAGGACATAAAGGTGACAGATAGCAAAGCAAAAGTCCAACTACAGTGATCCCTCGCTACTTCGTGCTTCCGTTTCTGCGGCTCCAGTGCATCGCGGGTTTTTCAAAAAATATTCATCAAAAAAAATTTTAAATAACGAAATTAAGGAAAAATAGGGGGAAAGTTAAGGAAAATGCTGCAAAACAAGGCCAATTATGCAAAAAAAACAAAAAAAACAACCCAACAAAACTACTTACATTTTTATGTGTGATGCACATCTGTGCGCGCGCCAGTATGTATGTGTATTTAGATTTTATTTACAGCTTATGCATTATTTTTGAATGTTTACTTGTTACTATAACCATTTCCCCCAGTGCGGCTAACTGGGTTATCAAAGGCGGGCCATGTCTCTCACTGTCTATGGTGCGAGGCATGTAAAAGAACCATTGCTGACTTTCGTAAAGATTAGCTGCAAAGTCGTCAGCGTGTTTCTGTCCCTTGCTAAAAGGGTTGTGACAGGAAGGGCATCCGACGTAAAAAAAAAAAAAAAAAAAAAAAAACCTCTGCCAAATCAAATGATTCGCTGTGGCGACTCCCAAGTAAAAGGAAAAAAGCCGAAAGGAAGCCAGACAGACTTGTTACTATAACCATTTACAGCATTAAATATGTATTTATTGATATTATATACACATATACATGTGCGTATACGTCATTCAGGGGTAGGATCGATCCTACTTTGCGGAAATTAGCGGTCGCTAGGGGTGTGTCTCGGTCCTGATTAGCTGCGGAAAATGAAGGATCCCTGTATAACCATAATAAAAAACTCACAAAGCATAATACATTAAAGGAAACTGAGAGTACAAACTCCTAACATTTACCAGAGAAAACAAATGATAGCCTACATCACTCTCCTGGTGGTAGCTGTAATCCAGGAGAACGAGCGAAAGGGCAAGATTTTGCAACTTGGTTTAAAAAAAAAAAAAAAAAAAACTAACAAACAAACAATTTTTCAGACAAATCATTACCTGGAACATCTATAACATGTGTAAAAGCCATAGTTCATAATGTCCTTGCTCTGAAAGAAACAACCTTGTTTTCTCTAAATATCTTATAATACACGTGTTGAATTTTGTTGATTAATTGACGGTGTTTGTTATTGTCAAGGTCTCCATATTTGGGGAGTTAGGAGAAGAAACTTTGATAATTTGCAATCAGACACACCCTGTTCACACAATCTGCAAACACTCACATTCGTTCAAACACATATACCCTGTGTCTGAAATCCCTCACTTATGCACTACCCCTGCTCACTATCTAGGGAACTATATAGTGATCCCAATGATAATGTGTAAAATTGCTCCAGGACATCACTGCATGGTGGACTTAATTACGTGATGCTGTTGTGCAATTAAAACCTGAAAGGTCAACATCAACCATTTATAATCATACTTGACTGTTTATAATGTTTTATACACTTGGGCTTAATGCTTTTAAAGTTTAATGTAGAAAAAAAAAAGCTTGAGGACTATGGCGTTTGTGTTGTGACACGACAAGCTTCCGTCTTAAGGAAGAACGCAATGCATGATGGTATATATTTCTTGTTTGGTGACAATCACTTGTACACTACATTTGCAATGCAGTACAGGATACAGGGATATGAGTGCACTATATAGTGTATTATAGTTAATTCTCACTATACATTCAGACACCAACACAAAATAGTGAACTCACTACATAGTGCACTGTACAGTGAGCAGTGAGTGATTTCATACACAGAGATAAACGTTCATGGACATCCAGCATTCCCGGCCTTTTATACTCACATCACTAAGTAGCTCCAGGTCAGGACCCTGGAACAGATAGTAGTTAGGATATGTCCTTTTAACATCTCTATCACACACACACACACACACACACACACACACACACCCTTTCTCACTCTTTCACTGCCGCTGTTCATAGAGATACACCCACGTTGTTACAACCCTTATTATTTGTTTACATCCCTCTTCTCACCTTAGCCAGCCTGCCCATCTGATCCTCAGCCAGTGTGCTGCTGGTTCTGCCAGGTGTCGATGTGATCTCTCCACCATCCCCTTCCACCCCAGGCCAAACCTTCAGATCATGCATGCCCTGCCGGAACATTCTATAACAAAAGAAAAAACACACACAATCAGAGACAAAAAAAAAAGTTTTTAAATAAAATAATGTAGGCCCTCATTATTTGTGATGATTGCATTCCGCCCCTTCCTGCGGATCCTAAAAATCCGCGAGTTATTGACGCGGTTTTAAAACCCTATGTATGACATTACACGCGATAAAATATGCTTCTTAAAGACATTCCATAGCCAGTCTTATTCATTAATACAGTAATAATGCAGTGAAATGTTGTAATGATAAAGTAAAAACTTTTTAATTTTGAACTGTGATAACTGATTATTATAACTGATAATTGATTTATGAATAAATCAATTTTGAGTGGCATCATAGGGCTTAAATAATCACTAAAAAAAAACGTGAATTAATAATTCAAGCAATCATGTTGATGACGTGTGCGAAGAAGACAAAAAAAAAAAAAAAAGAGGTGTACACATGATCTGTAACCAATCAGCAGGAGGGAGAAGCAAAAGCTCTCAGCCATTGGTTAAATTTGAATTACGAGCCAATCACTTCCGGGTTTGCCGCTGATCCACGAGTATGCAGGGCAGCGACCACTGAACCGCGAATGGGCAAGGGCTTACTGTAAATAAATTTAAACAATTAAAAGGAGCACACATGTTTCATAAAAACTATTGCACAAGTCTAGTAAAGACAAATAAAAAAACCCTTTACCCATATTTCCCAAAGAGGGTAACTGTAGTGCCCCCTACAGGAGTGGCGCGTCCTGGTCCATAGACATCCCACACAGTCAGAGCTACTTGAGCATTCTGTGGCAGGTCAGGATACTTCACGGGCAACCTCAGCCACTCGTTCCAGCTACAAGTAAACAATACATGTTCTGATGAAAATTTAAAGTTTATAAACTCACAAGATTTCAGTGTAGGTCTTACATTTCCCTTTTCATATCCTGTGCCTGATTACAGTTTGTTTATATTATATCATATTAATATTCATTGGTGTATTTCCTCTCCCAAATTAGAGGGATTATTGCAGATCAGCCTTGTGGAAAATCAGTGGACTGGTGGGCTTGTGGTGTTCTTTTATATGAGATGCTGGCTGGACAGGTTTGTTTGTGGTTTTCATTTGAAACATCACCTAAAGTCACAGTACTGCATAGTGTATTTCTCTTGACAGGGTGCCACTGTAAGAAGATAATGAGCGTGAACATCAGTGCTCGTAATGTTATGGCTGTTCAGTGGTAATTCCTTCAGAGAAAAAGCAAACAGTACAAAATACTGCATTTAAAAAAAAAAAAAAGATACCTCAAATATCTCAAAATGTTATTTACATAAACCCTATACCAGGGGTCGGGAACCTATGGCTCGCAAGCCAGATGTGGCTCTTTTGATGACTGTATCTGGCTCTCATAAATCAGGTGGCCTTTCTTAACAGAATAATTAATACAGTGGTACCTCAATTTAAGAAATTAATCCGTTCCGGAAGTGGTTTCGTAACCTGGATTTTTCATAAGTTGAACCGCATTTTACATGTAAAACGTGTGATTCGTTCCAAGGCCCCCAATACTACCCCCTAAACCCTTTAAAAATGATAAAAGTATACCTTTTAAAGCCTCCCTCTGCTTCAATATCGTACCAATGGTAGATGGGTTTGGCCGTATTCCTTTGCGATATCCCTCAACCGTATACCACGAGCCCGCTTCTTCTTTTCACTTGCACTGGGAATCACACGCGCGTGTGTGTGTGTGTGTGTGTGCACGTGTGTGTTAACCGTGTCTTCTTAGCAGAGTTATAATCTTACAAATGTTTATGCAACTTTAAAAACCTGAGCCAAAAAATAAAAAGTTACAATGAGCACACTCGAAAAACTCATGAAACAAGTTGCTGCTCAAGGGAGCTGCGTCATCCCTCCTAGCCAATGGGAGACCAGCGGGACGGGATGTTGGGAGATAGTCAATGGGAGAGTATTGTTTGAATTTTTGATACAGCGCTTTCGTAACATGAACTTGTTTCATATCCAGAGACAAAAAAAAAATTAGGAAAATGTTTTTCGTAACCTGGATTTTATGTTTGTTGGGACTATGGTCCCCCCAGTGCAGCTAATTGGGTTATCAAAGGCGGGCCATGTCTGTCACTGTTTATGGTGAGAGGCATGTAAAAGAACCATTGCTGACTATCGTAAAGAGTAGCTGCAAAGCCGTCAGCGTGTTTCTACGACCTGGAGAGGGATGGGCGCCGCCAGGCCAAATCAGCCCAAGTCTCGCTATGAAGGCGCCCCAACGACATCCCCGGATGTTAAGGGATAAGTGAGTGAAGAAGGGACTATCGTAAGGTGAGGTTCCACTGTACATAATTTCGCTGTCTTTTAAATAAAAATACAGAAAAAAAGCCATCAAATACAGTAAAACAAAAACATAAATAAATCTCACGCATTTCAATCTTTACATCTATTTTAAATGCCACTTTTCACTGTGGCGCGTAGCAGAGAGGCAATCCTTTCTGTACTCCAGTGTGTGGGTGGGGCCGATACCTTGAAACTCTAATTTTATTGGATTATATGCAACAGCCTGCGCGAGTTGTTTTTGAGTAAAGATGTAAATTTCCCTCATTTTGATCAGCTCATGTGCGAGAAGCCAAGCAGAGCTGCAAAGCAAAACACAAATGGACAGACATGGATAAACTTCAACCCGCAGACCAGCTGATTACCAAAACTTGGGACGCGCTTCCTGTCACATAAACACTGCAGTGTGAGTCCTGTCGTATTGACCATGTTTGGCTCCACATGCGCATGCGAGCAGTCCTTCTCACCTTGAAATAAATCAAGACCAACCTGCGGTCAAGTGTAATAGATGGAAGCCTAAACGCCTGCATGAAGCTGAACCTCAGCACGTATCAACCAGACTGCAAAGCCATCAGCAACACCATGTCGCATTAATAGTAAGAAGTACTTTTCTTATTGAAAAATAACTTCATTATAACAATGTTGTTTAAAATAAATTCAGAGTCTTATTATACTCTAAAATTTTTGGTGGTGCCAATTGCAATCTCTACTAGGAAAATTTCCAATTCTACTAGTAGAGATTGCAAGTGGCATCTCCCCTAGGACAATTTTCAATTATCCTAGAACAGATGTCAATTCAGTAGAATTGGCAATTCTCCTAGTAGAGATACCAATCGCAATCTCCCCTAGGAGAGATGCCAATCGAAATATCTACTCGGAAAAATTTCTAATTCTCCTAGTAGAGATGCCAATCGCAATGTCTACTGGGAGAATTGCAATCTCTACTGTGACATTAACTCAGATAGAATCTTATAATGTGATATTTTATTGACGCTGCCATTGAATTTTTCTTGTACATGCCCCAGCATATGAATGCTTTTTATGAACACAGAAGCTATAATTATTGCTTTGGGTGTCAGATTTCAGAAAATGCAATTGTTCATTGTCAGGGTTAGCGACAATGTTGAATTCAATTTTGACATCCGTCATCAGCCCGAACAGCTTCTGCACACTTGTCAGGTTCTCGGAGTTAAACTGCCAATCTTGCCTTCATGACAGATGAATGGATTTGAGTGTATTAGTGCTAGTCCTGTATTTGATTGGGTATTTTCCCAGGACAGATGTCAATGCAACAGCCGGTGTTGTGGAAGAATTCAACATTGGATTTGACTGTTAAACAGCTAACAGATTATTTTTATGAAGAAAGTGAGAGCAAGGAAAGCTCCAAACTGGCTTGAAGATGTCCATGAGCCTATTCCGACAAGAAATGCCGTAAATGTACTTACTTCCACCGGGTACTGAATGCTTTATAGGAAGTCCGAACAGGCAGTGCTAGTGGTTTCCCCTCTGCAAACACCTGACAGGTAACGTACAGGTCTGAGCAGTTCTCTTGGTAAAGGCCAGAGAATCGCAGCATCGGGTCTTCAAGCAGAGCCTTGTAGCTTTTCTGCTCGCGTTTGCCTTCCAAACTACCTCTGTTAAGGGAAAGAGAAAAAAAAAAAACACTTTCAGTGTATTTTTCACACTCCCCCTTCCCACCAGTATCTTTACACTGAACGTTCATTCATCGGTCAGTTTGTCTGTGAACAAAATCCTGATCACAGCCATGCAAGGATTCTCACTAAACTTGGTTGGGACACGACCCTACCTGATTGCTAGAGGTGACTCGATTTTCAAATGCAAAGGCTAAAGATAAAGGTCAGAGCAAGGTCACAAAGTTTTGGAGATAGGCCACTTACAACTCTGAAACAAGTACCATGCTGTTACTGTGAAACATTAGTAGGAATTTAAATATGGGATTTTGATTTATATAATTACCAAATTACTGACCCACCCTGTAAAACCTTCAAACAAGAGGTTTTTGTTTTTTGTTCCTTTGGTCAAGTCCACATACCTTAGAATATATTGCAATATGGGCACACAGGAAATTTAAAAAAAAAAAAAAAAAAAAAAAAAAAAACAGTAGCCATTTGGGCCCATGTGTTTTATTGTCCATACTGTGCGAGGGTACCTTGCACTTTATGACTAACCCTGTAGTTTTCAGTGTGTTCAGATAAAAGGGAATAAAAATCTGATAGCGAGAGAGTCAGAGAATGTGCATTAAATATATAATAATTATTATAATATAATAATTATTATAAAATAATTATAAATATATAAAATAATTTATAATTTAATAAATTATAAAATAATTATTACCTGGATGAAGAAAAATTTTATTGAATAAATAATCTGTTCGTTCATTTTCTGTCTGTCTGTCTTCCTTTCAGCTTTTTCCCTTTTCTCGGGAGTCGCCACAGCGAATCATCTGATTCGCACGTTAGATTTGGCAGAGGTTTTTACGTCGGATTCCCTTCCTGTCACAACCCTTTTTTGCAAGGGACAGAAACACGCTGACGACTTTGCAGCTACTCTTTACGAAAGTCAGCAATGGTTCTTTTACATGAACCTCTCACCATAGACAGTGACAGACATGGCCCGCCTTTGATAACCCAGTTAGCTGCACTGGGGGTGGGGGGGGGGGGGGGAGTGACAATCTTGTGGAGAGTGGGACTCGAACCCCCAACCTTAGGATCAGTGATCCAGTGCCCTATACCACTAGACCACCAATGCCTGAATGAATAATCGATTGTTAAATGTGAGTAAAATAACTACTTTGCAAAATAATAATGGTAATACTGCATAATAACAACAACAATAATCTGGATTAATGTGAATATTTTGATAAAATAAATATATCATTATATTTATATAAGTGAAGAGAGATGTCCACTCCAGTCCTGTTCAGATGAGTGTTGTGATTGGATGGCCAGATCTTTTTGATTCTTGAACTAGCAGAGTGTTTATTCAGAACTCTGACAGGGCGGCTCTTCCTTTTCTAACATCCTGGTGTTTAATAGCCGCTCGTGAGCGATTAATACCTTCTGCATGATTATTCACAGGCGCACTGAGATTCGAATAACGCAATGAAAACACGTAATCGGTTCTCATTAACCGGTTTTTACCAGAATCGTGACGTCATTCACCATCAAATTATTTATGACCCTGATCGAGGAACGACCCTGCACACGATTCGGAAGAAGGTCCAAACGGGAATGACGTCAGTGCACGGAAAAGCACGAAGTGTCTCTCCAGCGGGAGCGGGGGGGGCGGGGGCACAAAGAGTTTATTCAGAGTCACGTGGGTTGGGGTGATCTAAACACTGCAAGAAGGATAAATCAATAATACAGCCCTAACAGAAGGTTTATTTTAAAATATAGGAAATAAAAGCATCTACAAAGTGCTTATTAATAAATAAACATCTATAAATAATCGATTTAGTATGAAGCAGTTGTCCTCTTTATTATCTGTGACGTTGAAATAACTTCTTTTTATCTATTATCCATACAGAAAGTGATGAGTTTTAATCACATGCTATCAAAACAATGACTAGGATCAAGTACTCACATTTTCAGTTGGACATTTATGTCCAAGTCGCAACTGTATACATAGTTAAACTTGTCCGTGTCCATCTCCAGCCACTTCTACAATCGATAAAAAATAAAACAAACATAAACAACAGTATAAAGAGTGTAAACGAGGAACTGAGAGATTTCAGAGCAGCAGGCCTGGACAGAGGAAGCCCCTGCCTGCACACAGGCTTTTAGTTCAGTACAAGAAATAGGCTGTTTGTTTCTTTAAAGTCAGACAGTGTATAAAATCACTGCCTAAAAAACATCTTTCATGACAAATAATTACTGCATTAATACAGTCTGGGTGAATATCTGTCTATCCATATTGCGCTTCCCAAAGAAAACACAACAAAATTATATACCAGGCAAAAGCAATCAATTCTCGCCAATCCCTCCATAAGATCGGCAGTTAAACCTCACTATCGAGCTGATCGGAAACTATTACTTTTGTCTTCAGAGTCCGAGTCGGTTCCGGGTTGAGTCATAAACGGAAAGCAAAGTAGGACAAATAAATCTAGCGTTTTCATTAATTGTACAAATATCCCGGGAATTAGGAACGGCTGTGAAAAAGGCCATCCGGTCATACGTTGCAACACACATCATTCAGATACTGTGACAGAGACCTCTGGTTTATTGTGATTTCATATAATCACCCACTTTCTTCTTATAGTTTTTTATTGTCTTTTTTATGTTTTTGTGTTTTTTATATCATGGAAATTACATGCAGTGTTTTCACACTGTGACATTATAAATAATTAATTGTCTTGTCTGTTGTATCATTAAGTTCTCAACTCAAGAATCTGCATCAGAAGATCACTGAAAAAGAACCTTTAACCAACCAGTCTTCTAATCCAAAGTAGAGAACTCCAGACCAAAGAGAGGCAATAATGTCTCAGTCCAGTCTGCAATTGCTGCCAAACAGCAAACAAACTTACAAACAACAACAAGCAAACTGAAAGGTTGAAATAGGATTCTAACCATACTTCCCAGAGTGACTCCACCCATCCAGTCCAGTATTAT
This sequence comes from Plotosus lineatus, assembly GCA_024760905.1. NCBI lineage: Eukaryota > Metazoa > Chordata > Actinopteri > Siluriformes > Plotosidae > Plotosus > Plotosus lineatus. Next base: position 26,625,025 of record CM045745.1, read on the forward strand.
TGTTTTTCAATCATCATTATCATCATCATCATCAACAAAGAAAAAAAAGCAGCATAATTATTACCATTATTATATACATGTGCTTTCCAGCTGTATGTTGAAGATTCAGGGGGTGGAAAGTAATGGAGTACATTAATCTGAGTATTTTAAGTATTTTTCTCGAGTATCCGTACTTCACTTGGGTATTAACGTTTTTACAAATTCTTAATTTTACTATTACTTGAGAGGAAGGAACATCGACAAGGCCCACTCTGACAAAAATAAATGTCTTGTCTTCCTTTCAGCTTTTTCCCTTTTACTCGGGAGTCGCCACAGCGAATCATCTGATTCGCACATTTGATTTGGCAGAGGTTTTTACGTCGGATGCCCTTCCTGTCACAACCCTTTTTAGCAAGGGACAGAAACATGCTGACGACTTTGCAGCTCCTCTTTACGAAAGTCAGCAATGGTTCTTTTACATGAACCTCTCACCATAGACAGTGAGAGACATGGCCCGCCTTTGATAACCCAGTTAGCCACACTGGGGGGGATAGTGACAACCTTGTGGAGAGTGGGACTCAAACCCCCAACCTTTGGAGCAGCGATCCAGCGCCCTATACCACTAGACCACCACTGCCCCTGACAAAAATAAATAAATAAATAAAAACCCTGACAGACAGACAGACAGACAGAGAGAGAGAGAGAGAGAGAGAGAGAGACTGAAAGCTTATAATTCACTTGGCTTCAACTGCATTGGTGACCAAAATGCAACTATGGAACTTCTCTGCGGCTTGGCCATCAGTCGTGCACATAATATGAGTCAGTCTTCACACCAACCCAACACCTCAGTCCATTACATGCACTACTCAGTATTAAAGAGCTGTTTAAGAGGACAAGCCCCATTGCTCTCCCACATGCTTCACACACACACACACACACACACACTAGAGTCTGTGTCCTGTTTGCCTTACACAGACACACATTTCTGGGTTTTTATGTTGAATGAAAGTGGCTGGTTGAGTTTTCTACATGGTCAGGCCAAGGAGTGTTTCAGCATCAATGTCCAGTGGTCAGACATTTAGAACTTAATTTTTAGACCTTAAATTTAACTGATTCAACCGGTTAAGACTTTAATACTATCTGCATACATTGTTTATTTTGGTACTTCCTTTAACCAATTACCACTTAACTGTTGTGTTTGTGAGAGTTAAATCAAAACCAATCTCGAGGAAGACTACAGATTAGTCCAGGGGTTGAATGAGCATGAAGATGCCAGTAGAATCGTCTTCTTCTTTTCCTTTCGGCTTTTCCCTTCAGGGGTCGCCACAGCGAATCATCTGCCTCCATCTCACCCTATCCTTTGCATCTTCTTCTCTTACACCAACGACCTTCATGTCCTCCTTCACCACATCCATGAATGAAGCCAGTTGGATCATCATTTTCTGTAACCGCTTCATCCTAATTAGGGTCGCGGGGAGGCTGGTGCCCATCCCAGCCAACTCAGGGCGAGGGCAGAGTACACCCTGGACAGCTCGCCAGGCCATCGCAGGGCGGAAACACGCTGACGGCTTTTCAGTTACTCTTGTCGGAAGTCAGAAATGGTTCTTTTACATGCCTCACACCATAGACAGTGAGAGACATGGCCTGCCTTTGATCACCCAGTTAGCCGCACTGGGGGAAGCCAGTAGGATAGTGAGAGTAATTATAACTAGCTAAGTTGTAATGTTTGATTAGAATATCTCCATTTTTAGTAATGTGGCATTTCTTTGTGCAGTCTTCATTCGACTTCTGTCCATGGTGAGAGGTTCATGTAAAAGAACCATTGCTGCCTTTCGTAAAGAGGAGCTGCAAAGCCGTCCGCGTGTTTCTGTTCCTTGCTAAAGGGTTGCGTCAGGAAGGGCATCTGACGTAAAAACCTATGCCTAATCAAACGTGCGAATCATTCGCTGTGGCGACCGCTGAGAAAGAGGAAAAGCCGAAAGGAAATCTCTCATGTCTCCACTTGAAGGTTATACCTAAGAATTCCAGTTCCATTCAACAGGATTGTTTCTGATAACCTCTGTTGCAAAAGGCAACACAGTAGTTTAGGGGTCAGCATGTCTGCCTCACAGCAAGAAGGTTCTGGGTTTGAATCCCGAGACTGGTGAGGTGTGTGGAGTTTGCAGGTTCACTACACACTCACGTGGCTTTCCTTGAGGACCCTGATTTTCTCCCACAATCCAAAGACAGCAGCACATGAGACTAATTGGATGTTTCAAATCGCAGGCTGTGTGTGTGTGTGTGCTGGCCCTGTGATGGACTGGTGGTCTGTTCAGAATATATTGGTAAAGTCTGTTGGGCTTTTACACCCGACCCTAGTGGCTCATCAGGCCGGTGCTTATTCCCAGTTTCCGTAGCGTGAAGCTACCAGGAGTTCAACTTCTCCTGGATGGGACGCTATAGTTCATCGCAGGTTTACTTCCCAGTATATTTTTACTGGTACCCATTTATAGTGCTGGGTGAACAGAGGCACACTTGTGGTTGAGACCTTGCACAGGGGTCTTCGCATAGTGAGGGTCTAACTGGGATTTGAACACACAGCCTCCTGGTCATGAAGGAATGTACCTTGGTGAAGGTCTGATAATGTTCACAATGTATCTTGCCTTAACCCAGAGCTAGCTGAGATAGCCTCCAGTATCCCTACAACTCTCATAGTATTAATTGGTTCGGAAAATGACTGAATGAATCAATGATGTCATACTGTCCTGGCTCAGATGCAGCAAAGCAGGGCCATATCTCACATGTGCTTGACAGTGGATTCTGATTTTAACCAAATAAGTTCTATTTTGGTGTCTTTATAGAACTGCTGACGAACAGCAATGTTCTTTTGGGAGCGCAGTGGCTTTCTCCTTGCAACCCACGTTTGTTTACTGTTATCCAGATAGTGAACTAATGAACAGTAACACAAGCTAATGTGGGCGTGGCCTTTGGTTGCTTCAAAGTTACATTGGATTCCCGTGTTATCTCACTGACTGTTGCACGAATTGGAATTATCTTTGCTGGGCGACCACTCGTGGGAAGAGTGACACCGGATCTGAATTTCTTCCATTTGTACATGATGGGTTTGTAGACTGGTGGAGTTCAAACTCCTTAGGGATCATATTGTCACATTTTCCAGCTTGATGTTAAATCTGTGGATATGTTAAAGTTTTTTTTTTTAATTATATTGTACTGTAAATATTTATTAGTGTCATGAGTACACTCTCATAAACATTGTCTCAGATTTTAGTAACTATAGCTCCTCAGATCGGGAAGGAGAAGGTATCGTCCTATAGGATAACATATATTGATTATATCCATACCCAGTGCATATGAGCAATGATGCAATCTGAACGTCTGATCTACGACGAGAACATCACCTCGTATTTGTTGATCAAAGTATTTTTAAACGATTATTTTCAGAATTGTACTTTTTTCACTACAAGTCGGACTTTTATCAGCCTGCCGCATCGTGCTTGAGACAGGGAGGAGAAACCGTCACAACCCGTGTGCATCAACTGGAAGTGTGGCAAGACCATATGCTGGATAACTTGCTCTTTAAGTTTTTCAAAGTAAGAAAATACTGTTTTTAAAGGCTGTCTGCTGTCACCGGTCACCTTGACGTATTTTTCAAGGTCACAGAGGTCAAAGTGTGTAAAAACGTACATGCGCTCCTTCATATTGAAATCATAACTGGTTTGCTTTTATTTGATATCAGGCATTACCCAACAGCTTATTCAAACTGGGCCACCTTGACCCATTTTTCAGGATAACAGAGGTCAGTCCATCTGAAAAGTCCATTAACACTCTTGAGTGTCATCATCGTCATCATCATCATCATCATCATATTCTTCTTCTTCTTCTTCTGCTTATCCTGGGGTCGGGTCAGGAGGCAGCAACCCAAGCAATGAGGTCCAGACGTCCCTCTCCCCAGCCACTTCCTCCAGCTGTTTTCTGGGGGACACCAACGCGTTCCCAGACAAGCTGAGAGACAAAGTCCTTCCAGCGTGTTCTAGGTCGACCCCGGGGTTTCTTCCCGGTTGGACATGCCCGAAACACCACACCAGGGAGGCATTCAGGAGGCATTCTGACCAGATGCCCGAGCCACCTCAACTGGCTCCTCTCAATGGAGAGAAGAAGAGGTCCTACTCTGAGCTCTGCACGGATGGTTGAGCTTCTCACCTTATGCCTAAGGAAGAACTCTGCCACCCGGCGAAGGAAGCTCATTTCAGCCACTTGTATCCGCGATCATGTTCTTTTGGTCACTGCCCAAAGCTCGTGACCATGGCTGAGTGTTGGAACGTAGATCGACTGGTAAATTGAGAGCTTTGCCTTGGGGCTCAGCTCCCTCTCCACCATAGCAGACCGGTACAGGCTCCGCTTTACAGCAGAGGCTGCAGCGATCTGCCTGTCGATCTCCCACTCCATCCTTCCCTCACTTGTGAACAAGACCGCGAGATACTTGAACTCCTCAACTTGGGGCAGGATCTCATCCGTGATCTGGAGCGTCCATGCCACACTCTTCAGTGTGCATTTTTTTTTTTTTTGCCGGATCAGTTTCCAATTTCAGGATCATAGAGGCCACATAAAATAATAAAATATGCGCAGTCATGTAAAAACTCATGTCTATGTCACAAGTATCAAGTTTAGTATAAATATGATGATTCTAAGTGTGCTATAGACCACATGGGGGATACGCCACGTGTTCTGTGACAAGAATGCATTTCTAATTTTTGTAAATATTCCTAAATGTTTATTATTTTGATTTTACCTTCCCATTTGTGTTGTTATTGATTTCTGAATAAAATTAACAGATAATACAGAATTCTGCCTTTTTTTATTAGGGTGGCAGGGGCCGGTGGCGTAGTGGTTAGGGTGCTGCGCTCATGATCAGGAGGCTGTGTGTTCAAATCCCAGTTCGGCCCCCACTGTGATGAGACCCCTGGGCTCGGTCTTAACCACAAGTGTGTTCACTCTGTTCACCCAGCAGTATAAATGGGTACCAGTAAAAATATACTGGGAAGGTAACCTGTGATGGACTTGCGTCTCATCCAGGAGTTGTACTCATAGTCGCTTCACGCGACGGAAACCGGGGGGGGGGGGATAAGTACCAGCCTGATGAGCCACTATGGCTCGGGTGTAAAAAGCCCAAAGGACTTTACTTTCTCCCACAGGGTGGCATACAAGATAGAACTATCCATCCCTACCCTGCGTAGTGTAGTAACCAGTTTGATCTGTCAAAGCAGATTTTTAATCAACAAACAAACCTTGCAACAAATTATTCATTATTCATTCAAGCTGTTTTCAGTCTTTGTGGTTTGAAAATTTATGATATGGATTTTAGCATACAACTCTTTAATGTGCAGGCAAGAAGGTACTACGTGCTTCTGGGCTCCTCGGGGAGGCTGATAGGCAACGGTGAGTCACTCTGTCCGAACTATATTTCGTGCCTCAGCTATTGAGTAGCAGCACCATGAGCATGACACAACACTGCTTTCAACACCTTTGAAACTACCGTGGGGTAACACAGGCACAAACGCTCCAAACAGAGAGTTGTGGGACTCAGGGGGCATTTTAAAAAGCTTATTTATCTTATTGCAATTTCTGTAAAGGGGATGAGAGATGAGCTAATGTGAGGGTAAGTATGTAATGCTTGGTTCTGGCTCAAAGAGTGTTGTTACCTTTCCTGCATCCGCGGCAAGATTTTTCATCGTACATACATTAACGTTTACTTTTGTGGAAGAAAGACACACGTCAGTTCCATTTAACAGTTATAACTTATAGCGATATAAAGATTGCAAGTTAGACACTGTCGTGTCTTTGAACGTGCGTATGCAGACGCGAACAAAGCAACACACCTGCAGCTGAGGTGCAATAAAAGTCGACTCCTTTTTTTATTGGTTTCCGTCACCTAAACAACCGCTCAACAACCTCCTCAGTAGAACCAGACCCATGTCAGCTTTCGGAACAGGGACATGACCATGACATCATCAGTATGAGCTAAGACTGGGGAAGCAGATGAGGGTCAGTCCGTCCTCCAGCCGTAAAGTTAGCCCTCTCTGTTTGTATGTTTGTGGACTTCCTAGAAACCAGAGAAGAAGAGCATGGATCCACTGTTGACGATGTGGAGATGATCGCCCTCAGGAGCAACGTTCGTAGACACAGAGTCACCACGTTTTCGCCAGCCACGTGACAAGTATATTAAGTGTTTACACAGTAGAAATGTTGAGGTAATGGAGTAGGATATGATAATCATTACTATTTTCTCTTCTCTTTTGCATTTTTTTTTTCACCTCTAGTCTAGTCTTGCTCTCACCTCAACACCACCACCACCCCCCCCCCCTCCCTCCACCCATTCCCTTGCTCTTAGTCATTTTGTATGTCAGTATTTTGTTTTCCAAGGTCATGCCCAATCGAGCGGAGAATGGCAAATCACTGGAGAAAAAGACTGAATGGTGCCAAGCCACAGCCTTCCCCCGACCCCAGTAGTTCTCCCTCCCTCCTCTACAGTATCTTGAGCTCACATAAGTGCAGGGGGTATAAATGGAGGTACGAGAACACAGTGATTCGGACAACAAGTGACAGAAAGAGAAGAGATGGCAGGACAGTGGATGATGAGCTTGATTGGCGTTTCACTGTGGATGACATGCTCTTCAGCGCCAACCGAATGCCACTTCAATTCTCAAGGTGATGTAAATCTTTACTTCACTGAAACACAAAATGTCTGAGAACATAGTTTTATCGTTCCTAAATAGAGTGCAGGGTGTACAGGTGCAAGTATTACTCCTAATTACACTGATGAGTGCCAGTGCAGTGCGACATACAAATAGCTGTACTCGGTGAAACCTGAAGAGATTCAGCTGATTAATAAATGCGGTGTCTTATGCATTAAATATATCACATCTAGCACGGACCGAGCATACAACCGTTTATCTACATAATGCATCATGTTGAAAGCTAAACCCCTGCTTCCTTTCCCTATAGCTCTGTGTGAACATGAGGGACGGCACTACACATTGGGTCAAAGCTGGATGGAGCAGGGATGCATTCAGTGTACCTGTCTGCACCCTTTCGGGGTGGGCTGCTGTGAAACGTCAGTGATCCTTTCCTATCCTTAAGAAATATTACCACTATTAGCCGAGTAACCAGGCAACATTTCTTTCACTGAATATTCAATATGTGATCTTTTGAGTTAATTTCTCGTTCATTCTCAGTGTACAGCAGCCAGTGGACTTCCCAGCTTGGTGCCAGGTGCGAGTCGAAGCCGTAACCTGCAAGGTGAGCCTGGTGTTGACCTCTGACCCACGTCTGCCCTGTGTTCAAGGAGAAGGGAACAGTGTGGACCCCAGTCATGGAGATACGAACGCGAAACTGGCAGGGTAACAAGACAACAAAGCATCCGGCAAACCTGCAGCGTACCTGCCTGCCTGCCTACCTGAGCTGGCGAGTACGCTTCACCTGCAGGATCTGCAATAATTCTTCCATAACTGTTCCATCACCCTGAAAGTTAAACCAAATGTGCTGCTCTTGCCAAGGAGTCATTTCTGCCTCGTGCTTTAATAAAAGTATTCGTTATTAGTAAAAGTATCTACTAAGTACTCGTGTTAGTATCAGTATCCACAGCACAAATACTGTTAGTGTAGGTCCGGGTCGTTCACATCGAGGATTTACTATGAAGTTATACATATAATGCAAATACTGATCCTCGGTGAACAACCGAACCGTCTTCTTCAAGAAAGTGTCGTGTCTTCATCGATTTAATTCATACTTATCTATACTCAAGTAGCATGGTCATGATACAGGAATACAGTATTATCTAATGCACGAGTGTAAATATTCAGCTTTGCATCTCCAGTGACATACGCATTACGGTTTTATTTCAAATGTACCATTCATTTTATATTAACTGAAATAAAATATATTGAAAGTACTGTAATCCCTTGTCGGTTAATGAACGGTGGGGTAAATCAAAACATGTTCTCTACAATTTCACTCTTTTTATTAGCTGAAAGTTCAAAACACTTCATGATTGTAATAGAGCATCTGTCAGATTCTGACATGTAGAGAAGAACATGTGTCACTGAATACATAAAATAAATGGAACAACAACTCAAAGTATAAAATAAAATAAACACAACATAACATAAAATCGTATCCATTAGTTCATCAGGCTGGAATACAATAAATATGGAGTAGATCCTATGATAAGGTATGAAATGTTAAAATAAGGTCCACACACAGACACACACACACACACACACACACAATAAAAACACATAAAAGGCCAGACACAATCTGGAAACCCAGAACATTCACACAAACACACACATTTCAGATATTAATACTATTTGTCCCTGTAAACTGTGAAACATATGAAGCCAGAGCTGGATTGGTGGGAAGCACTTTGATTGGCAGGTCCCAGCTAAAAGTGTCCACATCCACCTGCTCTGCCCCAGTCCATATGGTAACTTCTGATTGGTTCTGAAGAACAGTAGGCAGCTCCACTGGCTCTCTTGCTGTGACAAACTCAAAGTGTAGACGCCATCTGAGGGTTACTGAAGAGATGGAAATATAAAGACTTGTCAAAAAAAAAAAATAATAATAATTTAACAGGAGTAAAATTTGTCCAACCTAATTAATTTTGCAGAAAACTATTCGCTGATTTTCAAATAGATCATCTGCATGTATTTAATCTCAACATTGAAGAAGAATTTTGAATGCTGATTTTATTTAAAAAGTTAAAAAAAAAAAAAAATCAGCGATATTCATCTGCTCTCTATTTGTAAAGGCCCAAATAAATAAATCTATTAATTATAAATAATCAGATGAGACAATGTCAGGAAGAGATAATTAAACACAGTCCAATTGTTTAATTCAGACCAAAAATGGACATGATTTTACATCCTTGTGATTTCCAGACGTGACTTATTTTTCCTTTTGTGACAGAGTTTGATTTATTTCCTGCTGTTGGGATGCACCAAGCTCAGGTGAGCTACAGCGTGGCGGCGCAGCTGTGCTTATAATGCCACAAATTTAAAAGATCTGACTGCTTAGTAATTTCCATAAGGTCAACTAGCATAACCCTGCCAAGGTCTGTGCGATTCAAGTCAAGTAGGAATTTAGAATTTCATGACTGTGACGTTACGATTCTACATCTGGCTTAAAAAAAAAAAAAAAGTAAAATCTACCCTTGTAAAATAACTGCCTTTGTCCTGAAGTATAACGTTGCTAAATTTCACTTAAGTCTTTGCGGTTTTATCATGGGGCATTTCAATTAGTTAAAAAATCTAAAACTAGCCTGTATGGAACTGTAAACACTGCCCAAAAGAATAAGTCTGAAAAGTTTCATGTGATTCTGAGCCCTAATAACAGAGGAGTCAGACTTTTAGAGTCAGTATCACATCCGCGACCACCACCACCGTCAACAACAACAACAACAACAACAACAAGCCAACAGAGTTTATCAGGTGTAAGAAATAAATATCCCCTACCCGGCTTTTAAATACAGTAGGCCCTCAATTTTCGCGATGGTTCGGTTCCGGCACCTTCCCGCGGATCAAGAAAATCCACGAGTTATTGACGCGGTTTGAAAACCCTATGTATGATATTCCATGCGCTAAAATACGCTTGTTAAACATTCTATAGACTGTCGTACTCATTAATACAGTAATAATGCAGTAAAATATAGTAATGATGAACTAAAAACTTTTTAATTTTGTACTGTGATAATATTTATGAATGAATAAAACGCTTAGGCCCCTTACCAGAAGCTAGAGAAGATGCGGGGCGTTTGAGTGACATCATAGGGCTTAAATAATCATTAAAAACACACGAAAAAAAACCCCATGAATTCACAATTAAAGCAATCATGTTGATAACGTGTGCGGAAAAAAAAAAAAAAAAAAAAAGAGGTGTACACATCATCTGCAACCAATCATCAGGATGGAGAAACAAAAGCTCTCAGCCAATGGCTAAATTTGAATCATGTGCCCACCACTTCAGGGTTTGCCGCTAATCCGTATGCGGGGCCACGAGTGCTGAATCGCGAATGGTCAAGGACCTATTGTGTATATTTTTAAATCATTAATGGTGTCATCTCACCAACCAGACCAGACCTTCTCAACCAGCATCCACCCCAGAAGCTGTGATGGTACAAGTTTTCCGAGAGGTCCAGAACTAAGTCTATGTTTTTAAAAAAAAAAATTATATGAGCTCTATTGTTGAATGCTCCCCTAAAATATTTTTCTTGAACCTCCCGGTTGCAGACCCCTCCCCTCCAAACACAAACGCTGACTTTTCATGACTTCAGTTGTGTATTTGTATTAAACTCGGTTGTAAACACTACCACTTCATTGTGCAGCGTGTTAGAGGTTTGCAGTTTCCATTAAACTGTTGATGATCAATAAGAAGGAGAATCAGAAGGTGATGATACCGATGTCGGTGCTGAAACCGGGTGTAACGTTAAGAGGAACAGGCAGGGAGAAGTGGCTGGAGGCCGTGTGCAGGCAGGACTCCAGATGACGGCCATGACCGGTGACACTGACTGCTTGAGCGGGTCGCCTCTGGTACTGCTCATGGACCTCCTCCTCACTCTGCAGACTCACTGAGTACTGAGATCACACACAACATATTGGATTTGAACATTATATAATATATATATATATATATATATATATATATATATATATATATATATATATATACACACACACATATATATATATATATATATACACACACACATATATATATATATATATATATATACACACACACACACACACACACAATGTTGGTCACCTGGTGCTATGGTTTTAAAAATCAAAGCAGAAAGGAATGCTCAGGGTAGTCGTATTTCCAATGCGCGTTTAGTTAAACGGTAAGAGTGGACAGTAACACTGTTGTTACAATGGCGGTACAGCTTCGTGTTGACTCTGTTTGATTCAGAGTAAACAATCACAGCTGGGGTATTGAAGAGTCTCCTTATTGACAATATTACAGGATCCTGGAGTCAAAATTTATGACTGACTAAAAATTATGAACTACAGTCATCGTGCTTCAGTTTCTGTGGCTTCAGTACATCGCGGGTTTTAAAAAAATATTCATCGAAAAATAAAAAACCAAGGAAATTAAGGAAAAATAGGGAAATAGTTAAGGAAAATGCCACAAAACAAAGCCAATTATGCAAAAAAAAAAAAAAACCAACAACAAAAAAACAAACAAAACAAAACAAAAACAAAAGAACAACCCAAAACCCCCCAACAAAACTACTTACATTTTTATGCGAGGTGTGCATGCGTCTGTATGTGTGTGTACTGTATTTATATTTTATTTACATCTTATGCATTAGTTTTGATTGTTTGTTTATTATTAGCATTTATAGCATTAAATATGTATTTATTGATATTATTCATATACACATATACATGTACGCATACAGTACATCAGTCAGGGGAGTCTACTTCACAGAAATTGGAAGTCGCGGGGATGTGTGTGTGTGTGTGTGTGTGTGTGTGTGTGTGTGTGTGAGTCTTGGTTCCCATTAACCGCGGAAAGTGAGGGATCCCTGTATTATGTGTTTCAATATTCTGCTATAAGCTTGAACCAGGACCATTACATGCTGTAATCAAAGCTGATGGCAATCCAACAAAATATCTGGGGATGTGAATTACAGGCCGGAGTATTGGGCAGCCACACTGGGGAACCCGGAGAGGGGTTGGGGGTTAGGCGCCTTGCTTTAGGGCACTTCAGCTATAAAGGTGGAGGAAGGGAAGGTGCTGACTTCCCCAACGCCATACATTTTTCCTGCTGGTTTGGAAGTCAATTCAGTGACCTTTTAGTCCCAAACCCACTTCTCTCACAATTAGGCCACGGCTGCCCCATTTGTGCTCGAAAAATTTATTGCATTCAAGACGAGGAAAAATCAAGGACATTTTTGATGCTATGAAATAAAGTTTTAAACGAATTAAAATAATACCGAAATAAAATTCCTGTACTGACTCCTTGCTAAGAACTATTTGTTTAGTTGTAGTTACTATTTTCTCTTCATGAATGACACCAGTTACTTTTTCTTTTTTTTTTTTAAAACTTGTAAATAGGTGATCACTGTCTTGAAAAGCAGCCAAAAAAAAAAAAAAAATTCCCAGCAGTTGATGGGAAGCAGAATAAATGATCTGTACCTGTAGACATGGGATATCTCCTTCTGAAAAGGTAAAAGTGCCAATGATGTCCTCTCCTAATCTGTACACCGTCTTAAAGATACAGAATTTAGCCACCTTTCCTCTCATGTTTGTGATATTAAACAGATCTGTAGAGTGAGAAGAAATGAGTGTAAATAAAAGGTGAGCAGAAGCAGGAATATAACAACGACATGGAAAGATTAGTGGCTGACGTGGAGAACGACGTGACGTAGTGATCATCAGCATGTCTAGTGCTCGCTCCAGTGGTTTTGTGTCTCTCCTTCCTCCTTCCTCTTCTTCAAGGAAGGGGTTGGTGGGCGACACTTCCTCATCTTGTAGGAAAGCAGGCTCGGGCATGCCTGAAACACACCATCACACAAAACCAATACAGTGATCTCTCGCTACTCCGTGCTTCAGTTCCTGTGGATTCAGTGATTCGCGGGTTCTTTAAAAATATTCATCGAAAAATAAAAAATATGGACATTAAGGAAAAATAGGGAAAAAAACAAAAACAAAAAAAAAAACAAAAACCCCCCCAAACAAAACTACTTACATTTTTATGTGAGGTGCGTATCTGAGTGTGTGCGAGCGCGTCTGTATATGTGAGGCGCTCCACCAAATGTAGGCGCGTCAGTGACGAGACAAAGTGCGGCTCATCCAGACTTCCGATCTTTCAAGTGAGCAAGTGAAGGTTGAGTACTAAAGAAGTATTCAATGCGCACTTGCTCACTTGAAAGATCGGAAGTTCGAATAAGCCACGCTTTGTCTCACAAGCACCACACGTCACTTGCGACAAGCGCGTACATTTGGTGAAGCGCCTCACATATGTGTGCACAAGTCTGTATGTGTGTGCATTTATATTTTATTGACATCTTATTCATTATTTTTGAACGTTTAACTGCTATTATAAGCATTTATAATGTTGAATATGTATTTACTGATAATATATACACATATATGTCAGTCGGGGGGGTTGATCCTACTTCGCGGAAATTTGGAGTTCACGGAGAGTCTCGGTTCCCATCAACCGCGAGAGGTGAGGGCTCACTGTGCACAATAAGTATTAAAAGGCATACTATCCTGATGTCTGAAATGAGAAATACGATATATAAACTTTTACAATATAAAATTACAGAGAACCGGCTACACTGAATCCCTCAAAGCATCAACAGGAGCCAGAAATGTATTTTTTCGTTAATACATTTAGCACAACACTCTCAGACCACAACACAATATTGACTGAAGGCTTAAAAGCATTCACGAAGCTCCTCTTGATTTCTGTAATATTTCGGAATATGAAACATACCATGCAGTACCAGCACTCTGAACGGGACACGCAGCAGCTTGATTGGAGAATTGACCCTTTGACAACCAATCGTCAGCTTGTACACGTATTTTACCGCCTGACCACGAAAACTAGGAGGGCCGTCCATGGGGACGAGCTCACTGTAGGTGTCTGTGTGCAGAAAAAGAGATACAGGAGAAGGGAAGAAAAGAAAGAAAGAAAAAGAGGACAGAAAAGCATATAGCTTATTTATTTACTTTTATGACTTCTATAGGTTTGACTACATTTTAAAACTGATCATATCAGTTTCCTACAGGTTTTACTCTCTCCAGGGTCAAGCCGCAGGTCACAGAACAGGATCTTGGGTGGAGTGTCCAGCATGCACTGTCCTCGTTCCCCTGAAGCAAAGAAAAACAAAAATGCAGTAGCTCGAACACTCCAAGGAATGTAAAACCAAGTCGAACATAATCCAAAGCTGATTGTGTCACACTACAGTAATGTGATAAAAAACAACAACAGTGAATTAATAGAGCTTCATTATTAAAATAAGTCTAAAAGATTTGTGAATTCTTCTATGAAACAAAAGGGAGATTGTTTTTTAACCCCCCCCCCCCCAAATGCCAGAGTTCAATCAAAACTCCAATCCTCATCACATGAATCCATGCAATAAAGCTTGTGAGTTATTTCTGCCATTTTCCTCAAACCTGTGATGAATATCTCCAAGGGGATATTCTGTACTAGCTCCCATAACTGACTTGCCCCCCTAAGTGCAATGGTGGCCAAGTGGTAAAGGATCATAAGGTTGGGAGTTCAAGCCCCACTCTCCACAAGTTGTCACTGTGCCCCCCGGTGCAGCTAACTGGGTTATCAAAGTATATAGACGAGCATAGTGCAAAACATGAACAAACAAAACAACAAATAAAACAAATTAAAATAAACAAAGAAACAACTTGACTCCGAGAACTCCGCGACATCGCCCTCTAGGCAGTGCCATCTTGGAGACGTCACGTTCAACGCAAAAGGACACGAAGTGTAATAAAGTTTATCCTTTTGGTATCATTTGTTAAACATGCTACAGAACACGAAATCTCACACACAAACATTCTAAACATTAACTTATGTACTGTACTGGAATAATAATTGAAAAAGACTTTAATACAACAGTTCAGATGATTATTCCTCTTCAGAGGAAACTGTCATTTCTTCAGGAGAAAGTCTTCTTTCTTCAGAAGAGACATCCAGCGTTTTCTAGCGCTTAGCCAGAGAAGACGCACAGCGTTTGAGTGACATCATAAAGCTTAACTGGCAATTAAAACACACTAAAAAAGAGGCTCATTGACAACTTGTGCGCGAATGAGGAAAAAGGGGTGTTACATCATCTCAACCAATCAGCAGGAAGGAGGACTCCCATTGGCTGAATTTGAGTGACGTGTCAGTTGCTTGGCAGTCAGTGAATACTCAAACCGTGAGTGCAAAACCGCAAATAGTCAAGGGCCTACTGTATACAGTATAATGCACAAATGGTATGTTTATGAATGAACTGGACCTTTCAGTGTATATGGATGTGCACAGAATCACACTGATACATCTATACCTTTCTATATGTTTATATCTGATATGACTTGGGGTTTGTCTTACTCTTCTACTTATATCATACCCATTGGACACATTCTGTATGGTCTGTTTGCTTGTCATGCTCATCCGCAGAGCTGTTGGATTATATTTCACCGCACCGCCATGTGTTAACAAAACCCTCTACTGTATATAAATAAGGGAATTTCTCAGATCAAAAGTGATACATATACACAGTTCAGCTGCTGTAGGCAGACTGGTGAACATGGTACTGTACCCGTTCTTTGGTCTTTTACAGTTCAGCCCTAAAGAAATGAGAGGAAGTGTGCCTTCTGCTGTGGGTCTCACCTCTGCTAGGAATGAGTACGGTGTCGTTCTCTGCCTGCACATCTTGTTTGGTACCTTGAGTTGGCAGAGCCACGCGGCTCTCGCTGGCATGGAACTGGCAGTGGATCTGAGCACTGGCCCATGCAAGCATCTCACTATAGACAAATAAGAGACACAGGATGCTTGACACAGTGCAGAACACACAAAAAGAAAAAAAATAATAATGACCAATGACACTGAATGTTTAGACTCGTATTCAAGAATAAACTTAATGTCTTTTGTTTTCATGTCCAAATCATTGCATTGATACAGGAATTTTATTTTAAGCGTCTACTAAACAAATAAAAAAAACATTTTCCAAAGAGTCCACTATAAAAACTTTTCTGATCAATTTATTTTTATTGAAAATTCTTATTAAATCACAGGTTTGATGCATCATCAGTAAGCCAATGACAACCACCGAGCTGGAACAAAGAAAAATGAGGTAAATGTAAATATTTTCTTGCTCCATATACAGGTCCTTCTCAAAAAATGAGCATATTGTGATAAAGTTCATTATTTTCTGTAATGTACTGGTAAACATTAGACTTTCATATATTTTAGATTCATTACACACAACTGAAGTAGTTCAAGCCTTTTATTGTTTTAATATTGATAATTTTGGCAAAAAAGTAAAGAAAAACCAAAAATCCCTATCTCAAAAAATTAGCATATTTCATCCGACCAAAAAAAAAAAAAAAAAAAAAAAAATTTGAATACAAAAAAGTCAACCTTCAAATATGTTCAGTTATGCACTCAATACTTGGTCGGGAATCCTTTTGCAGAAATGACTGCTTCAATGCGGCGTGGCATGGAGGTAATCAGCCTGTGGCACTGCTGAGGTGTTGTGGAGGGCCAGGATGCTTCGATAGCGGCCTTAAGCTCATCCACAGTGTTGGGTCTGGTGTCTCTCAACTTTCTCTTCACAATATCCCACAGATTCTCTATGGGCTTCAGGTCAGGAGAGTTGGCAGGCCAATTGAGCACAGTAATACCATGGTCAGGAAACCATTTACCAGTGGTTTTGTCACTGTGAGCAGGTGCCAGGTCGTGCTGGAAAATGAAATCTTCATCTCCATAAAGCTTTTCAGCAGATGGAAGCATGAAGTGCTCCAAAATCTCCTGATAGCGAGCTGCATTGACCCCGCCCTTGATAAAACACAGTGGACCAACACCAGCAGCTGACATGGCACCCCAGACCATCACTGACTGTGGGTACTTGACACTGGACTTCAGGCATTTTGGCATTTCCTTCTCCCCAGTCTTCCTCCAGACTCTGGCACCTTGATTTCCAAATGATATGCAAAATTTGCTTTCATCCAAAAAAAGTACTTTGGACCACTGAGCAACAGAATATTTCGCCACTATAATAAAACAAAGTTCTCCGTGGGAGAAGACCTCTGATCTCGCAAGGAAGCAAGTCAATATTGAATGAGGACCTCTGATCTTTCAAACAGGTACTGTAATTCTGCTTTAAATAAAGCATCCCGTCCGTGTGTGTGTGTGAGAAAGAGAGAGGGTGTGTGTGCGCACGCAAGTGTGAGAGAGAGTGTGTGTGTGAGCACGTGAGAGAGAGAGAGAGAGAGTGTATGTGTGCGTGCGCGTGTGTGAGATAGAGAGACAGAAGGAGGCTTAACTCTTTAGTTTTTAGTTTAGTTTTTTAATTTGTTTAATTCAGTAAATGTTTACTGAATGTGGCGCATGTGAGCTCATCTGGAATTCCGATCCCTCAAGGAATTGAGTTTGGACCACCGATCTGTCAAGCAGGGAATGCGCTTTGAATTCCATTTCTTGTGGGCATGGCCCGCAGCGCCACAATACACATTTAATGTGTACTGTATTGTGTGTCTGTGTGTGTGTGTGTGTGTGTGTGTGTGTGTGTGTGAGAAAGAGGGAGACAGAGAGAGAGAGAGAGAGAGAGAGAGAGAGAGAGAGACAGGGTGTGTGTGTGTGTGTGTGTGTGTGTGTGTGTGTGTTTGTTAATAAAAAATGTTTAATAATGGTTTAATTAATAAATATGTTAATAAAATGGTTTAATATCTTAATAAAATGTTTAAATGGTTTAATAAATAATTTTCTTTTACTTTTAACTCATATTTCATACAAAATCGTGTACATTTTTCATTTTTAAAGGATTTATGGGGTAGTCTTGGGAGCCTTGGAACGAATCAGGAGTTTTACATGTAAAATGTGTCCCCTAATTACAAAACTCCCACGTTACGAAAAAGGCTCTGGAACGGATTAATTTTGTAAGTAGAGAGCCGACTGTATACGTGTATATAATATCAATAAATACATATTCAACACTTTAAATGCTTATAATAACAATTAAACATTCAAAAATAATGCATAAGATGTAAATAAAATATAAATGCATACACATACAGATGTGCACCTCACGTAAAAATGTAAGTAGTTTTGATAGGAAATTTTGTTTTGTTTTGTGTTGGTTTAGGTTTTTTTTTTTTGTTGCATAATTGGCCTTGTTTCTGTGGCATTTTCCTTAACTTTTCCCCTATTCTTCCTTAATTTCCTTATTTTTTTAATACGAAGGCTACATGTTTATTTCACATGTTGAAAGAAGGTGCAGTCGAAGAATACGCTTCATAGGAATTCACAACAAGTGCTGGGTGGTTTCGGCTTCGTTGTGTAAAATATCTGACTTACGACCAATCCGACTTACGAGTGGTTGGTCGGAACTGATCTAGGTTGTAACTCTGATAGTGACTGTATTACAATTTAAAATTTGAAGCAGTGTCATTATATTAAATACGTGGTTTACTTGAATCACCTAATTTTATTAAAAAAAAATCTCATCCCAAGCCAGATAACTATGTGAACCATGATTTTTTGAGCCATGAGCATGACGCTGGGCAGTGGTATGCATACCATCAATTACACAGATGTGCGTGACTGGCAGGAATGTAAAGGCAACAAGGGTTTCTTTGCAAACTCCTCCATTTTCTGCCAGCAGATTGTGGAGCACAAGCCTATTCTGTATATCTGCTGCTCCAAAAGTGCGCAGCTTGTCAGTGATTGGTTTAAACATTGGTCTTTCTTGTCAATTTTAAAACTGGTCATTCACCTATCATGCACATTAAATAAGCTCGAAATACAGTGTCATCTCTTAAAAATAAAAGGCAAGTCTTCCAGAAACAATATGCTCACTGTTGTATATGAGTGTCAATGACTCCTTCACTGGGGTGTGATAATACTGTATTGGTAAACATCACTATCTTTTTACATTTTTTTAAATAATATGCAGGCAGTGGTGGCCTGGTGGTAAAAGATTTTGGTTCACTGGAAATTTGTGGACAACCATCGCAAAGAACTCATCGAAAGGGTTGTGGCAGTGAAGCCCATTGCTGATGACATGCTTGAGTTTATCCTCAAACATAAATGAGATGATTACAAACGATCCAAATGAGTGTGAGCAAAGGACAAAGCTCCATGACATCATCAATAACAGTGGAATGAGACTGAAAAAAATAGTTTTTTTTTTTTTATTGCCTGCAAAAACATGAGAAATATTTATGAAAAAATTGAAGGAATCAAAATAAAATGCACAGGCACAGCAACACAAGGTCCAGTTTGCAAAAAAAAAAATCTTCAACTACAATCTGCACCTCAATGCCCCACATGTGCTGCTAAAACAGCTGTGAGTTTTATCATTCACAAAATGATGTTCTGTGAACGTTCCTCTGTGGATGAGACTGTTTTTTGAACCTGCTATGCTCCCTTTCTAAAAAGCACAATAAAATCAGCTTCAGGAAAAAAAAATTCTGAAACCAAGTGGATAAACTGGAATGTTGGGACTGACAGAGCATCACTCAAGAGAAGACCTATCAGCTGCTGATAGCTGTAAATACTGTCGATAATATTTGTCACCTGGGCACTGGTAAGGTAAGGTAAGGTCTGTTGTGCTTTTTACACCCGACCCTAGTGGCTCATCAGGCTGGTGCTTATTCCCGGTTTCTGCAGCGTGAAGCGACCAGGAGTTCAACTTCTCCTGGATGGGACGCTAGTCCATCGCAGGTTACCTTCCCAGTATATTATTACTGGTACCCATTTATAGTGCTGGGTGAACAGAGGCACACTTGTGGTTGAGACCTTGCCCAGGGGTCTTAGCACAGTGGGGGTTTAACTGGGATTTGAACACACAACCTCCCGATCTGAGCGCAGCACCCTAACCACTACTTCACCGGCCCCACCCTGGGAAGTGGTGGCCTCGTGGTAAAGGTGCTGGATCACTGATCCAAAGGTTGGGGGCTCAAGCCCCACTCTCAACGGGTTGTCACTGTCCCCCTAGTACAGCTAACTGGGTTATCAAAGGCCGGCCATGTCTCTCACTGTCGATGGTGTGAGTTCATGTAAAAGAACCATTGCTGACTTTCAACAAGAGTAGCTGCAAAGCCATGACCTGACAAGCTATCCAGGGTGTACTCTGTCCTCCCCCGGAGTCGGCTGGGATGGGCACCAGCCTCCCCATGACCCTAATTGGGATTGAGCAGTTACAGGAAATGAAATGAAATGAAATGGAATGAAATAATATGCCTTCTTCTGTTTCTTCAGGTTTGATCTCAGACTTTTCCCACTTTCTCTGAATCAGTGTTGTACTGCCAAGTTACGTGTATGTGCATGATTGTTCCTCTGGACATTCAAAGCCAAAACAAGATGTTAAACAGATGAATAATTGATAAGTTTGTGAATTTAAGTGTTTTCACTGGAAACCCTTTGTATTCAAGAAAAATGAATAAATAATAGAAACATAACACAGGCAGTTCAATAATGAAAGGGCAATTTTAAGAACTTTACAGATTTTATACTACAATTTGGAGCATGACTGAAGATTAGCTGGCACAGAAGCATTGTCATGCTGGAAAATGTTCAGCTCCTTTAATTCCAGTTGAGATAAATTCCATGATAAAACATGTCAACACATCACACAAGTCTAGGCTATGTGTGGAAGAGTCTGGGAAAGGCTGGCACATATATATATATATATATATATATATATATATATATATATATATATATATATATATATATGTGATTGTCGAGTTTCCAAAATCCATAGGTGTATATTTCTAAAGAATACTTCATCTACCCCAATATACATGTGTGAATAAATGAAAGGACAGAACAGGTCTTCTTACCTGCTTGCACTAGTTGAAAGATGAGACATTGGATTAGTGAAGGTGATGAGACACTCCAGAACCTCTCCAGCCAGAAAGACAGGCCCTCGAGCCATGGAGGCCACCACCTCAATCATCTATCATGGGAGATAGATAGAGTCAACTCATTCAGATACCTCAGATACTGCTGCACAACGGATCGAAATAATACGAGCTCACACCGTCCACACATACAAGACTGATTACATTTCACACAGATTAAACAAAACACTTTTAACTGCATAGAATCACGTGATCAAAGATTAAAAGTCAACAGAAACACTTATTTAGACAGACAACTGAAAGCAAGCCTGTTATCTTGGCCATCAAAACTGTAGTTAATAATACCACTGGCTTTTAATTTAAGATATATACGTATGTATGTCATATACAATTACAACTACCTCGATAAAAGTAAACTGGAGAGTGTTCTGTCCGAATTAACAACCACAACTAAATTACACGACTGGATAGCAACCGGCAGAGATACTTTCCTGCCTCAAAAACAAAACAAGTTGACGAATTAAGATGGCCAACTATGACGTCTCACGGAGTTTATATGATTTTAACCATACTATTAAGTCTTCTTCTTCTTCTTCTTCTTCAATAATGCATGATCTTTCATTAATTATTGTGTGGGTTACATAATTTTATTTCTAAATTACTATTAATGTATTTATAAACTGTAATACTTTTTTTTATTTAAAACGAATACATTAAACTCCGGTAAATAATTTGTTCGGCCAACATGAAAAGCTATGTAACTAAGCGTGATGTATGAGGAATGGGTCACAGGACGGCAAAGGGGAAATCAGATTTTATTTAAAAAGTATTATTTCTTTGAAATTTTGTCATAAGTTTCTCAGAGTGTATAAAAATAATAATTATAGTTATTTATATGCACGGTGGTGTGTAGTGTATGTTATTTGTTTATTAATCGTTGTTGTTTGTAGTAACCCCCCGTGTGAGTAATGGTACTGTCTGAAACGGGTGCTTGAGTTCATCCTGCCTGAGCGAAATTCACTCTACATTGAAACGTATGCAAAACCAGGAGTGCTGAATGAATAGATGGCGGCAGGCTGCAAACAAATTCACCACTGTATCCTGTTTACCAGTCTAAGGAATAGTACTCAGCTACTGGAGAACAGTGACTTGCACAATTTACATATTCGTGCATGTAGTGCACTGTGCTAACCTGGACGTTGTTGAATCTGGGATTTTATAATCAGTACATTTGGGAAACGCTTCTTTCTCTTCTGCTCCGTTTGCAGTGGAGAAATTAGTCCGAGCTTTAAGACAGTGTGGGAGAGCAAGTCTAGTGTAGGTTTGAACTACACACAGCAGACAACATGGACTTAAACGACAGCAAGTCGTTACTGGAGCTCATGGGCCGGTATGAAGGCACCGACACCGGATTCGGTGTCCCTAAGGATGGGTGGAGGATCTGCCTCGCACACGAGTTTAAAGAGAAAAGAAAACCTTTCCAGGCTCAAGACGTGTCCTTGTCTCAAATCTGGCAGCACATCGGCCTAGGTTTCAGGTACACATTTCCATAAAATATAATCTCACACGTGACAGCAGCAGGTCATGATGATGTGATGCTTGGGTTCCTGTTTACTGTATTCTGTCATGTTGCTATGGATCAGTTCCTGGAGACAATCCACATGCAACACAGTCTGTTTTTCTTCTGATAAACAAAACAAAAGATAAAGTGTATTTTTTTTTTCTTTCGAGAAATTTTAAAAAGGCACAAAACTGCAAAGTTTTATTGTCATGCAGCAGCATTGTCTGTACTGTATGTATTGCATGGTAATGTTTAATGAAGTTTAAAAGATGTTCAAAAAGAATATTCTTGTACCTGGTAATTAGTTTCAGAGTAAATGTACACGACAGGAAGATCACACACACACACACACACACACACACACACACACACCAGTGGTACATAAAAGAGTCTGAAGTGGTGGATCAGGGAAATACATGGCAACCCTGAGTTCAATAACTGGACACTGGAACTGAGTTGGTTTTATGTAACTTAAAAAAAATAAAAAAGACTGCAAATAAAAACTTTAACCTAATATGCTCTTTTAGAGAGCAGTTAAGTAAAAAAAAAAAGATAATTGATTGACTCTGTAGTAAACACTTCACCCTGCAAGACTTTAATTGCAAAATATTTATTGCAAAATATTCCATTCTTATCAAAGCAATGTCCGAACAGGGCGTGGTTAAAACAAAAATAATGTTCAGCCTTTAATCAAGAGCTGTTTATGATTGTTTAATACTCTATGGACTGTTTTACTGTGTATTTATTACCGTATATTTGCTGTCTAGGTATTTTATGATTACTTTTTCCTGCTCATGGAGTGAAAGAAGGATTGATCAGGGTTCAATTATTCATTAAAATCACCACTGACGTCATCACCGTTGCTTGTTGACGTCATCACCGTTGCTTG
Organism: Plotosus lineatus; assembly: GCA_024760905.1. Classification (NCBI taxonomy): domain Eukaryota; kingdom Metazoa; phylum Chordata; class Actinopteri; order Siluriformes; family Plotosidae; genus Plotosus; species Plotosus lineatus. The sequence continues at coordinate 26,648,051 of CM045745.1, forward strand.
TTTTGATCTATTAGTATTACCCTCCCAGTCAGCTGTACCACAATAGGGTACTGGGGGGGGGTGTATCTCAGTCCACACTGGGAGAAGGCAAAGTACACCCTACCCTGTACAATTCACCATGCCATCAACTAGCACTTGTGTTATCAGTTCTGTGCTGTTGCAGAAACTGAAGGGTTTGTGTGTTTATTGAAAGTATTGTTTCAGGCAGGATCATGCATTCTTTCTGTGAGAGGACAGTGCATGGGTTCGGTTGGAGTCACATTCACTTGTTAATTATTTTATGCAATGATGACCCAAGAACAGCTTTCCAATGAATACAGTACAGTAATGCAGTCTGACTGGTTGGGTTGGTGAACTTGTTTGCAGACTCCTTAACAGTTTGTGTATTATTCAAGATACTTTTCTTACCACCGCATCTTATTTCAAGAGCCATTATTTGCTTTTTAAGGTTTCAGCTTTTGTTTTTGAGAAATGTGAGACATTTTACTTTGGATACATTTGCTGATTTTACACCTACACACATGGTGAGAGCATGAGCTGCTTAACCACACCCTCACCAGTAGAATAAACCCATAATAGGCTGATAGTCTGCTATTAGTTGACATAGTGTGTGTGTGTGTGTGTGTGTGTGTGTGTGTGTGTGTGAGAACTAAAATCCTGAAATACCATAAAATACACTTATACAGTGTGTGTGTGTGTGTGTGTGTGTGTGTGTGTGTGTGTGTACACATATAGACATATACACTGTATACACAGACACATGTACATACATACACCTTTTTGGCCTTAGCATGCAAGAGTCAGTATAATGAAGTCCATGATTTATTTACTTAAAACATCTGTGTATACTGCACTTACTCCACCCACACCTCAGATGTAAGTGTCATGCACTATATCAGAGTTGTACTTTATCCATGATAAAGAACAACAAAAGTAGGCGGGAGTTTGTCCATCTATAAAAAGGGGGCGCCGGTTAATCCAGACAGACAATCCCCAGATATTTCCTTGTTAATCCCACAGTGTTGTTTATTTCCAGCAGCTCATAATGAGTGCTTCCGTCCTGCATTTATAAACAACAGATGAAGTTCTTCTTTTTCTTCGGCTGTTCCCTTCAGGGGTCGCCACAGCAAATCATCCCCCTCCATCTCACCCTGTCCTCTGCATCTTTTTCTCTTACTCCAACGACCTTCATGTCTTCCTTCACCACATCCATAAATCTCTTCTTTGGTCTTCCTCGAGGCCTTCTGCCTGGTAGTTCCAACCTCAGCATCCTACTACCAATATATTTACTATCCCTCCTCTGTACATGTCCAAACCATCTCAATCTCACCTCTCTGACTTTGTCTCCAAAACATCTTACATGTGCTGTCCCTCTGATGTATTCATTTCTGATCCTATCCATCCTCGTTACTCCAAAAGAGAACCTCAACATTTTCATCTCTGCTACCTCCAACTCTGCCTCCTGTCTTTTCCCCAGCGCCACTGTTTCTAAACCATACAACATCGCTGGCCTCATCACTGCCTTGTATACTTTTCCTTTCATTCTTGCTGATACCCTCCTATCACACATCACACCGGACACTTTTCTCAACCATTCCAACCTGCCTGCACACGCTTCTTCACCTCTTTTCCACACTCTCCATTGCTCTGGATTGTTGAGCCAAAGTACTTAAAATCCTTCACCTTCGTTATCTCTGCTCCCTGTAACATCACCGGTCCTCCTGGGTCCTTCTCATTCACACACGTGTATTCTGATTTACTGAGGCGAACCTTCATTCCTCTCCTTTCCAGGACATACCTCCACCTCTCTAGATTTTCCTGCACTTGTTCTCTGCTCTCACTACAGATCACAATGTCATCTGCAAACATCATAGTTATAAACAACAGATAAACAGCACGGAGTAATTGGCAGGGCCTGGCTGGCGGTACATGTTCTTTCTCTGTGCTTGTGTGGGTTTCCTCCACATACTCAGGTTTCCTCTCACAGTCTAAACACATGCTCAGTAGCTAACTGGCTGTTCCAACTCAACCCTAGGTTGAGTGTGAGTGTGCATGGCTGTGAGTGTTGACCCTGTGATGGCCTGGTGAGCCGTCCAGGGTGTACCCCTGCCTGCCCTGGCCTAGAATGGGGTAAGATGGGTGCCAGCCTCCCTGCGACCGTAGTGAGGAACAAGTGGTTCAGAAAATTAATGACTGAATGGACAGCTGTACTCAGTGTCAATAACCGAGGCAAATTAGCTTGTTTATCAGAAAGGTGAAAACAACAAGAGAGTAAAGACTTGGTTATCGCTTCCCTTTTCTTCCAGCAGAATCTCAAATTGAAACCTATTTTTGTCATGGCTATTCCAACAGCATAAACATCATTGATTGAATCAAAGGCTTGTTCTGTCTTGTTTGTCTTATTGTAAGAAGCTGCCTAGAGATTAATTTACGCTCCCTTTACTGTAATTATGACAGCCCTGTTCTGAACAGGATCTATACTACATTCAGGAGCATGACTGTTGGGATTAACTGGCACAGATCTATTGTCATGCTGGAAAATGTTCAGCTCACTTGGGATGGCTTATGTAATAGAGATTGACCAATCACATGAGCCATCCCATGCTCAATAGGGGCTGGACTCCGTGGACCAATATTTCGTGTGTGTGGGTTTTCTTTTTTTTTTTTTTTTTTTTTTTGGTTTAATGGTGATTGTGGACTATATTATCACATTATCACAACTCTTTGGACTGGGGTTCTCTGCTTTGGCTTACAGATTAATTGAGACTGTTTACTCCAGTCTGGTTCTTTATCTTTTTGTCTTTCTGTCTTGATGATTATGTCACAGACAGGTTGGAAACCCCTCACTGAGACATCGTCTACTTTTGACCTAGACTCCATGTTATGCTGCCACTCTGGGGCATCCTACTCGCAGAGCTTCAAGCACTGCTTCTAGTTCCCCAGTTAAGGAACGCGATGGCGTGCAAATGCATCATGCAATCCTCCTAGTCACGGTCTGGAAAAGACTGATATACTCCACAGTTGTGCTTGAGTTATTGTCCGGAAATCTCAAGTGTTCACGCCACCTGCAGAAACCATCCAAACAGCTTGATAACATAACGGGTGCGGTGAAATTAAATAAATACATTTTTTTAAAGATGCAGTTATTCTTGGGCACTATAAGAGTCTAATAAACTGATCCATGGCCGATGGGATGCCAGATTTTAGATGGAGCACATTTTTAGCCTGGAAAGGTTTTATTTTCTCTTTTGAGGCAGATCCTCCACCCATCATTAGGTACAATGAATGCAGTTCCGTGCCTTCGTACCAGGCCAGGAGCTCGGATAGCGATCTGCTGTCATTTAACTTCATGTTGATAGTCTGGCACATGCAGTTTAAACCTACACTACAATCACTAGGGATGACCACATGCCAGTGTTATCTTAGGCCTGCTCGATGTACCCTGGTCTCAACTAGAATAGAAATCCGTGAGGCAACTGTTTCATAGCCTATTATTGTGGGATGTTCCATGATAGACCGCAACTCGAGCACAACTGCGGAGATGTGACTGAAAGTCAACACAGCTGTTTTCCCAGCCATAATAAGAATCCTTTTTACAAAGAGGTCAAAGGGTCACGGTCACTGTTAGGTAAACCAACTGCATATTGTTATAAATGTGGATGTTCAGCAGTACTAGAACAAGGCCCTACAGACAGATACATGTGTGCATCTGGAAACTGCACAACTGTGTTGATTAAAAACTGCAAAACTCATCATTACTGTCAGTCACGAAGACAAGAGGAGAGTGAATTTATGATGTTTTGTGTGATTTAATAGCAGAATCCCATGATATCTGCTGGTGCTTTTTTAAAAAAAAAAAAATTCACTTCACATTGTGAGACGTGTTAAAAACAAGTCGGACAGTTCAGTTCTGTAATCTCTTAATCCTAATTAGGGCCGCAGGGAGGCTGGCGCCCATCCCAGCCGACTCCGGGCAAGGGCAGAGTACACCCTGGACAGCTCGTCAGGCCATCACAGGGCAGAAACACGCTGCCGGCTATGCAGCTACTCTTGTCGAATGTCATTATGGTTCTTTTACATGATCCTCACTCCATAGACAGTGAGAGACATTGGTGGCCTTTGATAACCCAGTTAGCTGCACTGGGGAATAAATCCGTGCAAGCATGGGAGGGACAGGCAAACCCCCTACAGAAACGACTGAGCCCAGAGATCGAACCCTGTGCCACCTCTCGGTGAAACTTCAGTGTCATATTAATGAGAAATCCAATGTAGAAATAGTGGAGAGGGAGAATAATTGATGTATGATACAGGCCAGCTCATACTGGCATCAGGCTAATGAGGGTTTATGTACATTAAATAAAGTCTTCCATTTAAGCTGGAAAAAAATTCAGAGAAACACCAAGTAAGAGAAAGTACTGGTATGAGGGATCTGCATCAACTTGACTAATATGATCACTCATATCTGTGTAGAAATCTTAAAAACTTGTAGTGTCTGTTTACTTTTGCTATGTCTCCAAAGAGGAATGTGCTGACATTTGAATCACTACACAGCACTGATCAGCTGACACTGGTCATGTTTGAATTGCATTGAGTGGTTCCATTATTCATTGAATAAATATACAATGCATTCCTTCCCTGTCTCAGTTTCAATCCCATAACAGAATAATTTAAAAAAAATGGTCCCATCCCAAGTTTAAAACAAAGTACAGTGGTGTCTCGGTACTCGACCATAATTCGTTCTAGATGGCTGGTCGAATTCCCATTTGGTCAAATTCTGAATCTGCTCTTCCATTGCAAATAATGTAAATGGTCTTAATCCATTCCGTCGTCTTTTGAACAGAAGTTAACGGGACCGTAACTCATGCCATAGGTTTGCAAATTAAGTGGAAAAATTATTGAATAGAGTACACTGTGTTATGGCCTGTGTTGTGAGAGACTGGTTTTGGCGTCTCTCTCTCTATCTCTCTCTCTCTCTGCCCCTGGAAAGGGGCGTGGCTTTCAAGCGGGTGGAGCGCTAAACACACACACCTGATTCCACTTAATCACGGGCTATAAAGACGAGCAGAGCGCTCCTCCCGGTGCTAGAAGATTGTCCCTCTTCCCCGTGATCTCTCTGGCTCTCAGCTCTGTGCTTCACCAGTTCCCGCTTTAGTTTGATTTCCGTGTTTCTCTGCATCTCTAACAGTGACTACGATTTCCCTGTGAACAATAAAGCTCCTCCATTCCCAGCACACTCTGTGTCCTGCATTTGTGGGTCCAGCTGAATGTTCCTGGCGTCACAGAATCTTCTAGCCCTTCTGTGACGCCAGGAACATTCAGCCGGATCTATAAATGCAGGACAGAGTGTGAGAGAAACGGGGGAGCTTTATTGTCTGAAAATGAAATGTCTTTTTGTGAATGTTATTAATTTTAGTGAAATCATTTAACTTTTCTCTGACGGTGCTTTGTCTCAAACACTGGGTACATCACATGTATCATAAACGTGATTGCTGTTGTAATACCGTTTAGAAAAATCTCTGATTAACCGATGTTATTTATTTATTTGTACAGGTATTTAAAATGGTGGTACCAGAGAACACAGATTGAGAAGAAAGCCCCGTTTATAGACATATTCAAAGCTTTGCCTCTCAGGCAGATTTATGGTAAGAACTCGGTGTTTTACAGACACACACAAAAAAAAAGGTTTCTTGAATTCAAGTGATCATTCTTGTGTGTAGGTGCTCCTTTGGGTGGCATTGGGGGCGGAAGCATTACACGCGGATGGAAGGGGGAGTTCTGTAGGTGGCAGCTTAATCCGGGGATGTATCACTACAAAACAGTCATTCCTGATCAGGTAAATGGCTTGTTCTGCTTGTATATGTCTTGAATGAAAATATAAAAATAGCCCACAGACGTCCAGACAAGCCTTTTGTGACTTTGTGACCCTGAAACAAGTTCAAGGTGAGTCATATGCAATCCCATTCTTTTCGCCCCTGATTTCCTGCCAAAGCTGCAATAACAGTTTGTACAAACAGAACATCTCTATAGATTTCGCTCCACCAACCATTGGTGGCAGCAGGAGATAAAAAAAATTAATAAAGTGTGCCATGTGATGTTGGCTGCCATGTACCTCAAGAAGAGCTTCAGTACACCTTGCCATAGATTCATAGGATTCTCGACATGTTCTTCTTCTTCTGGCAGTCCATCGATACGATGATGACTGCAACGCAAGGAGAGTTAAGTCCTGCAAAACCGCAGGTGAGCCGCCATGCTGGCCGTAGGAACGTCAAGCGAACCCTTTTCTTGGCAAGGAATGTCTCATCCTAGCAAAGTGCCTTGCACGGTAGTTAAGCCAGGCGGTGTCGTGCCCCCACCGTTTTGTCTCACTGGACCTCAAAGTCTAATGCCAAGTAGTGCAAACTGGTACCACAGACCTTGCCTCGCAGTGACACCTGACTTGCCTGGTGATGCCAACTGTTGACTAAACCTGGTTCCTCCACTCGCCATCTGGTGATGCGTCATTGACCTAGAGGTTCCTCTGCCACAGAGCACCAAGGACGTCCTGCTGCCAGCGCCCGTGGAAGTTGTTTAAAGACATACCCTGGTCCGGTTTGAAATCAGAGTTTTCCTTCTCCTAGTGAGTAGCCCTCCAGGGTTCACGAGTCCCTGAAGCACTGGTTTTTAGGCGCCAGAGAACTCGCCCATGCCGCTTCTCCTGTTAGTAGAAACAGTTCCGCCTTGGTAAGGCCAGGAGCTGGACTTGGTTGTCAGAGGCTATCTCTCGACATGTATGGTATGGATAAACTTCATTTGTCAGAAAATGCTTCGACTGTTGGTATTTTGATGATGTGGGGAGGATACCGCCCAATTCGTAACCCAAAAAGGTGGTCAGTCAAAACAATTTGACTGATATGCAATCAGTTACAGTGGTACCTCACTTTATGAAATTAATCCGTTCCAAAAGTGGTTTCGTAACCTGATTTTTTTCGTAAGGTGAGTAGCATTTTACATGTAAAAAGCCTGATTCGTTCCAAGGCCCCCAATACTACCCCTTGAACCCTTTAAAAATTATAAAAGTATACTTTTTAAGGCCTCCTTCTGCTTCAATATCGTACCGATGGTAGATGGGTTTCGGCCATACATATTCTTTTGTGATATCACTCAACCGCATGCCACGAGCCCACCTCTTCTTTTCACTCGCACCGGGAATCACTTTCACTGGGAATCACACGAGTGTGTGTGTGCGCGCGTGCTCGTGTGTCCACGCGTGCGCGTGTGTTGACCATGTCTTCTTAGCAGAGTTATAATCTTCCAAATGTTTATACAAGGTTAAAAGCCTAAGCCAAAAAATAAAGTTGCAATGAGCACACTCAAAAAACTCACTAAACAACAGTAACTCTGTCCTTTACACATGTTAGAACTCCATGACGAACAATGGGTCGAAGGCACATGAAAAGCATTATGGAGATGCAGCTCCATAATAGCCAATGGGAGGAAGCTGCATCTCCGTGACGAACAATTGGTCAAAGGCACACAAAATGCATCATGGGTATTATGGAGATTTGGCTCCATAATAGTTAATGGGAGGGAGCTGTATCTCCGTGAAGAACAATTGGTCAAAGGCACACAAAATGCATCATGGGTATTATGGAGATTTGGCTCCATAATAGTTAACGGGAGGGAGCTGTATCTCAGTGAAGAACAATGAGTCAAAGGCACACGAAAAGCATCATGGGTATTATGGAGATTCAGCTCCATAATAGCCAATGGGAGGCCAGTGGGGCGGGGTGTTGGGAGATAGCCAATGGGAGAGCAACTTGCGCATTGTTTGAATTTTTGAGATTGCGAATTTCGTAACGTGAATTTTTTTCGTATCCAGAAACGGAAATTTTAGGTAAATGCATTTCGTAACTTGGATTTTTCGTTTGTTGGGTCTTTCGTAAGGTGAGGTACCACTGTGTACTATTTTAAAATATCTCGGTAATCCATCTATCATCTATGCCACTTATCCATCAGGCTCATGCTAAATGTCTCAGCTGATGATAGGTTGGTACACAGTGAACAGTTCGCCAGGTTACTGCAGGAATCGCATGGACACAAACAACCATTCACCGTGCACACTCACCTTTGTACATTTTAAAGTTTTAAGTAGCCGATTCAGTTAATGTGCTCATCATTGGACTGTAGAAGTACATTGTAGTTCCCAGAGGAAGCACGTGGAAGCATGAACAACAATAACTATAGCAGTAATAACAGCAGCGTTTAGTGTTTGATTGCTATTATGATAATGTGTCTTTCACTTAAACTCCTCCTGAAGTAACAGAATTTTTTCCCTCACTTTCTTTATTCTGTTCCGTGTTTACAGTTTACAGTGTGTCTGCGTCGGGATGGTCAGACAATCTTTCAGCAAGTGTTGTCCACCGAATATCCTCACACACTGCAGAACTGGAACTGGGGATACAGTGGAGCATTTGCATTCTACCATGCACTCTACCCCCGAGCCTGGATGGTCTACCAGCTGCCTGGTCAGAACGTCACGCTTACCTGCAGACAGGTGTCACCTGTCATTCCGCACAACTACAAGGTGGCTGCCTGCACACTACAGTGCACTCAAAGCAAATTAATAGTTCTTCATGATTAATGAGCTTTGTATGATATATTCACTATATATCTTTGCTGCATGTTATTATAGCATTTGTTATAAGATATGCAGTCATAAGATGAATACAAAAATAAAAGTAGAAAAAAGGAAAATTAAAAAGCATGGTGACTTAGTACACACTGGATCCTTATGTCAGCTTCCCAAACTAGAAAATTACATATTTTTCAATTTTCTTTAACCCGATCACCAATCAATAGGGTATTGACATTGCACACCACTCACAAGTCTGACATGTTTAATTTATACGACCAACTGTCACATACTATGGGCGGAAAAGATCTATTGTTGTTATTATTATTATTATTTCTGATTATTAACTCCGTTCATAGTGATTATTTCAGTTAATTGCTGAAAAAGAGATGCATTTACTCAGTATTGGGGAATCCTCAGCAGGCTCTGCACAGTGTTACATATAAACTAGCTTGCAAAACTCCGTTAGCATCCTACCTGGGAACCTGAGCATCACTCTCACAAATTGTACACCCCTCAGCATAAATGATTAGATACACTTTTTTTTTTTATTGGAAATATGTGACGTCAATGACCCCCCAGTTGGTTCTGATTTCTATTTATTCAGTGATGTAGAAAGGACTTGTATTCACAGTGAATCAGCTGGTAATGATGGACCTGATTCTTTCAATGTTTTAATTTTCTGAGATGATAGTGAGGTTGATCAATGGTGGTGTCGTGAAATTGGTACAACGTCATGTTAGCTTGATGATGTTCTAGGTGGCATCACCCGGTGTAATTTTCTTTTCTGGTATGGAAAGCACAGGCGCCTGTTAGGCGCCTCCAATTCTTTTTTTCTTCTTCTTTTCCTTTCGGCTGTTCCCTTCAGGGGTCACCACAGCGAATCATCTGTCTCCATCTCACCCTGTCCTCTGCATCTTCTTCTCTGACACCAACTACCTTCATGTCCTCCTTCACCACATCCATAAATCTTCTTCTCTTTGGTCTTCCTCGAGCATCCTACTATCAATATATTCACTATTCCTCCTCTGTACATGTCCAAACCATCTCAATCTAGCCTCTCTGACTTTGTCTCCAAAACATCTCACATGTGCTGTCCCTCTGATGTACTCATTCCTGATCCTATCCATCCTCGTTACTCCCAAAGAGAACCTCTGCCTCCTGTCTTTTCCTCAGCGCCACTGTTTCTAAACCTTACAACATCGCTGACCGCATCATCATCTTGTACACTTTTCTTTTCATTCTTGCCGATACCTTCCTATCACACGTCACACCGGATATTTTTCTCCAACCATTCCAACCTGCCTGCACATGCTTCATCACCTCTTTGTTAGGCGTCTCCAGTTATTGGTTAAAAATAACCAGCTTTTTGCTGTGGTATTCAAAAGGAAATGAAACCCAAACTTAATAAAATCTTGAATGCGTAGTTTCTGTTAAACTGCACTGTTTTATGATTTTTTTTTTATGTTCAAATAAAAAAAAAACCAAGCAATTTCTTTGTAAACGGGGAACATTATTAGGTGAAAATTTGCTAAAACTCACATAATTATCTTATTTCTGCCAACAGCAATATACTAATTTGCATATGAATACATGGAGTAGTATTCATCCTCATTCATTCATTTTTTAAACAGTTTAATCCAAATTAGAGAGGCTGGTGCCCAGCTCAGCTGACTTCATGCGAGGGCGGGGTACACCCTGGACAGCTCGCCAGGTCATCACAGGGCCAACACTGGAGCAGCATTCTATCTTTTTAATTTATGAGCACATGCTTGTTTTAATGTTTGTAAATGGAGTCGCGTATGAATTGCAGACGTGCCAATTTTTATTTTATTTGGAAGTTCATTAGTTTTGATTTGTTAGTTTAATATCTGTATACTGTTGTTGTTGTTTTTATTATTATTATTATTATTATTATTATTATTAATAGCTTGTCCCATATGATATGATCAATTAACATCCAATTCTTGCGAGTTTGTGCATTTATGGGCATGAAACTCATCCTTTTCAAACTATATAATGCAAACTGATTTTAGCAGATTGAGATGATCACTAGATAATGAAAATATTCAAATATTCATGTGTAACAGGAGACTGTGGAGGGTTTACACTTCATTTTTCTTTAAATGTGCTGTGTTAAATAATTATTTTTACTGTTTACGTATATCACTGTATTCTGCAACTAGAGTTCTTCATACATTGTGATCTCACTTCTCAGGCTACTCATGAAACTTTTCAAAAGACCTAATTGTGTACAAATATTCATTTTTGTATTTTCATTCCCAGGACTCGAGTTTTCCAGTTTCTGTGTTTGTCTGGGATGTAGAGAACAAGAATGATTACGCTCTGGATGTGATAATCATGTTTTCGATGGTCAATGGATCAGGCCACAAGGATGAAAAATGTGGGGGTCATTGGAACGAACCATTCCACTTGGAAAAGGAGGGCGAGTCTGTATCTGGGGTTTTGCTTCACCACTGTTCACCAGTAAACCCATACTCGCTGTGTATGGCTGCTCGAGAACAGGTGACACACTTGCTTTTTAGTTATTCATTGTTTTTAATCTGTGGAAAAGCATCGAGTAATGTTAAACTCTTGAATCTGATGCGCTATGTGTAATTCGTTTTTTTTTAAATAAAGCTCTGACAGTAGTTCCAGCTGTAAAACATATTGCAGGTTTGTATTATTGGTCTCCTTGAAACATGTTTTTGTTTGCATAGTAACAATTTGCACAATAGTTTTATGGTGAATGCCACAAATCTTTGTCTATTAAAAAACACAAGAAAAACAACAAAAAAAAATGACAGAATTTAGACTCCAACACAGTCTCCCGCACTTCTTAACTGTGAGAGATAAATCGTGCTTTGTGACTTTGGGCTTTGTGGTGTCTTAGTGCCATGACAATGTGTGTTTCTATCCTACAGTTTTCATAACAGTCATCCAAGCAATTTAGGGAACGATGATTTGCAGCTTCTATAAGTGAAAAAAGGAAGTGACCTGTTTGCTGAATAGTCGTGTTAGAAGATGCTAGAGTGTCAATAATGAGGTTTGCGCATGTAAAAAATTTTCCTCTGGGCGGTTTGAGCTAGTTTTAAATTTGAGGTTTTTGCTGATTTTCTCTCTTTGGTGTAAGTAGTGCATCCTGGAATGCCAAGCCTTCTGATTGGCTGACAGAAACCCCCTCCCGCCCTACAATGGTATATTTGCACATGCATAGGAAGCACATGAGGGTGGAGTGTCCAGTTCTTAAAAGGCGACCAGTCAGAGCATAGTATGGAAAGAGAAGAGAAAAACTATAAATGGTAGGAGGAAGCCAAACAAGCCACACAGCATGCAAACCCTGAATCAGTGTTTCAGGGGAACGAGGGGACAGGAGCTTCCTGACGAACCGTGGAGCTTTTTGCATGAATACTTTGATGCTTCACTGGTGACAGAAATAAAAAGTAAAGGTCTGAAAATGGGTCAAATATCCAATCTTTTTACACGGAGAAAATGCATGACTTAACATTTTATAATTAAAAATGTACTATATTGTGGTTATTAGTGAACTGTTGTGATGAAGAGGAAGAAAATATGTTAGAATGGGTCAGTACAAAAGGAATCATGAACTTTGTTGCAGTCTTCCTCTGCTTGTGTGGGCTTCCTCCATGCTCACCGGTTTCCTCCCACAGTTCAAAGATATGCACAGTTGCCTAAATGGCTTTTTAAAATTGCCTCAGGAGTGAGTTTGAGTGTGAACATTTCTGTGTGTTGGTCCTGCGATGTTCTGGCGAGATGTTCACGGTGCACACTGCCTTTGTCCAGTGTTGGCCGAGATAGGCTCCTGTCTCCCTGTGACCCTAGTAGAAGTAAGTGGTTTAGCTAATGAGTGAGTGAGTGATGCAGTAACTCTACTTCATGTCAGGTCTGTAACAACACGTCCAATGTGTTTTATTCATGCGTAACATATGGACAGTGTACATGTTCACTGTCTGTATCTGGAATTAATTGGTAAAAAAGAATAGAAAAATTTCTCATTATATTGCCATCAGTTGAAGGATTGGTTTAACCTACAAGCTGTGATAGTGAACATTTCTGGTTTGTGCAGCCCATTTATTAATGTTTGTGAAATGTGGTTTAGCCCAACAGAAAGATCACTCACCAGACTGCATTCAGTCCTGATGGCACTGGGAAGGCCATTTGGAGTGACCTGATGAGTGATGGGCAGCTAGATTCACCCCAAGGCTCCAGCCCACCCATTCAAAAAGGAGAGAGAGTGGCAGCAGCACTGGCAGTAGGCTGTCCTGTTCATGCTCATGGACATAACAGTCTAGAGTTTTGCCTGGCCTGGGACATGCCGAAAATTACTTTTGGCTCAAGGGAAAGAGAGCACATCAGGTATATGCACCCATTACTATGGTATAGTCATATTCCAGAATTATTAAATAGGAAATAAGGAAATGAGCCTCCTTGTTCATTTACAATGCCACAAATTTATCATGCAACGATCACAAAAGAGTAATTACATTTTGTGTGTTATTCTATTAGGCGTTATGCGCGTTACTATGGTACCAAAGGAGACGCCGGCCCAGCCCTGTCACACTATGCACTTACACACTACAGAGACTGGGAGAAGGCCATAGAAGAATGGCAGAGTCCCATTCTGAATGACAAGTAAGTAAAGCTGTGGGAATTGTAGTGTATACCTGCATTGAAGGGATTTGTTAAAATATTAGAATTTGGATTTAAATCTCTTCTGTGTGAAATGATGAGATTGATACTCATATTAATAGTTATTTCATATGTACTGTGTAGTCACTTTATCATGTGGAATTCTTTCTTTTTTTTTCTTGCATGTTTCCAGGTCTCTTCCTTCCTGGTATAAATCAGCCTTGTTCAACGAGTTATACTTTATAGTGGATGGGGGGACGGTGTGGGTGGAGCTTCCTGAAGACTGTGATGTTAGTGGAGGTCTTCGTCCTGAAGAAGGTGGTCTTCCAGCACAGCCTCCTGTCATCAAGGAGTATGGCCGATTTGCCTATTTAGAGGGTAGGTATGCATGATTGGATCTGCAGACTTGGCATAGTGACTGATAGCACCTACCGCAACACCACAGAATTTGGTACATGAAGTTCTGTCCTGAGTGTTACTGAGAGAAAGCAGGATGCACAGTCAGCGTTCTAGTTCATTCTAAATGTGTTCATGGGCGTGAGCTCGGGAGCTTCCTGTTGTGTACTAATCTTAGCAGAACTTGCCTTTATTCAGCAATGCTTTCCGTACAAATTCACTGGAACCAAATTGGGTAGGGCCCATAAACCAAAGGACTCTTATTAATGGAAAGATTGTCCAGACATGCACTTGCAATCAAGTTTTGAGAAAGTCTTTGTATGGATGTGTTGTTGAGGCCACCATATCTTGTAAATTTAGGTAAAATCCTAATAGTTCTTTTCTGTAACCCTTTCTCTTTTTAGGTCAGGAGTACAGAATGTACAACACTTACGATGTGCACTTTTATGCCTCGTTTGCACTTATCATGCTCTGGCCCAAGTTGGCTCTGAGTCTACAGTATGATATTGGTGAGAGGAATTGTTCTGTATAATTTATTTTAAAAAGTGTGTGTGTGTGTGTGTGTGTGTGTGTTTGTGTTTGTGTGTACAGTGGAACCTTGACTTACAAGTGTCTTTTATAACGAATTTTCCATGATACGAGCTTCGATCCCACCAAAAATCTGCCCCATGTAACGAGCAAAATTTTGATTTATGAGCTCTGCTGGGGAAATGGCTTTTCCAAGCCGATTAACCTTGTATACTTCCATGTGTATTTCTTCACGCTCCATGAACACCTTGTGCAGTGCTTCTCAATTATTTTCTGTGATACCCCCTCTAGGGGGAAAAAAAAAAAAATCTCCCCGAAGCGCTCCGCGTGCAACTATAAATAGTGTTCACTGCACCTCATATTGTTTGCTCGGTTCTTTTTCACTACACTATACAGTGAGCCCTGCTGCCACCTAGTGTAAAGGATGCGCAATTACACTTAATTCTCGTACAGTATGGCAAAAAAGCATGTTCCCCAGGGTCATAAGAGCCCCCCAGATATCACACCACGCCCCACTATTTGAGAAGCACTGGCCTTGTGGGAGCTCACCACGAGCCTTTCCTCGCTGGCATTCGTAGTGTGCACATGCACAAAATTCTCCTCCTCCTTTGTAATGCACCACCTCCTGCCTGCCCACATGACGTGTTTGCCGCAGTCGATGATGTGAAGGGTTAGCTGACTTATTGTTTATTCTTGTTTTATTATTATTTATTATTAATTATTATTAATGTTAATGTACATGTATTATTATTATTGTTATGAAATATTTCTTGTTTTTACATGTTTATCTTTAATATATTAGGTCAAATATACATGTTTGTGGCAGGTTATATGAGTTTGGGAGGAGGTTGGAATGGATTAATTGGTTTTCTAACCGGGTATTTAGCTCAGTCGGTAGAGCGTCCGCTTTATTCCCTGGAAGGTCGGAGATCGAATCCGGCCGTGTCATACCATAAGACGTTAAAAATTGGCAGTTGTTGCTTCCTGCTTGGTGCTCAGCATCAAAGGATAGAACAACACAATAACTGGTGCTGCACAGTGGCGACAGGTGCCCAGAGCACAAAAAACCCCAAAAAATTTCATGTATGTAATGTACTTTGACAATAAAGAGTTATTATCATGAACTGAACACTCCCCAGAGCGCTTTGAGCAAAATACTACAGAATAGATAAAGCGCTAAATTAATCTACAACTGCTACTATTATTTCCAATGGGAATTTTTGTCTTATTCTTATCTAACGAAAATTTTGACTTACGAGCTCGCCCTCGGAACGGATTAATTTCATAAGTCAAGGTGCCACTGTGTGCGTGTTTGTTTGTGTGTTTATATAATGTACTCTTTTCTATCTTCTCCTTATTCTTTTCTCTGTCACTCTTTTTCC
The DNA here is from genome assembly GCA_024760905.1 of Plotosus lineatus. Lineage (NCBI taxonomy): Eukaryota > Metazoa > Chordata > Actinopteri > Siluriformes > Plotosidae > Plotosus > Plotosus lineatus. The sequence continues at coordinate 26,663,618 of CM045745.1, forward strand.
AGCTGGTAGTGTGGTACAGTACGATCCCACGGAAAGGGTGAATCTCATGAGTGGTAATTACTCACCAGTTAAGACCAGGAATGTAGTACCTCATGATCTTGGAGATCCAGGTTAGTATGAATTCTAGCACCATCATATACCATGATATATTAAATGCTTGTGTCAGTGTTCATTTATCTCATGAATAACATGAACCTTTAATTAAACTACCAAAGTTGACTTAACATCTTTGGTAGTTTAATTAAACTGAAGCTGAATGGAATTAAAAAGATAGCTTAGTACAAAATAAAATGTTATGAAGAGCTAGGCAACGCCACAGGAAGCAATGTAAACCTTATGTGTAACGGGCCATGAATTTCCCTGTTAAAGGAAAAATGTTTCTGAATCCGTTTGATGTCTTGAAATGTGAACATTTTTACGTATTTATAGATGACGAGCCATGGCATCGTGTCAATGCCTATCAGATTCATGACACCGCAGACTGGAAAGACCTGAACCTGAAGTTTGTTCTGCATGTGTACCGTGACTACCACCTAACTCAGGACCTGCAGTACCTGACAGACATGTGGCCCATCTGCCAGGTGAGCAGCATGGGGCTTCGTTTAAGAATTAAGAACAGAATTACCGTAAATCATCAGTGTTTCAAGAAGTGTTAAAAAAACAACAACAAAAAAACATGACGTAATATAAACTGAAAAACCCCTCAGGAATTTTAGGCACTAAGAACAAAAGGTTGGGTTACACCTGTTCCCTGAACTCCTCTGTGCTTGTGTTAAAGCATGCTACCCCAGTAGTGGACCTTCTGTTCTTAGTGCTTAAAATTCTTGTGGTTTCTTTGGTATCTTGAACATTATGGGAAGGAAGCAATGGGAGATTTCACAAAATATTCAATGTGGGGGTACAAATAATTTCAACAAATAGTTTTGGTGGAAAAATATTTTTGAGACAGGTTTTAATATTCATGAAATAAACTTCAGGAAAGATCTGGGTACTTTTACTCATCTCAGAAATTCTAATTATCATTGAAGGTAAACCTGTGTTTTTTTTATATATATACTTACTATAATTTACTTAGATAACCTGGTTTGGTTCTCACAGGTGGTTATGGAGACAGAAATGAAGTTTGATAAAGATGGGGATGGCCTTATAGAGAACTCTGGCTATGCTGACCAAACCTATGATGGATGGACTGTAACAGGACCGAGGTTAGTTTGATGGGAAGGGTGTGAATTTTTGTTTTGTTAAAGATGAAATTAAATGCTGGGTCCACCCCAGACTTCCACCAAGTACTTGTGGCTGAGTGTACTTTTCCCAACAGGCATTCCTTCAAAATGTAATGGCAAGGTTTATTGTAGCCGGTCCACCTACCTGTATTTTTATCAATTAGGGGAGGGAGGCAGAAACATATGTTGTTAACACACGCATTAAAATATGTTAATACAAGATATTTAATAATTATTCCACAAGCTTGAGTCAGACTAGGCAAGGAGTCAGTGTATATGTATATATATACTGTTAGTGTATATGACGAGAGTGAGCAGGAAAGGGGTTTTGTTTTATGCAAACCGACTGAATTGTGAGAAATATTGTATCTTTATTCATTAAGTTTTTGAACGTTAAAAGAAAAGGTGATTATGTAGCTTTGCATGTAGTTCTACATAGTTGCCGCACTCGACTGGAGACCTGTTCATCTCAATAGGCCAATAAATTTGCATTTGGTGGAGGGAAAAAAAAGGACAAAAACAAAAAACTGTCCAATTCACGGGGGGCGGGTCCTTACCATCAAATCCAGGGATCATTTACTTTCCCAGTGACTGCCGGTTTCCGCAAAGTAGAATCGACCCCCCTGACTGACACATACGTACATGTCTGTCTTCCTTTCGGCTTTTTCCTTTTTTTACTCGGGAGTCGCCACAGTGAATCATCTGATTCGCACGTTTGATTTGGCAGAGGTTTTTACGTCGGATGCCCTTCCTGTCACAACCCTTTTTAGCAAGGGACAGAAACACGCTGACGACTTTGCAGCTACTCTTTACGAAAGTCAGCAATGGTTCTTTTACATGAACCTCTCACCATAGACAGTGACAGACATGGCCCGCCTTTGATAACCCAGTTAGCTGCACTGGGGGGGACAGTGACAACCTTGTGGAGAGTGGGACTCGAACCCCCAACCTTTGGATCAGCGATCCAGCGCCCTATACCACTAGACCACCACTGCCCCTTACATTTATTTACATCTTATGCATTATTTTTGAATGTTTAATTGTTATTATAAGAATTTATCGTGTTATGTATTTATTGAGATTACTTATATGTGTATATATAGTCTCAATAAATACATACTCAACACTATAAATGCTTATAATAACAATTAAACATTCAAAAATAATGCATAAGATTTAAATAAAATATAAATACACACACATACAGACGTGTGTATGCGTGAACGCAGATGCGCACCTCACATAAAAATGTAAGTAGTTTTGTTTGGGGGGTTTTGGGTTGTTGTTTATTTGTTTGCGTTGTTTTTTTGTTTTTTTTTTGCATAATTGTCCTTGTTTTGCAGCATTTTCCTTAACTTTTTTCCCCTATTCTTTAATTTCCTTATTTTTAATTTTTCGATGAATATTTTTGAAAAACCCGCGATGCACTGAAGCTGCAGGAACTGTATGAAGTAGTGAAGGATCTCTGTAGTTTTATTCCAAATTTTGTGAATTTTAATGGAATAAGCCTTTAATGAACGGTAAACCTATTTGTTCATGTTAGCGATGACGCAGCATGGAGTCACATCTGTGTTTGATTTTGACTTTTGAAAATCAAAGGCTTGTGAGAGCTTATAACCTCAAAACGTCAATGAAATGTCTTTAATCTTGAGTAAACTTTTAGGGAAAAATATGAGGCAAAATCATACACTCTTCAAACAAGATATTTTTAGGTATTTTTTGGTCAATATTGTCTCATACTATAGAGCAGGAGTGTCCAACTCGTGTCACAAAGGGCCGTGTGGCTGCAGGTTTTTGTTTGAACCAAGCAGCAGCACACCTGACTTTGCTCATGGAAAGGACTGATCTGAGTCTTCAGGCAGGTGATTGGTCAGTATCTGTACAGAGCATGCAGATTGACCAATCAACTGCCTGAACAGTCAAATTGTTTAAGTGTGTCAAGTCAGGTGTGCTTCTTTACACAGGGTATTTAAATCCAGTGTCAGTATAAGGCCTGTTTGCTCTCTTGTCCGTGTGATGGTACCTTGCCCTCTGAGTGTGTCTCTAGTTTTCTGTAGATGCTAACGGTAGCGGCTAATCAGGTCGGTGCTTATTCCCGGTTCCCATAGCATGAAGCTACCAGGAGTTCAACTCCTCCTGGATCGCTAGTCCATCGCAGGTTACCTTCCCAGTATTTTTACTGGTACCCATTTATACTGCTGGGTGGATAGAGGCACACTTGTGGTTAAGACCTCCCAGGGCACAGTACGGTTCAAACTCATTACCTCCTGATAATGAACCCAGCACTCAAACCACTATGCCACCGGCCCCACTTCTAATGTTATATAGGGTGATCTAGTAGTAGAGCATCCAATCAGAATAAGTGTTATAGCCAGTGTGAATAGCTTTACTGTATCAGCAGTGTGCTTCAGAATTAATGTTTCATGAAATCTCTATATTTTTAACCCTTTGCTGTTCATGTGTGGTGTTTTAGTGCATACTGCGGGGGTCTGTGGTTGGCATCGGTGTGTGTCATGTGTAAGATGGCACAGCTTCTGAAATGTGACTCGGTGTATGAGCACTACAGAGACATCTTAAAGCGAGGCGGTGCTGCCTTTGATAAGCTACTGTGGAATGGTGAGTTTATCGACACGCTAAATGTACGTGATGAAATTAAGAACAGTATTGACTGAGCCATACAAATGAAAGGAGAAATTGGACTAGATACCGAGGCCCTGATTTACTGACGGCTCATGAAATGAATGTGTGGTCGTGTCGGGGTGGAATCCTGCCGTGTATTAGTTATTTAATCGTAATCGCTGCAGCCTTTTCAGTAAAACTATCCCCCACATGCATAATTACACAGCCAGGACATAAAGTTAAGTAAAAGCAAGAGAGAGGTGTTAAACATACACAACTACAGGACAAACTCAAAATAGGATGACCACTCCTGTTCTGAGAATAATATCAATGAGTAGTGTGTTGCTGTGTTAGTGAGTGTGTTAGTGTGAGTGTGTTAGTGTGAGTGTGTTAGTGTGAGTGTTTTAGTGTGTGTGTGTGTGTATGTGTGTGTGTTCGTGTGGATTAGTGTGTGTGTGTGTGTGTGTGTGTGAGATAGTGTGTTCGTGTTTTACTGTGTTTTACTGTATTAGTGTGTGTGTGGGTGTGTTTTTCGTAGTATTTTAGTGTGGTTTTTTTAGTATTTTAGTGTGTGTGTGTTAGTGTGTGTGTGTGGTTTTTTTGTTTGTTTTTTTGTAGTATTTTAGTGTGTGTGTGTTTTAATGTAAACACACACACACACACACACACACATTAAAACACAAAATGTGTGTGTGTGTGTGTGTGTGTGTGTGTGTGTGTGTGTGTGTGTGTGTGTGTGTTTTAATGTGTGTGTGTGTGTAGTGCCTCTCCTTAAACCAAATCTCGTTTTCTTTTATTGTTTATTTTAAGAAATGTAACAATTTGTTTGTAAATTAGCTTGTGTGTTTTCACATGAAATTTTTAGTTAACTAATATCTAATTGGCTACATATTATTTATCTGTTTATTAGTCCTGAAGTGATTTTTATTTAGACTTTTTTTTTTTTTTTTTTGCCCTTTCTGAACCTTTTGCTTCTTTTTCCAGGCAAGTACTATAACTATGACAGCAGTGGACGAAATGTCTCGAACAGTGTGATGTCTGACCAGTGTGCAGGCCAGTGGTTCCTCCGGGCATCTGGATTAGGAGACGATGGGTTTGAGGTTGGTTCTGTAATCCTAATTTGAAGATTTTGAAAAATAATATATTCTAAGATTTGCCTTTGGCTTCACAACACAAGCACTTTGATTTGATGACACAGAGCAGAAAACACGAATGAGGCTTGTAGGGGAATCTCAGATGTATTGGTGAGACGACGTTATTTTGAAGAATAAAGAAATATTTTGAAGGTTGTTTTTAAAGGCCAGCTTTAATTTCCCGTATAATGCAAACTGTAAGTGTACGTATAGCCTGATGTTTGAGAAACATCAGTGTCAGGTCTAAGCCTCCTTTCCAAATTCCTAAGCTATAGAAATGTTGATGAGTAGGAATAAACATATACGTAATGCACCTGTAATAATATATATTTTGAAATTAACAATATATTGAAATGGAGCATTTCATAAGAACATGAATCGGCTGTACCAAAGTGCAGTACTGCGACTGATGAGGCCGAACAAGGACCAGCGTGCCAGGGTGATGCAACCTGAAGTGTTTGAGTGTTCACTAACCTTTTCTTGCACCGCTGTAATACAGCAATTGCAGCCGGTGATCTGAGCTGAAGTATGGCTGGATAAATTTAAATACAGATAATGAATTTGTATTGTCTCTTCTTCAGCTTCTTTATTATGCAAAATCATGTAAGGTAGAGGATGCTGGGAAAGCGAGAAGCTGAATAAAGTCATACCTTAACTTATGAGTGTCTTCTAATGAATTTTCCATGATACAAGCTTCGATCCCACAAAATTCTGCCTCATCCAATGAGCAAAATTTTGATTTACGAGCTCTACTGGGGAAATTGCTTTTCCGGGCCGATTAGCCTTGTAGTCTTTAGCGTGTATTCTCCGTGCACCGAGAACGCCTTGTGCAGTGCTTCTCAATTATTTTCTGTGATGCCCCCTCTAGGAAGGAAAAAAACATTCCACACTACAGCCGCCCACGCATGACTATACATATTGCTTACTGCACTTTATATTGTCTGCTCGGTGCTTTTTCCTGACACCATAGCATGACAATGAGAGCATCACTGCCAACTACTGTAGAGGATGTGTAATTACACTTAATTCTAGTACAGTATGGCAAAAAAAGCATGTTCCCCATGCACTTTAATCAACCACATCTACCCCACTGACTGTGAACCATATCAACCCATCTACTCTGCCCTCAGATACATTTACACTTTAATATAGGCCAGTCTATAAAGTCGTTCCCTTTTTTTCTTTTATTGTTTATTAATTTATACTATTTATGTATCTATTTATTTATTTACTTATATAATATGTATGTATGTGTGTATGTTTGTATTTGTATCTATTTTTGCACCCCTTACTGATGGTACCTCAAGAGCCTGTAACAGTGAATTTCTCCATTGTGAGATCAATAAAGCTGTATCTTATCTTATCTTATCTTATCTTATGTGTAAAATTGATGATTATAGTTAATACAGTAGACCTGGTTCATCAAGTTACCTCAAGTATTGTCATACTTCAGTTTTTCAACCTTCAGTATGACTGGCAGGACGTCTGCTTCATGGTACACAGTAATGTTGTAATCTGATTGGACTGATAAAAAAAAAAAAAAAAAAGTTATTTTAATTATTAAGGTATTATATGTAAATTGAAATGGTATACACTCACTCATGGTTTGCCAAAGTCATTGGTACTCAAATCTTTAAAGTATATCAAGTAAGTGACTGTGGTCAATTACTTTTTCAGGTTTTCCCGAAG
>CM045745.1:26672781-26705281 GCA_024760905.1 Plotosus lineatus
AAGGCATCCGATGTAAAAACCTCTGCCAAATCAAACCTGCAAACCAGGTGCTTTGGACGCCCATCCTGCGTTTCATACAGATTTTGAGGTGCATGACTGAGCGTTCCTTTACAAATACTGTATATATACTATTTCCATCAATATATGCAGTGAATGCACATAGTTCTGCAACGCTGTACCAGTACTACTGACAGAACTAGAAAATATATTTACCATGTTAGACAGTGTCGTCTTCTCTTCCTTTCGGCTGTTCCCTTCAGGGGTCGCCACAGCGAATCATCTGCCTCCATCTCACCCTGTCCTCTGCATCTTCTTCTCTTACTCCAACGACTTTCATGTCCTCCTTCACCACATCCATAAATCTCCTCTTTGGTCTTCCTCTAGACCTTCTGCCTGGTAGTTCCAACCTCAGCATCCTACTACCAATATACTCACTATCCCTCCTCTGTACATGTCCAAACCATCTCAATCTAGCCTCTCTGACTTTGTCTCCAAAACATCTTACGTGGGCTGTCCCTCTGATGAACTCCTTCCTGATCCTATCCATCCTCGTTACTCCCAAAGAGAACCTCATTTTCATCTCTGCTACCTCCAGCTCTGCCTCCTGTCTTTTCCCCAGGGCCACTGTCTTTAAACCGACCATGTTAGACTGTATTTTGGTGCCGTGCATAAATGAATTGAAATTAGTTTATACTTTTAGCAGAAGTAAATGTGCCTGATTTATTTATGCATAACAGTCCAATCCAGTTTTATTTGTATAACACTCTTTACACTCGACATTGTCACAAATCATTATTTCATTGTAAAAACGAATTTAAAAGAATTTCAACATTTCTTCGACAAACCCTGATGTATCCCTATTGAGCAAACTTGTGGCGAGGGGGCGGGCTCAAGTTTTGAAGGAAAGAAACCTTTAAACTGATGTCTCACCATAAAACAAAAAGTTGAATGTAGGTTACAGCAACTCAAACTTTTTTGTCCAAACTGTCCCAGTTCACACAGGTTGCATAGAGGTCCCAGTGTGAACATGTGCCATTACTTACATACACAGGAATTCTAACTCCACCTAGTGGAAATATTCTGATGTCCCGTTATCTGCAGGTTGACCTGATCTACTTCCAATTTGGTCAGGAAAGCCGCAATGCCTTTCAGATATCAGTGTGATAACGTATGAGGTTTCTTTGAAGGTTTGTGGTAAACGTCAATATTTCACCATGGACCTGAAGGTTGATGTCACCCAGGTATACACTATCCAAATGTCAAATTTGTGGGGCCGGTGGTGGAGTGGTTAGGGTGCTAGGCTCATGATCAGGAGGTTGTGTGTTCAAATCCCAGTTCGACCCTCACTGTGCTAAGACCCCTGGGCAAGGTCTCAACCACAAGTGTGCCTCTGTTCACCCAGCAGTGTAAATGGGAACCAGTAAAAATATACTGGGAAGGTAACCTGTGATGGACTATAGCGTCCCATCCGGGAGGAGTCCAAATCCTGATAGCTTCACGCTATGGAAACCAGGGATGTGCACCCGCTACCTTTTACCATGAGATAATTTAACAGTGATCTGATTCCTGATGTCATGAAACTTTTCCATCAACATTTCAGTGACTCCTTTGGACACTACTAGGCTGAGTTGGAGCTCAGACGTGCTTTGTGTTTTAAAAATCTCTTCAAGGGCATACAGACTATCTTGGAGGTGAACCAATCAAAACCTCCTAAGTGATGAACCCCACACTTTGTGAATAAAGCGGGTGAATACGATGAGGTTTATTATGTATATATTGTCTCTATATGTTGTTTGATAAACTGAGCCAAAGTTAAGTGCTGAAGGGCCCACATGCACCAGGTTTTTATGAGTTAGTATAATGTGGCAGGCAGACCTGAACACTCATTGATTGGGGACAGCCGCACCTGTAGGGGCAACTGGAACTATCAGTTAGCGTAATCTACAAAATTGAACTACTGTACCATGCAGACACAGGAAGAACAGTCTTCACCCAGGGATACCCGCACAGGACCTGGGACTCAAACCCAGAGCCAGGGCCTTCTGTGAGGCAGACGTGCTCACCGGCATGCCACCACAGGTCAGCATGAGCGCTCATCAATTACCAAGCAAAGAAACTTGTGCTCTCTATAACTGATCGCTTCACTGCATATCATTTTTCAGATAAATTCTGGACATTATAAGACGAATTTTACCTCAATTTTTATCTTCGACTGATTTTCATGAAGCATCTTGGAAACAATTTTCTGCAAAAGCAAACAGCGCTTCAAATTTGAAAGCAAGGCATAACCTGCTGACTTGTGGTTTCTTCTGTGTGATCATTATGGACAGTGTACAGAACTGCAGTGGGAGGCACAGACAACAAATTCATTTCAAATATTTTATATTGACAGTGTTGGTGATTATTCAAGCTGAGTTCCAAATCTCTCAGGTGTGAGTATGAATGGTGTGTCTGTGTGTGTGTGTGTGTGTGTGGGCCCTGCGATGACCTGGGAAGCTGTCCAGGGTGGACTTCGCCCTCGCTTGGAGTCAGCTGAGATAGGCACTAGCCTCTCCATGACCCTAATTAGCATTAAGGGGTTTTAAAAAAAATGAATTTGTATGATGTATTCCAACTGATGATAATGTTAACAATACAGGCAACATAACAATTCAAAGAAAATTAAATCGCCCAACGTGGGGCTCGAACCCACGACCCTGAGATTAAGAGTCTCATGCTCTACCGACTGAGCTAGCCGGGCTTAGCGCTCAACTCGCCAGTCGTACTAATAAAGAGTACAAAACTCAAAGAAAGCAAAGAACTACAACAAAAAATGCAAAAATAAAGTTTTTTCTAAATGTATTTTAATTTAACGGAATAAAATAAACTGACCAATAAAATTTAATCCAATTATCAATAATATCCATCATTTATGTTCTTAAAGGAATGTTGTATGGTTAGTTAATAATAATAATGATGATAATAATAATAATAATAATAATGCATTTATAATCTGTATGAATAAAACCCAGCTGATATAATTATACCTCTTCTGATAATCATTCATGTTCGTTGTTATATATTTTTTACATTTTGGTCGGTGATGTTTCGAAGCGAGTGTAACTTGAACTCGGGGTGATTAACCCTGGACTTCCTATGCATGCGATTGTTGCTTATATGAAGGTTGTTATGTTGTTGACACAGTTTTTTTTAACTTATGTATTATTTTTTATATATTTAAAATTGTATATTTCTGCCATATGGAGAAAAAAAAGAAAAAAAAAAAAATTTTCGTCCCTGGGTGGGCTCGAACCACCAACCTTTCGGTTAACAGCCGAACGCGCTAACCGATTGCGCCACAGAGACACCGCTGGTCAGTCTGTGTAAATCATCCTATATAACTTAACTGTTCAATCATAGCTGCCTTGAGATCAGCGCCTTTTCTGAGAATATATATTTGTCATTCTTATAATTTCCCGAGTGGGGCAGCACAGTGATGTATTGTACAGCTCGTCTGTCTCACAACAAGGGCGTTGCTCGCGTGCGTTTCCTCCGGGTTGTCCGACTGTCCAAAAACATGGCCCATGCCTGGTGTGAGACTGAGTATGGACGGTTGTGTTTGTTCCTACGATGGCCCGAAGGTACACGTCCTGTACTGGCTAAAGATGGGAGCCAAAAGTCCCCCCAACCTTTTCTACAATAACAAGGGGCTTTCCATTCCCACCTCACCCGCCCATCATGGGACAACAAGAAATGTTTTATATCCTGTAAATTTACTTATAAACACCAGATACTGTCTCAAATATTTCTTAAAATTAAAAAATTAAGCGAAAGCAGGTGGAATTGAAACAATTCGAGAGTCTAATTTTTAATGGAGGGTCAAAGGTCACGTGTTCTATTATTGATTGATTTTATTTGATTTCAACATTTCCAAATAATACTCATACATATAGTGCAGTATATCAGTCACTAATCATTTATACCATTCACTTGTTTATGATTTTGGGTTTCTTAGATGACATAAAAAGCAAAAATTATTTGTACAAAATTACACCAATATACAGTATTACTAATCAATAAAGTAAACTGATAAATTATTTGCATTACTGATATAAAATGACTTATTCATGTATACAAAACCAAATAAAATATAAAGTATATAAAAATAAAACAACAAGACAAGATAAGAACAAGTATAGATCTTCTTTTCCTTCTTTTCCGGCTGTTCCCTTCAGGGGTCGCCACAGCAAATGATCTGCCTCCATCTCTCCCTATCCTCTGCATCTTCTACTCTTACTCCAACGACCTTCATGTCCGCCTTCACCGCCTTCTGCCTGGTAGTTCCAAACTCAGCATCCTACTACCAATATACTCACTATCCCTCCTCTGTACATGTCCAAACCATCTCAATCTCGCCTCTCTGACTTTGTCTCCAAAACCTCTTACATGTGCTGTCCCTCTGATGTACTCATTTCTGATCCTATCCATCCTCGTTACTCTCAAAGAGAACCTCAACATTTTCATCTCTGCTACCTCCAACTCTGACTCCTGTCTTTTCCCCAGGGCCACTGTCTCTAAACCATACAACATCGCTGGCCTCATCACCGTCTTGTACACTTTTCCTTTCATTCTTGCCGATACCTTCCTATCACACCAGACACTTTTCTCCATCCATTCCAACCTGCCTGCACGCGCTTCTTCACCTCTTTTCCACACTCTCCATTGCTCTGGATTGTTGAGCCTAAGTACTTAAAATCCTCCACCTTCGTTATCTCTGCTCCCTGTAACATCACCGTTCCTCTTGGGTCCTTCTCATTCACACACATGTATTCTGATTTTCTGAGGCTAACCTTCATTCCTCTCCTTTCCAGGGCATACCTCCACCTCTCTAGATTTTCCTGCACTTGTTCTCTGCTCTCACTGCAGATCACGATGTCATCTGCAAACATCATAGTCCATGGAGATTCTTGTCTAACCTCGTCTGTCAGCCTGTCCATCACCATAGCAAACGAGAAGGGGCTCAGAGCTGACCCTTGATGCAGTCCCACCTCCACCTAAGAACAAGTATAGATAAAAATAAAAAAATGGTAACAACTAAATGTAGAACAACAAATACAATAAATAAAATAAATAAATTATAAAAAGAAAGAAATTACCCTGGTTGAATGTAGTTGAAATCAAGGATAGCCCATGAAGTTTGGTAAAATGCATTTTTCAATGGGGTCCTTCTTCTTTTGCCATTTTCTCAGGAGTTGCCACAGTGACTCATCTGATTTGGTGTCGGTTTTTATGTCAGATGCCCTTCCTGTCGAAAACCCTTTTAGCAAGGAACAGAAACACACTGACAGCTTTGCAGCTACTCTTTACAAAAGTCAGCAATGGTTCTTTTACATGCCTCACACAATAGACAGTGAGAGACATGGCCCACCTTTGATAACCCAGTTAGCTGCACTGGGGGGGACAGTGACAACCTTTGTGGGGACTCAAATTCCTAACCTTAAGGTCAGCGCTCCTGCGCCCTAACCACTAGACCACCACTTCTCCTTCCAATAGGGTCCTTTCAATTACAAAAAAAGGTAACATTGAAAAGGTGCTTATTTAAGTGAACAGATCCTGTATAGTATAATACTGATAAACACAGCGCCACATGATAGTCACTTATTAAATTATGGAAATAGAAATGAAGACTCATCCTCTTCTCTGGCTTTATTCATTTTATATATAGTACTACTATGTGATCATGTGTAGACTTACAAACTCTTTGCACCTTTATCTGTAAGCAAGAACTTCATTATCAAAAGAAAATGTTACGACATAATTGTGAATTTTAAATTTAAACTGAAAAGCAAAGATTTGTAAACAATCTTTTGCATGTACTGTAGGTAATCAATCAATTTTGATGTTTTATCTCATGAATTTAATTTATAGGGCAGTGGTGGTCTAGTGATATAGGGTGCTGGATCGCTGATCCAAATGTTGCGGGTCTCCCCCCCCCCAGTGCAGCTAACTGGGTTATCAAAGGCCATCCATGTCTCTCACTGTCTATGGTGTGAGGCGTGTAAAAGAACCATTGCTGACTTTCGACAAGAGTAGCTGCAAAGCCGTCGGCGTGTTTTCACCCTGCGATGGCCTGGCGAGCTGTCCAGGGTGTACTCTGCCCTCACCTGAAGTTGGCTGGGATGGGCACCAGCCTCCCCGCGACCCAAACTAGGATTAAGCGGGTACAGAAAATGAACTGAATTTAATTTGTTAATTAATTTATTTCTTAAACACATTTCAGTTTTGATTCTGGCAAGAAATGTTAATAAAAGCTTTCACCGCTTTGTAATGTTGCTTTTCCTTCTCACTCCCTTTGAAGGATATTTAAAGACTGAAGTCATTTGCCCCATTCATCCTGCAATCAGGTCTTGCAAACTTGGGGTCGTTGTGTGTCCAAATTTATCACACATTCAAACACAATTTATGAACTTTTACTTTGACTTCAGTACAATTTCACTATAGCTACAGCTCAACTTAAACTAAAGCAATTTATTATTCTCACTTCTCAATGTATGCTGTGCAACAGCAAAAGTTCACAAATAATGTTCAGTTATGACAAACACTGAATGAAGGCCCACAGCTCTCCTGAGGTGATGATCAACGTAGGGATTTCCCTGAAATCTACACCTTATTCTTACAAAACAGCTCGATTAGATGTACTTTCAGATGTACTTACACACACACACACACACACACACACACACACACACACACACACACACACACACACACACACACACACACATGCATACTCATACATGTACACACACACACACACACACACACACACACACACACACGCATACTCATACACACACATGCACATACACACACACACACACACACACACACACACACACACACACACACACACATGCATACTCATACACACACACGCACATATACACACACACACACACACGCACATATACACACACACATGCATACTCATACATACACACACACACATGCACACTCATACACACACACACACATATGCACATACACACACACACACACATATGCATACTCATACACACACACACACACATGCACATACACATGCATACTCATACATACATACACACACACACACACACACACACACACACACACACACACACACATGCATTCTCATACATGTACACACACACACACACACACACACACACACACACACACACACACGCATACTCATACACACACATGCACATACACACACACACATGCATACTCATACACACACACACACGCACATATACACACACACACACGCACATATACACACACACACACACACACACACATGCATACTCATACATACACACACATGCACACTCATACACACACACACACACATGCACACACACACACACACACACACACACACACACACACACACACACACACACACACACATATGCATACTCATACACACACACACACACACACACACATACACATGCATACTCATACATCCATACACACACACACACACACACACACACACACACACACACACACACATGCATACTCATACATACACACACACACACACACACATGCATACTCATACATACACACACACACACACACACACACACACACACACACAGGCATACTTGTATACACACGCGCACACACACACACACACACACACACACACACACACACACACACACATGCATACTCACACACACACACACACACACACACACACACACAGGCATACTCATACACACACCACACACACACTCTCACACACACCCTCTTCAGTTTGGGGCAGCTGTAGCCTAAGGGTTAGTGATGTGGCTTTTGGACTGAAAGGTTGCTGATTTGATTCCAGGAGGAAAAATGCAGTATGTGATAACTCATCCTTTCCTCAAATTGTTGAGGTTTCTCGGAAACTCTGGGTGTTCCCACTTTGTTTGTGTGTGTATGCAGTGGCCTCTGGTAAATGAATTGTCCTGAAAGAAAGTGAAAGTAAAAGTTTAGGTCAGAGTATATAAATGCTGCAGTAACCAGGTGTTTATTACCAGACAGAGGTTTCAAGAACAAGGAAGACTAACCACTATGGGTGCTATTATTAGTTACTTTTTCAGTGAGGTAAGTTCTTCAAATTCAGAAAGAGATATTTTAACAGTAAATACACATTTCAATGGTCTGAAATCATTAGTAAAAATGGTTCTAGTTTAGTTAATTTACTTTCAGCAGGTTCATGCTTCAATAAAAACTACAGATAGCCTCGGGCCTGGAGTCAGAGTTTAATCACAAAGCAGCCTGTTTGAAAGAAGTGAGTGTCAGTAACTTTGTAGACGTCGTTTTTTTTATATCTACTGTTGTATTGTCTGTCAATTGTGTTTGGTTTCGAAGAGGTGAAGCATAATATTCGAGCAATTGCTCAGTCTCTCATTTTGAGTGCTCGCTGTCCTCACCACTGCGGTATTTTTAGAGCCTGAATTACATTAGGGGTAAGATTCAGATTTCCATGAACTGAACTGAACTGTGTGTCAACAAATACACACTTGATATCAGACGTCTTGAAGTCATTGGAGCATCTGAAACCATTTCAAAGGGAAAAATAATACAGTACTGTACATGTAGACCGTGATAAAGATCTGCGGCCATGCGCACAAAACAGCTTGATGATAAAAATTCTCATGAGGTCCAAAGTAATATCTCTGTAAAATAGAATTTGTTGCAAAAACACTTTGAAATATGCGCTCTAAAATTTTCCGTGGGACAACAATGAATAGATTTCAAATCCACATTGTTCTATCATGAAATCTTACATTTCAAACTCACAATCACTGATGAGACAGAGCGAGAGTTTCAGCCACAGGGAGCGTTTACCAAATTAAAGTTAGTTCATTCAGGTTTCTAGCTTTTTTTCCCCCAATAATCATAACTGAGTGCCATAAAAGATATTGTATTGTGAAACGCTTCACGTGGAATGCCTGTGTTATGATAAACACTTCTAAGATTAGCAGCACCTTAGGCATGTTTCAGGTTCAGACAAGAATACTGTGTGTTGTGTTTTGGCGCATTCCAACAAGAACCTTTTGGTTGTAAAAGGGAAATAGAAATAGGAACTTATAATATATAGTGGGACCTCCCTTTACGAAATTAATCCGTTCCAGATCATTTTTCTTAACCTGGATTTTTCGTAAATTGAACCGCATTTTACATGTAAAATGTGTGATTCGTTCCAAGGCCCCCAATACTACCCCCTAAACTCTTTAAAAATGATAAAATTATACCTTTTAAGACCTCCTTCTGCTTCAGTATTGCACCAATGGTAGATGGGTTTGGCCATATTCCTTTGCGATATCACTCAATGGCATGCCATGAGCCCGATTCTTCTTTTCACTCGCACCGGAAATCACACCCGCGCGTGTGTGTGTGTGTGTGTGTGTGTGTGTGTGTGTGTGTGCACACGCGTGTTGACTATGTCTTCTTAGCAGAGTTATAATCTTACAAATGTTTATGGAAGGTTAAAAGCCTGAGTCAAAAAAGCAATGAGCACACTCAAAAACTCATGAAACAACAGTAACTCTGTCCTTTACACGAAAAGCATTATGGGAGATGCAGCTCCATAATAGCCAAAGGGAGGGAGCTGTGTCATCCCTCCTAGGCAATGGGAGGCCAGCGAGTTAGGATGTTGGAAGATAGTCAATGGGAGTGCAGCTCGTGCATTGTTTGAATGGCACGTTTGCCACGTTTTGTAAGGAGAACTTGTTTCTTATACAGAGACAAAAAATTCTGGAAAATATTTTTCATAACCTGGATTTTTCGTTTGCTGGGACTAACCTAAGGGGAGGTACCACTGTATATATATATATATATCTACACACAAATAAAGGACTCTGATTTATTTATTAGATTAATAACTTTCCTAAAGTGCTATTAATCATTCTGACTTATGAGCAGTTAGTCAGAGGGTAAAGAAGACGTTTTACTTTAGTGCCAAAGTTGGTTTTGTGAATGGAACTCTTTGTTTACATGTCAACAATGTGTAATCTTAAAATGCTTTGTAGTATATTTAGAAGAATTATAAAAAATAGGCATTGAATGTAATGAAATTCAGTCAATTCTTCCAAGGGCAGTGGTGACCTGGTGGCAAAGGTGCTAGATCGTTGATCCTAAGGATGGAGGATCAAGCCCCACTCTCTACGGATTGTCACTGTCCCCTCCCAGTGCAGCGAACTGGGTTATCAAAGGCCAGCCATGTTTCTCACTGTCTATGGTGAGAGGTTCATGTAAAAGAGCCATTGCTGACTTTCATCAAGAGTACCTGCTAAGCCGTCAGTGTGTTTCTGACCTGTGATGGCCTGACGAGCTGTCCACGGTGTACTCTGCCCTTGGCTGGGATAGGCACCAGCCTCCCCATGACCCTAATTAGCATTAAGTGGTTACAGAAAAGGGGCAGTGGTGGTCTCGTGGTATAATGTGCCGGACTGCTGATCCAAAGGTTGGGGGTTCGAGTCCCACTCTCCACAAGGTTGTCACGCCCCCCCCCCCAGTGCAGCCAACTGGGTTATCAAAGGCCAGCCATGTCTCTCACTGTCTATGGTGTGAGGCATGTAAAAGAACCATTGCTGACTTTCGACAAGAGTAGGCTGCAAAGCCGTCAGTGTGTTTCTGCCCTGCGATGGCCTGGCGAGCTGTCCAGGGTGTACTCTGCCCTCGCCCTGAGTTGGCTGGGATGGGCTCCAGCCTCCCCGCAACCCTCATTAGGATGAAGCGGTTACAGAAAATGAACTGGTTACAGAAAAAGAACAAACAAATCTTCCAAGTGTTAATAACTGTCCACCCACTTTAAATCATTGTTCATGTATGGAAATAGTCCATGTTCATTTTTGTTTAATCGAGTGACCTGTATAATTAAAGTTGTACCTTTGAACTCGGAACTGTGTACAAGTGCGGTGATAGCAACAATAACAGAAAAGTAAATGGTGTTTTGGATAAGGAGTTCTTAATTATTGCTCACCGTGATTTTTGTCCAACTGTTCAGTTTAAAGATGACGACAAAGTTTCTAATGACTAAGACATTGAATTATTTCCAGGCAAACCCCACTGAGGTGACAGCTGAACAGAAGAGTGCAGGCTCAAGCCCAGTGGCAAGCGGCTCTCCAAATCTCGATAAAGAGCCAAGTATATTACATTATATTTATCCAAAACTATACTAAGTTTGATTTTGTCTCAAGTGATGGTCAAAGTAATCACTATTTATTATTTCAGACACCCCACAGGACATCCCACAGGACACCCCACAGGATACCTCACAGGACATCCCACAGGACATCCCACAGGACACCCCACAGGATACCTCACAGGACATCCCACAGGATACCTCACAGGACATCCCACAGAACATCCCACAGGATACCTCACAGGACATCCCACAGGACATCCCACAGGACATCCCACAGGATACCTCACAGGACATCCCACAGGACATCCCACAGGATACCTCACACAACACCTCCCAGAACGCCCCACAAGACACCCCACAGAACACCCCAAGAATTGAAAGAGTCCTCTCAGTATTCATTGAAACTGATAATCTTGAAGATGTGGAAAAGATCAATATCCTTGTAAAGTGTGCAAACAAAGAGGTAAACGTCGGGATGTTCCCCTTAGAGAAAATCTCTTATTTGCTTAAACAAGCCTGTGAAGAGTTTTCCAAGAAACAAGACAAGATGTGCCTAATACTTGAAGGTAAATTACAAAAATTGAAGGTAATTTTAGCGATGCCTGCATTTCCGAGTTATTTTTACAGTGACACCAAGTGTAATTTATTTTTAAGTGTGTTACTGTGTCTGTGACAGTAAAATTTACTCCAGAACTTTATACGTAGTTTACTTTCAAACAAACTCCTGGTTAATTAAAAATCAGAGAAAAGACATTCAGCAAAATATTGCTCTAGTTTGTATGTCCTAAAAAATGTGTACAGCCGAGTTCAAGGGAGGCTAAACCCGCGGCTCCCGATCCGCATGCGGCCTTTCGCCCCGGATTCGTGCGGCTCTTACGTTCATAGTGAAGTTTGTGTTTTTTTTTAATGTACGTGTTTGCTTTGCTTGAGTAAGGTATGTTCGCTGAATGTGCTTGTGCGTGACATGAAAATACTAGAAAGCTTCCCAGTATGGCGAGATCATTTCAGTAAACAATGTGTGTCAAGTTAGCTCTGAATGGCAGAGGCGAAAATACACAGTGAAAAAGAAAATAGTATGAAGATGAACACAGGATGTTTTCACAGAGTGGGCGGGTTTGTATTCTTGTTTAACATAACAGCGAGCCATTCTGCCTTATGTCGGGCATCATTAGCGCATTTCAAAATTTAAAATCTTCAGCATCACTTCAGCTCACTGCATGCTAACTTCGACCAGGAATTTCATGAAGGGACTGAACTCCGCGAGCACAAGTTGTTCACACAAGTTGTCCCCAGGGTTATACACGCCCCCCCTCCCCATGGCATCATACCGCCCCACTATTTGAGAAGCCCTGTCCTAAACCTTCATGGCTGAAGTGCCCTTGAGCAAGGCACCGGAATCTCTGCTGCTCTCTGGGGACCCCGACATGTGGTTCATGCGTGTGCGCGCTCACTGCGTATGTGTCTTTTCTCACTTTAAATGTGTTAAATGCAGAGGTATTAATTTCCCTTGTGTGATACAGTATATCAAAATTAAAATACTATCTACAAAACAAACATGGAAACACCATAAAATTCCAATTTCTTTATGTGTTATTAATATATTTATCTAAGTAACACGGTCATTAACATTTATTTACTTGTTTGTTTGTTTTCTTGGTTGTTTTCAGGGGAGCAACTGGATCCACAAAAGACCATAAGTGACTACCCAAAGCTGAAAAGAAAGCTGGTGATGCTTATTTATAAGTCCTGAAACAATTCAACGTTTAATTTCTTTGAGAAAAAAAAAAAAGAATTATATGAAAGACAAACACTTATTTTTGTTTTTCTTAAATAATGTAATGTGTACTTAACAAAACCATTTTACATAACGCTGCTTGATAATTTACAGGTAAATGGTTTGAGGAAAAGTGAATGATTTTGATGTAACCTCTGTCCTCGTGTGAAGGGGTGAGCTGCAGTGCCAGGGAAATAAACTACAGAACCTCTGAACCAATGAGAAACGTTTAGTGGATTCAAGGGAGAAAGCCGTCATTTAGATGCTGTTGTCTTGTGAACATCCTGTTGAGATAAACATTCTTATTCAATGTCAAGAAAATTTTTTTTATTGCATAATATCATATGCAAGTCCTCAAAGTTATATTATATTCAATGCATATGATTAACATTCTGTGTTCCGAAAGTTCATTTTATTGCTGTATTATGATACTACACATATTTTATTTAAAAAAAAAAACTATAAAATACATTACAAAATAGTATTCCACAATCTGTTTGGTCTGAATGAGTATATTAATCTGATAATTCTTTCGTAATAACACTACATAGCATGCAGGACTCAAATGTAGTCGATGTGGTTTAAGGGTTTCGTATTAATCAGGGTAACAAAGCCGAGACCGTTAATAACATTAGTGTACATCATAAGGTCATGCAATTAACTGTACATTTCTGTGAGCCACTATAATAAAGTAATTCAGAAATAAAATGTTGGCTTCACAAAGTTTGTGTGTGTGAGGTGTCCTTTTGTAGTGTTTGTGCTTGTGATAGTGAACGTCTTTGTGTACGCGTTAGAACAGGAGTGAGAACTCATTTTCACTGAGGCCATATCATTAAATTTTTATCTGGAGCTGAATAGTCACTGAATGTTTATTTAAAAAGGCTTTTGAGATAAGGATCTGATGACGAGCTACTGTATGTATGAACCATGGACATATTTTATCTATATCCAAAAGTCCTTTTTCACCAATGTCTCTTCTTGTAATACTGTATTAGTAACGACAAAGAGATGTGGGTAGTGGTGGCCTGGTGGGGGCAGTAGTGGCCTGGTGGGGGTAATGGCGGCCTGGTGGGGGTCGTGGTGGCCTGGTGGTAAAAGGTGCTGGATGTTTGGAGGTTGAAGCCCCACTCTCCACAAGTTGTCACCGTCCCCCCAGTGCAGATAACTGGGTTATCAAAGGCCGGCCATGTCTCACACTGTCCATGGTGTGAGGTTCATGTAAAAGAACCATTGCTGACTTTCGTCAAGAGTAGGCTCCAAAGCTATCAGCGTGTTTCTGCACTGTTATGGCCTGGTGAGCTGTCCAGGGTGTACTCTGCCCACGCCTAGAGTCGGCTGGGATGGGAACTAGCCTCCCTGTGACCCTAATTAGGATTAAGCAGTTACAGAAACCCCCAGTGCAGCTAACTGGGTTATCAAAGGCCGGCCATGTCTCTCACTGTCTATGGTGTGAGGCATGTAAAAGAACCATTGCTGACTTTCGACAAGAGTAGGCTGCAAAGCCGTCAGCGTGTTTCCGCCCTGCGATGGCCTGGCGAGCTGTCCAGGGTGTACTCTGCCCTCGCCCGAAGTTGGCTGGGATGGGCACCAGCCTCCCCGCGACCCAAAACTAGGATTAAGCGTGTACAGAAAATGAATTGAACAGTTACAGAAAATGAATGATGGACATAGAAATGTATCATGCAACAAGATACACACACACACACACACACACACACACGTATACTGTGTGTGTATATATATATATATATATATATATATATATATATATATATATATATATATATATATATATACTGTATATATGTAGATTGACAGACTAACAGAAGACATTTTATGTCTGTCTCTTTTTCTTTTGATCCATTGTGAGTGAAAGGTGAACATTTGTGTATGCGCTTGATTGAAGTTCAACTCATAAAAGAGATTTTGTTCTGCTGAGAAAAGAAAACTATACAGTACACAGTAATTGATTTAGCCATACACGTTTTACAGCTTCCTCTACAGATAAGTCAGTCTCTGCTGAAATGTGAGGCTTTGGAGATAAGTACTTTCATATTTGATAGGAACACATTCTGCTTGTAACACACACACACACACACACACAGCAATACTCATAAAAGACTCCAGCGGAGTTCAAGATTTTAAAATTTCATTTACTGATTTGGCTTTGTTACCACCATGTGGCACTGTCTAAACCTCAGTCAGGTCCCTGTCTGCACATTTGGCTGTGCCAGGGTCCCATACTCGAAGGCACAGGTGTCAAATTCATGCCACAAAGGGTCATGTGGCTGCAGATTTTTTGTTTGAACCAAGCAGCAGCACACCTGACTTTGCTCATTTCAACGACTGATCTGAGTCTTCAGGCAGCTGATTGGTCAGTCTCTGTCCAGAGCATACAGATTGACCAATCAACTGCTTGAAGACTCAAATTGTTTGTTTAAATGAGCGAATCAGATGTGCTGCTGCTTGGTTGAAACAAAAATCTGCAGCCACATGGCCCTTTGTGGCATGAGTTTGACATCCCTGTTCTGAGGTCTGAGCTCACCAGGATCCAGCTCTCACATCCAACATGGGAAACAAGTCAGAGATTAAGCACCTCATGCTCGAGGACCTGAGCGAGTCGGGCTGCACTGTTCGGAGTCTTCACCTCTGCTCCTTGGATGTAAAATATACTGGCTGCTCAAGCAGCATGAACTGGCAACCCATGGCCAGCATTGGGTCACTGCCTTGAATTTGGTTACCAGCAGTTGGTTTGATGCACTCCTTGCATTGGTCCTTGTGGCGCAACTGGTTAGCGCGTTCGGCTGTTAACTGAAAGGTTGGTGGTTCAAGCCCACCCAGGGACGTTTTTCCTTAGATGCTCAGGTGTACCATGCAGCTCACGAAAGGCTGTGTCCGGTCACAAGTAATTCTTTGTACATTCCCAGGAGACTGGGACACAGTCTCTAAATATTTTTCCTCTTAAGTTTGACTCTTAATGCCCCCCAAGTCTAAGACCACCTTTTTCTCCCCCAGACGTCCTCACACCAAGTCCCACCAGGTGCACGCAGGATACCTCTGATGACTCCTAATGATGGCTGTGTCCAGTTTGCTTGTGGTCTCAAAAACCATGGGGCAACAGGATCACCGGTCTGGGTCATGGGTCGTTTTGTTTACATCCCCTGGAGACTGTGTCCAGCACTTGGGCGCAATATTTAAAGATTTATTTTAAGTATGACGACAAATGGCAACCAAGCCGATGACCACCCATTTTTTTTCCTCAGACCTCCTCAAGGTGCATGCAGGGTGCCTCCATTGACAGTGTCTTCAGCAGCCTGCGGTCTCCAAAAGTTTCCACACCTAACATGGGAGTCCAACCCACAACCCTGAGATTAAGAGTCTCATGCTCTATCGACCGAACTAAGCAGGAAGGGCATCTGATGCCAAATCGAATGTTCGAATCATTAATATGACTTCCATGAAGATGGAGGCAGATGATTCGCTGTGGCGACCCCTGAAGGGAACAGTCAAAAGGAAAAGAGGAAGAAGAAGTGTGACAATGAATGCCACCCTAGCAGAGGGCCACAAATTTTTACATCAGACCTCTTCCCACCAGGGTCCAACAGGGTGCACGCTGGATGCTCCCACTGATGGACATGTCAAGGTCGCCTGCAGTTTCCAAAAACTCTCACACCCAACGCCGGGCTCGAACCCACAACCCTGAGATTAAGAGTCTCAGACACTAGTTGGTCCGTGTTGCTCTCATGCTCTATCTCTGCCCCTTGGACATAAAATGCACTTGCTGGGCCAGAGGAAAGAACTGGAATATCACGGCCAACATTGATTCATCGCCTTGGCTTTTGTGATCAGTGACTGGCACAGTGGGAGTCTCAGGTAAGTCCTTGTGGTGCAGTGGAAGTGTACTCTTGCTCAGGGCTTGTTTTATTGGCATTCTTGGAAGACTGTGTCGAGCACTTGGACACAATATTTAAAGATTTTTTTAAAATTTCTTTTGTGACAATGAATGCCACCCTATCAGAGGGCCACAAATTTTACATCAGACTTCTTCCCACCAAGGTCCGACAGGGTGCATTCTGGGTGCCCAGACTGATGGATATGTACAGGCAGCTTGCAAAAATTCTAACGCCCAACGTGGGGCTCGAACCCACGACCCTGAGATTAAGAGTCTCATGCTCTACCGACTGAGCTAGCCGGGCTGCACTGCTTTGAGTCTCTGTCGCTGCTCCTTGGATATAAAACGCACTTGCTGCTCAGCAGGACGAACTGGAATACCATGGCGACGCTCGGTTCACCGCCTCAGCTTTTGGTACCAGCGACTGGCTTTGTGAGAATCTCAGGTCGGTCCTTGTGGTGCAGTGGAAGCGTGGCCTTGGTCATGGGTCGTTTTGTTGGCATTTTCAGGAGACTGTGTCTGGCACTTGGGCACAAAATTTAAAGATTTGTCCAAAGTTTTAGTTTGACAAAGAAGACCAACTTAGTAGACAACCACAACTTTTACATCAGACTTCTTCCCACTAAGATCCCACATAGTGCATTCTGGGTGCCCACACTGATGGGCGTGTACAGGCAGCTTGCAGTTTTCAAACATTCTAATGCCCAACGTGGGGCTCAAACCCACAACTCTGAGATTAAGAGTCTCATGCTCTACCAACTGAGCTCGTCAGGATGCACTGGTCTGAGGCTGCCGCTGCTTCTTGGATATAAAAAGCGCTTGCTGCTCAGAGGACTGAACGAGAATACCATGGCTGGCATCGGTTCACCGCCTGAGCTTTTGGTGCCAGCGACTGGCTTCGTGGGAGTCTCAGGGAGGTCCTTGTGGTGGAGGCGTGGCCTTGGTCATGGGTCATTTTGTTGGCATTCTCAGGAGACTGTCTGGCACTTGGGCACAATATTTAAAGATTTTTCAAATTATCAAGAGTGACAATGAACGACACCCTTTTAGAGGGCCACACATTTTACATCAGACCTCTTCCCACCAAGGTCCAACAGGGCGCATGCTGTGTGCCGACTCTGATGAACGTGTACAGGCAGCTTGTAGTTTCCAAAAATTCACTCACCCAATGTGGGGCACGAACCCACAACCCTGAGAGTAAGAGTCTCATGCTCTACCGACTGAGCTCGTCAGGTTGCAGTGCGATGGCGCACTGCTTCTGCTCCCTGGAAAAGCATTTGCTGCTCCAGAGGAATGAACTGGAATACCACAGCTGGGATCAGTTAACCATCTCAGCATTTGTTACTGGCACGGTGTAAGTCTGAGGTAGATCCTTGTGGTGCAGTGAAGGTGTGGCCTTGGTCAGGCGTCTTTTTGTTGGCATTCTCAAGAGACTGTGTCTGGCACTTGGACACAATATTTAAAGAATTGTTTTTAGAATTTCTCTAATGGACACCACCCTAGCAGAGGGCCACAAATTTGACATCAGACCCCTTCCCACACCCAACTTGGGGCTCAAACACACAACCCTGAGATGAAGAATCTCATGCTCCACCAAATGATCCAGCCGGGCTGCACTGCACTGGTTCTCTGTCTCTGCCCCTTGGATATAAAAAGCACTTGCTGCTCCAGCGGCATGAACTGGAATACCACGGCTGGGATCGGTTCACTGTCACGGATTTTGGGACCAGCTGCTGGCTTGGTGGGCATCTCAGGTAGATCCTTGTGGTGCATGGACGCCTGGCCTCGATCAGGAGTCATTTTGTTAGCATTCTCATTGTACTGTGTCTGGCACTTGGGCACAATATTTAAGATTCAAAAAATTTGTAAGTTTGTCAATGAATGCAAGCAGAGGGACACAAGTTTTACATCAGACCTCTTCCCACCAAGGTCCCACAGGATGCATGCTGGGTGCCCCCACTGATGGATGTGTCCAGGAAGCTTGCAGTCTACAAAAACTTTCACACCCAACATGGGGCTCGAACCCATGACCCTGAGATTAAGAGTCACATGCTCTACCGACTGAGCTAGTCAGGTGGTACTGAGCTGATTCTCTGTGTCTGCCTCTTCGATATAAAAAACACGTGCTGGACTGAACTGGAATTCCACCGCTGGGATCGGTTCACAGTCTGAGCTTTCATGACCAGTGACTGGCTCGGTGGGAGTCTCAGGTTGGTCCTTGTGGTGCAGTGGAAGCATGGTCTTGATCAGGGGTTGTTTTGTTGGCATTCTCAGGAGACTGTGTCATGCACTTGGGCACAAAATTTTAAAATAATTGTAAGAGTAGCAATGAATGAAACCCTAGTGGAGGACCACACATTTCACATCAGGCCTCTTCCCACAGGGTGCATGATGGGTTCCCCCACTGATTGATGTGCCCATGCAGCTTACAGTCTCTGAACACTATCACACCCAACATGGGGCTCAAACCCACAACCCTGAGATTAAGAGTCTCATGCTCTACCGACTGAGCTAGTCGGGCTGTAATGTTCAATTTCTCTGTTTCTGCCTCTTGCATATAAAAATCACTTGCTGCTCCAGAAGAATGAACTGGAATAAACCTCCTGGGATCAGTTCACTGTCTCGGATTTTGGTACCAGCGACAGGCTTGGTGGGCATCTCAGGTTGATCCTGGTGGTGCAGTGGACGTGTGGCTTTGGTCAGAAACTGTTTTGTTGGCATTTTGGACGGTGTCTGGCACTTGGGCACAATATTAAAGATTTAATTTTTTTTTTCAGTTTGACAATGAATGCCACCCAAGCAGAGGGACATAAATTTAACATCAGACCTCTTTTACGCCCAACGTGGGGCTTGAACCCACGACCCTGAGATTAAGAGTCTCATGCTCTACCGACTGAGCTAGCCGGGCTGCAGTCTGTCAAATCACAGCGTCTGCCCCTTGCAAATAAAAATCATTGCTGCTCCAGAAGAATGAATACCACAGCTGGGATCAGTTCACTGTCTCGGATTTTTTAAGATAAGATACAGCTTTATTAATCTCACAATGGAGAAATTCACTGTTACAGGCTCTTGAGGTACCATCAGTAGGGGGTGCAAAAATAGATACAAATACAAACATACACACGTACATATATATTATATAAGTAAATAAATAAATAGATACATAAATAGTATAAATTAATAAACAATAAAAGAAAAGAATGGAGCAACTTTATAGACTGGCCTATATTAAAGTGTAATGTATCTGAGGGCAGAGATGGGTTGATATGGTTCACAGTCAGTGGGGTAGATGTGGTTGATTAAAGTGCACGGGGTTTTATTGCACATAACTGGTATTTTCACAGACAGTTACAAAGTGGTGTTGTACAGTCTGATAGCGGTGGGAATGAACGACCTATGTAGCGCTCCTTCCTGCACTGAGGATGCCTCAGTCGTCCACTGAAGGAGCTACTCAGCTTCTCTACAGTCTGGTGCAGTGGGTGATAGATGTTGAACAGGATGGATGTGAGCTTTGCAACCATCCTCCTCTCACTCACCTCCTCCACAGAGTCCAGTGGGCAGCCGAGGACAGAGCTGGCCCTCCTGACCAGCTTGTTCAGTCTCTTTCTGTCCCGCTCTGTGCTGCCTGGGGCCCAGCAGATGGCAGCGTAGAGGATTGCAGAGGCTACCACAGAGTCATAAAAGTCCTGAGCAGAGGTTCTGCATACGCCCGAAGGACCTGAGTCTCCTCAGAAGATGGAGGCGACTCTGGCCCTTCTTGTACAGGGCGTTGGTGTTGTGGGACCAGTCCAGTTTATTGTTAAGGTGAACACCCAGGTACTTGAAACTGTCCACTGTCTCAATGTCCTGTCCCTGGATGTTCACTAGTAAGTGTGTGTGTGTGTGTGTTTGAGTGTTTCTCCTGAAGTCGATCACCATCTCCTTCGTCTTCCTGGTGTTCAAGTTTGGTACCAAACCACTGGCTTGGTGGGCGTCTCAGGTAGATCCTTGTGGTGCAGTGGACGCGTGGCCTTGATCAGGAGTTATTTTGTTGGCATTCTCATTGTACTGTGTCTGGCACTTGGGCACAATATTTACGATTCAAAAAAATTTTAAGTTTGTCAATGAATGCCAGCAGAGGGACACAAATTTTACATCAGACCTCTTCCCACCAAGGTCCCACAGGATGCATGCTGGGTGCCCCCACTGATGGACTGATGGAGCTTGCAGTCGACAAAAACTTCCACGCCCAACGTGGGGCTCGAACCCACGACCCTGAGATTAAGAGTCTCATGCTCTACCGACTGAGCTAGCCGGGCTGCACTGCTGTAAATCTCTGTCTCTGCCTCTTGGATCTAAAAAACACGTGCTGGTGCCGCAGACTGAACTGGAATACCACCGCTGGGATCGGTTCACAGTCTCAGCTTTCATTAAAAGCGACTGGCTCGGTGGGAGTCTCAGGTTGGTCCTTGTGGTGCAGTGGAAGTGTGGCCTTGATCAGTGGTTGTTTTGTTGGCATTCTCAGGAGACTGTGTCAGGCACGAGGGCACAAAATTTAAGATTTAAAAATAATTGTAAAAGTTGTAATGAATGCCACCTGAGTAGAGGACCACACATTTCACATCAGGCCTCTTCCCACAGGGTTCATGTTGGGTTCCCCCACTGATTCAGGTGCCCATGCAGCTTACAGTCTCTGAGAACTATCACACCCAATGTGGGGCTCAAACCCACAACCCTGAGATTAAGAGTCTCATGCTCTACCGACTGAGCTAGTCAGGCTGCAACATGCCAATTCTCTGTCTCTGCCTCTTGCATATAAAAATCACTTGCTGCTTCAGCTAAATGAACTGGAATAAACCTCCTGGGATCAGTTCACTGTCTCGGATTTTGGTACCAGCGACAGGCTTGGTGGGCATCTCAGGTTGATCCTGGTGGTGCAGTGGACGCGTGGCTTTGGTCAGGGGTTGTTTTGTTGGCATTCTCATTGGACTGTGTCTGGCACTTGGGCACAATATTGAAGATTTCAAAATTCTTTAAGAGTGACAATGAATGCCACCCTCGTAGAGGGCCACAAATTTAACACCAGACCTCTTTCCCACCAGGGTGCAACAGGGTGCATGCTGGGTACCACCTCTGATGGACATATACAGGCAGCATTGCACTTTTGAAAACTCCTCGCACCCAACATGGGGCTTGAATCCACAACCCTGAGATTAAGAGTCTCATGCTCATGCCTTGATCAGGGGTTGTTTTGTTGGCATTCTCAGGAGACTGTGTCTGGCACTTGGGCACAAAACTTGAGATTTAAAAAATTTTTAAGAATGGAATTGAATGCCATCCTAGCAGAGGGCCACACATTTTACTTCAGGCCTCTTCCCACCAGGGTCAAACAGGGTGCCCCCACTGATAGATTTGTCCATGCAGCCTCCAAAAGCTATCACTCCCAAAGTGGGGCTCAAACCCATGACCCTGAGATTAAGGGTCTCATGCCCTACCAACTGAACTAGTCAGGCTACAATGTTCTGGTTCTCTGCCTCTGCTCCTTGAATATAAAAAATACTTGCTGGTCCAGCGAATGAACTGGAATACCACGGCTGGGATCGGTTCACAGTCGGAGCTTTCGTTACCAGTGATTGGCTCTTTGGGAGTCTCAGGTCGGTCCTTGTGGTGCAGTGGAAGTGTGGCCTTGATCAGGGGTTGTTTTGTTGGCATTCTCAGGAGACTGTGTCAGGCACTTGGGCACAAAATTTAAGATTTAAAAGTAACTGTAAGAGTAGCAATTAATGCCACCCGAGGAGAGGACCACACATTTCACATCAGGCTTCATCCTACAGGGTGCATGTTGGGTTCCCCCAATGATTCAGGTGCCCATGCAGCTTACAGGCTCAGAAAGCTATCACACCCAACATGAGGCTCGAACCCACGACCCTGAGATTAAGAGTCTCATGCTCTACTGACTGAGCTAGTCGGGCTGTAACATTCTAATTCTCTGTCTCTTCCTCTTGCATATAAAAATCACTTGCTGCTCCAGAAGAATGAACTGGAATAAACCTCCTGGGATCAGTTCACTGTCTCGGATTTTGGTACCAGCGACAGGCTTGGTGGGCATCTCAGGTTGATTCTGGTGGTGCAGTGGACGCGTGGCTTTGGTCAGAAACTGTTTTGTTGGCATTCTCATTGGACGGTGTCTGGCACTTGGGCATAATATTAAAGATTTAATTTTTTTTTTCAGTTTGACAATGAATGCCACCCAAGCAGAGGGACATAAATTTTACATCAGACCTCTTTTACACCCAACGTGGGGCTTGAACCCACAACCCTGAGATTAAGAGTCTCATGCTCTACCGACTGAGCTAGCCAGGCTGCAGTCTGTCAAATCACAGCGTCTGCCCCTTGCAAATAAAAATCATTTGCTTCTCCAGAAGAATGAATACCACAGCTGGGATCAGTTCACTGTCTCGGATTTTGGTACCAAACCACTGGCTTGGTGGGCGTCTCAGGTAGATCCTTGTGGTGCAGTGGACGCGTGGCCTTGATCAGGAGTTATTTTGTTGGCATTCTCATTGTACTGTGTCTGGCATTTGGGCACAATATTTAATATTCAAAATATTTTAAGTTTGTCAATGAATGCCAGCAGAGGGACACAAATTTTACATCAGACCTCTTCCCACCAAGGTCCCACAGGATGCATGCTGGGTGCCCCCACTGATGGATGTGTCCAGGAAGCTTGCAGTCGACAAAAACTTCCACGCCCAACGTGGGGCTTGAACCCACGACCCTGAGATTAAGAGTCTCATGCTCTACCGACTGAGCTAGCCTGGCTGCACTGCTGTGAATCTCTGTGTCTGCCTCTTGGATCTAAAAAACACGTGCTGGTGCCCCAGTCTGAACTGGAATTCCACCGCTGGGATTGGTTCACAATCTCAGCTTTCATTAAAAGCGACTGGCTCGGTGGGAGTCTCAGGTCGGTCCTTGTGGTGCAGTGGAAGCGTGGCCTTGATCAGTGGTTGTTTTGTTGGCATTCTCAGGAGACTGTGTCAGGCACGAGGGCACAAAATTTAAGATTTAAAAATAATTGTAAAATTTGTAATGAATGCCACCTGAGTAGAGGACCACACATTTCACATCAGGCCTCTTCCCACAGGGTTCATGTTGGGTTCCCCCACTGATTCAGGTGCCCATGCAGCTTACAGTCTCTGAGAACTATCACACCCAATGTGGGGCTCAAACCCACAACCCTGAGATTAAGAGTCTCATGCTCTACCGACTGAGCTAGTCAGGCTGTAATGCTTGAATTCTCTGTTTCTGCCTCTTGCATATAAAAATCACTTGCTGCTCCAGAAGAATGAACTGGAATAAACCTCCTGGGATCAGTTCATTGTCTCCGATTTTGGGACCAGCGACAGGCTTGGTGGGCATCTCAGGTCGGTCCTTGTGGTGCAGTGGACACGTGGCTTTGGTCAGAAACTGTTTTGTTGGCATTCTCATTGGACTGTGTCTGGCACTTGGGCACAATATTTCAGATTTAAAAATTCTTTAAGAGAATGAATGAATGCCACCCTTGTAGAGGGCCACAAATTTAACACCAGACCTCTTTCCCACCAGGGTGCAACAGGGTGCATGCTGGGTGCCACCTCTGATGGACATATACAGGCAGCATTGCACTTTTGAAAACTCCTCGCACCCAACATGGGGCTTGAATCCACAACCCTGAGATTAAGAGTCTCATGCTCATGCCTTGATCAGGGGTTGTTTTGTTGGCATTCTCAGGAGACTGTGTCTGGCACTTGGGCACAAAACTTGAGATTTAAAAACTTTTTAAGAGTGGCATTGAATGCCATCCGAGCAGAGGGCCACACATTTCACATCAGGCCTCTTCCCACCAGGGTCAAACAGGGTGCCCCCACTGATAGATTTGTCCAGGTCGCTTGCAGTCTACAAAAATTTTCACACCCAACATGGGGCTTGAACCCACGACCCTGAGATTAAGAGGCTTATGCTTTACCGACTAAGCCAGCCGGGCTGCACTGAGCTTAGTCTCTGTCTCTGCCTCTTGGATAAAAAAACACGTGCTGGACTGACTGGAATACCACGGCTGGGATCGGTTCACAGTCGTAGCTTTCGTGACCAGTGATTGGCTCGGTGGGAGTCTCAGGTCGGTCCTTGTGGTGCAGTGGAAGCGTGGCCTTGATCAGGAGTCATTTTGTTGGCATTCTCTGGAGACTGTGTCAGGCACTTGGGCACAAAATTTAAGATTTAAAAATAATTGTAAGAATTGCAATGAATGCCACCTGAGTAGATGAACACACATTTTACTTCAGGCCTCTTCCCACCAGGGTCAAACAGGGTGCCCCCACTGATCGATTTGTCCACGCAGCCTCCAAAAGCAATCTCTCCTAAAGTGGGGCTTGAACCCATGAACCTGAGATTAAGAGTGTCATGCCCTACCAACTGAATTAGTCAGGCTACAATGTTCTGGTTCTCTGCCTCTGCTCCTTGAATA
Source organism: Plotosus lineatus (assembly GCA_024760905.1). Taxonomy (NCBI): domain Eukaryota; kingdom Metazoa; phylum Chordata; class Actinopteri; order Siluriformes; family Plotosidae; genus Plotosus; species Plotosus lineatus. Next base: position 26,698,103 of record CM045745.1, read on the forward strand.
TAAAAAATACTTGCTGGTCCAGCGAATGAACTGGAATACCACGGCTGGGATCGGTTCACAGTTGGAGCTTTCGTTACCAGTGATTGGCTCGGTGGGAGTCTCAGCTCGGTCCTTGTGGTGCAGTGGAAGTGTGGCCTTTATCAGGGGTTATTTTGTTGGCATTCTCAGGAGACTGTGTCAGGCACTAGGGCAGAAAATTTAAGATTTAAAAATAATTGTAAGAGTCACAATGAATGCCACCCTCGGAGAGGACCACACATTTCACATCAGGCTTCATCCCACAGGGTGCATGTTGGGTTCCCCCACTGATTCAGGTGCCCATGCAGCTCACAGTCTCTGAAAACTATCATGCCCAACGTGGGGCTCGAACCCACGACCCTGAGATTAAGAGTCTCATGCTCTACCGACTGAGCTAGTCGGGCTGTAATGCTCTAGTTCTCTGTTTCTGCCTCTTGCATATAAAAATCACTTTCTGCTCCAGATTAATGAACTGGAATAAACCTCCTGGGATCAGTTCACTGTCTCGGATTTTGGTACCAGCGACAGGCTTGGTGGGCATCTCAGGTTGAGCCTTGTGGTGCAGTGGCTTTGGTCAGAAACTGTTTGGTTGGCATTCTCGTTGGACGGTGTCTGGCACTTGGGCACAATATTTAAGATTTAATTTTTTTTTAAGTTTGACAATGAATGCCACCCAAGCAGAGGAACACAAATTTTACATCAGACCTCTTCCCACCAAGGTCCCACAGGATGCATGCTGGGTGCCCCCACTGATGGATGTGTCCAAGAAGCTTGCAGTCTACAAATACTTTTACGCCCAACGTGGGGCTCGAACCCACGACCCTGAGATTAAGAGTCTCATGCTCTACCAACTGAGCTAGTCGGGCTGCAGTCTGTCAAATCACAGCATCTGCCCCTTGCAAATAAAAATCATTTGCTGCTCCAGAAGAATGAACACCACAGCTGGGATCAGTTCACTGTCTCGGATTTTGGTACCAAACGGCTGGCTTGGTGGGCGTCTCAGGTAGATCCTTGTGGTGCAGTGGACGCGTGGCCTTGATCAGGAGTTATTTTGTTGGCATTCTCATTGTACTGTGTCTGGCATTTGGGCACAATATTTAATATTCAAAATATTTTTAAGTTTGTCAATGAATGCCACCAGAGGGACACAAATTTTACATCAGACCTCTTCCCACCAAGGTCCCACAGGATGCATGCTGGGTGCCCCCACTGATGGATGTGTCCAGGGAGCTTGCAGTCTACAAAAACTTTCACGCCCAACGTGGGGCTCGAACCCACGACCCTGAGATTAAGAGTCTCATGCTCTACCGACTGAGCTAGCCGGGCTGCACTGCACTGATTCTCTGTCTCTGCCTCTTCGATATAAAAAAACACGTGCTGGTGCCGCAGATTGAATTGGAATTCCACCGCTGGGATCGGTTCACAGTCTCAGCTTTCATTAAAAGCGACTGGCTCGGTGGGTGTCTCACGTCGGTCCTTGTGGTGCAGTGGAAGCGTGGCCTTGATCAGGGGTTGTTTTGTTGGCATTCTCAGGAGACTGTGTCCGGCACTTGGGCACAAAATTTAAGATTTAAAAATAATTGTAAGAGTAGCAATGAATGCCACCCTAGAAGAGGACCACACATTTCACATCAGGGTTTGTCCCACAGGGTGCATGTTGAGTTCCCCCACTGATTGAGGTGCTCATGCAGCTTACAGTCTCTGAGAACTATCACGCTCAACATGGGGCTCGAACCTGTGACCCTGAGATTAAGAGTCTCATGCTCTACCGACTGACCTAGCTGGGCTGCACTGCACTAATTCTCTGTCTCTGCCTCTTGGATATAAAATACACTTGCAGGGCCTGTGGAATGAACTGGAATACCACCGCTGGGATCAGTTCATAGTCTTGGCTTTCGTTACCAGCGACAGGCTTGGTGGGAGTCTCAGGTTGGTCCTTGTGGTGCAGTGGAAGCGTGGCCTTGATCAGGAGTCATTTTGTTGGCATTCTCATTAGACTGTGTCTGGCACTTGGGCACAATATTTAAGATTTAAATTTTTTTTTAAGTTTGACAATGAATGCCACCAGAGGGACACAAATTTTACATCAGAGCTCTTCCCACCAAGGTTCCACAGGATGCATGCTGGGTGCCCCCACTGATGGATGAGTCCAGGTGGCTTGCAGTCTACAAAAATTTCCACGCCTAACATAGGGCTTGAACCCATGACCCTGAGATTAAGAGTCTCATGCGCTTACCAAATGAGCTAGCCGGGCTGTGCTGCCTGTGTGTTCTGCCTCTGCCCCTTGCATATAAAAAGCAATCACTGCACCAGAGGAAAGAAAAGGCATACGGCTTTTGTACCCAACGACTGGCTCAATTGGAGTCTCGGGTCGGTCCTCATCGTGCAGTGGATGTGTGCTCCTGGTCCTGGGTCTCCAAAAGACCACCTCGTGGTCTCCAAAAGCTCACATGCCAAACATGGTGCTTGAACCTACAACCCTGAGATTAAGAGTCTCATGCTCTGACTGAGCTCACCAGGCTCTGCTCTGTGCAACCTCCACCTCTTCCTCTTGGATATAAAGTCACTAACTCGGAGAGGCAGAATGAACTGCCAAGTCACGGCTGGCATTGTTTCACTGCCTTGCTTTTATTACCAGCAAGTGGCTCTGTTGACGTTTGAACTCGGTTCTTGTGGTGCAACCGGTCCCGCAAGTTTTCCTTGGTCCTCCTCCTGCTAATCCTCACGCAGTGCACATTTGGTGCCACCGGGTGACTCTGGAACAGTTGTAAGTTGTATAGCACTCACACTTAACATGGGCCTCAAAGTTCTGATCGTCTGGTTCAGATTCCAACTGTACATTCCGGGCTACATCCCCCATTTTTATCCTTTCCTGCGCTCGATTAATAATTATAACTTTAATTTCCAAAAGAAAATAATAAATGTAGGCGGTCTGTCCCCTCTATGAGAACCGTTGACCGTCAGAAAAACGTGTAGAAATATTCTAAATTTTAATATTGTCCACACAGTTTTGGTTTGCGTGGGAATTGTAGTTTTTTTATTCCGATCTCAGTTTCTTGGGCCACACCTTCCCTGCATTTCATTGGCTAATTCTTTCCGTTTCACCCATATTTGAATCGGTTCTAGCCAATCACCATCTCGAAGGCGGAATTTTCGCGAACTCCCCTGGATACAACGGTATATTTTTTGTGTAGTTCCTCTTTCAGTTGAAAACCTGAGTCGTCTTCCCTTGTTATTCTTTTAAAGCCTTGGCTACTCGTTTAACTTCAAATCTTAAGTGATTCCCCCCGTAATTTGTAATAACGGTGCTGAAATATATGCGAACTCCCTGCGGGCTAATTTCACAGCTCTGTCACCTCAAACACAGGTTAGTGGAAGAGCGCGGTGTGTTTTATTCAGCTGGTTTTATCATGTGTGGATATTATATTATAATATTATTTAAATTCAGTAATACGGGTCTGTTGCGGTTCTGTTTCAAATGTAAAAGCGATATGTTTTTGAGTTTTTCTTTCTCTTGAGTTGTTAGTATGAACAGGTGTAAGAGTCGGTTCGTTAAAACCGGAAAACGGGTGTTTTTCGATCTTGTTTATTATTTTTCCCTCAGTCAGCTCGCTGTGCGCGTGTTTCTGTGTTTGCGCGCGCGTGTGTCTCTGTGTGTGCGCGTGTTCTTGCGCCCCCATGCCGCGCCCTTTAATATGATTGTGCCGCATTTACATCGAATCCCCTGTTTCTATTAGTCGTGATTCTCTGGCCCGTCACTTATCGGTGTCTGTTTGTGATGAATTAGTCGTGGACTGCACGAGCCACCGCTGAGAAAGGCGGCGAGGCGAGGCAAACAAAAGCGATTTGTTGACGTATCTCATCTCGCTCCCACTGTTGTTCTTCACGTGCACAAGCGCGAGCAAAAACTCACGAGCAGTCATAAATCCATCATATGCAAAATCTGCAAAAAAAAAAGGTTAAATTGCGTATCAGCGCCCATTCTCAATATTTTTTCATAACACCTTGATAGTCTTTGTGCACTTCTCCAAAAACTTTTAGAAGCTGCACAATACCAGGGAAGAAAAAAAAATGTTCATCATTTCATTTTCTGTAACCATTTAATCCTAATTAGGGTCACAGGGCAACCGGTGCCCTTCCTAGCCGAATCCAGCACGCAAGGCCATCACAGGTCAGAAAGACACTGACTGCGACGCCTTTGTTGAAAGGAAGCAATGGCTCTTTTACAGCCTCACACCACAGACAGTGAGAGACATGGCCTGCCTTTGATACCCCAGTTTGCAGGGTGGGGGTGGGGCATTGACAACCCATGGAGAATAAGGCTTGAACCCCTAACCTTAGGATCAGTGATCTAGCACCATTACCACCAGGCCACCACTGCCATAGATTAAATGGCTGGACAAATCTCTTCTGATGTTGAATTATGAACTTGGCAGTGCTGTTCACCTGGAGTGGCTGGTGCAGAACCAGAAGGGTTTACACGCGGTTACAAAGCACATCTCAGTGGCTTAATATCAGGAATGAGAATGATTCAAATTTGATGCCGTTTTGTGATAAAAAATTGATGTTCACTCATGATTTTAGTGGGTTTTTTTGGTCAGGGAAGTGTTGGACTGGTCTCTATTTTATGGACAGTTGTCGTCCTTATACAGTGATACCTCTGCTCACGAACATAATTGGTTCCCAGAAAGTGTGTGTGAGGCGAAAAGTTCGTCTTCCGAACATTTATTTCCCATAAGAAACCATTAAAATGAGAATAATCCGTTCCCAGGTCCCCATAAAACATAATTTTCTACTAAATAAGCCTTAAAACTACACAAAAATATACCTTATTTTATGTATAATAAATGTCTATTGTATTGTAATTAAAGAAATAAACTGTACTGTATAATAAAGTGGTTTTATTTACCTTTGTGATGGTAGTTGATGGCTTGATGGAATGGAGTGGGAGGAGGAGAGAGGGAGGGACTTACTGTTCGGAAGGAGAGTTTGGAAACGCCTACTGTTTGGAAACACCCTTAGCCACACACGCACCCTTAATAGCTTCCTTGTTCTTAAGGATGGGAGCAATGGTAGACTTAGCGTACTGGTACTGGGACGCTGAGTCACACAAACGCACACCTCGTTCGTGTTTTTCAATGATCTCCGCCTGTGGTGGGTCTTTTTCGGTCCCATAATAGCAAAAGTACACTCAATATGGTCCAAAATGTCTAGTAAACACAAACCACTTCCGCATTCAAAGAAAGGGGTGTGACGAACTGTGACGCCGTGAGCGTGCGTCAGCTTCTCGTGGCCGCCACCGTGGCGCTGTTCGACCGCGTGGTTTGATTCGTCCGCCGAAAACTAGTTCGTCAGCAGAGACTATATGCTCGCAAATTTAATGTTCTTGAGGCGAAAAGTTCCTGAGTTTAAGCGTTCGTCAGCGGAGGTTTTACTGTATATATATATATATATATATATATGTGTGTGTGTGTGTGTGTGTGTGTGTGTGTGTGTGTATGTATATATGGCTCCAAATTCCCTGCTCTTTTCTTCTGTACGTGTTCATCAAATTGTTTTAAATTATTGTGCATTAAGCCCATAGCAGTTCATAGATATCCATTTCTGATACAACTTGCAGAAAAATGTAGTTAAATGTAATGAAAATGTAGGACCAATGACAAGCCGTTATAATATGGTAAACATTTATAAACCTAAGGTCCTCGTAGATTGCATCAGGAAAATGAAGGGATTGGAAATGTGGTTTGGTTCTGCTTGGGCCGTTGGTTCTTCCTGGTTTCCGGAGCGTGAAGCGAGTTGTTCAAAACACGGTTATTTTAACCACCGGTTGACCGCTAACGGCAGGTTAAATTTTTAACCCGTCGTTAGCTAACCGACCGTTAAATATGCGTTGTTCAAAGCATGGTTAGTCACGTTGTTAGTTAATGTTGCCGTCAAAGTTAACAGTGTGGTTAAAGTTACTGACTAAGAGGTCATTCAACATTTTCCTAAGCATACAAAACGTACGCTAGGGAGGAGGGGGTAGGATGTCTGTGTACGCTTTTTTAACATTATAAAAATGTCGATCAACAATAATACATGCGCTCATGAATATTTCTTTTTTTTTGTGCGTGTACGTTTGAAACTTTCAATGCGCGATTCGCCAACCACCTGCGGTGTTGCATATCTGCAAAGTCTGCAATGAATACAGTACAGAACTGCCCAACCCGGTATCAGCTGCTGAAACACCAGAAGGCAGCTGATCAAGGGTGTAGGCTGGGGGGGGGGGTGCACAGGGTGCACAGGGTGCACGTGTACCCCCCACAGCAGGAGTTGAGTTCCGCTGGACAGGAAATTGTGTGTATTCACAATCTTATAAATAAACTTAATGACTGTTATTGAAGAGAAAGTCGGAGATAAGTTCCGCATGACCAGAGTCAGGAAGTAAACCGAAAGTTAACGTGTAACGGGCACTGCGCATGTGCACGCTCGAGATGACCAATCAACAAACATAACAGCAGTAAGCAATAATAGCTGAACACTGTCAATCAAATAAAGTGTGAGAATAAAGCACAGTTTGTTAGTCCCGCCTCCGGTTCCTGCACATGTGTTAGAACACAAACATTGACGCACTGAGAATGTATGGCTAAAATAATTATAAGCCATCCAGCCTGGATCTGCAGCCTAATGCTCAGTACTTTTATTAAATTAATATGTTTTTGTGCTGTAAATACAATTAATATTTGTTTGTGCCTTTGAATAGATAAATAACTTTAGCTCAATTTGTAAATGTATTTAGCACATGTACTTTCAGATATAGTTTGAAATATATTTGAGAATGTTTTTGGTTGAACTATAATAATAATATTTATAAGAATCCACCCCCGCTGATGCGGCATCATGAATGCAGCGTTAGCCATGAACGTCATCTTGCAAGTTAACCACACTGTTAAAAATTTAACGGTGGTCCTTAGGTGTGTTAACTTTAACGTCAAGTTAACACTCTGTTAAAGTTAACCGAGTTTTGAACAACAAGATAACGGCAACATTAAATTTAACGGTCGGTTAACTCTACTTAACCAGTGGTTAAAAAATAACCGTGTTTTGAACAACCAACCTCAGGAGTTCAACTCCTTCTGGATGGGACGCTAGTCCATCGCAGCTTACCTTCCCAGTATATTT
>CM045745.1:26710281-26735281 GCA_024760905.1 Plotosus lineatus
CCAGATAAGATGCCTCTGACATTGTCCCTGGTTTAAGAATGGCTTGAAGCACTGACTCCAGCAGCAGTCCACTCCTTGTGAATCTCCACAAATACTTGAATGGGTTTCGGTTCACAATCCTCACAAGGCTATGATTTTCGCTGTGCACCTCTTCTACCACAGTTTTTCCATGCATTTAACTTTCCATTAATGTGCTTGGATACAGCACTCTCTGAACAGTCAGCTTCATTAACAGTGACCTTTTGTGTCTTACCCTCCATATGCAGGATGTCAATGATCGTCTTCTGGACAACCGTTAAGTCTACAGTCTTCCGCATGATTATGTGGTGTACTGATCCAGACTGACTGGTCATTCAAACTCCCAGGAAACCTTTGCAGGTGTTTTGAGTTAATTATCTGACTGAAGTGTGACACTGAGTTTCCAGTGTTGAAGTTTTTTCATAATACAGGGGTGCCTCGGTACTCGACCATAACTCGTTCCCGACAGCTGGTCGAATTCCGATTTGGTCGAATTCCGAATCTGCTTTTCCCATTACAAAATTAATCTGTTCCATCGTCTTTTGAACAGAAGTTAACGGTACCGCAATTCATACCATAGGTCCTCAAATTAAGTGAAAAAATTATTGAATACAGTACACTGTTATGGTCTCTTTTGTGAGGGACCCTCTTTGTGGTCACTCTAATCTCTCTATGCATGCTGGAGAGGGGTGTGGCTGTCACATGTGGCTGGAGTGCTAAGCACACACACCTGATTCCACTTAGCAATCACCGGGCTTATCTAACAGTGACTACGATTTAGCCGTGCTCTAGTGCCTTCCCTATGAACAATAAAGCTCATCCGTTTTCATTATACCCTGTCTCCTGCACCTTTGGGTTCGGCTGAATGTTCCTGACGTCACAGAAGGGCTAGAAGATTCTGTGACGCCAGGAACATTCAGCTGGACCCAAAAATGCAGGAGCCAGAGTGTGCTGGAGGAGCTTGTGCAAAAATTAAAATGATCAATTCTTATAATGGCTGTATAAATTCACATTTTATTTATATATAAGCCTAATAATGTATATTTACCTGATACAAAGTGCATATTCTACTGTATTCTGTAGGATTCCAGTCTTTCATATTTACCGCTGCGATCCACTTGGCTTTTCTGTCCGGGTCAGATGGAAAACGATAAAATAACAGTGCAGGCGTTTACTCCTCTGTCTATTTGCACAGCCAACAGCACAACATGATATAATCATACTCACTGGTTATTTTGTATCACTCAGGGGAAGTTAGTAACCTACAAACAACATCCAGGTGGGTAATGTTGAACCACTATTACTTATTTTAAAATGTTTAGCAATGTTGAATGAGCGAGTGCCATCCAGGTCATGCCGCCCAATATGGCAGATAAACATAAGTCACGTGACCCTGTGACGTCACGTGCAAAACCTCAATAGTCATCAAACTTAAAATAAATAAAGACTTGAAATATCTCAGTCTGTGTGTAATACATCTATATAATACAGAATATAACTTTTTGAACTGAATTACTGAAATAAATCAATAACTTACAATATCATCAAAATTTGATTTATTTCAGTAATTCAGTTCAAAAAGTTATATTCTGTATACCATTTTTTTCTGGTCTGAGTTTTTGGTGTTTGATTTCCCACCTTTCAGCCAATTTTTATTTATTTATTTATTTGTTTATTTGTTTGTTTGTCTTTTTCAGTTTACAGTATGAGTGGAAAATTTGTCCATTATATCCTCCAGTTCTTCTCTTTCGGTTTATACTTTTCGGAGAATTTACACGCAGCACCGACGGGCCTGAATACCATCAACTCCTTGACTGTTGAAAAGCCTTGGAATTATTTGTTGTATTTATTTATTTTTGCAGTGTCTATTTCAGTGTGTAATGTCCAGCGCAGCTGTGTAAAGTCATGAAATGTCAAAGCAGTGTATGGCCTGTGCAGGCTTGGAATGTGCTAAGCATAGAGCAATGTGCATGTTTATCCTATTAGGTCAATGCCTGTACTTTTTTCAGCAGGCTTAAGACTGGAGAATGGAAATGTATTTTAATTACTAAATACTAAAAATAAGGATTACAGTGGTACCTCACCTTACGAAATTAATCCATGCCACAAGTGGTTTCATAACCTGATTTTTTTCGTAAGTTGAGATGTATTTTACATGTAAAAGGCCTGATTCATTCCAAGGCGCCCAATACTACCCCCTAACCCTTTAAAAAGTATAAAAGTAAACCTTTTAAGGCCTCCTTCTGCTTCAATATCGCACCAATGGTAGATGGGTTTGGCCATATTACTTTGCGATATCACTCAACTGCATGCTACAAACCCGCTTCTTTTTTTCAGTTGCACCAGGAATCACTTTCACCGGGAATCACATGCTTGTGGGTGTGTGTATGTGTGAGCTCGAGCGTGTGTGTGTGTGTGTGTGTGTGCACGTGTGTGTTGACAATGTCTTCTTAGCAGAGTTATAATCTTACAAATGTTTATGCAAGGTTAAAAGCCTGAGCCAAAAAATAAAGTTGCAATGAACACACTCGAAAAACTCACGAAACAACAATTACTCTGTCCTTTACGTGTGTGAGAACGCCATGATGAACAATGGGTCGAAGGCACACGAAAAGTCTCATGGGTATTATGGAGATACAGCTCCATAATAGTCAATGGGAGGGAGCTGCGTCATGGGTATTATGGAGATGCAGCTCCCTCCTAGCCAATGGGAGGCCAGCGGGGCGGAATGTTGGGAGATAGCCAACCAGAGGCTATCGGGGTGGGATGTTGGGAGAAAGCCAATGGGAGAGCAACTGGCGCATTGTTTGAATTTTTGAGATGGCGTGTTTCGTATGTGAATTTTTTTTCTTATCCAGAGACGGAAATTTTAGGTAAATGCGTTGGATTTTGTTGAGTTTAGACGTACCTACGTCATATGCTGACATAATGACGCAATGACGCTGCATTCATTGTTTACAAACTACAGACGTGTGTGTGTGTGTGTGTGTGTGTGTGTGTGTATATGTATATATAATATATGTATATATATAATGTATGTATAAATAATCAGTTATATAGCGTGTTACCCTTGTGTTAAGACGTCGTCTCTGTGATCTTTGTGTTTACACTGTTTTACAGACGTTTGTAACCCTAAGCAAATATGGTTGGTCAGAAGTGTAAGCCTACTAGCATGGGTGCAAGTCTCATATACAGAGATGAATTAACTATCTGCTCAGATCGGCGCAATCTACCATGCATACTCAGTGAAGCAAAAAGAGTTGTAATATGAATGAAAACCCGAATGCACAAATTACAGAACAATTACAGATATTTATTATCTTTTAGTAGAATCCTAAGAGTGTATACTTATTTTATATTAATATACATTAGGATTTGTACTTGTTCTTTGTATGCATCTCTTGAATAAAGTTTACTTACTTACTTACACAAAAGAACTCTCCGCTTTGCTGGGAATTACATCAGTGCAGGCTGTGTTCTAAACAAGTTCAACGGCACCGTTGTCCACTTGTAAGACCGGAAGTCTGTATAACCCACAGCAAGTACACTACTTTCGGTATTGAGCGCTTCACATATTGTAAGCGTTGATTGGCTGTTTTAAGCTTCATGTAAAGTAACTCGGCATAAATAAGTGACTTATTTGAAATTATTGTTGGTATTATTTGATATATTTGATATTATTTTACAATGTTATGTTTATGATAATTGATTTAGGGGTGTTTTATGAGATATGGTAATGGTATTTATGGATGTATAGAACAACATGAGCGTCATACGTCACACGTCATACGTCACTGTAACAGCTTACGTTCACTTTCAACTTGCATTCGGCCGTCCGGAACCTAAGTCGGGGAGTGTCTGTACATGCATGATTTTCTCAGAATCTAGGAACTCTGAATGGATGTTTTTTTACACTTGTTAATCCTTTTCCATTTTACTCGCAGGTTATTGGTTGGAATTCATGATGATGTGACTGATCCTCTCTTTTAACAAACGTAGATATGGCGACTGCCAAAAAAGGTGGGTGTTGACTTTTCTCCCCGGCGTTTACAATTTACGTTAAAGGGCATTTACACGTGCTGAAGGATGAACCAAATCCAGCATAAAGATTTTCTAAACATCTAGAATTTGATTGTAAAATATATAATTTTACACCTCAGGGAATACAATCTGGAAATGCTGTTGGGTTCAGTCTTCCCTGAATTAGGGGCATGATGTAAGACAGTAATATAGGGTATACAGTAAATTATAATCCAAGGTACATATTTTATGGAAAAAAAACCCTCAACCATATTAAATGTGCAGGTCACATGCTGTTGTGAAATGGTTTATCTGTGTGTCGTGAAAGCGGTACGAGGCTGCAGTGCTGCAAGGCGAGGCTTCTGCAACTTACTCTGTTTGTATAAGACTCCAAAACCTCCTGCCCACTCAGGAGAACTTGCAGTTCAGAACATGCTCCTCGATGGAGTTTTGTTCTCTGCATGATGCACAGTGTATAAAATTGGTAGATGTATATATTAAACTCGTGTTTTTTTCCCTCTGTGTGTTATTTTTACATTTGATGAATTCTGGTCTCTTGGTATTGAACACCTTACATTTGCTGGAGTTTGAATTCACACTGAACCTGCCTTAATATCCACTTTTAGAAAAAAAAAAGAATAAACAGTGTAATAAATGTCCATGAGAGATGTAGAAGAGGTGAGAGTGCCAGCTTGTTAGGTTTGAATATTCATCCCGATGCTTCTGTCTGACATGAACACTCATTTTTTTTCCTTCCTTTCCAAAATTTTTGTGCTGCTTTTATAATGAGACCGACATGTGCTTCCAGTCTGTGTTGTGAAAATGCTTAGAAATAAACATTTTGAAGCAAAACAAAAAGAGGAACTGGGTGTAAGAGGACGTCCTGTGTGAATATAATCCTTATTGCAGTTGTGTGTTGTGAAATGCTTGTGTTACTGCAGCTTCCTGTAAAGCGGGGGGTATTCGCTTTGCCGAGGAAAGTGCTGCTGCTCACTCCCACGTGCACTTTGATGAGAAACTGCACGACTCTGTTGTCATGGTGATTCCTGAGTCTGATGGGCACTTCTTGGTTAAGGTGAGTCTTAGGTTAGTGGTTCTATTTTATATGGATGCATACATATATTCACATATACATATATTCATATATACATGTATTCATATATACATATGGGGCTGTGTGATATGTCCATGCCCTGTAGATACATATCATGACTGACTGGTGCATGTCATGATGGAGAGATGCCTATCGTTTGATATTATGCTCCGCTGTATTGTTTATTATGCAGCGTCAAGAGTCACACACTCTATGGCAGTATTTTAGCCTGGTTATTGAATATATATATATAATACTTTAATAATACTGGGCAGTGGTGGTCTGGTGGTAAAAGGTGCTGGATCACTGATCCTATGGTTGGGGGTTCGAGTCCCACTCTCCACAAGGTTGTCACTGTCATCCCCCCCCAGCTACCTGGGTTATCAAAGGCCGGCCATGTCTCTCACTGTCTATGGTGTGAGGCTCATGTAAAAGAACCATTGCTGACTTTCATAAAGAGTAGCTGCAAAGCCGTCATATGTGCGTGTGTATGTGCGTGTGTATGTGCGTGTGTATGTGCGTGTGAGAGTGTGCGTGTGAGAGAGCGCACGAGAGAGAGAGAGAGAGAGAGCGCGAGAGAGAGAGAGAGAGCGCGCGCGAGAGAGAGAGAGAGCGCGTGAGAGAGAGAGAGAGCGAGAGAGCGCGCGCGAGAGAGAGAGAGAGCGCGTGAGAGAGAGAGAGAGCGAGAGAGCGCGAGAGAGAGAGAGAGAGAGAGAGCGCGCGAGAGAGAGAGCGCGCGCGAGAGAGAGAGAGCGCGCGAAAAACGATCTGAGACCGTGTGTGTGTGCCTGATCCACATAGGCGTTAGAGTGAGTATGTGTGACTGATAGAGACAGTCTGGGAGGGTGTGTGTGTGTAATAGCCTCCCCGTGACCCAAATTAGGATTAAGCGGGTACAGAAAATGAACTGAACTGAACTGAAGAAAGGAACAATGCACTGAGAGATACAAGGCTTGATTTGCTGCTGCAGCTTCTGTTTTGGCTTTTGAATGTAAAACTATTTTTATTGTTCATTTAAAAATATTTTAAAAACTGGAGGAACTCATGATGTATTGGGTGGGATTTAGCTGGAAGTGCAGCATACTGTTTTGTGACACAATCATTTCTCATTAATTCTAGACAAATTTTATGTAAATTTTCTTTCCGATATGTCTTTTGTCAGCATAAATATTGAGAAATCCACTCAAGTTTTGACAAGTCATGGTCACAGTAGTTCACTGTAAATTGTATTGAGTGCCAAACCAGAATGTGCGAAGTCACACGCTTTGGTGTCTGTCTATCCCACATGACTCATCTATCAGGCGGAATAATAGCATCTGCCAATCATGCAGCTTTATTTAATTTATTTATGTCTGATAAATAAATCAGCTCATAGACAGATAGCATGTATTAGCCGGTGTCTTTCCACCAACCAGAAAGGTGAAATTATTTTTATTGAATGATGAATGAAAATTATTCACAGAAGACATGGCTTATACTACACATAAGCGTAAGAGAAGCCTGTGCATGCGTGGAACGTGTGAGTTGGGATTTAAGGAAGGAGCTGCTTCAAATCAACTTCACATGTTAAAGTAAATATTGTTCACGTCGTAGAATTTGCTTTTTTTTTGTTAATAGAATTTAGCTTTTTTTGAAATCATTCACAGAAACCACTTTGTCTCTCACTGAAACATCCCACTTCATATTACACGCACATACCCACACGCTTCCTAACACACAGAGCTGTCTCTTGTTGCACATTTTTTTCATAGCTGTCATAAAAGTGGAACATTTTCACATATACAGTACATACAGTACTTCTTCTTTTCCTTTCGGCTCTTCACTGCCGGGGTCGCCACAGCGAATCATCTGCCTCCATCTTCAGTTCAGTTCATTTTCTGAACCGCTTAATCCTAATTAGGGTCACGGGGAGGCTGGCACCAATCCCAGCCGACTTCTGGCAAGGGCAGAGTACACCCTGGACGGCTCGCCAGGCCATTGCAGGGCAGAAATACGCTGATGGCTATGCAGCTACTCTTGACGAAAGTCAGCAATGGTTCTTTTACATGAACCTCTCACCATAGACAGTGAGAGACATGGCCGGCCTTTGATAACCCAGTTAGCTGCACTGGGGGGACAGTGACAACCTTGTGGAGAGTGGGACTTGAACCCCCAACTTTAGGATCAGTAATCCAGCACCTTTTACCACCAGGCCACCACAGCCAATTTTTTTCACATATAAATAATAAACCCAGATACACAGGGATCCCTTGCTACTTCGCGCTTCAATTCATGTGACTTCAGTGCATCGCATTTTTTTTTTTTAAACATTCATCGAATTAAAAAATAAGGAAGTTAAGGAATAGGGAAAAAGTGAAGGAAAATGCTGCAAAACAAGGCCAATTATGGAAAAAAAACCTCAAGCAAACAAAAAAAACAACCCAAAACCCCACAACAAAACTACTTTCATTTTTATGTGAGCTGCGCGTCTGTATATGTGTACAGTATTTATATTTTATTTAAATCTTATGCATTATTTTGAATGTTTAATGGTTATTATAAGCATTTATAGCGTTGAATATGTATTTATTGAGATTATATACACATATACATGTATGTATACAGTAGGCCCTTGACTATTCGCGGTTTTGCACTCGCGGTTTAAGTATTCACGGACTGCCGAGCAGCTCGCACATGATTCAAATTCAGCCAATGGCTGTCCTGCTGATTGGTTGAGGTGATGTAATGCCCCTTTTTCCTCATTCGTGTACAAGTTGGCAATGAGCCTTTTTTAGTGTGTTTTAATTACCAGTTAAGTTCTGTGATGTCACTCAAACGCCTGCTTAAGCACCAGAAAAAGATAATGACGTTGGATGTCTCTTCTGAAGAAATAAGACTTTCTCCAGAAGAAAGGGCAGTTTCCTCTGAAGTCACTTCATTATTGAAGAGGAATACAGTAATCGTTTGAACTGTTGTAAAAGACTCCACTATTAAAATGTTTTTAAATTATTATTCCAGTACATGACCTAAGGTAATGTTTAAAATGTTTGTGTGTTATATTTTATTTACTGTGGTGTATCCAGAGGATTAACTCACATCAACATCACCGCTTCTTTGGTTTGTAACGCCTCTTACTCTATCACTCTAAAATTCTGTGCGTGGCTGAGTTGCTCGGACTCAATGCAGTTAATACCTGAATTCAGTCGTGTCATGCCTAATGCAATACAGTACGTTCCTCTAGTGGGCATTTTTGAAAACTACAGCGCCATATGTTTATAAAGAGAATGCACTGAAAGGTGTTTTATACGTATGCTGTATAGTGTTTATATTTTATCATCATTTTATCTTAATCATTACTATGTTTTACTACATTAATACTGAATTAATGAGTAAGACTGTCTATAGAATGTGTTTAAGAAGCATATTTTGCATGTAATAGATACATAGTATTTTACTTACAGCTGCTCATTCATGCATGTGACGTCATACATGGGGTTTTACTTCCGGGAACAGAACTCGCGGATTATCTCGATTTGCGGGAGGGCCTGGAACCGAACCCCCGCGAATGTCAAGGGCCTACTGTATGTCAGGGGGGGGGGTCGTCGATCCTACCTCGTGGAAATTCAGCATTCGTGGAGGGTCTCGATACCCATTAACTGTGAAAAGTGAGGGTTTGCTGTACAGTGGTACTTCGGCGGTTGAATAAATCGGAATTCGACCAAAAAATCCGGAATTCTTTTGTCCCGGAAGTCGACCAAAATATGTCAGTCAGGGGATGTTGATCCTACTTCACGGATTTCGGTGGTCGTGTGGGGGGGGGGGTAACAATTACTCTGTAACAATTACTCCTTGTATGTATTTTGTACACCCTATGTTTTAGATATAGACAACCAATGGGGCATCATGTACAAAATTGAGACACATTTCTTTCTTTGGCATGCTGCTGTTTATATATTGTCGAAGACATTTGCTTCGTCTCCCCTTTTGCGTTCTCTTCCTATCAGCCATTATAATGACCAACATCCAATTTATTGTTATGTCAGAGTCTAAAAAAAACGGACTACAGAAGCTGCATTGAAATTGTTATCCAGTGCTGAGGACTCTGTCCCGTGTATGTTCTCTTCAGGTGGGATTCCTGAAGACTCAACACAAGTACGAAATTGTTTTCACACTTCCAGAGGTTCCAGGGGTTGGGAAAGATCTGTGTCCAGCTCCTGTGCCCAACCCATATCTTCAGATTAAAGATCTGGCCACAACGTCTAGTGGCAAGTGTCTATATTCTGATTTTTTTTCTCTCTGAATTATAGAGTGGAAACAGTTGATGTTTTATTAATGTTAAGAAAATGTCGCGTTATTGTTTTATTGGAAGGTTTGTAGGGAACTGGAGCTGTTTTCAGTTGTTTAAGGGACCACAAGCACAAGATCGTTTATTTAACCAACAACAGGCTGTTTACTTCACAAACAACAGGATGTTTACTTCACAATCTATTAACAGATTATGACCTTTAAGAAACTGTGTGCATTTGGAGAAGCGTTGTTTAAAGTTTGAGAGATTTTGAGGAAACTGTAGGATACTGTATGAGCTGGCAGCCTCAAGGCATTTTCCATGATTGTGCTTTGGGTGGATGTTCAGTGTTTGATATGCAGTATGTAAATCAATCTGCTCTGTGTTTGTGGTTGGAGTTTATAGTTGGTGCAAAGAAGGAGAAACTGAATTGTAAACTTAACCATTTTTTAAAAATATATGGTAATACCTGTACTAACTCCTCCTAGATTATTTTAATGTAATCCCAATTTTAATTGAAATTAGACCTTAAAGTGCAGTATCTTTTTATTTTGTACGACCATTCTGTAAGAATTTTACAAAACAGTGTCAAGTCGCCATAGGACATGCAGTATAAACTACATACAGTATTGATAAAATGCACAAGTATTTTCTAGATTGATCACAATCAGCTGTCATGACCAGAGGAGTCCCAGACTGAATGAAGGAAATGACATTATACAGAAAGCATTGTTTTTATAAAACGATGTAGTTCACCTCTGACATGCTGTAGGATTACACCGTTTGTGGCTGTATTATGTTTGGATTCTGACATGTCCTCATAGATGCAGGCACTGGCTAATCAATCCACCACTAGTTGAAAGGGTGTGGTGTTTTTTGTTTTTTTGGTGGTTGTTTTTTTTTTTGTTTGGATAAAGCAGTATGGATATGTAGCCAGAACAAAGGCAGATGATTTTATGTGTTGAAGTACCAATCTAAAAACTACAAGAGGGCAGACGACTTATTTCAACACTCAGTACTGTACATCATTAATATTTTCCGTTCTCTTCTTAGGCGGGTTAAAGGTGACTTGTGAGTATGTGGCTCATAAGGAAGGGGTTCTGTGTGAAGAGATGCACATACTCGATGAGAGTAAAGATGATGTGTGCCTGAAAGTGAAGGTTCATGCCCGTGTTATGGGTGAGTTACTGACTAACAGTGCACAGCCAGCCTCAGCATAGCCCCTCATCTCCATAAACGATAAAATAACTATTAATTAATCGAATTATAATTATCTAATTAAATTAAACAAATTAATCAGTTGGAATATTATTTTCCTAATTGTGTTTCACATTATAATGCATAGATATGCAATTTAATTATTTAATACTATTGCTTAGTAATAATAATGATGATAAATATAATATATTCATAAAATGAATCTCTCTCTGTATGTGTATATATATATATATATACATATATATACACACACACACACACACATACAGTATATAACATGTATACAGTACTTGCATGAATACAGTATATGTGTGTGAGATGAAGTTTGGTTTATGTTTAATCTGCTGCACTCTGCTGGCCATAAAATTAATTTCAGTTTATTGTCCAGATGCAATTTTTTGTACTGTATTATTCAAGTGCCTCGATTTATCTTAAATTTTTAAATAACTTCATCTTTTATTAAGGCTGCAGTCCATCTCAGTTGACTCTGGGTGGAGGCAGTGTATGGAATTAACTTTTTAAGGCGATTTCAATGAATTTAATTTGTTTTTATACTTCCAATGTGTCGAGTGTTTTATCCCAATACTGTATACAATATATGCATCACATCACATTCCCAGAGAAACTGTGTAAGAGTTTAAATGTGAGTTACTCTGAAAATGTGATCTGCTTTTTTTTTCTGAACAAGTCTTTTTTATCATTTAAAATTACTTTATTTTAATTGAAGCAGAGTAATATTAAATGACAAACAGACTTGTTAAAAAAAAATCAGATCACATTTTCAGAGAAACTTACATTTAAAGTCTTTCGTATTTTTTCTTGGAATTTCATTAGACGTAAATACATTTACAGCATTTGGCAGACACTCCTATCTATAGCAACCTTAAATTATAATTTTCAATACAACTGAGCAATTGAACGTTAAGGGCCTTGCTCAAGGGCCCAGCAGTGGTGATAGTGGGGATTGAACCGCTGACCTCCGGATCAGTAACACATCACCTTAACCACTAACCCACCACGGCCCCTTAATTAGTTGTTGTAATCTGTAAAATTCAGTTAAATGCTGATAATGGATATTAAATACATATGAAATGATAATGCATATGAAATGCATAAACAATGCTGATATGAACTCCGCTGTGGTTACAGTGTGGCTGGTGA
The DNA here is from genome assembly GCA_024760905.1 of Plotosus lineatus. NCBI lineage: Eukaryota > Metazoa > Chordata > Actinopteri > Siluriformes > Plotosidae > Plotosus > Plotosus lineatus. The sequence continues at coordinate 26,722,056 of CM045745.1, forward strand.
ACTGTCATTTATCTCTATCCTTCAGTCATTCATTTTCTGAACTGCTTAATCCTATTTAGGGTCACGGGGAGGCTGGTGCCCATCTCAGCTGACTCTGGGCGAGGGCAGAGTACACCCTGTACAGTTCGCCAGGCCATCGCAGGGCAGAAACACGCTGACGGCTATGCAGCTACTCTGGTCGAATGTCAGCAATGGTTCTTTTACATGAACCTCTCACCATAGACTGTGAGAGACACGGCCGGCCTTTGATAACCCAGTTAGCTTCACTTGGGACATTTATCTCTATTCACTGACATTAATACTTTCAAATTTCTTTCTCTACATTAATCCCATGTCTTTATACTTAAGTCTTTTTTGTCTGCTTAAATAATTTTGCATGTGGAATTTGATCGTTGTGAGACCATCATGAAAATATTACCTGAAAATTCAGTCTGACAGTAAAGCTGCTTCTCTTTAATCCAGCGATATTTTGCCAAAAGTGGATATAAAGGGATGCTGTATGTGCTGGACTCTTAATATGCCTCTGTGGAAATGGTCCTGTGCTGCCCGCGGTGCACTTTGGTGTTGAAGAAAAGGAGATGATGGGATTTTGAATGCAGCAATCTGACACGCTGTTTTTTTTTTTTTTTTTTTTTTTTCCCCCCCTCAGATCGACACCACGGGACTCCGATGTTATTAGAAGGGGTACGATGTGTCGGCGTCGAGCTCGAGTATGACTCTGAGCAAAGTGATTGGCAAGGATTTGACTAATTGATGACTTTTCCTGTCAGATATTCGCACTGGTTTAGTAGGATTGTTGGAGTGAATTACAAAATCCATATTTACAGGTGTGTGCACAAATTTGATCCATTTGGTACATTTTAATTTGTGATAAATGTTTTATTTAATGATGTCTACGCTGCTGCTTCAGTTATAAAACTGCTCCAAAAGTTACATTACCACCAAATGATGAAATATTAAATACCACGCTTCTGCTGTGCACATTTACACACATGTTGGTTATGTTCGTGTTTCATTCTTCTATATAAAGAGTATCTGGTTTGTTTGGCGGTGGGAATGATGCACATAAAGCCCGGGTGAATGTAAATGAAAGCGGTGAGAATATAAATATGTTCTGCATCATTTAGACATATCAGTACCACGTTGCCTCAAGTTTGGCACAAATTCCTGATGGTGTTGGTTCAGTGGACTATCATCAAAGTCATTGGGCTGATGGGTCTGTGGGCAATGCACATCCCCCTGATCCTAGCTTCACCTGTTTAGACCTGCACAATGGTGCAACTGGAAATGCAGTGTGTTTGCACTGGTTCTCAGAAAAACAAATGGAATATTCTTGCTTATGCACACTTGGTCCAGTTCTGGTACACTGTGGATTACATCCACGTGGTCTCTCCATTTAGTGCTTCAATTTCTGCAGCAGATGAGGCCTATGGTGTCCTCCCCACTGCCTGTCCTTTTGCTTTTTGCAGACCATGTAGTCTCTACAGCATTAAATTTTGGGGGTGACCCAGATAAAATTCAGAATTTTTAAAGATTCTTTAACATTGAGTTTATTATCAGAGAGTGGTATTAGAGCAGTGCCTGCGGTGGCATGCTGTGGACGTCCTCTTTTTTTTTTTTATGTATTGGCTTGGACTAGAGCTGCACTCACCGAGTTGCCTTTTTTTATTTTGCTCAACACGGGTAGCTACCTGTTTACCTCCTATCAGCTAACACTAACCCCAGAGCTAGCTGATTGTTGACAGACACCAATATGACGCCCTATTTATAACCAAAACAAGTCTTGCGGTGAACTTCCAGCACCGAACTTACAAAAAGTCCTCCCAGAAAACAATAGCTTCCATAAAGAGGTTTACATTCATTTAATAAAATTGAAATCTAAGTGATACTTGGTGGATAGACTTTAATATTCTGTATAGGACTAAAAAGAAAATAAACATTGACTTGGCCCCAGTGTGCCTAACTGGGTTATCAAAGGCCAGCCATGTCTATCACTGTCTGTGGTGAGAAGTTCATGTAGAAGAACCATTGCTGACTTACATCAAGAGGAGCTGTACAGTATAGCCATCAGTGTGTTTCTGCCCTGTGATGGTCTGGTGAACCATCCAGGGTGTGCTCTGCCCTTGCCCAGAGTCGGTTGGGATGGGCGCCAGCCTCCCCACAACCCTAATTAGGATTAAGTGGTTACAGAAAATGAACGATGAACATTGAATTGTTACATTCTTTGAACCGTCTTCTATTACTGACAGATAAAACTGACACTAAAAAAACAAGTAAAAGAAAATAAATCATTTGCTCTTTACTCTCCACGTTGTCTTCCACTGTTGATATAAAATTGACTGAGTTTAAACACCATTCTCTTGTCGTATGTCATCCAGCCTCATAATGAAAAGAAATGCCGAGCTCTGCAATGTCCACTGTTAGCTTGTGCTTGTCCTACGCCCTGTCTCACAGTGAATATGATCCAGGTTGGATTAAACAGATGTTTCTGATTAAAGTGGGTTGATGTTATCAGAGTCGATCGACCCAGTGTGCGTGTGTTTGGACCTGAAGGAAAGCGTTTCAGACAGAAGGGAAACTGGGAAGTATAAAAATCCCCAGTGGCTGTGCTTGCATGTTCATCTGCTTTCATGCTGCATTCTGATTGCACCCCTTTCTTGGACTGTTAGTTTTTTCAGTCTGACTGGTTCTGCAGACTTAACAACCCACTTCCTCTACAGTTTACAGTTCCACTAGGGGGCACTATTCACCACATCGAAGAGCTTAAACCGCCATGTGGCTTAACACCCATCATACAACTACAGTACTGTATTATCAAGATGGAGCCCAGGTCGTGTTTATTCCGATAAAACATGTTGTTTTTATTTATTTGTTTGTTTGTTTAACGAATTAGGCACATTAGTTAATTCGGTTAAAATACGTTTTTTTAAAAAAAAACAATTTAGACAAAATAATTATGCATTTCAAATCCTTTTAAGGGCTTATGTATTGCATAAACTGTATTACTCTTTTTTAATTTTAAAGTTGATTGTTAACATTAATCGAAGTCAGCCTAAGTGCCTGAGTCATTTGTTCTCTCATTTCCACAATTTTTCCATTAGGCCCAGTGACGGCCTTTTCTCTACTGAATGCATAATGTATGAGGCTTTACTTGTGCATATTAATGTGAGAATTTTCTTTTCCTGGGATCATAATTTCGATTTTAATGCTTATCGGAGGCTCTTCTTTGTGAATGCGTGTCTGCGACGTGCTTCTCCAGAGTAAGGTGTATTCATTACTGGTGTATCTGTTGGATGTTGGTGTGTTATTGTTACTGGAATGTGGTGGTAGCTGTAAATCTGACTTTGTCTGCACCAAAAACACAACCTGATCAGTGTTTGCCGAAATTTGTCTAATGTTTGTTTTATTCTTTTTTTTTATTCAAATAAATAAGAATGTAGACTGTACATTGTCTCAATCACTGATGAATGTTTTAGCTCCTCTGTAGTGTTCTGTGAGTTTTGTGTTGAGACTCAAGTAATATAACTGTTTATCGAGAATAAAAACAATTTTAAAACTACTGGGTTTTTTATGATTATATGATTGTTATAATATAATGATTACTATTGAATGTAACATTTCCTTCAAATAAGATTTCTAGTACAGAAGACTTGAGAAAGCCTTGTTCTCCTCTGAGTTCTCAATTTCAGAAAGTGTGTGTGTGTGTGTGTGTGTGTTTGTGTGTGTGTTTGTGTGTGTGCCAACTTGTGATGTAATTCAAAAGCATTGATCATGGACACTATCACAATTAGAAATGTCTTGAAAAAGGGTGGAGAGGAAACAGGACAACTGATGAGCTCCATATGGAGAGAAAAACATCAGAACAACAGTCCAGCATCATGAGCAGCTTCCAGAGAGCGAGGGTGGAGCTATCCCGGACTATTGTTTAAAGAAGAAGAAGAAGATCGGAGGACATAATTCTACAGTACAGTAAATGTTATACTGTAAGATGGAAACTAGTGGTAAGCAGTAAACTTCAGGAGCCAGTTGAGAATTTACAGGGAAAAAAACAAAAAACCCACAGGGATTTCCTTCTTCCAAAGTGATGGAAAGGTGAAAACTGGAGAAAAAGGGATCCATTTATTATTCTAAACCTACAGCTCAGTTGTGAGGCGTGGTCGAGGTTGTCATGGCTTGGGTTTGCTGGGTTGCTTCTCAGTAATTTTTATTGAAAAAATAAAACATATTGAAGCAAAATTGACATAGATGTCTATAGAAACACGCTGCCTGACCATTTATGGAGAAATGCATCCAAACAAATCACGAGAAACATCATTAGGTAGCAAGACAATGATCCAGAATACAGCCGCCACAAACAAGAACTTCCATCAAGTGAAGGTTTTTAAACTGAGATCTAAACTCAGTAGAACATGCATTTCATCACCTGAACAGAACATTCAAGTGGAAAAACCTCACAAAACGGACAACAACTGAAAGATTTTTGTAGTAAAAGCCAAGTATTTGTAACATAGATTGAGTTTACAGTGGCCTCCGTTTTTTGCGATGGTTCGGTTCCGGCTCTTCCTGCGAATCAAGAAAATCTGCGAGTTATTGATGCGGTTTTAAAACCCTATGTATGATATGATGTGCGCAAAAATATGCTTTTAAACACATTCTATAGACAGTCGTACTCATTAATACAGTAATAATGCAGTAAAATGTAGTAATGATTAAGAAAAACGTTTTAATTTTGTACTGTGATAATATTTACGAATAAATAAATGAAGCGCTTCGGCTCCTTACCAGAAGCTAGAGAAGATGCAGGGCGTTTGAGTGACATCATTGATGACATGTGCGTGAAGGAGAAAAAAAAGAGGTGTACACATCATCCGCAACCAATCAGCATGAGGGAGAAACAAACGCTTTCAGCCATTGGCTAAATTTGAGTCACGTGCAGGTTACTTCCGGGTTTGCCACCAAGGGGCGCAGCGATGAACCGCGAATGGTCAATGGCCTACTGTACTGTACTGTAGTTTCTTTCAATCATTTCAAAAACGGTGTGGTTTGATACAAGGTGTGTAATGATGTGTTTTGTGTTGTTCATCAGACCCAGAAGTAAATAATAGGAATAAAACCTGAAACTTTGATCTCTCTCCTCAGAGTTTTAATCGAGTGTATACTGTATCGCTCGTCTGTTGGGGTCTTGAGGGACTGTATGCTATTAATCCCTCAGGGTTATGGAGAGACTGAAGCCAAGAACAGCTGAGATTTGATGAGTATCGAGGTGCACCCTGAACAGGTTGCCAGTCTGTTACATTGCTACAGAGCGATGGTACTGTTCCTATTCACTTGGGTTCTCTTGGGTTGACCTACAGTGTACGTGTCTTTGGACTTTGTGAGGAAACCAGAACAGACGTGCACAGGCATGGAGGGAACATGCAATCTCTACCCAGGATGATCTGACTTTGAGATTCAAAACCACAACCTTGTTCGACCTTAGTGCAATTTGGAATGATCGATTATTCTGAAGTTTTTGGACTGTAAGATAGAACAGGAGTAACAGTACTCCGAGTCACTGAGCCTGGGACTCGAACCCCACACGCTACACCAGTCTGAAGAGTTGGTTCTCAGGTAAAGCTGAACAGCTGGTGGGAAATAGAAAACAGGAATAAATCTACCACGAAGATCCGTTCTTTATCCTTTTATACAGAACAAACAAACAAACAAACAAACAAACAAATAAATAGCCTGTTTTGATTAATAAAGTTCTTAACTGACTGAAAGAACTTGGAATTATCCGACAGGCAGCCATTGGAAGAGCTGCTTGGATTCTCTAAAAAAGGCGTTTCCTTTCCTGTATAATTTGCATATGGACCGCCCATTTCGAAACTTTAAAACAATGCCCTGTGCACTCACCATTCAAGCAAATATTTACACGCATAATAAATACATATATATAATTCTACAGTAACTCAGATTCATTTTCTGAACCACTTAATCCTAATTAGGGTCGCGGGAGGCTAGCGCCCATCTCAGCCGATTCTGGGCGACGGCGGAGTGCACTCTGGACAGCTCCCAGGCCATCGCAGGGCCAACACTCACACAACCACTCATGTTTCCAGGTTTTGTGACTGGTATCCTGTATTCCTTCTTATTTCGATTCTAACCCTGGTGCAGGGTTTAATCTGTACACATTTATATCCGCCGTATAATAAAACACCATGAAGGGAAACCCCGCAGTGTCCTGTCGCATCCCTCCATCCTTTACTGAGTGTCATCAGACGAAGAGAAATGAAGGTCAAATATCAGGTTATAAGCTTCAGGGGGAAAAGTGTGTATCAGTCACATGAGAGACTTACACTACTATACAGGATGTGTTTTGGATTAATAATCACTTACAATACATGATAAGAAATCATCACTTAATATTTCAATATACGAACAAGAAGGCGACAGCAGGTGACCCTGAGGTGAGCAGGACCTGAAGCAATGCAGTGATGTTTAACTCAGACTAATATCATCTCAGCAGCCTTATCCAAATGTGCACGCTCCAACACCGAGAGCAACAACAACAACAACAACAACAACAACAACCGTGACACATTTCAGTGTATTTCGGTATGTTATTGGACAATGTAAACACACAAACAAACAAATAGTGAACGGATAAATACATAGAATTTCTGTAGTTGGGAGCTTGTGTGCAGTTCTACCTCAAAAAACACAGAGGGCGCAATGCGGTCTGTACAGAAATCCTGAGTGATCCATCTGGTTTGATAAATTTGTTGTTGTTGTTGTTCTTCTTCTTCTTCTTTCTCTTCTTCTTCTTCTTTTTCTTCTTCTTCATAATAATAATAATGATGATGATGATGATAAATAACAATAACAATAATAATAGTAATTATTATGATGATGATAAATAATAATAATAATAATAATAATAATAATAATAATAATAATATAATAATAATAATAATAATAATAATAATAATAATATAATAATATAATAATAATAATAATAATAATAATAATTATTATTATTATAATAATAATAATTATTATTATTATTATAATATCTGTACAATGACCTGGCGAGCTGTGCAGGGTGTGATGCCCCCGTGTAATGCCCTCGCCCAGTGTCGGCTGAGGTAGACGCCAGCCTCCCCGCGATGTTAATTATTCTAATTAATAATAATAATAACAGTCATAATAATGTGTTGGGTTTTTGTTTTGGTTAGGAATATTTGTTGACTTTAAGATCTTTCAAATTCATCTCACATGGTGATCGCTCAAGAGAAAAAAAAAGCAATAAATGGGTCATTCTTACAAAAATAACACCCATACAATAAAGTCTCAGTTCTGAATTCAGAGCTTCGGCGGTTCTGCGCAACATACAGCCCTCAAGATATGATCTCTACATCTCAACCAACGTCATCACTGAAATACTATACAAAACCACAACAAACAAACAAACAAACAAACAAACAAACAAACAAACAAAAAACAGGGGTGCTTTATGAGATAAAAGAAACAACCCCAACCTCACACACACACACACACACACACACACACACACACACACACACCTGGTAGAGGTGAGGAAACAGTACTGTATATATTTCCCGACTTTCGCAAATTTAGGAGATTACACTGAGATTAAATATAAATACAAACATACATTTATATGAATTTATGATTTAAATAGAAAACACGACTTTAGGACGCACAGATCTATTTTTGTTACATCATTCTCTAACAATCTATTATTATTATTATTATTATTATTATTATTATTATTATTATTATTATTGTTATTATTATTGTTATTATTATTTTTTTGTTTGTTTATTGTTATTATTATTATTATCGTTGTTATTATTATTATTATTATTATTATTATTATCGTTGTTATTATTATTGTTATTATTATTATTATTATTATTTTAATTGTTATTATTCTTATTCTTTAATAATCTATTATGATATTCCAACTTCCAGATTCAGTGCCTGTGAGTTTTCCATGTTCTTGCTGGTTTCCTCTGGTCCAGATTCTCACCACAGTCCAGAGACATACAAACAGTATTAGGTTAATTGGCTGTTCCAAATTGACCCTAGGTAGGTGTGTGTGTGTGTGTGTGTGTGTGTGTGTGTGTGTGTGTGTGTGTGTTGGTCTTGCCAGAGACTGGGAAACGTTCAGGGTGTATGTCAGCTGAGATAACGACGCTGGCGGTTCAAATGAAAGAAAGAAAGAATAATTAAATTTGATATTCTTTGTTTTTAACACTGTTGACACTGAAGTCATTTCCCTCGGTGATGTTAACCAGAGATTCCGCTCAGAATGGGATGTCATCTTCATTCTGAGTTCAGAGTGTTTATGTCGGACAGTTCTTATTTCATTGAAACCTTCTCAATATTTCTGAATTCTATATTTCTGAATTGTTCAGTTTGTTTGGGGATGAACTGCAGGATAGGAAAGAATTCAGAGCTCGGCAGCTCAGCGCTGATACAAAAAGCCACAATCGTTGAATTTGTATTTTAATATTTTATAACGACTTGTACAACTTGTTTAATTTGTTTTGTAATTTGGGCCGCGATGTTGAAATATTATCGGCCTAAAGCATATAACATTGTGATCTTCTAAATTGAATTTCATTTTTTTCCTTCCTTTGAACTGCAAAATATTCATCCTTTCCCTTTTTCCTTTCTGAACAAAATCCTATTGTGTGTTTTTTATTTATTTATTTATTTATTTATTTATCTTGACAAGGAAAGTGCAACTGTTGACTGCTTGATGGTTATTTCTGTTGCATTCTGAGTTTAATTTTGTTAATGGAATGAATTCAGAAATTGCCAAAATCTGTGCTTACATTCTTTCACTGATTTTTTTTTTTAACAGAACTGTTTGTTTTATGATCTGCATTATATTAGCATTTGTCATTTCAAGGAATTCTACGAATGCAAATGTTCATTATTGTGTATAAATAAAACCAATTTATCATAAAACCTAATTTAGATCTTCAAAGTTTCAATATTATTTCAGCGTTTTATTTACTTTTTTTTAGCCCCACAAACACAGCGCACTCATAAAGACTGTGATGTAAATCATGCGTTTTGATTGGATATCTAACAATCTGGTCATCAGAGAGCTCAATGCGAAACGAAAGGTGAATCTCAGTGTATTAGAATACAGTATTGGCTGCTCTATGGGAATGGTGAGCTCTGATTGGTTCCCACCTGGACTAATAAACGATTGGCTGAAGGTCAGGTGGATGTTGCTCTTCAGTTCAGGGTGTTCAGTTCATGTCACTTTAAAGGTTGGTACATTTCTACACAGAAACTTAGCAGCTCTATAAAAGTGTTTTGAACAGCTATTCTCACGTAAACACAAGAAAAACAAACTAAAACGAGACTTCATTTTAATTTTTTAATTATGATGAGTACACCACGTGTTTCAGGTGACAAACTTTGATTGTCTTTTTTTTTTTTTTTTTTTTTGATCCAAGAATTGTCCATTTGGAAATGTTCATTTTTTTTAACCTGAGAGAGCGGACCAATCAGATCACTCCGTTGCATATATGATTGTTAACCATCCCTGCAGTGTTGCTCAGTGGTACAGAGATTAGCACGCCCGCTTCACAGAAGGGCATCCTGGGTGTGGGGTTTCTCCCACAGCCGCCCTACCTGCCCACCCCAGCCTAAATATTTAATACAAATTGTCCCCAGGTCTACACTGAATAGTGTAGTTATATGTCTGTCATGGAATGGTGAGTTGTTCAGGGTCCTCCTTCCTCCTCGCCCAGAGCTCTTCTTTTATCTGGAGAATGTCGCCCATACGTTCCTGACAAATGCAAATGATGCAGATTATAAAGTATTCATCGTTCATACATTTTCTGAACCGTTTCATCCTAATTAGGGTCGCGGGGAGGACTGTCTCAGCCGACTCCGGGCGAGGGTGGGGTACAACCTGGACAGCTTGCCAGACCATCTCACATGGCCAACACTCACACAACCATCCACACCCAGTTTCTCACCCCAGGGGGATTTGGAACAGACAACTAACCTACTGCGCATGGGTTTTTTTTTTTTTTGGACTGTAGGAGGAAACCTGAGGACCCGGAGGAAACCCGCGTAAGCTTTGCGCAGTGTGGCCTTGTAAGTTATATCCTTGGGAGGAAAACTGCATATTAACCTACTTCAACCACGACACACTTTAAACTGTGAGCCTTAAAGCCACATTCAGTGGTCAGGGGTAAAGGTTACCATGTGGGTGAGCATGGCATGGGCCTGCAACACATCTGAAGAACTATACATTTTATTGGAAGTATACTAGTGTATAAACTGAAGAATAAAGGACAGCTGATAATTTACCTTCCTGATTATTATTATTATAATACACTGTGGGTCACTTCATGGTTATGATGAGAGGAAGAAAAAACGAGTGTGTGATTGACTGTGTGAACCAGTTGCAGTTGAGGCCAATTAGACCTCTCTTGAATGTGCTGTCACTTTGATGGAGTCCTCTGTGGCTTTTTGACTGATGGCTCCATTCATTACATTCACAGATTAATCTGAGCACAGCAGCTGAATTGAATAATAAGCCAATTCGGCGGCGCTCAGTGGTAAACACCGGCTAAAGTGGGAAAACTGTAATTATGTCATTGGGCTCGGTCTTGTAACGTCGCGATGACGTCACAAACAGGATTGTGAAGTGGTTTCATCCGGTCTTCTTGCTTATTCTAACGTTGCTACATCTGGAATTTAATACAGCTTTATATCAATGAGTGTTGAATAATAATCTACACGTGGCATCTAAATGCATCGCCTGTGCTTCCTGATCATAATATCACAATACATCCGATTAATTCTGACATTCTGACAAGATATCATAAACATATTACAGGGATCCCTCACTTTCCACGGTTAATTGGGACCGAGATCCCCAAATTCCACGAAGTAGGCTCACCCTCCTGACCCCGCCCCCTGACTGACGTTTACATACAGGACATGTCCATGTGTATATAATAACAATAAATCCATATTCAATGCTTTAAATGTTTATAATAACAATTAGACATAAAAAAATAATGCATGAGATGTAAATAAAATATAAACACACACACACACACACACACACACACACACACACACACACACACACAGATGCGCATGCACATGCATATGTTTTTGCTGAATTTTCCTTTTCTTTCTTAATTTCCTTATTTTTAAATTCAATGAACATAAAAAAGAAAGGAAAAAAATCCAGTGATGTGAAGCTGCATGCATTGAGGTGTGAAGTAGTGCCTGATCGCTGTACTGAATTGAGGTGTGAAGTAGTGCGGGATCCCAGTAATGAATTGAGGTGGCTGTACTGAATTGAGGTGTGAAGTAGTGCGGGATCCCTGTACTGAATTGAGGTGTGAAGTAGTGCGGAATTGCTGCACTGAATTGAGGTGTGAAGTAGTGAGGCATGGCTGTACTGAATTGAGGTGTGAAGTAGTGCAGGATCCCTGTACTGAATTGAGGTGGCTGTACTGAATTGAGGTGTGAAGTAGTGCGGGATCGCTGTACTGAATTGAGGTGTGAAGTAGTGCTGGATCCCTGTACTGAATTGAGGTGTGAAGTAGTGCGGGATCCCTGTACTGAATTGAGGTGGCTGTACTGAATTGAGGTGTGAAGTAGTGCGGGATCTGTACTGAATTGAGGTGTGAAGTAGTGTGGGATCGCTGTACTGAATTGAGGTGTGAAGTAGTGCTGGATCCCTGTACTGAATTGAGGTGTGAAGTAGTGCGGGATCACTGTACTGAATTGAGGTGTGAAATAGTGTGGGATCGCTGTACTGAATTGAGGTGTGAAGTAGTGCGGGATCGCTGTACTGAATTGAGGTGTGAAATAGTGTGGGATCGCTGTACTGAATTGAGGTGTGAAGTAGTGCGGGATCGCTGTACTGAATTGAGGTGTGAAGTAGTGTGGGATCGCTGTACTGAATTGAGGTGTGAAGTAGTGCTGGATCCCTGTACTGAATTGAGGTGTGAAGTAGTGCGGGATCCCTGTACTGAATTGAGGTGGCTGTACTGAATTGAGGTGTGAAGTAGTGTGGGATCGCTGTACTGAATTGAGGTGTGAAGTAGTGCTGGATCCCTGTACTGAATTGAGGTGTGAAGTAGTGCGGGATCACTGTACTGAATTGAGGTGTGAAATAGTGTGGGATCGCTGTACTGAATTGAGGTGTGAAGTAGTGCGGGATCGCTGTACTGAATTGAGGTGTGAAATAGTGTGGGATCGCTGTACTGAATTGAGGTGTGAAGTAGTGCGGGATCGCTGTACTGAATTGAGGTGTGAAGTAGTGTGGGATCGCTGTACTGTGTATGGTTTCCAATCAATATATCGTCAACATTAAATATTAAATAATGTGCAAATGTGCAAATGTTTACAAATTGTTCCAGAAAAAGATATACACTAATTTAATCATAAGTCTGTTATAAAACCGAATAATTATTACTGTATACACTATAATTTTATTTTTCCCCCACTCATATTGGTGAAGGCCACGCCTTCTATTAAATGCATTTATTCATAAATAGTTAGAGAACCTTTGGATTACTTTTACCTAATATGAGAGTCCAAATAAATTTATTCTTTTCTGCCTTTTCAAAAGATAAGCAAGAGCACTGTGTTAATATCATAAACCGTCGCTCAGAGATTATCATTTATAATTATAACTATAATATGATCACAACAAGTAATAATAACAAATACTGTGATCAGATCCGTGTTCGAGAATAAAAAGAACTTGGTATGTGTTGTGTGTATCACACCACGATGCAGGATGCAGGATTGTAGAAAACACTGAATCCGGGCTTCCCGTGTCGGTGCACCGATCATCCCGGTGGCGTTTCCTCCTCCTCCGGCAGCAACGTGCTCTTACTACACATTGTTTACCAATCAACGGCTGTCCAGGCACAGACAGGAAGTTGCGCAGCTGCTCAGGTCAATTTAAAAAATCCTCCCATGTACTGTATACCTAATGATCCGCGTACAGGTAAAAAGCAAGGGGGTGTTTTCTTTTTCTTTCTTTCTTTCTTTCTTTCTTTCTTTCTTTTTTTTTTTTTCTTTTCTGACCTGACATATATCTTCATTTCTATCAGAGAGCACAAAAATATTCACATCACTAACCGGGCAGGCAGCTGGAATCTGTTTCCTCTCCGTACAGGCAGTGCTGAGACCAGATTCATCATTTTTGGAATAAG
>CM045745.1:26740281-26750281 GCA_024760905.1 Plotosus lineatus
AACAAACAAGCAAGCAAACAAGCAAACAATAGAATCTATTAATATTACATCAAATTGTTTATTTATCTATTATTATGGACTGGACCAAAATTCACTCCTGGTAGGTCAATCTTTGAATTCTAATACGTATCCCACCTTGACAACTGATCCAGAATACAGCTGCACAGTTTGTTTTCAACCTTCCCAAATTTTCCCACACCACACCACTGCTCTGATCTTGCCACTGGCTTCATGTAGCTGCTCGCATAAAAATTAAAACACTAATGCTTGCCTATAAAGCTAAAAAAATGGACCTGCACCATCCTACTCAAAGCACTTATCACACCCAGCATTGCACTGAGTTCTCTCAAATACTCAAACACTGCTAGACTGGGGACTAGTCCCTTTCACTGAGGGCAAGGGGACTGCGTCTAAACTCTTCATGCTTCTCTGTCCTGACTACAAGGTGGTGGAATGAATTTCCTTTGGATGTCCAGACAGCTGAATCATTGGTGTCTTCAAATGACAGCTGTAAACTTAACTTTTTCATCAGTACTTAAATTAACACTGTGCTTTACACACACACACACACACACACACACACACACACACACACACACACACACACACACACACACATACACACACTCACACACTCACACCGACTGAGTTTGACTGACGGTTTCCTTAGTATGTGTTTGAAAAAATTAGATATATAGGAATATATTCACTGGCTTACTGACTTTAAAAGCAATTCTATAAGTCTCTCTGGTTAAGAGCGCCTGCTAAATGCTGTAAATGTAAATGTTATTACAGTTATTATGTAATTATAACTAACACAACGACATCGTCTAAAGAAAAAAAATGCATCGACGATACAGGCAGCATTTTGTTTTACTAAATTAATTAAAAATAATTGTCTGAGAGAGTAAAATAAGTGTGTTTTTAATTAATTATTATTATTATTTTTTTATTTTTTATTTTTTTGCTAAAATCAAATTAATTTTTTGGCACACACAGCTATTTCAATATTTGAGTGGCTTTTGTCTGAGATGAATAAACAGCCTCACCAGTGAAATATTCGATTCCATCCAAACAAAATAAATATATGTTACATTTGTAAATTTGGATACACTACATATACACAAGTGTATATACATGTAAGCATTTCTTTACCACTTGATGGCGCTGTTAAAGACAGTCAGTAAACTACGTAAATTAATAGGTAAACAAGAAGTAGGTAAGTAAATAACAGTAAAAATTTAACAAGTACCAATAGCAATGAAATTAAATCAACGAAAGAATGAATAAACGAAAGAAAGAAAGAAAGAAAGAAAGAAAGGATGAATACGTTAATAAGTAAATTTAGACATAAACAGGACAGTGTTCTGAACGCAGAGTTATATTCAGTATTAATTGCTGTTGAATTTGCATTTTTAAATTTCGTACATTAATTGGTGCTGTCGCTGTCCCAGGTTCTGAAAGTGATTGACGTTTTTAATGTTATTTATCTTTTACTCAAATTAGTTCTCTGACGTCTTACATGACAGATGTGTAAAATACCTTATAATATTTAATCCAAAAACTGCATAAAGCTCTGAACTACTTTAAATTATTCTCGCCAAATAAAAATCTCCATTAGAATTAATCAGTTTCCGAGTCACGAGTATAATCCAAAACTTTCTCGCTTTATCCGTATTGTAGTATTTTTGATTATGTTTGTGTTATTGTTGGTATTTAAATAATGAAGTTATTGAAATAAGACCATTAGGTCCGGGGTGGTTTTACTCGTATCCTGAACTATTCTTTTATTTCCGCAGTTTGATGCTTTTGTTGATTAAAATATTTTACTGAATCACTGTAGCGAACATCACAAATTATTTTAGCATCGTATTAAGATGAAATAAGTTTTATCTTTCAGCAACTGTAAAAAAATATATAATAATAATAATACTCTTTGTGAGATTAAAATCTTAAAACTCCTCCAACTCTTGTCATGCAAAATTACTTTACGAAACCTGAACTCGTCGGTTGAAATTCTCGCTTTTTATCCCAAAGATCGAACCCGAGGTGTGAATGTTTAAAGCCTTTTTAATGTTTTTTAATCTCCATTTAACGTTCAACAAACAATCCCACCACGATCATCATTACTCATAATCACGAGCGTCATCACAGTCATTACGTCATCAGGGATTCTTGATCAACAGTTTTGGCTGAAATTCCGTTTTAACAACTCAGTACAATTTATACTTCACTTCACAAAAATATTTTAATTGTCTGGTTTTTGGTGCCTTCCTGCATCCAATGAATTCACAATAAATTCACACTTTTACTTCAGTGCTGAGTCCGCAGCGAATGTGGAGAGAATTTATAATGTAGCTTCATCGAAATCTGTACGATGCAACACAAAGGGAAAACAATACAATGATTCTTCTACTTATAGAAATTATTTATGGAAAACTTTATTCATTCATGCTTTTTCTAAGCCGCTTATTCATAATTACGGTCTCGTGACTCCCTCCCTAGGAAACGTGTGAGTGTGGGTGGGTGTGTGTGTGTGTGTGTGTGTGTGTGTGTGTGTGTGTGTGTGTGTGTGTGAGAGAGAGAGAGAGAGATTCATATAAATGATTTTATTTAAGAAGAAAGTCACATTTTTGTTGAAAAGTAACAGTGCATTTTCATTTGAATATGATCTCTTGTTTTAATTTAACGAATTCCGCTAAATACGTCACTTCCTTCTACGTTTTACTAAACCTAAAATCTTCTACTTTTTATTACAAATTATAAATAATAGTTATAAATCACGCCTGTAATCGGATCGTACGGTCAACAGGGCCATTATCGTGTACACGCACACACACACACACACACACACACACACACACACACACACACACACACACACACACACACACATGTATGTGGAGTATCAAAATAAGAATTAGAATTTTGATGACAACCATAAACTTACCTTTTTCATGAGTACTTAAATTAACACTGTGATTTACACACACACACACACACACACACACACACACACACACACACACACACACACCCCCAGACTCTCTCTCTCTCTCTCTCTCTCTCTCTCTCTCTCTCTCTCTCTATATATATATATATATATATATATATATATATATATATATATATATATATATGTGTGTGTGTGTGTGTGTGTGTGTGTGTGTGTGTGTGTGTGTGTATGAGAGACAGAGAGAGAGAGAGAGAGAGAGAGAGAGAGAGACAGTACAGTACTGTGCAAAAGTTTTAGAGAAATCTAAAGGAGCGATATAGAACAATGCTGTCTTATATTTGTATATAATACAGTGACAGTATTGACAATAATTAAAGATCGATTTGTTATTAATGATTTTTTTATGATAGAATATAAATAATTATATTATTTATCGGACTTATTATAGAATTAAACTTCTATAAATCACAGTAATCAGTAATGACTTAAACTAATTCAATATTATCTTTGATAGTTTTTGTTTAATAATAGAACAGTATCAGGTCCAGTGTGTGCAGTTTTATAAGTACAGTACCTCCTGGGTCTCTTACAGAACCAGCCACAGGCCTCCTGGAAATATTTGATAACATCTGATTCTTTATTTGTATTTAAACCACAGCAGCCTTCATTATATTTTTATTTAAAAAAAGTCGTTTTTTTTATATCTAATGCAAAATTCTGCTTTCTGTACACACTCACTGTACGAACATTTTAAAATCCATCATTTAATCTTGTGCTGAAAAACCAATATTTGGACATTTAAAATAAAATCTTCAATAAAGTGTAAATTAAAAATGGGTTCCTAAAAGTTTTGCACAGTGTTATATTTGTGCGTATTCACAAAAGTTCAGCAAATGGAAGCCTGTCGGACTTTGCTATTATGTTCTTTAATATTTTAAACCGAGTGATGTGATTATTTCTCTGAAAGTTGGAGTTTTTGTAGTTTGGAATGGAGGCTCACTGACGAGCTCGAGTGAAAACTCTTAAATGTCAAAATGTATAAAGTGTATGATGAGATGCTGTTGCATAAAACGCAAGAATTTATGAAAAAACACGTGATGTGGCCCAGTGAAGAAGTGCACATGGCTGTGTTACTATAAATTATTGTATAATATATTTGCATAAATTGTGCTTTTAAAAATAGGAAAACAACATTTCCCCCATATTGAACCTTTGTGCTCATACTGATGAATGAATGTGCTTTGGTACTGCTCGAGAATCCGGGTACTCCTGGGCTTCCACCCCCAGCAGGTGGCTCTGCGCACCAGTCTAACATAATGAGGAACCACAATCAACAGGAAATGGTGACGTCACGGGGATCCACTGTAACGGACATAAAGCGTGAATCATGCAGTGCCAGTGGTATCAAACTCGGTGTGATGTTCGGCTGTGCTGTGGTGGACATGCAGATGTCTTATGGTTATGAGCCAAGTCTTTTTATGTTGAAGAAACCTAATTTCAGACCCACACTAAATGAAGGGAGGGTAATTTATGTAGAATTATGTCGAATTATGTAGAATGGACGTGTCTAAAGTTGGTGGTGTCAGTCAGTGTTAGTATTTCTTTGTTTTCGTCAGAAGAATAAAAACATTTATATTTTCCTTTCGACTTGCGTCTATGTAATAAGTGATGGGAAACACAGCAGAGGCTCGGACCAAGGCCTCACTGCAAGAAGATCCTGGGTTCAAGCCAGGCTCAGGTGTTCTGTGTGGAGTTTGCATGTTCTCCTCGTGCCTGCATGAGTTTCCTCCATTTACTTCTGCCCTGTCTAAAGATCTGCACATGAAGCGAATTATTTTTCCCCCTCAGCTGTGACTGTGAGTGGCGATAGATGCATGTGATTAGACAGACAGGTAAATAGATAGGTAGATCTCTCTACGTCTACATCCAATCACGAGGAATGGACATTGATTGCTGAAGCTTGAATGATGCTCATACAGGGATTGTCATGGCTGTGATCATAATGATCTACTGTATGGTTCGCCAGGCCACATACGGACTCACTCACTCCCTCCTAGGGGCAATTTGGAACAGCCAATTAACCTACTGTGCATGTTTTTGGACTGTGGGAGGAAACCGGGGTATCCAGAGGAAAACCACTCAAGCACGGGAAGAACATGCAAACACCACACAGAAACGCCTGGGCCTGGAATCAAACCCAGGCCTTCTTGCTATGAGGTAGATGTGCGAACCACTATGCCACTGTGGTTGGATGGATGGATGGATGGATGGATGGATGGATGTTTCAACAGAATTGGAGTAAAACAGTACAGTACACACTTATTTTATAAGAAAAAAGAACCTTAATTAAGGAATATATAGTTAAAACACTTTGGCATATTTATGTAAACTGTATTTATACATGATGAGCCATTATGGCTCAGGTGTAAAAACCCAACACACACACACACACACACACACACACACATATATATATATATATATATATGGGGGTGGCCTAGTGGTTAGGGTGCTGGGCTTATGATCAGGAGGTTGTGTGTTCAAATCCCAGTTAGACCCTCACTGTGCTAAGACCCCTGGGCAAGGTGTTAACCACAAGTGTGCCTCTATATATATATATATGTGTATGGGGCAGTGGTGGTCTAGTGGTATAGGGCGCTGGATCGCTGATCCAAAGGTTGGGGGTTCGAGTCCCACTCTCCACAAGGTTGTCACTGTCCCCCCCAGTGCAGCTAACTGGGTTATCAAAGGTGGGCCATGTCTCTCACTGTCTATGGTGAGAGGTTCATGTAAAAGAACCATTGCTGACCTTCGTAAAGAGTAGCTGCAAAGTCGTCAGCGTGTTTCTGTCCCTTGCTAAAGGGTTGTGACAGGAAGGGCATCCGACGTAAAAACCTCTGCCAAATCAAACGTGCGAATCAGATGATTCACTGTGGCGACTCCCGAGTAAAAAAGGGAAAAAGCCGAAAGGAAGACAGATATATATATATATATATATATATATATATATATGTATGTATACATATGTGTAGTCTAGTGTAGAGATGAACATAAGTCTGGTTTAAACATTGATGTGCAGGTTAAGGTGCATGGCGTGCTGTGAGAGCTGATAGTACAGTGAAGCGTCTTTTGTTGACCTGGTAATCGGCTGTCCAGAGCAAATAGTTTAAAATGTAAACATGCTTGCGCAGGTTAAGGTGCTGCGTAGTGTGCAGTGCAGTGTAAAGTAGCTGTGTGTGTGTGTGTGTGTGTGTGTGTGTGTGTTGTGCTAGCATCTCCCCTATGCTCGCATTAAAAA
Organism: Plotosus lineatus; assembly: GCA_024760905.1. Classification (NCBI taxonomy): domain Eukaryota; kingdom Metazoa; phylum Chordata; class Actinopteri; order Siluriformes; family Plotosidae; genus Plotosus; species Plotosus lineatus. The sequence continues at coordinate 26,746,536 of CM045745.1, forward strand.
GTCTGATGGCATAGGTGAGGAAGGATCTCCTCACTCTGTCAGTGGAGCAGGCCCATCACAGCAGCCTGTTACTGATGCTGTGTTGACCTGCAAGTACCTAGTGAACTGTTCTGGGTGTGCTCCCATTTGCCCAGTGCCAGATGAGATTGGCTCCAGCCTCCCTGTGACTCCAATAAGCAGTTTGGCAAAGGCTGGAACACATCCTAAACAGCAAGCTTAAAGACCATCACAAACACAAACGTTCACCCACACACCTGGGGGCAATTTGGAATAGCCAATTAACCTGATATGCATGTCTTTGGACTGTGGGAGGAGACCTGAGTCCCCAGAGAAACATGCACATGGAACAGGAGAACAAGCAAAGTCCCAAAACGGAAACATCCTCGCTGAGCCCAGGACTCAAACCCAGGATCTTCTTGCTGTATGGTCGATGTTCTAACCCCCAGGCCACCATGAAGTATATTTTCTGTGTCTCGCAGATCACAACATATATTTATAAGCTCTAAAATGTTACATTTATATTAACCCTCAAGCGACCAAGCTATTTCGGTGACTAATATGACCGAGTGGGGTCATTTGTGACCCTAGTGGCTTTATATAGGAATATTTCTATATAAATGATTGTCTTCAGGTTCTTCATATTTATTTCACCCTCTAATATATTTGTCCATCATCTTGTGTAATCACGGATGGAATTTGATATATTTTTAAAAAAAGCAAAAACACACAATAATAGAACAATATTACATTTATTTGGACAACCCCTGTCTGTTACATCTTGTAATATGCGTGTTACCTTTTATTTATTTGCATTTTTTCCCTTTGTGTTAAAAATGAGTATTACAGTGTGGTAGGATAATTTAGAGATGGTAATAGAAATAATGATTATATGTATGAACTATATGAAACATGTAACTGTCAGAATGAAGCTCCATCAATACCATCTGAAGATATAATTCCAAAAATCTCATAGATCTTCCTGGGGTCATAAGCGACTCTGCACAAGTTTGGATTATACTCGCCACACTGATTGGCCGATTCTTACAAAATTCTATCAACAAATCCAGGACAAATAGATTGACAAATTCTTGGTAGGAAACTTTTTTCCAATTAAAATTAGAAAAATGTTGCCCGGATACATATGCCCGGGGTCGTATACTGCATATATATATATCTCTTCAGGTGATTATAGAAGAATCTAGAAGAATCTAGAAGAACATTCTTCTATAATCACCTGAAGAGAGAGGATGGTTTCACCACCCCTCGAAACAGATCTGTAGTGATAAATGGAGTTTCAATAGAAAGTCTTTGTCCTGTCCTTTTATTTTTGTTATTTGCTCTACCAAAAAGTATTGAGCACTCTCCTACAGAAGGATCTACTCAGAAAATCCTACATATATATATATATATATATATATATATATATATATATATATATGTGTGTGTGTGTGTGTGTGTGTGTGTGTGTGTGTGTGTGTGTGTATGTATGACCCCATGTACATGTGGACACCCTGGACATGTACAGAGGAGGGATAGTGAGTATATTGGTAGTAGGATGCTGAGGTTGGACCTACCAGGCAGAAGGCCCAGAGGAAGACCAAAGAGAAGATTTATGGATGTGGTGAAGGAGGACATGAAAGTAGTTGGAGTAAGAGAAGAGATGCAGAGGGTAGGGTGAGATGGAGGCAGATGATTCGCTGTGGTGACCCCTGAAGGGAACAGCCGAAAGTAAAAGAAGAAGAAGAAGAAGAAGAAGAAGAAGATATATGACTCCACTGGGTCACTTGAAGGTGAAGGAACTCAACACTTTTAGCAGCTGTTTATTCTGGTCTGAAGCTCGCCTTGTAGTTTTTTAAAATCTGGTTTCACCCAAATGAGGATGTGTTTCAGGTTCGAGTTTGGGTCCTCTCAAGGTTTCTTCCTCTTGTCAGCTGAGGGAGTTTTTCCTTGCCACCCTCACCGCAGGCTTGCTCGTTTGGGATGTGTAGATTTCAAAGAAGAAATGTTTAAATGTTTGTTTGTATTCTTTACATTTTTTTTTGACTATGTTAAGCTGTTTTATGATACTGTCAGCTGTAAAAAGCACGAATACGAATAATACTAGATTTAAATGATTTGAATGTACACAGCAGGCTGCAATGCAGTTTCTATCCTGACAGCTTTCTGTAAACACCAACATTAACGGTTTCAGAACTTTATGCAACAGGAGCTCTTCTGTGGGATCAGAACAGATGCACTAAGCTAAGCTAGGCACCCAGAACACTCTTGCTAGTTCACGGTTTGTCTTTTCTCGGGCCACCTTGTGTAGGGCCTTATCACTACGTGCCAGGAACTCCCAAGACCTGCTTTTCTGGAGATGAACAGTTGTTGAGCCATCACTATACGGCTGTTACATGAAGTGAGTAACATTGATTATCTCAGTCCCGCGGCTCCTGCCATGGAGTAGAATGTATCAGGCAGAAAGTGAACAGTCAGGTCTTGAAGTTGTGTTTGGAAAATGAGCAAGCGTAAGTAATCATTGGAGTGACTTTTACAAGAAGCTGAACCGGTTAATGCAAGCTGTGATAGAAAGGTGTGAGGACACACAATGCATTGCAGTTTGCCGTGTATGTGGCTGCATAGCTGCAGACCAATCAGATTGTGTTAACCTTGTCGCCGATCGATACTGAATGTATCTTAGAAGGTCACCTGAGGAAGCGTAAGCTTTGCTTTTGTGTGTCCAGAATCAAAAGCACAAAATACCACAGCTGTAAGTGTCTATTAGTCAGAACACAACCTCGATAAATAATAAATAGGAAATAAAGCCCAGCCTGTCTCAGGCATCAGGGTGGACTCACTCTAATGACATTTAAGCCTCTGGTGGGTCGAGTAAAAAGCTCAAAACCAATTTACTTCACATAACACAGTGAAATTTTACTTCAGGGCTTTTCAACAGGTTTACTGCACATGTCATTGCTACATGGTTGGGCAATTTTGCAGTTTAGTCACATGTGTGTTTCCTGGGTGCTGACAGATTAGCTATTATTATTCAATACAGGGATCCCTCGCTTTCTGCGGTTAATTGGGACCGAGATCCCCCGCGATCACCGAATTCCGCGAAGTAGGATCAACCCTCCGAACCGAACCGAAATAATGCATAAGATGTAAATAAAATATAAATATGTACACACATACAGAAGAGCTTTCACGCAGATGCGTGTGCACGCACTCAGATGCGCACCTCATGAAAATGTAAGTAGTTTTGATGGGAGGTTTTGGGTTGTTTTTGTTTTCTGTTTTTTTTTTGTTTTGTTTTTGGTTTTTTTGCATAATTGCCCTTGTTTTTGCCTCATTTTCCTTAATTTCTTTTTTTTTTTTTTAAATCTATGAATATTAAAAAAAAAAAAAAGCAATGCACTGAAGTCGCATGAACCGAAGGGCGGAGTAGCGAGGGATCCCTGTATATGGAGCTGGTCAATAAAGTCTGATTGTGCTGATTTACTTTATTCCACTGGACCCCCTCTGTGTGGACAGTCTCCAGAACGAGATGCATAACAACACCAAACCTGAGATTCTCTGCTCTGATATGAATGGCATCTCACTGCTATCATCATTATAAGGATTATAAAAGTTTATCGTGTTGTAATATTATTTGCCAGGAAAAGGAACAAAGGTTTCTATTTATTCTGTCTCAGAGTTTAGACATACACGTCATGCAGCTGGTGAGAGAATTAATGTCTGTGCTTTGTGCTTCTGTTCAGTGTATG
>CM045745.1:26762781-26767781 GCA_024760905.1 Plotosus lineatus
TAATTGAATATGTATTTATTGATATTATATACATATATACATGTACGTATACGTCAGTCAGGGGGGGGGGGGGTCGATCCTACTTCGCAGAGATTGGCGATCGCGGGGAGGATCTCGGTCCCCATTAACCATGAAAAGTGAGCGATCCCCATACTTATAGTTTACTGACTCCTCCTATTAAATATTTAATGCAGTTATGAAGTTTCCTTTAGTCCGGCTAAACTTAGCAACCCCGCAGTTTTATTTCAGTTTTATATTGTGTCCACTGTTAGCTTTTTGCTAACTCCTCCATGCACAGATAGATTGTACTGGGGTTTTTTTGTTCTGCTTAGCGTACAACTCTCTGACAGAGAAGTTTAGCAACTTAGAGATTATATGTACCAAAACTGTCTTACTAAAGTTTTTAACCAAGCAAAGGATTGTCTGTTTGAATCTCAGATACCCTGACATATCGCATATTACTCTGAAATGAATGGCATAGGAATCAAATGTTTTCTGTGTTTATATTGTCAAGTCTTTGTTATGAGTAAGTGTTTGTATGTCAGAGAGTGAGAGAGAGAGAGAGAAAGAGCGAGAGAGAGCGAGAGAGCATTATGAACGTGAAACAAAATTAGCGGTAAAACTAGCGGTACAATGCTAAATTCTTCACATAACCGTTCTATACAAGTTTACTATCTCCCAATCTTTTTTAAAAACCCCTTGAATATGTTTGTTTCAGACAGGAAAACACTGTGAAATTTATGGTATAACTGAACAACAAAGCAACAGGGTATAAGAGACGTCTATATATAAAACTCACTCGTTTGATTGTAATGTTAACTTTTGCTGGTTTCATGTCTGAGATCGTGTGTGTCAGTGTTCTTCTTCTTCTTCTTCTTCTTCTTCTTCTTCTTCTTACGCAAGCCATAAAATAACAGTAAATCTTTCTGTCATCCAGTCAAAACAAAGTGGCACAAATGTTTGGAACAACTGTTAACACAACCCATATGTAAATATACCATATGAGTCGATGCATAATATTTTCATTGTTGGTGTTGTGCCATGCTACAGTAAAAATAAAGAAAAAAAAAGTAGAGAAAAAGAGAAAAAAGCCCTTTATATGATGCTTTACATTTGTGTGTTGCATTAACATTTTGCACTTACTGTATTTAAAAGGAATACGTTTTTTTTTTGTGTTTTTGGTGAAAGAGCAGTTTTGATGCTCAGGCTATGGAAGCCAAAATATTGTACAAAATGTATATGTATTTTTATTCATATGAATATAAATATACGTCTATGTAATTCATCCACGAATATGTCTCACTTCTTTCTTAAGCTTGATCTAATTTTCCTTTTGGCTTTTCCCCCTTTTTCAGGGGTCGCCACAGAGAATCATCTGATTGATATAGGTTTTTACGTCGGATGCCCTTCCTGACACAACCCTTTAGCAAGGGGCAGAAACACGCTGACAGTTTTGCAGCTACTCTTTACGAAAGTCAGCAATGGCTCTTTTACACGAACCTCTCACCATAGACAGTGAGAGACATGGCCAGCCTCTGATAACCCAGTTAGCTGACTAGCTGACAGGGAGACGGGGGAACGGGGGAACAGTGACAACCTTGTGAAGAGTGGAACTCAAACCCTTAACCTTAGGATCAGCGATCCAGCGCCCATTATCACCAGGCCACCACTGCCGTCTTTCTTAAGCTTAATATGCAACATCATTTTTTTTTAAACCAAGCATTGATACAGTAAATATTATTTATCGTAAATTTTACTGATGTGAAAATATACACCTGAAGCGCACAGTTGAACTGTGTCCGGTTTAAAAATATAAAATTAGTTTGATATTTCAGAAATTGTAAAATTATAATTAGCCATCTTGGACCACTAGTGCATAATCCTACCCACAGATTCCTCTCCTTTATGAAGTATAACCTGTAAAGTAAAGTCCGTTGGGCTTTTTACATCCAACCCCAGTGGCTCATCAGGCCGGTGCTTATCCCCGGGTTCTGTAGCGTGAAGCGACTAGGAGTTCAACTCCTCCTGGATGGGGCGCTAGTCCAGTGCAGGTTACCTTCCCAGTATATTTTACTGGTACCCATTTATACTGCTGGGAGAACAGAGGCACACTTGTGGTTGAGACCTTGCCCAGGGCTCTTAGCACAGTGGGGGTCTAACTGGGATCTGAACTCACAACCTCCCAATCATGAGCCCAGCAACCTAACCACAACACCACCGCACCCACAATATATAAGCTGTTATAACCATAGCTATAACCCATAGATCAACGCTTATCCCGTCATCCATATGATATTATCACTTACAATTTCTGTGTGTTCAGAGAAAATTTCAAATTTACCACAATTTATAAACCGTAGAATTTCTTCAATTTTTTTTTTTTTTTTTGATCAGTGGCATAAATAGACAAATATTTCTCACAGCAAAGATCTTAACAGTAGATTGGAGCAAACTATATGGAATTACTTTACTGTATTTTCAGGTTTTCCACATCTAATGGATAATTTATTTATTTTTTCAAATACATTCGCTTCAATATTTATCAGCCTTGCCCTGCCCATAGACAATATGAGGTCATATCCCACACTCATTCTGTGGGTAGCGTAAAATCTTTTATGTGTTGTAAATGCGACTGGGTTATTCTTCAAGCAACGCAAGCCCAAACGGCCACAATATGTTTGACCACATGGTCCGGTGCTCCCCCTTCCTCTCTGAGCTAGTACTCTCTATTTGCAGCATGCAGAGACAATCAACTCCGGGGTGCCAATTAAAATGATTGGCGTCTTTTCTTTTACAGAGTGGATGGCTGGGGAGAGCGAACGCTAAATGGGTGGCCTGGTGATTTATGTGGGGCAGCTGACGATAGGGGCGCAGGACTGAACAGCTGTGCATGAAATAAAGGTGGGCAACACCTTTATTTAAGATACGTTCGGTGTTTTGTTTTAAATGTAAACAAAAAAAAATGTGTGTGTGTGTGTGTGAGAGAGCGAGCGAGCGAGAGAGAGCGAGAGAGAGAGAGAGAGAGAGAGAGAGAGAGAGAGAATCCTGGAAGATAAGATAAGATAAGATAAGATACAGCTTTATTAATCTCACAATGGAGAAATTCACTGTTACAGGCTCTTGAGGTACTATCAGTAGGGGGTGCAAAAATAGATACAATTTTGCATATACAACTGGATAGGATTTCCTCAATAGGAAATTCATCACTGAGCAAAAATGTCCTGCAGTATTTTATCGTTATGTAAGATTTGCATTTTAAGTTGAGTTGTAAAATTGCGTTTAAAAACAATAAACGCAGTAAGTGTTTATACTCGTTCCCCTTTTCCATAAAATAAGTAAATAAAAATAAAAACAGGAAATTATTAAAAGAAAGCAGAAAATTTTTGAACTGAAGTCTTTGACTGTTTGTGTTTGGTGCTCAGTATTAATCCTGTAATGTTAAGTCTGGTCTCGGCCTCCACGGCGTTTGCCATGCATCACTGTACTGCTTTCCTCCCTCCCCCTTTTTTACCTCCTCCTCTTTTCTTCATCCATCCGCTCTCTTCCTAGCCCCTGTTCAGTGACCCTGCAGGAGGCCCCTTCAGTAATTAGGGTCGCTAATTGGGGGGTTATGGGGCTGCGGGTCCCCTCCACACCTGCACAAATCATGTGACCCACTGTGAGATGCATTGGGCCATAGATCATCCACTGGGGCGGCCAGAATGGGGAGAGGAATTGGATCAGCTGTGAGGCCAAACGGATTAGTGCAAGAGAGACATAGAGGACAAGGGGGAAGTCTGGTGGGCTGAGTTCAAATTTGGCCCACTTGGAGACTAATTGCAGGCTGACCCCTAGGGTTGATCGGCTTCCTAGCATGGTCCACTTTTCTCAGCCTGGGTGCGATTAAGCCTGCTTGTTTTGGCATGCTTCACACAATCTGCTGACTTGACCATTAAAGAACCTTTCGACATTCCTGGCAGAAAAGAAATGAGGCCTCTCAGAATACCTTCCAAAAACGCAAATGAGAGAGAAGAAAGGAGACAAAAAAAAAAAAAAGATTTCTCTCCATGTAATTTTACGCAAGTATTTCCCCAATTAAAATAAATAAATAAAAAGTGTATGAGTAATAATAATAACAAAAACATCAGCAAATAGACTAAATCAGTACAGATAAATGTTTAACGTATTCAGTTGTTCTTTATACCACCAAAAATAAGTAAGACTGGGCGTGAAAAAAAACAAGAGCCTCCACTCTTTCACTTCTCTCCATTTATTTACAATAGAATTACTTCCTGATCACCATAATCTATTTTGTTCCCTTAAACATGCAAATGAGGTTCATTCATTCATTCATTCATTTATTCAGCCATTCATTTTTTGAACCGCTTAATACTGATTAGGGTCGCGGGGAGGCTGGCACCCATCTCAGCCGACTCTGGGCGAGGGCAGAGTACACCCTGGATGGCTTGCCGGGCCATCGCAGGGCAGGAACACGCTGACGGCTATGCAGCTTCTCTTGTCGAAAGTCAGCAACGGTTCTTTTACATGAACTTCTCACCACAGACAGCGAGAAACATCACCAGCCTACGATAACCCAGTTAGTGCACTGGGGGGACAGTTTTATTTTCTTATTTTCAAAGTCCCTCTTGGCCTTTTGTGAAGGTAAAATGAGGAACTATGAGTTCAAAATGATCAGCAAACAGGGGACAAGGCAGGCGTTCTTCCAAAAGTATTTCAGAATTCATTTGAAAGGGAATCAAAAAGAAAAACAGAGAAATGAAATGTGTAGAGTTTTTTAAAAAAAACGAAAAAAGGAAAACAATTGAAAATCAGTCAAAGCAAATTTTAACCTTATAAATGCTCTGCAATTTATATACAGCGAGTCTTTAACACACGGCCCTGACGGACCACATTTCGAGGCCACCGAGGGGTAAAAGTTAGGAAGTGTTTTCTTTTATTTGTTTGTTTTATTTTTTATTTTATATTTGTCCTCCATATGGTTTTCTTACTACCAGCTATGC
>CM045745.1:26775281-26855281 GCA_024760905.1 Plotosus lineatus
GCGTTGGACTGGGGCACGCAGATGTGTGATTGCATCGGACTAAAACCTTGCCAAGACCTGCTGTGTCGGGTCACAACCCTTACAGAATCAGTGTTTCTGCATGTCAGAACTAATGCAGGTCTTCCGGATCCCAGCAGAGAGAATGAGAGCGAGGGAGAGGGGATTTTTGAAGGAGGCCACGGGGTCATCCCATATTGATTGGGGAAATAGCCTCAGTGGCCAGGTGTATGGGTGCAGCGTTTGTGGAGGTCAGGAAATAGTCCAGGAAACCTTTCGGGGTTTGCAGCACTGGGGCAAGTTCACTGTGAAATTGTTCGGAGCAATCACGGACAGGAAGTGCTGATGGAAAAAACTCTCGCTCCGGTCTGAGTCATACATGGGGTTTATTGCTCGGGATCTTCAAACCCAATGTCTGTCTGCTTTTATCTCTCCTCTTCTCTTTTTCTACAGATTTCTTAAGCACAGTGACACAGCTGTCTGTTTACTCCACCACTTTGTCCTCAGCCAGAATGGATTTCCTCTGATGGCGTCCGAAGTGTTAACTGTCTGTGCCATTTTGTATTAGTTCAGATCACATCCTATATTTCATTATGTCATAGCAAAGGATTACCTGTACCACAGTGTGCACGCCAACGCAGGGCCGTTTATTTTTACCCTTTTGTTTGCTTCATAAACGTTGATATTTTAATAGTAAGGAACTTCCACTGATTATGCTAATGAAATAATAATAAAAATAAAATAACAGCTTTAGTACAATCTATTAACATTGCAATAGGAGAGACTGAACACACACACACACACACACACACACACACACACACACACACACACACACACACACTCACTGCATACTAATGGATATGCATGCAGTCCCAGGTGATGAGGCGAAGCAACAGGTTGTTTTTGACATGGTGGTGCTGCCACCATGAGGCCACTCGCATTACAGCCCTGTGGTGTGCATGACTCTCATTTCAGCCTGTATCATTAATTTGCTCAGTTTTAAAAAGGACTGAATATAATAATGTTAGTTGGAATTTAGTTCGTTCATTTGCCGGATCACTGCACCCGACTAGGTCAGGTCAGGTATGAGGGCATGCGCCGGGACGTTCACCAGCCACCTCCACTCATCCGGCCGTCTCCTGGCGATCGACCAGGCCTGCGCAGGGCCCATACCCCCCGGCAGGGCAGCCCTCAGCTGCGACAACCACGTCGCATATGCGGCCGTCTCCGCGATCGGCTCCAGCCCCCAGGGAACCCCCCCCCCCCTCCCCCCAATGCAGCTAACTGGGTTATCAAAGGCCGGCCATGTCTGTCACTGTCTATGGTGAGAGGTTCATGTAAAAGAACCATTACTGACTTTTGTAAAGAGTAGCTGCAAAGCCGTCAGCGTGTTTCTGACCCTTGCTAAAAGGGTTGTGTCAGGAAATGCATCCGACGTAAAAACCTTCGCCGAGTCAAACGTGCGAATCATTAATATGACTTCCATGAAGATGGAGGCAGACGATTCGCTGTGGCGAAATTTGTTGAGCAAATTTGATTAAAATAAACGTAATGAACACAGAAATAAACCAATAGTTAGAAACAATAGATGTTGTGACTACAGATAAATGAACTGTGTACAGTATAATAGCAAGAACGAACAAATGGACATGAGCTGAGTCTGTAATGATGTAATCAAGGTGTTTACCCATAAACAGTATGAATACACCAATGGAACAATTCTTCTTACTGAAGATGTTTGAAGTACATCCATCCATTCATTAATTTTCTGAGCCACTTAATCCTAATTAGGGTCGACCCATCTCAGCCAAGTCTGGGTGAGGGCGGGGTTGTATGAAGACCTTGTCATTACACTCATTCAGTTTGTCATCACTTCACACAGAAGGTCTTTTCAAAACAATACTTTTTACATTTTTTTTTTTTTTTATGTACTATGCACTTTTGCCTTTTCAAAACATACAGGGTTAGACTGTTGTAATAATTATTTAACTCTCAAAAAAAAACAAACAAAAAAAAAACAAACCAACAACAGAATTTAATATTTTTTTGGCTGGATTCTCAGTGAGAGCGAAAGTGCCGCGATTCAGAAGAGAGAAAGGGAACGACTGACCGGCTCAAACAATTCTAAAAGACCACTCCAGTCATTTGGGGATCTGGAGGGTGGCATTTTTTCCCTCCACTGATTTACCCACAGCTTCAGTTTTCCTTCAGGTCACATCACCTCTCTTCTAAAAGGAAAGACTTGGACCTACAAATGGGTTCAGCATGCATGCATAGCCTTTCAGTCTTTTCAGGACGGATTCATGAGCACCCTTGTCCTGAAAGAACCTGACCTGTGACCGCATTTATTGGGAAGTGGATGCCTCAAAAAAATGGCACTGGAGTGATGCTGTCACAACGGTGAAGACTATAATAGAGGAATCCAGGGAGCCGTATCCATTAAAGATTCTCTGGCGGATAGAGAAGCCGGGGGGGTCGCACAGATTTAACCATTTTGGGTAAATGACTGCAAATGATCTACTTTTCCTATTTACTTTACTGATCCCCGTGACAACGAGCACCGTACAACAGCAATGATATAAACAGACTCGTTTTATTCTTTCATTTATTTCCTGAATGACTTAACACTACTAGCAAGCTGAAGCTTATGACAGCCGACTCGGGACGAAAGCAGAAAACACCCTGAACAGCTCCCCAGTCCATTGCAGAGTGAACTACACAACAAACATCCACACTCACACCTCGGGCCAATTTAGAACAGCCAGTTAGAGTAATGTGTGTGTTTACACTGTAGAGGGAAACCAGAGCACCCCGAGGAAACCCATGTAAGCAAAAGGAGAACAAATAAACCCGACAGAGACACGCCCTCGCTGAGCCTGGGATTTGAACCGCTCTGAGGGCGTTCCATTCCAAGTTCATTCAGTCATGTATTCATTACCTGAACCGCTTAATACTAATTAGTGTCACAGGGAGGCTGGCGCTCATGTCACCTGACTGTGGGTGAGGGCGGGGTATTCCCTGGACAGCTCGTCAGGCCATCTCAGGGTCAGCTTTCCATGTTTTTTTTTAAAAAAAAGTACATCCTGTATTTCTTCTTCTTTTCCTTTTGGCTTTTTCCCCTTTTTCAAAGGCTCGCCACAGCGAATCATCTGCCTCCATCTCATGGAAGTCATATTATTGTTCGCATGTTTGATTCGGCGTAGATTTTTACGCCAGATGCCCTTCCTGACACAACCCTTAGGCAAGGGACAGAAACACGCTGACGGCTTTGCAGCTCCTCTTTACGAAAGTCAGCGATGGTTCTTTTACGTGAACGTCTCACCATAGACAGTGACAGACATGGCCGGCCTTTGATAACCCAGTTAGGCTGCACTGGGAGGGGGGGACAGTGACAACCCTGTGTGTGGAGAGTGGGACTTGAACCCCCAACCCTTGGATCAGCAATCCGGCACCCTTTACCACCAGGCCAGCACTGCCCTACATTATGTAATTATAACTGCAGTATATATTCAGGCAGACGCAGACAACCAAAAATGAACAGCATTGACCAACACGGACGTCTTTATTGAACATCAGATTCAATGACGAGTCTCATGAAAGCCACTCAGGCAGCCAAAAATTCCTTAGATGAATAAATGAGCTGCGTTTGATTACGCTGAAGATTTCTCACCACTCCAGTGAGTTGCATTCTTGCTCCAGTGCTCCAGGTTTCCTGTTTCAGTCTTCAACTGTCATTTATATTTGGACAGAATTTTACATTACAAAATATCACCAATCAACTTCAACCACCTGGAATACATTCGAGGTGAACCTGGCCACCGGGAGGCCCTTATGTCGAAGCAATCTTTTAAACCGGGCACAAAGACACACAATTCCTTTGCCCATGCTCTTTGAGTCTCTGGCTCAACAACGGCGTCTCTGTGTGAGGTTTGCGTGTTCTCCGCACGCTTCCTCCCACAGTCCAAAAACGTGCGCGTCAGACTAACCGGCTGTTCTAAGTTGCTTGTGGGAATAGTTGTGCATATATTAGCACTGAGGGGCAGTGGTGGCCTGGCGGTGTAGGTTGCTGCATCGCTGAGCCAAAGGTTAGGGGTTCGAGTCCCACTCTCCACAAGGCTGTCACTGCTGCCCCCAGTGCAGCAAACTGGGTTATCAGAGCCCGGCCATGTCTCTCACTGTCCATGGTGAGATGTTCATGTAAAGGAACCCTTGCTGACTTACTTTGGACAAGAGTAGCTGCAAAGCCGTCAGCATGTTTCCACCCTGCGATGGCCTGGCGAGCTGTCCAGGGTGTAATCTGCCCTCGCCCGGAGTCGGCTGGGATGGGCGGCAGCCTCCCGACGATCCTAATTAGGATTAAGCGGTTAGAGAAAATGAAATGAAATGAATATTAGTACCGCAATGGTCTGGACAGCTGTTAAGGACGTACCACACCTTCACTAAGTGTCAGCTGACTTGGGCCACAGCCTCCTCGCGACCCTAAAACGCAGGATGAAGTGGTCCAGCACATCCAGGTAAAGTAGTGAGAGTGTTCAGTCATGATCATTGGTTTTCTTAATTGGTTGGTCTACTGTTCCTAGGTCACCTCCACGTGCAAAAGTGCACGCATCTGAAAAGGAGAAGAAGAAGAAGAAGATTCTGTACGTGCGTGACATGCTGATGTTGTGATTAGCACGTCCGCTTAGCAGTAGCAGGGTCCTGGTTTCGGGCCTCGTGTCCAGCAAGGACATTTCTGTATGGAGTTTGCAGGTTCTCCCCATGTGGTTTTCTTCTGAGTGCAAAAAAAACCCAAACCAGTTGATAAACCCGATGCACGCTCGGCTAACTCGACATTCTCAATTCCTCGCTGCTGTGAATGTGAGTTTGAATGGTTTGTCTGTTACTCTGCATCGCTCTGCACAGGGTGTATCCTTCTGTTGCATTGAGTTGGGCGGGGATGGGTTTCATTTCCCTGTGTCACTAATAAAAGCCAAACTTCATAAACTTAAATGAACATTTTTAAAATTTGTTTTAGTTTGTTTATGAAATTAAAAAAAAAACCTAAATGAAATTTACAGATATATCGGCCAAGGCGGCATGAAGATGCAAGAATCTCGTATTTCACAACGTTTCTGTTAGACAACCCCCTGAAGGGGACCAGGATTGTAAGTCGAAGTGTGTTGTAATTTGAATAATTTATTAACAACAAACTAAACAACAGCCACAGATCCGGCCTGGCAAGCTGTCCAGGGTGTACCCCACCCCCACCCATAATGGACTGAGATGGGCGCCAGCCCCTCTGAGACCCTAATTGGGATTTAAAAAAAATAAAGGTAAAGTCCTTTGGGCTTATTACACCCGAGCCATGGTGACTCATTAGGCCGGTGCTGATCCCCGGTTTCCGTAGCGTGAAACGACTGGGAGTTCAACTCCTCCCAGATGGGGCGCTAGTCCATCACAGGTTACCGCCCCAGTATATTTTCACTGGTACCCATTTATACTTCTGGGTGCACAGAGGCCCACTTGTGGTTGAGACCTTGCCCAGGCTTCTTAACACTATGAGGGTTTCACTGGGATTTGACCACACAACCTCCTGATCATGAATGCAGCACCCTAACCACTACACCACCTAGCACTAGCACTCAGGGTTGAGTAGTTCATAAAATGAATGAATGAAGAAGAACGTATGACGGCTTTAAATATTCATTTTTGACGCAGTGTCCTTTGTTCAATCAAACTATCAGAACTAAACCGTGCACGGAAAAAGAAAGTTTCAGTTCCACTTTAGTATTGAAACGTTCTCTGCAATCCTCCTCGGCACTCATGCAAACTTCTCCTCGCTGTTCTGGAGTGCGACGAAGATGTGGAGCTCAGAAACAGATGTAAAATCATTAGGTAAGATTTTAAATGATACATTACGATCTGCATGTATAGATTTCGGATTATAATTGGACGATAAGTACTGGACATGCTTTTATTAAAAGCAAACACACTGCATGGGGAGCTCACTCTGTTTTTATTTTCTTTAGTTTTATATTTCTCATGTGGCTCACATTACACAATGTCCGTCTCAGCTATTGTGCACAATGTCCTGATTACAGTAACATTTAATCAACAAAAGGTCACTAACAGTTCTGGGGTCATCTACACTTATACAATTTATAAAATATAAATATATATCGTAATCTCTCTCGCTCGCTCTCTCTCGCTCTCGCTCTCTTTCTCTCTCTCTCTTTCTCTCTCTCTGTGTGTGTGTGTGTGTGTGTGTGTGTGTGTGTGTGTGTGTAAATTACATATGTAATTGAGCCCAAGGTCATGTAGTTAAATGACAGAGAAAGAAAATTAAAGTGCTTTCTTTTTTAAAAAAAATTCAGATCAAGTTGTATCTCTACACATTCAGTGTTTGGTTTTCATGGTTCAGGCTGCAGAGTTCAGACTGGATTTCGGTTAGAAAAAAATATTTCTTTTGCAGCAAAAATTAACTGGGCAGTGGTGGCCTAGTGCTAAAGGTGCTGGATCACTGATCCTAAGGTTGGAGGTTTGAGTCTCACTCTCCACAAGGTTGTCACCGTCCGTCCGTCCCCCCCCCAGTGCAGCTAACTGGGTTATCATAGGCCGGCCATGTCTCTCAGTATCTATGGCAGTGGTTGTTAACCATGTTGGCGGTACTGAACCCCACCAGTTTCATATGCTTATTCACCGAACCCTTCTTTAGTGAAAAATAAAATATGATTTTTTTCAAATTCAAGACATCGGTATATGTTTTTATTGGGGCACCAAAACGAACCGTGCATTAACATCACTGTGTTCAAAGAACAAAACCAATACAATGCATGAACTCCCCCATCACAACTACTTACATTTTTATGTGAGGTGCATTTTTATCTGAGTGTGTGCACGCGCATCTGTGTGTGAACGTGCGCGTGTGTCTGTATGTGTGTGTATTTTATTTACATCTTATGCATTATTTTTTAATATTTAATCATTATTATAAGCATTTATAGTATTGAATATGTATTTATTGATATTATATACACATATACATGTACGTATATGTCAGTCAGCACAGGGTTGATCCTACTTAGCAAATCATGCAGATAGGGCGCCGACGAATATCACGTTCCGTTATATATGTGAATCCATGTTGTACATATTCGTCCGACCACTTTCTTTTTTGCTCAACATAGTATGGATTAAAACATTAAGAAAGAAATCACATGACGTACCATCACAACAGTCACAATTCGACTACTGAGCGCACCAAATTTCCTGCAGCACAGATTGGCCAAGCAATGTAGCGTGATCACCTGCAGCCAGTGATGGCCAAGCGGGGCGTGTCATCATGAATATGAGTCAGGTGTGTGTCTTGACCTCCACTGAACCCCTGAGACTGACTCACCGAACCCTTAGGGTTCGATCGAACCCAGGTTCGGAACCACTGGTCTATGGTGTGAGGCTGTAAAAGAACCATTGCTGTCTGTCTTCGTTTCGGCTTTTTCCCTTTTACTTGGGAGTCGCCACAGTGAATCATCTGGTTCGCATGTTTGATTTGGCAGAGGTTTTTTTTACGTCGGATGCCCTTCTTGTCACAACCCTTTTAGCAAGGGACAGAAACACGCTGACGGCTTTGCAGCTACTCTTTACGAAAGTCAGCAATGGTTCTTTTACATGCCTCTCACCATAGACAGTGACAGACATGGCCCGCCTTTGATAACCCAGTTAGCTGCACTGGGGGGGACAGTGACAACCTTGTGGAGAGTGGGACTCGAATCCCCAACCTTTGGATCAGCGATCCAGCGCCCTATACCACGAGACCACCACTGCGCCTAAAAGAACCATTGCTAACTTTCGTAAAAAGAGTAGCTGCATAACTATCAGTGTGTTTCTGTCCTGTGATGGCCTGACAGGCTGTCCAGGGTGTACTCTGCCCTTGACTGGGATGGGTGCCAGCCTCTCCGTGACCCTAATTAGGATTAAATGGTTACAGAAAATGAGCTTAAAATGTCCACAATTACTTTAATAACCAACCATTCACTTTCTCCCAAGACTCTGAGGACGAGAGTGTCCTGTCTTCAGAGGGCGAAGAAGATATTCAGGTGCTTATACAGTATCCCTCACTGTCTTCATTATTAAGTATTTCATTTCAACATTATTTATCCTTCAATTAATAACTCTTGTAGTGTGAGATTTTGGAGAAGCAGCGAGATGAAGCCAACAAGAAACTGTCTGAAATAGAAGAAGGTGAGCTGTCTGGGTCAGCCTTGTTATTTAACCCAAGTAGTATTTCTCTATATACAGTATCAGTGAGATCTTACAAAGAGCATCATCATGTTTTTACTTTCCAACTAGAATGTTCATACACCTTTTTTTTTTTTTTTTTTGATGAATATAGTGTCACAAAAGCACAATACTCTAAATTCTGCTTAACTAATTCATTTTTATTTTCTGCATGAATCAACATTAGCATCCACGCATCTACTAAAGGAGATAAACTTGCTGGAGATTCAGTTTCAGATTGAACGTTCATGCAGAGAGAATGCCGAGGCCTTTGCCCTAAAGGTTGGTCAATAATTGGTAAGATTGTAAAATTGGGCTGAGCTCCTGAGCTTTGCCCCCTGAACCCCCGAGCTTTGCTTTGTAGACACCGGTATCTTATCCAGGATGGATTTCCCAGTTGGCTGCATATTGTCATGTGTGGCACCGGGTGCAGTGGGTGCTCCTGGAGCAGATAATGTGAAGTTGCATTTTATTGAAACATATAAATACTCTACTGTATGTCTCTTTTTTTGGAGATTCATTATGACCAATACAGGCAGCATGACATACTGACTAAACTGAGGAAAGAAATGAAAGTAAGAAAAGAGAAAAACTTTACAAGATCATGTGACTTCATGACATGTATGCAATACATCTCATGCTATTTAGCCAAGTCAGCAGTATCAAAGCAAATCTTTCTGTAATCAGCTCAGTTATCAGTTGTGTTTACTCATTAGTACACTCATTATTTCATAATAATTAATTTATATATTTTTAAATAAAAACTGCCAACATATAGTAAGACAGTATTTTAAACTGCAAAGCATTGTCCAGCATATAAACATTCTTTAAATATTCTTCAATAAGTGGGCAGTGTTGGCTTGCTTGTAAAGGTGCTGAATCACTGATCCTAAGGTTGGGGGTTCAAGCCCCACTCTCCACATGGTTGTCACTGTCCCCCCAGTGCAGCTAACTGGATTATCAAAGGCCGGCCATGTCTCTCATCTCACTGTCTATGTTGTGAGGTTCATGTAAAAGAACCATTGCTGACTTTTGTAAAGAGTAGCTGCATAGCCGTTAGCGTGTTTCTGCCCTGCGACGCTCTAGCGAGCTGTCCATGGCGTACTCTGTTCTCGCCCGGAGTCAGCTGGGATGGGCTCCAGCCTCCCCGTTACCCTAGTCAGGATTAAGCAGTTTCAGAAAATGAATGAATGAAAGGTCTTCTTCAATAATGCTTTCAGTGGATGAATGGATTCAGTATTATTGTAGTGCTGCACTGTTACCTTTCCAATAACACAAGACCTTTCAACTCACAGGTAACAAAAGAGAACAAGGTCTTAAAGAGAAAAAGTCAGGCTCTCCTGCCCCTGATCCCAGAGCTCCCTGAAAATCTAGCTGCCCTGAACTTGGACCTAGAAGATGATTCTGATTCTGACCTTAAAACATCAGGGGAATTGGTGGAAGAACCACTTCTTCAGTGTCAAGCCCAGATTAGAGGTAATTGCAATGAGTAGCTTCTTTTTTCTTCAACATTGATGTCTGAAAACATATCCTGCAGCCATAGAAAATATCTTACTGTCATCTGACTGTGGAGAAGGGTCAATTTATTGGCCTTCATCATGCAAAGAAAACACCTGAGGAAATTGCTGGAATTACTAAAAGCATTTCCATGTACATGATGTGATGAGAACTGACAGGAACTTACAAGACAAAACAGTTGTGTGACTCTCAGAAAACCCCAATTTATTGGCGCTAACAGGAATAAAAGCCTTCAATTTGCATCAGTATTCAAAATATAAATGATTCACTGAAAGTTAGATTCTTCTATTAAGTGGATTATATCAGTTCGTTTATCAATATGTGGTGATGTTCGGTGAAGTTCACAGCTGGTGAGGTACTGACTCTTTTGGAGTCAAGATTTACATTGTGTTTTATATCTTATGTCAGCATTCTTTACACAAACATGCATATTTCATTTGAAGTTCAAATGTATTCCAATTGCGTTGGTCGTCCTTTAGTTATTGCCTCTTGTTTTGATTGAAAGTCCAGATCTGTAAATTTGTAAATTTTCTCATGTAATCTTCCATTTTTAAAGGCAGATTGTAAAGGAAATATAAACTACAAACGAAGAAGACTGTAGGTTGTGCAAGAATCTGTGGGCTCACAAGCGCCCTCTACCATGAGTCAGGGGTACTGATTGCCTCACAGAGTAACTTTTTTTTCATCGCTGAGTTCGGTATTTCTGCAAAGAATTTATTTGCATTTTCTACACAACTGTCTCGTCTAAATTACTGCTAGCTGTGTATGTGAGTGCAACTGGTTGTTTGTGTCTGTGTAAGCCTTACAGTAGCCTGGCAACCTGTCCAAACTGTACCAAAACTCACATGACAAGTGGGACAAGTGGACAAGTGGACAGGTCATATATATATAATGGATGGATGGGTGTTATACTACTGCCAGGCCAAAGAAAAAGCCCTGCATGTTTATATTTTTATACATCCATTGGCCTTGATTACATCTGCATTTCCATCCAGAGTTGGGTTCAGTTTTCACCAACAATTTCATAAAGTCTTCTTGAGAACTTTCAAAAGGGTTAAGGTCAGGGCTCAGTGGTGCCAGATTATGTGTGAAAATGATTCCTCATGCTTGGTGAACCACTGTTTATCCCCAATTTTATATTTATGCTATGAGGGAAGAAAAAGTGTATTGATGGGATAACCTGCTCATTCATATATTGAGGTCATCAGCTGATTTAATTTGCTGAGCCCCACCTGACCAACTGAAGCAACAATACCGTGGTGATTATGTTCAGCAATCAAGGCTAAAGGAGGTCCAAGAAAAAAAAAAATTAGAGCATAGAGCTTTTTTTTTTTTTTTAAACTGGCAGTATATAATTCCTTTAATAACTACCATGTGACATCAATTACTGTTTTCTCTGCTCTGAACACATAAGATCCAAATAATCAGCTCATTTAACAGGCCCGAGTGGAAATGAGCAATGTTTTTATATGTGTATATAGAGGTATTTAAATGGTTTACGGTAATAATATTTCGTGTATATCCATTGCATTGTCAGAGCTTCAGTCGTCTGTTGATCAGCTCTTGGGGGAGAAGATTCAGCTGTGTGAGCAAGTAGACGTCTTAAAAAAAGAAAAAGAAAACCTCAACGAACAGGTAGAGAACCCGCTGGAGAGTGTGATACACCGCATCAAATGTGATATTATTATTCTATTTTTTTTTTGTGTGTGGGAGGTGGTATTATATTCTCTCTAAGGATGTGAAATGTTTCATGTGACTTCTTAACATTGCTCTCGACAGTTGGCGATGGAGGTTCAGGAGAAGGAAGCCATTTTGAGACAATTAACAAAACAAAGCCGAACAGTGAACAAAATGAAAAGAGGTAATTAATAATTATTCAGCTTTATTTTTTTAATGTATTCCCTTGACGTTTTTATGTCATGCCTCTTCTTCTTTTCTGCATTCATGTGTGAATACTGAGTGCAGTGTCCAAGCTTGTTACAGAAGAGTTTGCAGAGATATCACAGAAGCTGGAAATGGAACAAGGGCTACGACAGCACGCTGAAGCTTTTGCACACCAGGTGCTAACATCCTGTTCTGATAAAGTGCAGGACAGGGATCCCTCGCTACTTCACGCTTCAATTCATGCGGCTTCAGTGCATCGCGGTATTTTCTTTAAACATTCATCGAATTCAAAAATAAGGAAATTAAGAAAGAATAGGGGAAAAAGTTAAGGAAAATGCGGCAAAACAAGGGCAATCATGCAAAAAACCTCAAACAAACAAAAACAAAAAACAACCCAAAACCCCCCAACAAAACTACTTACATTTTCATGTGAGGTACGCATCTGAGTGTGTGCACGTGCATCTGTATGCACAGATGCACGTGCACACACTCAAATGTGCACCTCACATGACAATATATGTGTATGTGTGTGTATTTTATATTTTATTTACATCTTATGAATTATTTTTGAAAGTTTAATTATTATAAGCATTTATAGCATTGAATATGTATTTATTGATATTATATCCACATATACATGTACATATGGGGCAGTGGTGGTCTAGTGGTATAGGGCGCTGGATTGCTGATCCAAAGGTTGGGGGTTCGAGTCCCACTCTCCACAAGGTTGTCACTGTCCCCCCAGTGCGGCTAAATGGGTTATCAAAGGTGGGCCATGTCTCTCACTGTCTATGGTGAGAGGCATGTAAAAGAACCATTGCTGACTTTCGTAAAGAGTAGCTGCAAAGTCGTCAGCGTGTTTCTGACCCTTGCTAAAAAGGGTTGTGACAGGAAGGGCATCTGACGTAAAAAAAACCTTTGCCAAATCAAATGTGCGGATCAAGATGATTCGCTGTGGCGACTCCCGAGTAAAAGGGAAAAAGCCGAAAGGAAGACAGACAGACATATACATGTACATATACTTCAGTCGGGAAGGGGGGGGGTTGATCCTATTTTGCAGAATTCGGTGGTTGCAGGGGGGAATCTCGGACCCGATTAACCACGGAAAGTGAGGGATCCCTGTACTGTATATTGTAAACTCTTGTTTGCTCTGTCCTTTAGAAAGAGATGAGATTAGAAGAGATAACGCGAGAGCTTGTCCTTGTTAAAATGCAAATGTATTTACACCTGTCTCCACTTATTCTATTTATTGTCGGACAAACACAAAGATGTTCAGGACCATTAGTAACATTAACACCAACCATTAGTATGCCTGGTCAAAAAAAAAAAAGCATAATAAGGAACAGAAAGCATTTTATGTGTTATTCATTCATCATGTCTACTTCCCCTATTTTATCAGCGGCCCTTTTGTATTTGTATATATTGGGGTAATCACACACACACACACACACACACACACACACACACACACACACACACACACACACACACACACACACACACACACACACACACACACACAGGCTGCACCTTGTTTTATTACTGCCAGCTGTTCTGGCATTTATTCTAAGTGAGCATCTCAGCACACAAAGCTTCCTTGCATTCACCCACACACTCCCCTCTGCAATAATTAGTACCCATCAAGATAGCAGTTTGTAAACTGAAGCTTTTTGCCCCCTGTCCTTGGCTGACACTTTATATCCGCCACCATTATTGTTGCCTTTGTCCGCATTGTTCACCATTTGCAGATGGCATAATGTGAGGTTTGCAGGGGGGAGTTTCACCTGTGAAAGGGACCCCTACTGTTAACACCCCACTCAGTCTCACTCTCAATGCCCCACCACACATTAAACAAGTTGAATGAGGTGCTTTATTGCTAGTCCTGTCCATTTATGTGTTTTACCCTGTTTTCAAAACACATTCATTTCCTTATTTAAATTTCTCTTACAAAGAGTCTAATGAAGGCCGAACCCAAACAGAAAGTAAATTGCAGGCCTGTCTTCTCACAAAGAGCTACAGCTATTCACTTGTCAAAACCAGGCCTTTTTTGTCTAATTGCGATGCGTTTGGTGTGTCACCGGTTGAACTCTGGCACTCTGGTGGCTATATAGTGAACTAAGAGCTCTTCAAACATGCAAGAAGTGAAAGGTGTGATCTGAAACTAAAAACAGATTCACTTCCAGGGTTTTCTTCTCGTTCCTTCTTTTTTGTCTGTATCACGTGAATTATTGAAGGACATGTGATTTTTGGAGGTGGTGTCTGGGAGGTTTCAATGCTTTCAGTCTTTGTCTTTGTTAAACAAACCAAATGATTATTGTCTCAGTTCACACGTTAAACCAATAGTTTGAACACAGGATTGTAGTCGGGTCATTACAAAACATGCATCATTTATCTGTTGATTGAGTTTGAGCTAATAATTATTCTTGTTTATGTAATGTATCTAAAATAAAAAACAACAATATTACACCAGAATGCACATCAAATTTTTGATGTATTTTTCAAAAGCTAATGGGTTGCTTGATTTTGAATGGATGAGTATAGGTGCTGGAGAAACAGAAGGAGAGTCAGAGGCAAAGCTTGGCCGTGGTACAGAATGGAGAGGTGGATACACAGCTTCAGCAAGCCCTGGGGCAAGTGGCTCAACTCAGCAAAGCACTGGAGGAGATACGACTACATCATCAACACCAGGTGTGTGTGTGTATATGTGTGTGTGTGTGTGTGTGTGTGTGTGTGTGTGTGTTAGTGAGAGAGAGAGAGGGATATTGGTCAAAGTACCAAAATTCTTTCCTAAATTTGAAGTCATCATCATCATCCTCTTCCTCTGCTTAATCCGGGGTTGGGTTGCGGGGGCAACAGCCTAAGCAGTGAGGTCCAGAGGTCCCTCTCCCCAGCTATTTATAGCTCTTCCGGGAGGACACCAAGGTGTTCCCAATCCAGCCAAGAGACATAATCCCTCCAGGAATTTTTAGGTGAACCCCGGGGTCCCTTCCCAGTTCAACATGCCAGAAACACCATACCAGGTAGGCGTTCGGGAGGCATTCTAACCAGATGTCTGAGCCACCTCAGCTGGCTTCTCTCAATGTGGAGGAGCAGCATTTCTACTCCCAGATGGCTGAGCTCCTCAGCCTATCTCTAAGGGAGAGCCCCGCCACCCGATTAAGGAAGCTCATTTCAGCCACTTGTATCCACGATCTTGTACTTTTGGTCACTACCCAAAGCTCATGACCAAAGGTGAAGGTTGGAACATAGATAGACAGGTAAATTGACAGCTTTGCTTTGTGGCTCAGCTCCACAATGGACTGGTACAAGCTCCGCTTTACAGCAGAGGCTGCAGCAATCCACCTGTCGATCTCCCGCTCCATCCTTCCCTTACTTGTGAACAAGACCCTGAGATACTTGAACTCCTCCACTTGGGTAGGACCTCATTTCAGACCCGGAGGGTGCATTCCATCTTGTTTCAACTGAGAACCATGGCCTCGGACTTGGAGGTGCTGATTCTCATCCTGGCTGCGAATCACTCCAATGAGAGCTGGAGGTCCCGGATTGATGAAGCTAAAGTCCGATGGACACCAAACCAGAACCCTTCAATGCATTGGGTGCGACTAGAAATTCTGAGCATAAAAATTATGAACAGAATCAGTGACAATGGACAGCCTTGGTGGACTCCAACCCGCACTGGAAATGAATTTGACTTGTTTTTACCAATATGGACCAAGCTCTGGCTCCGGTGATACAGCTACTGGATGGCCCATAGCAATGGGTCCGGAATGCCCTACTCCCCGATCACGCCCCACAAGATAGCCTGAGGGACATGGTCGAAAGCCTTCTTTAACTCCACAAAACACATGTGGACAGATTGGGCAAACTCCCATCTCCCCTCCAGGATCCTGTAGAACGTATAGAGTTGGTTGAGAGTGCCACGGCTAGGACAAAAAACACATTGTTCTTTCTGAATCTGAGGTTCAACCATCAGTCGGATCCTCCTCTCCAGTACCCTGCATAGACTTTTCCGGGTAGGCTGAGGAGTGTGATTCCACGATAATTGGAATACAACCTCCAGCCTTCTTTTTAATAAAGGAGGACAACCACCCTGATTTGCCAACCCAGAGGTACAGCCCCTGATGACCACGCAATGTTGCAGAGATGTGTCAACCAAGGCAGTCCTACGATAATTAAATGTAAAGTAAGATCTCCTAGAAATAACCCAGTAAATGCTTCTTTATTGGCCAAGCAGAGTCAATTATACAAAAGAATGTGGCCCTGCTATTATGCTTACAGGTGGCATGGTGGTGTAGTGGTTAGCACATCCACCTTACAGCGAGAAGGTAATGGGCTCTCGTCCCAGGCTCAGTGACAGTGTTTCTATGAGGAGTTTACAAGTTCTCCTCTTAATTGTGTGGGTTTCCTCCAAAAGTCCAAAGACAGACACAATCGGCTAATTGACTGTTCAGATTGACCTGAAATGTGAGTGTGAATGGTTGCATGTTGGCCCTGCAATGAACTGGAAAGCTTTTCATTATGTCTCAACCTTTGCCCAGAGTCAGCTGAGATGAGCTCCAACCTCCCTGCGATCTTAGTAGGATTAAGTGATCTGGAAAATAAATTATGTAATACAAGAAGAGATTCCTTTATTATTAGAAAATGCGGATAAATGACTGTTTACGACGAACTTTAGAAGGATTCTTGTTTGTATTTATACTGATGCTAATTGCGATAAGACTTCTGTCTTGTAGAGAAGTCAGTCTCAGGCAGTGATGGAGGAGTTCAGCGCTCTTACGCAGCTGCAGATGGTCAGAGCCGAGCTAGAGACCAACATTAAAGAGAGGATGAAGATACAGAACGAGTTGAGGGACTCACGGAACACTGTGACAGCACTGCAGAATGAAGGTGAGACCCACTGTGCCGTCATTACATTCGTATACGTAATTATGTAAGGAAAATTCCATGATCCATGTCGGAGGGTTTGATGCAAAACAACATGCAAAACTCTGTATAATTCAATAAAATGTACTCAGTTAAACAGCTTCAGGATCTGATGAAAACCATCAAGGAGAATCATCTTCCTGAATCAAATGAGAATGTCGCTCTAGCTCCACCTTCAACTCCTCCTCCTCCTCCTCCTCCACCACCACCACCACCACCACCTCCTCCTCCTCCTCCTCCTCCTGTGATCTCTAACAGTACTGTTGAGTACGTTTACACACCATCATCATGACATGTATATGATACTGTATACGTGCACTATTGCCACAATACTGTACTTTAAAAAGACAAAAGGACAAATGATGAATATTCATTCATGCTTGCAGCCCATTGGATGCTTTAAGGAACAGAAAGAAACTCGGACTCAATACGAATAATTCAAACAGTAAGTGCTATATGTGCATTTATTTGTCCATTATGCAAAATCTTTACTTTGCATGGACGAATTTGAGTCACTTCTGGTCCACCATTTTGTGATTACAGAGCCGGCACTGTGCATAGATTTTAAAGCCAGAGCAGTGGATGAAATGATGGCGAGAATCAAGAAAGGGATTATACTAAAGCCTCTCCAGAAACCCCCGCAGGTTAACAGAACAGCACTCTTGTGTTTCTTAACCTCAGACCTAAAGTTGGAAAAATTTATTATTTATATATATATATATATATATATATATATATATATATATATATATATATATATATATTTTTTTTTTATTAATAAATACAGATTGGCTCGGATGAAGACTCATGGAAGGTTAGTGTTTATTTAATTAATTTTTACATACACAATACACTTATCCATTCATTTATCTATTCATTGACAAACCGCCTAGGCTTACTAGGGTCACGAGGAGGCTCGATCCTATCATAGTCACCACTGGTGAATGGTGGGTAAACCAAGAACAGCTCTCCAGTCCATGGCAGGGCTAACACACATACCGCCATGCGCACTCACTCACATGCAGGGAAAAGTTGAAGACTTCAGTTTGCTTAACGCGCATGTCTTTGGACTGTGGGATGAAACCAGAATACCTGGAGGAAACCCACACAAGTACGAGGAGAACCTGCAAACTCCACACAGAAACAATCATGCTGAGCTCAGGATTTGACCCCAGGACCTTCCTGCCGCGAGGCGGACCTCTTAACATAACCCACCCACATTACATACTGCTATGAAAAATAAATTAAAACAATTACAACGCATTTAGGTTCACCGGAAACTACTGTCATTCTATGGAATTCTTCAACATACATACTGAATGTGGGCAGTGGTGGCAGTGGTGGCCTGGTGGTAACGGTGCTGGATCACTGATCCTAAAGTTGGGGGTTCGAGTACCACTCTCCACAAGGTTGTCACTGTCCCACCAGTGCAGCTGACTGGGTTATCAAAGGCCGGCCATGTCGCTCACTGTCTATGGTGTGAGGTCTAAAAGAACCATTGCTGACTTTCGGCAAGAGTAGCTGCATAGTCGTCAGTGTGTTTCCGCCCTGTGATGGCCTGGTGAGCTGTCCAGGGTGTACTCTTCCCTCACCCGGAGTCGGCTGAGAAGGTCGCCAGCCTCCCCGCGACCCTAATTAGGATGAAGGGGTTACAGAAAATAAACGAACATACTGTAAGTATCACAGTTATAAAATACCAGACTGTTACAGAAACAAGATGACTCGTATTATGAGTAATTGCTTCTGTTGCTAATACAGTTGTACGACAAGATAATAACATGCGTTTCTTTTCATAGGATCAACGAAGTGAGAAGAGGAGATCGGCTGTCCTTGAGCTGCAGGGAATTCTGGTAAATAGTGCGCACCTCTCTATAAAGTGTTAGCGCTATAAACTTAAATTAATCCTTGATAGCGAGCGACCTGTGCTTCAGCTCTTTCGTTGTAGTTTTTGTGATGATCTCACCTGGTCAGTGGATTTCCATCCAGGACACTATAAAAACAAAAGGACCCAAAACGACGGTATCCAGGAAGAGGACTAGTCGTACCGTAGGTGAGGCGGAACTCCAGCTGGTCTTGCAGAGAAGAAGAAGGGCAATTGGGGATGATAAAAGCACTCCAGCCGCTGCAGCCCCAAATGCTCAGGGTAAATATTTTTCCTTTGGATCCAGTGCTCAGTTTCATTGAAACGAATAATAAGCACTTGTTTACATCCTTTACTCTCGTCATATCAGAAAACCCTTCGCATGACTTTTTCATCATTAATCTACCACCAATATTTGTACAAAAAAAATTAGCTTTTCGGAATATGATTAACATATTTTTCTGTAGTTTATATAACAACAGGGCAGCATAATGGCCTATTAGTTAGCGCGTGCACCTCACAGCAAGAAGGTCCTTCCTTCCTGTCCCAGATTAGTGAAGGCATTTCTGTTCAGAGTTTGAATGTCCTCTCCATGCTTGTGTGAATTTCTTCCAGATACTCTGGTTTCCTCCAACAGTCCAAAGCCATGCACATTAAACATATTGACTGTTCTAAATTGCCCCCCAGAATGTGTGTGTGTGTGTGTTTGTGTGTGTGTGTGTGTGTGTGTGTGTGTGTGTGTGTGTGTGTGTGTGTGTGTGTGTGTGAGTGAGTGAGTGAGTGTTGGCCCAGCAATGGACTGATGAACTGTTCGAGAAATACCCCATTGTTGTCTACGGTCAGTTTAGGTAGGCTACAGCATCCCCACAATTCTAGTAGGATAAAGCAGATCGGCGAATGAATGAATGAATGAATGAATGATCTCACAACAATACACCAGAGAATTTTATTTAAAAAACAAACAAACAAACAAAAATTACAGGTATATTTTATCTCTGCCAAGTTTGTCTCAACACCAGTTCATCTCAGTTGACTCTGCGTAAATGCGGAGTACACCCTGAACAGTTCATTGCAGGGGCAACTTCTTCTTTTCCTTTCGGCTGCTCCCTTCAGGGGTCGCCACAGCGAATCATCTGCCTCCATCTCACCCTATCCTCTCCATCTTCTTCTCTTACTCCAACGACCTTCATGTCCTCCTTCACCACATCCATGAATCGTCTCTTTGGTCTTTCTCTAGACCTTCTGCCTGGTAGTTCCAACCTCAGCATCCTACTACCAATATACTCACTATCCCTCCTCTGTACATGTCCAAACCATCTCAATCTAGCCTCGCTGACTTTATCTCCAAAATATCTTACATAACATGTCCACAACATATGTACAAAAAAAAATGCACACTTACACATAGGGACAATTTGAAACAGCCAAATATCCCGATGTGCATGTCGTTAGACTGTCGGAAGAAATTGGATTAGATAGAGGAAACCCATGCAAGCACCAGCAGGAAATGTAAACTCCACCCAGAAACGCCCTGGCTGAGCCCGGACTCTAACCGTGGACCTTTTTGCTGTTAGGAAAACATGCTAAACTCTACAGCATTGCACCGTTAGGGTCACAGGGAGGCTGGCACCCATCTCAGCCGAGGGCAGGGTCCACCCTGGACAGCTCACCAGGCCATCCCAAGGCAACACTAACACAACCATCCACACTCACACTCACACCTAGGGCCGATTTGGAACAGCCAGTTAGCCTACTATGTATGTGTATGGACTGTGGGAGGAAACCAGAGTATAAGGAGGAAACGCACACAAGCGCGGGGAGAACATGCAAACTCCACACAGAAGCTCCCAGGCTGGGAATCAAACCTGGGACATTCTTGCTGTGAGGCAGACGTCCTAATCACGACACCACCTGTTAAGTCAATGGATTGAAATAATTGTAACTGGGTGTGATGTAAAGGTATACACTGTGGTTTTCGTGGTGATGAGTCTAATAACGGCTGTCCATTCATTGCAGATCCACCTTCTGCTTCCACCGCCACGAACTCATCGAACTGGCTCGCAGAGAGCGGGAATGCTCCTGTCCTGCGGAGACTAAAGCAGAAGCAGGAAAACAGAAACTCACGCCTCAGAGCGTCAGAATGTGTCATATGGGAAGACAAGTGAAGATAAAGGCAGCAGATGCTTTCATCGTCGTGCTGTTAATAATGAGTTGGTCCAGTTACAGATCAAATCAAATTAAAATAATATTTATCAAAATGAAAGCAAATTCATGAGCCGTGCTAATTGTTTATCTTTAAAGATTTAAAGGCTGTAATAAACTTCAGAAAATAATTTTCATTCTTTGTTTGTTGTTCATTATTTGAAAGAGAATTTTATAGCATTGAATATTATCATCATCATCATCATCATCATCATCATCATCATCTTCTTCCGCTTAGTCCAGGGTCGGGTCGCGGGGGCAGCAACCTAAGCAAAGAGGTCCAGACGTCCCTCTCCCGAGCCACTTCCTCCAACTCTCCCGGGGGGACACCGAGGCGGTCCCAGACAAGCCGAGAGACATAGTCCCTCCAGCGTGTTCTAGGTCGACCCCGGGGTCTCTTCCCGGTTGGACATGCCCGAAACACCACACCAGGGAGGCGTCCGGGGGGCATTCTGACCAGATGCCCGAGCCACCTCAACTGGCCCCTCTCAATGCGGAGGAGCAGCGGATCTACTCCGAGCTCTCCCCGGATGGCGGAGCTTCTCACCCTATCTCTAAGGGAGAACCCCGCCACCCGGCGAAGGAAGCTCATTTCAGCCGCTTGTATCCGTGATCTTGTTCTTTCGGTCACTACCCAAAGATTGAACATTATCCCTAAATATAATCTTTACAGTGAAGAGCTTGGTTCATATTTGCTGGTATTAACAATTTATCTTTTTTATTATTACAGTATTTATGGGATCAGACTAGTTTATAAAGAAATACGACAAACTTGTACAGTATATTTATGCACATTTCCTTATTTTCTTTCGTTTTCTTTGCTAGCTTTGTGTGCTTTTGAGAAATAATACGTTCTATATGCGAGGTGTCATCGCCCTTTCTCTCTTCGTCCCTCTATATTCGCTACGTGTGCGTTTTTAAAAGCCTCTAGGTGAGTTCATTTTGGCATCAAGAAGCTGGGGAGAGGTGCTTTTTTTCCTCTCCACACCATCGCACTGCAATTCTTTGCTAAAAGCATTTAAGTGGGAAGGAATTATTCGCACTGTAGTAGCTCTCGGCTTTCTGCTTTTAAACTCAATTTATTCTATAAGAGTTCTTTGCACCCCCTTGAGAGAGAGAGTTCTTTATCTAGCAAACATTATAAAGAATTTATATCTCTCACCAGTAACTGTAAGGTGCCTTATTTCTCTATGTCTATATGTAAGGGTGGGGTTGGTGTCTAAAGATGTGTGTTGTGTAGTGGCAATAGGAAGTATGGAAACTGCTTGCCTCACAGTGCCAGAGTCCCTGGTTGCATCCTGCGGTATTGTCTGTGTTGGGTTTTTATGCATGTTCAGGTGTGGAGCTTATGACAGCCGACAACACTGGGTGAAGATGGGGTACAATATGAACAGTTTGCCAGACCATCGCAGGGCAACACACAAACACACACACACACACACACACACACACACACACACACACACACACACACATACACACACACACACACACCTCGGGGTGAATAGGAACAGACAATTAACCTAATGTGCATGTTTTTTGGCTGAAAAAGGAGCCACAAAGAAACTAAAAGCCTCCAGAGGAAGCCCACGTAAGCACCTGTGCCCGATCTTGGTAATTAAATCCAGGACCTTCTTACTGTGAAGTAGACATGCTAAGCACTACACCACCGTGCCATCCAGTAATTGGAGCGCAATCTACAAATGTATAAAACTAGTTTTCTTTTGTTGTTGTTGTTGTTGTTGTTGTTCTTATTCTTGTAATAAACAAAATCCAAGGTTGCATAGAATATAACATAAATACAACAAATATTGTAAAATTTCACACCCCCAGTATAAACCCATCATTAATTTACACAAACACTTTAAGTTTACGATGTTCAGCTGACAAACAAAGTGTCTCATGAACTAAAAAAGTGTGAACACAAATACCAACTGTAGGCAGTGTGTAATTGTACTTGTATTTTTTCTTGTTTTGATGACATCATGGATGATGTAAAATCATAACCCCATCATGTTATGACCAACCCCTACCCAAAGTTGTGACGTCTGAAAGCGTTACGCTATTGAGATAAGATTTCTTTAATGAAAACACAATATCACCATAGTGTTCACACATGTGCACGTATGGACTGACAGACAGGTAGGTAAGGTAGGTAAAGTCTGTTGGGTTTTTAAACCCGAGCCAAGTGGCTCATCAGGCCAGTGCTTATCCCCGGTTTCCATATGAAGCGACTAGGAGCACAATTCCTCCTGGATGGGACGCTAGTCCATCGCAGGTTACCTTCCCAGTATATTTTTACTACCCATTTATACTGCTGGGTGAACAGAGGCACACTTGTGGTTGAGACCTTGCCCAGGGGTCTATGCACAGTGAGGGTCTCAGTGGGATTCAAACTCACAACCTCCTGATTATGAGCACAGCACCCTAACCACTACACTACCGGCCCCACACTGACAGACAGGTAAACGGAGACAATTGTTCGCAACACAAAAAAATCAGATTGATGTTTTACCAATTTCTCTTGAAGAGCACCACTATCGGTAATTCTTACAGAATGATTAGTGCATAGTGCATTAAGTTTAAGCGATTCAGACACCTATTTCAATATAAATGAAAAAAGAACTATTCAAGTGAATTTTATCCCAGAGATTACTAACGAAGGCTGAACCAAAGGGGATCTAGTGTCTCTGAGGATGAGACGCTGCTAGAGATCACCAGCATCTTCTTCTTTTCCTTTCGGCTTTTCCCTTCAGGGGTCGCCACAGCGAATCATCTGCCTCCATCTCACCCTATCCTTTGCATCTTCTTCTCTTACACCAACGACCTTCATGTCCTCCTTCACCACATCCATGAATCGTCTCTTTGGTCTTCCTCTAGGCCTTTTGCCTGGTAGTTCCAGCCTCAGCATCCTATTACCAATATACTCACTATCCCTCCTCTGTACATGTCCAAACCATCTCAATCTAGCCTCTCTGACTTTGTCTCCAAAACGTCTTACATGTGCTGTCCCTCTGATGTGCTCATTCCTAATCCTATCCATAGAGATCACCAGGATCGGCGATAGAAAATGGCTTATGCAGCTGTTCCAGTGGCTTATGCAGCTGTTCCAATCATTAGTTGGTTTAGGAACACAAAAGAAATATTTTCCAAGATTTATTCGCTTGTTTTGTGCTCCCATAAGCTTTGTACTCTGCATAGATTTTCCTGGGGACTAGTTCCCTTCACTACCAAGGAAGGAACAGCCCATGTCTAATAGATCAGTATGGCGCCACTGGCGTGTATGTGACAAGGGGCACAGACTGACATTGCCTGACAGTGATGCCAGTGATGTCAGTGATGTCATACGTGATCTTTTTAAACAGTTGGTAATATAAAGTCACCAATGCAACCATGAGGGAGGGGCACAAGCCAGTGTCTCTCCCTCACGCTGGTCCCAAGCCCGGATAAATGCAGAGGGTTGCTTCAGGAAGGGCATCCGGCGTAAAACAAATGCCAAATAAAAAATGCGAGTCATAACAAAAAATTTCATACCGGATTGGTCGAGGCCCGGGTTAACAACGACTGCCATCAGTGCTGTTAACCAACAGGGTGCTGGTGGAAATTGGCCTACTGTTGGTCGAAGACGTCGAAGAAGGAGAGGCGGGAGGCGTGTACATAGGCAGAAAGAGAAGAGGAAAGGCGTGAGTCTAGGACTGAGAGTAGGGACTTTGAATGTTGGAACTATGACAGGAAAAGGTAGAGAGCTGGTTGACATGATGCAGGGGAAGAAGGTGGAGATACTGTGTGTTCAGGAGACCAGGTGGAAAGGTAGCAAGGCTAGAAGCTTAGGAGCAGGTTCAAGCTGTTTTTTCATGGTGTGGATGGGAAGAGAAATGGAGTCGGAGTCATCTTGAAGGAGGAGTTTGTCAGGAATGTTCTAGAAGTGAAAAGAGTGTCAGACAGAGTGATGAGTCTCAAATTGAAGAAATTGAAGGCGTGATGTTCAATGTTGTTAGTGCTTATGCCCCACAGGCAGGATGTAAGCTAGAAGAGAAGGAGAGATTCTGGAGTGAGTTAGATGAAGTGATGCAGAGTAACCCCAGAGGTGAAAGAGTGGTAAATTGGTGCAGACTTCAATGGACATGCTGGTGCAGGCAACAGAGGGGACGAGGAAGTGATGGGCAGGTTTGGTATACAGGACAGGAACACAGGAGGACAGATGTTGGTAGATTTTGCAAAAAGGATGGAAATGGCTGTGGTAAATACTTTCTTCCAGAAGATACAGGAGCATATGATGACTTATAAAAACGGAGGTAGGAGCACACAGGTAGACTACATCTTGTGTAGGTGATGTAATTTGAAGGAAGTCAGTGACTGCAAAGTAGTAGCGGGTGAGAGTGTTGCCAAACAGCATAGGATGGTGGTTTGCAGGATGACGCTCATCGTGAGGAAGGTGAAGAAGGCAAAGGCAGAGCAGAAGACAAAGTGGCGGAAGCTGAAAAAGGAAGAGCAACTACAGAGGGATAAAGTTGATTAGCCATACGATGAAGTTATGGGAAAGAATAGTGGAAGTTAGACTAAGAGCAGGGGTCAGCATTTGTAAACAACAGTTTGGTTTCATGCCAAGAAAGAGCACCACAGATGCAGTGCTTCCCTTGAGGATGTTAATAGAGAAGTACAGAGAAGGTCAGAAGGAGCTGCATTGTGCCTTTGTGGATCTGGAGAAAGTATATGACAGGGTGCCGCGAGAGGAACTGTGGTATTGCATGAGAAAGTCTGGAGTGGCAGAGAAGTATGTTAGAGTGGTGCAGGACATGTATGAGAGATGTAAGACAGTGGTGAGGTGTGCTGTCGGTGTGACAGAAGAATTCAAGGTGGAGGTAGGACTGCATCAAGGGTCAGCTCTGAGCCCCTTCTTGTTTGCTATGGTGATGGACAGGCTGACAGACGAGGTTCGACATGATTCCCCATGGACTATGATGTTTGCAGATGACATTGTGATCTGCAGTGAGAGCAGAGAACAAGTGCAGGAAAACCTAGAGAAGTGGAGGTATGCCCTGGAAAGGAGGGGAATGAAGGTTAGCCTCAGTAAGACAGAATACATGTGTATGAATGACAAGGACCCAACAGGAACTGTGAGGTTATAGGGAGCAGAGATAAGGAAGGTGAAGGATTTTAAGTACCTAGGCTCAACAATCCAGAGCAATGGAGAGTGTGGAAAAGAGGTGAAGAAGCGTGTGCAAGCAGGCTGGAATGGTTGGAGAAAAGTGTTTGGTGTGATGTGTGATAGGAAGGTATCGGCAAGAATGAAAGGAAAAGTGTACAAGACGGTGTTGAGGCTGGCGATGATGTATGGTTTAGAAACAGTGGACCTGGGGAAAAGACAGGAGACAGAGCTGGAGGCAGCAGAGATGAAAATGTTGAGGTTCTCTTTGGGAGTCACGAGGATGGATAGGATCAGGAATGAGCACATCAGAGGGACAGAACATGTAAGACGTTTTGGAGACAAAGTCAGAGAGGCTAGATTGAGATGGTTTGGACATGTACAGAGGAGGGATAGTGAATATATTGGTAGTAGGATGCTGAGGTTGGAATTGCCAGGCAGAAGGCCTAGAGGAAGACCAAAGAGAAGATTTGTGGACGTGGTGAATGAGGACATGAAGGCAGTTGGTGTGAAAGAAGAAGATGCAGAGGATAGGGTGAGATGGAGGCAGATGATTCGCTGTGGCGACCCCTGAAGGGAACATCCGAAAGGAAAAGAAGAAGAAGAAGAAGAAGAAGAAGAAGAAGGTGATATAAAGTCACCACAGGTCTCTTTTGCGTTTGGTGGCAGCTCCGCTATTAACAGAATTGTGTGGTGTAATATCTCTTCCAGCCGGAGGTGGCGCTGTGACTTATCCACTGTTTCTTCCTCACGGCTCTTTGAGGACTGTGAAAACACTGGGTGAACTTTGCCCGCTTCAGTTTTTAGCATATTGCCAAACCGTGTCATTTTGTTTACATTTTATATTTATTTTAAAAAAAGATGTGGTTTATTTATTTCCTTAGCTGGGTGTCCTTGTTAATACAGGTGTCCTTTGTCACCCTCGCTATTGGTAAGTTGATTTTGAGGTTTGTGAAGATGCAGCTGTGTTAGCTTATTGCTAACCGGTGAGCGAAGTATTCACTCGGTTATTTAATTTTATATTAAATTTACTTTAATATAAATCAATATCTGACGTAATAATGGTTTTAATCTTTTAAATGTCAGGTACGCGGATGCTGAAGAGTGCATAACGTGAAGAATTAAATTAAGTTAATCATGATATTGCACTCCTCGCAGCTAATTAGCTAAAGCTTACATATTAACTAGTCATGAGCACACAGACAAGGTCTTGAAAACCGAACGCTTTCTGATCAGATTTAAATATTCTCATGTATTCATATGTAGGAAAAGGGAACTTGTAGCAGGTACAGATGATGATGATGATGATGATTATCACTAAATCATTTTACTGTGACATGCATTACGGGCGTGCACTTTATTTTCATTAACTCTTTCCATTGCCATCGATTGTGTGTTGTTTACTTGAGATAATCCTCGAAAGTTAAATGTTATTAATGAAAGTGTGTTATGGTGCTAAGCTTTAGAGACACGAGAGGCCGAAAGTCGCCTTGTCCACGTCGACAGATCTGTCAGTCATATCTCTACTTCAGCTCTTGTTCTACCTGAAGATTTACTCGACTTGCTCGAGCTCCACCCTTTGGCAAGAATGAGCCAATGTCAGTCTTCCTTTCGGCTTTTTCCCTTTTACTCGGGAGTCGCCACAGGCACGTTTGATTTGGCAGAGGTTTTTACGTCGGATGCCCTTCCTGTCGCAACCCTTTATAGCAAGGAACAGAAACACGCTGACGACTTTGCAGCTACTCTTTACGAAAGTCAGCAATGGTTCTTTTACATGAACCTCTCACCATAGACAATGAGAGACATGGCCCGCCTTTGATAACCCAGTTAGCTGCACGGGGGTGGGGGATTTGACAGTGACAACCTTGTGGAGAGTGGGACTCGAACCCCCAACCTTTGGATCAGCGATCCAGTGCTTTATGATCATATGGAAATCTCGTGTGTGTGTGTGTGTGTGTGTGTGAGAGAAAGTCTACTAAAACTTTTCACAAATTTTCAATGTTCAAAACTTTGTTGACACTTTGATCATCACTTCAAATCCAGAGTACACCGAGTTGTACACAGTTGTATTGGGTGTCTTTAAGTTCCATAAACACAGTATACAGTGGTACCTTTGTTCTTGACCACAGTTCGTTACTGACGACTGGTCGAATTCCGATTTGGTCGAATTCCGAATCTATTTTTCCCATTCCAAATAATGTAAATGGTCTTAATCTGTTACGTCGTCTTTTGAACAGAAGTTAACGGTACCGTAACTCCTACCATAGGTCTTCAAATTAACTGAAAAATTATTGAATACAGTACACTAAAATAAAAACCACAGTACAGTTAAAGTATAAGAACAATAAAGATAAGTATTTTTACCTTTGTGGTGGTGAGTAGTTGGCATCCGTAAATGTTGGAGAGGGAGAGAGGATGAGGATCCCCTTCCATAACAGAGAGGGAGAGAGGAGGCGAATCCCCTTCCGTAACAGCTTCAGGTGAATCAGCCAAAGGTGTTTTTTTCTCTTGCTACTCGCTTTGGCATGAATGATTATTCTTCAGGATGTTCCTTTCTTTTCTTGAAGAACATTTCTAACATGGCTTGTTTCTGCCTTCTTTTCAAAACCTTATGGTAGTGGCTCATGACCTCATTGTTAAAGGTGTTCACAGCACTGTTAGCTTTAGCTCTATCAGGGTGATGCATAGTATCAACAACTTTCGGACTTCCGGAAAGCATGGATCTCCCCTCCCTCTCTTTCTCGTTTATTCTCATTTTTTCTTGACTTTTCCTTCCGCTTTTTCCGCCTTCGGCTTCCGGATTCTGTTTGACCTCTGGGACAAAAAAAAAAAAAATCCGGATTTTTTTGGTCGAATTCCAATTTGTTTGACCTCTAAAGTGTTGGAGAACCGATGTACCACTGTACCAATGTTGGGGGGGGGAACCCCTCAATCAATCAGGTGACCTACACAGACCAATTACCTCATTCCTACTGCGTCCCCTTGGGGTGAATTAAAATGCCTGTGTGCAAGGCCTCTTTGCTTGTGTGTCAGAAAGTCTGTAATTCTGTTGTGGCTCCAAAATCCGATGTGAAGACTCCAGAATAGTGCAGGCTAATGCAGTTGTAAAGAAAACTAAATCTTGAATAGGATGCTCACTAAGCAAATGAGTGTGATGGACATTTCAATCCATCCATTATCTGTCAGCGTTGCAGGGGAAGCTGGAGTCACTCCAAGTTTACTCTGAGTGAGAGTAAAATATTTGTATAGACACTCATCTGTGTTTGGATGATGGAAAAGGAAAATCGGAGACATTTGAGAGTTGTCTGGTACCGACTATTACATTCATGCCGTGTCAGAAATGTATCAAAGATAAAATAAAGGTAGCATGCTGCTCTGTGTTTTCACAAACAAAAAGAAAGTATGTTCCTCTCCTCCACCTCGTGAGTCCAGCCTGGATTTTTTTCAATTGTATTCCTATTTGAATGATTGTGTAAGTTGGTTTGTAATTTTTATTTTTGTACTTGAACTGTTTTCTGATGTTCCACTGATTTATTCATGAACACCTGATTCTTTCTCTCTGCTCAGTTATGCTGAATGGAATTCATTTGTAAAGTATTTTTTTTTACCACATTCCTGAGAATTTTCTGTGGGTCTGCGGATTTCCAAGTTTTTCCAGGCAAAAATATAATTCTCACAATTCGTATAAATCCGTTGAGAAATTTTTTGGAGGGGATGGGGGGAGATAGGTTAGGCCTGGTCCGATTCGGTAGGGTGTTTGTCTTGTGAGTCGACGCTGTGCGTGCCCCGTTTCCTGGATATTAACATTCAGTCGGTGCACTGCTCGACTTGCTTGATGGCGGGTTAACGTACTATGTAGAACAGCTGGCTCTGTACAGATCATGGGAATCAGGTTACACAGTGACATGCGTAAATGTCTCTGTTTGTTATTTTTGTAGTTTTACGGCAAGCTAGGCTACTAGTACTAGATGGTTTCGCCGCATTTGCGGTACCATGTGTGAACACGGAATTCACCGATTGAAAAGTAAACGTGAGGTAAAGTAACAAATATCTTGAGTTAATACAACCTGAGATGGAAAAAATTCTTAAAAGTGAAGAGAATCGTGCAGGAAGATTGATGGAGGAGGTGGTGCTGTGAAGAATTGCTTTAGATGGGCGTGGATGGAGAGAACCGTCTCTATGAAGTTGGCGGGATCAGATCAGTCGGTGATTGTTACTCTGGGAGAACATATCAGCAAAAGATAAAATTCGTAAGTTGAATTATTGATTGCAAACACCAACCAGTCACATAAATTACACGTTTCTATTCCGAGTCATTGATCTAGTTATATTTAAGAATGAATAGTGGATGAAGAGTAAACAAATGATTTATTTATTTTATATTATCCAGATTTCCTTTAAGGAAAAGGCCACTTTCAGGTTTTTAAAAAAAAAGCTGAAAGGTGTTTTCGGCTGTGGGGGGGGGCTTGGCCTCCCCCTTGGCCCCCAAACGGAGAGTTTCCCATGCGGCCCCCAGACCCCCGGCTTATTCTCAGAGTTTTTCAGCAATGGTCATTCTCAGGCCTGTAACCAGTTGTTCTTTTCTCTGTGCAGCTGCAGGTCTGTATTACCTGGCAGAGTTGATAGAGGAGTACACTGTTGCCACCAGTCGAATAATAAAGTATACGATAATGGTGAGAATTTCTCTCTCGATTGTATAAGAGCTTTGACCTAGAATGAACATTCCAGAAGCTTTACACTGGAACCTAAATAAAATAATTAGTAATAATATGACCTTTTGTTTAAACTGGGACTCATTTCTGTTCTATCCATCATATCGCCGCTGTTACAGATCTCCACAGCAGTACTGGTGGGACTGTACGTGTTTGAGGGCTTCCCCATGCTCATGATCGGAGTCGGACTCTTCACCAACCTGGTTTACTTTGGCCTGCTGCAAACGTTTCCTTACATCATGCTCAGCTCACCAAATTTTATCCTGTCATGTAGTAAGTTTTCCATTTTTCACAATATTCATCTCACATTGAGTTTCCCTCAGATAGTCGACATTCATCCAACAAAAATGCAACGGGAAGTTTTTCAGTATTTTTCCTGTAATCTCTACAGTTATAACACAGGGACATGCCCAGAAAATTCAATTTAAACAGTTTTTCTATTTAACAAAAAGAAACGATATGCTTGTTGAGATGGTGCTTTCTGTAAGGGGATGTTTATCAGACAGGTCTGCCAACTTGTACGAATTTATCCGTAATCATACGAAAAATAACAAAAAATACAGCAATATGATTCATTCAGATATTAAATACGAATTTCAAATGTTCAGGAAAATATGCTCCTTTCAGTTTTATTTGACAATATTTTATCAATAATTCTGATGAATTTAATCAAGTTCGATCCGTGTTTACATGTTCAGTTTCAAGTTTATTTGCATTTGGGGCCTCGTGACCCATATTGCTAATACACAAAATACATACAGTGCACTTTTAATACAATTTTTTTTACATCATATTGGCAGATTTCTTTCCAAGTATAATGACACAGATCTGATAAGTTTTACATTTGTAGATGATAAGAACTGATTCATTTTAGAAATGGAAGGTTCATTATAATAATATTCTGGTAAAAAAATGCTGTCTGCTGGCCTTAAAATAAGGACAAACAAGTAAGAAATGATACTCATCGTCCTTATAGTCTAAACTACACTTTGTGCACATTGGGATTTTCATTACATTTAAATCGAGATAACTGAATTTTCAACTTGTGTGAAGCACAACGGAATTTACAATATAATCTTCGTCAATCATTTTCTGAAAACAATTCCACTACATACTTCTCTACACCTAAATTGGATTTAAAACCACTATAATACAGTGATACCTCTGCTCACGAACATAATTGGTTCCCTGAAAGTGTGTGTGAGGCGAAAAGTTCGTCTTCCGAACATTTATTTCCCATAAGAAACCATTAAAATGAGAATAATCCGTTCCCAGGTCCCCATAAAACATAATTTTCTACTAAATAAGCCTTAAAACTACACAAAAATATACGTTATTTTATGTATAATAAATGTCTATTGTATTGTAATTAAAGAAATAAACTGTACTGTATAATAAAGTGGTTTTATTTACCTTTGTGATGGTAGTTGACGGCTTGATGGAATGGAGTGGGAGGAGGAGGGAGGGAGGGACTTACTGTTTGGAAGGAGTGTTTGGAAACGCCTACTGTTTGGAAACACCTTTAGCCACACACGCACCCTTAATAGCTTCCTTGTTCCTTGTACTGGTACTGGGACGCTGAGTCACACAAACGCACACCTCGTTCGTGTTTTTCAATGATCTCCGCCTGTGGTGGGGTCTTTTTCGGTCCCATAATAGCAAAAGTACACTCAATATGGTCCAAAATGTCTATCAAACACAAACCACTTCCGCACTCAAAGAAAGGGGATGACGAACTGTGACGCCGTGAGCGTGCGTCAACTTCTCGTGGCTGTTCGACCGCGTGGTTTGGTTTGTCCGCCGAAAACTAGTTCGTCAGCAGAGACTATATGCTCGCAAATTTAATGTTCTTGAGGCGAAAAGTTTGTGATCTTAAGCGTTCGTCAGCGGAGGTTTTACTGTATTTAAAAAAAAAAGATGATTCAAAAATTTGAGTGCCAATTTTGAAATTGAATATCCTTACATCTTTGTGAAAATACTTCCATAAATAAGTTTCTCCTACCACGATCTTGATCAATCCACACATGTGCAAACCCAGTTTCAAACAATAATACCCGAATACGAGAAACCCAACAAATTTTATTTTGCTCATCAAAACGCTTCAACATTTCGTAATAAGCCCTTGGGTAACGCGAACTATCCATATGAATAAGTCTACACCAGTAACTAATACAACGACTGTAATTAATATCTAACACACATATAACTCCTCCCCATATCACCAAGTATAATGTTAGTAGACGTATGTTTCGAACCCTCAAGACACCTTTTGAAGAAATCAGATTGGGCTTTTTCAAATGGTTCCCTGAAACTACAACCCCAAATTTCTGCACCATACAATAATATTGGCGAAATCTTCTAATCCAAAATTTTAGCAATAGTTTGAAATGAAATGACATTGAATGAAAAGAATTGATTAATCTATGTACTGGAACAACTGTCTTTCTTGCCTGGATAGAAATAGTATCACACGCTCTCGACCAAATTAATCTTGAAGAAAATGTAAGTCCTAAATACTTATAACACGAAACGCACTTGAGTTCCGTACCAGCATAAGACCAACACTCTTTCCGTTTTAATGGACCCCCATTTCTGAAAATGACAACATTAGACTTGTCAAGATTTACATCAAAACCCCATTTAATATCGACCTTTTCAAGAAAATCTAGTTTTTTTTTTGTAAACCTAGCACTGTGTCATCAACCAAAGCAAGATCATCTGCAAATAAAACTAATAGTATTTCCTCAATATTCTCTTGAACAAAGTTTACATGTTTACCTTCCTGGCAAAGCCAAGTCTCGCCATACGCAATAATCTCACGGGATGTGACTGTTGTATTTTACCATGTGATTCATTAATCAACAGCAAGGTAGGTCGATTTCCACGAATCAGCGGCTATCTTACATACACTTTGTGGTAACCACAGCCAATCATTGAACAGTTGCGGGAAACCTAAAATGGAAACGAAAAGAAAGTGAGAATTTTTAACAGAATATTCAACAACTTATCAATTTATTAAGAAGCATGACAGATACGTGGCCTTTTGCACAATGTGCAATGTTAGCATTGCGCGTTTGGGCGTTTTTGATATTGAAATGCATATAAAGCGAGTCAGACGTAGCCAGCTAGCGACCGGTTTACTTACTTTAGAACTTTTTTCTTGTCCTGAATTCTCTTGTTATTTGTAAATACGGATCCCAAATATCATTTAGGGTCATGCATAATCGAATAATAAACATGCAATATATAATAATAATATATATTATTTTCTATATTATAACACCAGTAGAATTTTGTCAAATAGACATGGTTTTCTGAAATATGCTGCTGTTTTATTCTTAATCCAAAATGCAGTAAAATTTGACAAAGATAATCTGCATGTCCATACATGGAATTTTGTGGAATCCTGATTTGTATATTAATATTATCTATTATGAATACTAATGTTCAGCTCAAGATGCTAATTTTTGGTTTATCAATTACAAAATGGTTCTATCCTGGGTCGGCATCCCTGAAAAAACAAATGCATACTGTGAACTTGTAGAAAAATCTTCAGCACAGAGGAGTTTACACTTCCTGCGTCCTCTGTAGCATTAAAACAATTGTAGATTTTATATAGAAAGGAAAAGGCAGTCTGTGGAGAGAGTGCCGTGATATAAATATTAAAACAAACCCGTGAAGTTTATATTAATTAAACAAAAGAAAATCTTAAGATTCTGCTGTTGCGGTGTAATGATGGGATTCAAACACTGCACTGATCACAGAATGGTTATCAGTTGGTCTTGTTGGGTTTCATCATATGTCCAGGTTACTGATTATTTTCTTTAGTTTTATCATTCTCTTCTATTTATAACACGCCGAAGTGCTCGAGTTCGTAGATTTGAAAAGTCTGTTTGTATCCTTCAGTGAACATGTTCTTTGTTTTTGTTTTCTGTCCTCTTTTCTGTTGTCAGTACTGGTGGTGATAAATCACTACATGGCCTTTCAGTACTTTGCTGATCAGTACTATGCGTTTTCAGAGGTGAGCTTACGAAAGCAATGCTGGGTTAGTACATTAAATCCCGAGTACCGGACTACTGACTGCTCTGTTCTTCTAGGTTCTAGCATACTTCACCATTTGTTTGTGGGTGATCCCGTTTGCTTTTTTCGTGTCCCTGTCCGCTGGGGAGAATGTTCTTCCGTCTACTGTGCAGCAAGGAGGTCAGTGTCAGTTCAACTTCTCTGCGAATATCAAACTCTGAATGGATTCTGTTATTCGTCAGGATTTGTTTTAACCTTTAGCTGCTTGAAGGAGGCTTCAGTTTCTATGATTTTTTTTTTTAAATTAATTTATTTTTATCTGAAACCCAAGAGTTTGAAATATCGTCTGTATAAATTACATAAATTATTCTTATAGACTCTTTGACCTTATTACATGATTGGCCGCACATTTTTTAAAATGGTGTGTTTTTGTGATTTAGGTTTTTTTTCATGGTGTGTATCCTAAGACATTTACAGGGATCCCTCCTTTTCTGCGGTTAATTGGGACCGAGATCCCCACACAACCATTGAAATCCGCGAAGTAAGATCACCCCCCCACACACGTATACGTACATGTATATGTTTATAAAATATCAAATGTGCGAATCAGATGATTCGCTGTGGCGACTCCCGAGAACGGGAAAATTCCGAAAGGAAGAAAGAAAATAACAATTAAACATTAAAAAATACTGCATAAGATGTAAATAGAATATAAATACACACACACTCAGATGCGCACGTCACAACTGTGTACTGTAACGAGTTTTGTTGGGAGGTTTTGGGTTGTTTTTTGTTTTGTGTTGGTTTAGGTTTTTTTTTTTTTTTTTTTTTTTTTTTTTGCATAAATGGCCTTGT
Organism: Plotosus lineatus; assembly: GCA_024760905.1. Lineage (NCBI taxonomy): Eukaryota > Metazoa > Chordata > Actinopteri > Siluriformes > Plotosidae > Plotosus > Plotosus lineatus. Next base: position 26,810,659 of record CM045745.1, read on the forward strand.
TTTTGTGGCATTTTCTGTAACTTTTCCCCCATTCCTTCTTAATTTCCTTATTTTTTTTATTTCGATGAATATTTATATTTATTAATTTTTAAAAAACCGCTATGCACTGAAGCCGCATGAATTGAAGCGCGAAGTAGCGAGGGATCCCTGTATTTGCCTCCATCTCAGTGAAAATTGGTGAAGTTTCCTCAGTGTTCATGTCACCCGTCACCTCACCTTCGATGAGTAGTTGCTAATTACCCCACTCTCAGTATATTTGTTGTTTTTCTCTTCCTTCTCAGACGATGTGGTGTCGAACTACTTTACCAAAGGAAAGCGGGGCAAACGCTCCGGCATTCTCCTGATATTCTCTTTCCTGAAAGAGGCTGTTTTGCCAAGCCGGCAGAAAATGTACTGAGACACTTCGGATAAACACTAGAGGACTGAAAGATGACTTGGGAAGGGGGAGAAATGATTGAGGATTATTAGCATGGATTCCACGTGTCCTATTGAACTGGATTCATGGGATGAAGGGCGAGGGGAATGCGAAAGGGGCTGAAAGGTAAAAGAAGTAAACCTTTGTGGAGTACCATGTCTGGATGGATGCCCACAACTTGCCACGGACATATGAGCTCCTCAGCTGAACGAACGTGTCTGTTTCTCTGTCTGTCCGTCTGTTTTAAAATGAAGTGAGCACAGCCATTTAACACCCTCAAGTGACCCTCAGCCATGGGAAGTCTTCAGGCTCTGGTTTCCTTGATGGGCATTATTACAGCTGATTTGGGATGGAAATTATGCGGCGTGACCATTGTGGATTTTGGTGTAGATCTTTGTTTAGTTTGTGTCTAGAATTTTGTCCAAAGTCTTTCATTTTTAAAGGCTTGAACCGCAGACATTTGGTACAGTGTCTGGTTGATAGCTGGTGTGCGCTTGTTTGCATAATTTGATGACTGTCAGTAGTTCATGCTGAAAATTCTCATCTAGGTGTTGTACCAGTCATGAAAATATTTGGTCCTGCCTATTATTATTTGTAAGCTATAAAGAACAAAATAGTTTGCCGAAACCTTTCTGAATTAAGCACAGATTAAATGATATGTAAGATGTACAGTGTATAAAAGATCTCAAAATAAGTGCGGAACAGATTCTTATATTGTTTTGAATGCTAATGCATTAACACTGCTTTTTTTTCCCCCTTTTTTTTTAAACAACGTGAGTTTGACCACAATGGTGGTCTTTTTTCCAGATGTTTTTCACATGTGACGTTAATAAAACGGCAGTACAATTTGATTGTCATGGACGACTGCTGTAGTATTCTGCTATTAATTAATTTATTTATTTTTTTCCTCTGTGAGGTGTGATAGCCTGTCATACATGTCTATGAACCACTGCCCGTTATACCTGTTACGTGTGAGGTCAATGGGGTGGGTTGGTGGATTGGTGGTGGTGGGTGTCAGGTTAATCTGCCCCGCACTACTACACTCGGTGACTTCAATACGTCACACCTGGGATTTCACCAATCACAGGACGAAGAGACGAGGTGTTGGTAATGTGCACTGAGCTGAAATCAGTTTTTAGAAACATTCATAAGGAAAATAACGACTACTAATCCTAGTTCAGTATAACTTTTATTTTATATTACACTTATTAATAACACATCTGCACAAATCGAGCAATTCAGTTCTATTTTCAGTTTTACAAAAGATGTTCACAGAAATCAGATGTAAATTTACATTAAATGAACAAGCTGGATGTGACCAGGGTGAGGCATCCCAACTTTCAGTTCAGTTACAGATGATGACAAAATAATCCTGCTTATGATTATAAAAAAAAAAGAAGCAGCTCAAGTAATTTTTCTCATCAGCATTTCCATCCATCCTACTTTTATTATGAAATATGGATGCTTACATTATTTTAATTTACAATTGGCAGTGGTGGCCTGGTGGTAAAGGGCGCTGGATCACTGATCCTAAGGTTGGGGGTTCGAGCCCCACTCTCCACAAGGTTGTCACCAAATATCATAAATAACCAAATATCAATTCCTCCCCCAGTGCAGCTGACTGGGTTATCAAAGGCCGGCCATGTGTCTCACTGTCTATGGTGAGAGGTTCATGTAAAAGAACCATTGCTGACTTTCGTAAAGAGGAGCTGCAAAGCCGTCAGCGTGTTTCTGTCCCTTGCTAAAGGGTTGTGTCAGGAAGCGCATTCGATGTAAAAAAAAAACAAAAAACCTATGCTAAATCAAACATGTCAATCATTAATATGACTTCATGACGATGGAGGCAGATGATTCGCTGTGGCGACCCCTGAACGGGAACAGAGAAGATGACGTTATTTTAATTTACACACAGAAGCAAGGTAAAGGCTGTTAGGCTTTTTACATCTGAGCTGCTTCTGTTGCAAAAGGCAGCACAGTGGTTTAGGGGTCAGCATGTCTGCCTCACAGCAAGAAGGTTCTGGGTTTGAAGCCCGAGATTGGTGAGCTGTGTGGAGTTTGCAGGTTCACTACACACTCACTTGGCTTTCCTTTGAGGACCCTGATCTTCTCCCACAATCCAAAGACAGCACATTAGACTAATTGAATGTTCCAAATCGCAGGTTGTGTGTGTGCTGGCCCTGTAATGGACTGGTGATCTGTTCAGAATGTAAAGGTAAAGTCTTTTGGGCTTTTTACACCCGAGCCTAGTGGCTCATCAGGCCGGTGCTTATCCCCGGTTTCCATAGCGTGAAGCTACCAGGAGTTCAACTCCTCCTGGATGGGACGCTAGTCCATCACAGGTTTACCCTCCCAGTATATTTTTACTGGTACCCATTTATACTGCTGGGTGAACAGAAGCACACTTGTGGTTAAGACCTTGCCCGGGGGTCTTATCACACCAGGGGTTTAACTGGGATTTGAACCCATGACCTCCTGATCATGAGTCCAGTACGCTACTACACCACCGGCTCCACACACAGAAACAAAACTCACAAAAATGATCAGGGTCAGAATGATCATCCCTCTTAAGAACTGACTTATTAATGGAGCCAGAGCACATCTCCGATGTTCGGTTGTCTCCGAATCCCAGTTTAAAGTATAAAAAACTTGAATAAGGTTTTGAGCGGCCGCTTCAGGAAGCATCACGCCAAAATAAAATAAATCAGTTTAGACTTGAGAAAAAAAAAGTTGATTCTCACAAAGCTGGAAAAGGACGCAAAACGTTATCAGCATTTCAGGTGTCGAGTGAAGTGAGAAAAATTGTCAAGAATTTCAGAGTACCACACTATACAATCTCTACAGCAGGGATCACCAACGTGGTGCCCGTGGGCACCAGGTAGCCCGCAAGGACAATATAAGTTGCCCGCGGACCTGTTCACTGCTATTTTTAGGACAGGCCCATTTTTAGGACAGCGCCACTCTCCATTGAGCTGCATATAATTTTTTTGAATATATTTTTAAATCAAGTCAATATCTTCACATAGATGAATATCATTAATTATTAATAATAACATCTAATTAAATCTAATTAAATGTAAATTGAGCAAATTTGTAATTTCAGAGGTGTGTATCGACCTAGTAGCCCTTCGCATTAATTGGTACCCATGAAGTAGCTCTCAGTTTCAAAAAGGTTGGTGACCCCTGCTCTACAGGATAGAGACTTGATCATCAATATGCAAAGAACCACCACCTGAATTCAGTCGAAGGATAATCACAGTTATTAAAAAATACCAGTGACGTTCCAATACATTGATCAAAGTCAAACTCGGCTAAAAAACGTGCGTTTATAGCACGAACAAAATGTCCGATTGTTTTTGGCGGCGAGCCTGATGTACGTACTCTGTACAAATGGTACCCAACACTGTTCCTGGAGCTCGACCTCCTGGAAGGCTTTCACTCTAACCTTAATCATACCGGCTTGATCATCTAATCAAGATTTAAGACTCGGAGACTCAGGGTCGTGATTAGATCCATCAGTTATCACGGTTGAACAGCAAGTCTTCAGGGAGGTAGATTTCCAGGAAACGTGTTGAGCACCGCTGCCCTACACCACATATGGTTAATCATGGGCGTGACCATATTTAAATGAGCAGTGACCTACATCTTCACAGCAGCTATGAAAGTGGAGTTTGTACTTTGGTTGCATTATTGTTAAGCCTGATTGCGGATACTTGTGCACGTGATTGTACACAATTTAGAATAATAATATCACAAGCTTATTCATGGGAAGAATATACGTAGTGTGAGAAGGTGGGAATTAAATGTAAATACAGAAGTAGATCAACAGAACTTGTGATTAACATCCCATAGGAAAAAACTCTTAAAACCATCTGTCGGATATCGTTATAATGAGCAGCACAGCGACCTCAAAGCATCTGATTGATGTGTGGGACAGAATAATGTACTTCAGTCCACACACACTTTCCACGGAACACTTTTTACTCAAATTTATACATATACAATTTATACAAATTTATACATATACAATATATCGATCTATCTATCTATGTATCTGTCTGTCTGTCTGTCTGTCTGTCTATCATTATAATAAGCTTTATTTATTTATTTCCCCTTCTTTTTATTCTTTTCCTTTCGGCTGTTCCCTTCAGGGGTCGCCACAGCGACTCATCTGCCTCCATCTCACCCTACACTCTGCATGTTCTTCTCTTCCACCAACTACCTTCATGTCCTCCTTCATCACATCCATGAATCTCCTCTTTGTTCTTCCTCTCGGCCTTCTGCCTGGTAGTTCCAACCTCAGCATCCTACTACCAATATACTCACCATCCCTCCTCTGTACATGTCCAAACCATCTCAATCTAGCCTCTCTAACTTTGTCTTCCAAAACCGCTCACATGTGCTGTCCCTCTGATGAACTCATTCCATTTATTTTCTCTCCATACTCTAAAATTCTAAAAGCAATGAAACACCCCAGTCAGTTCAGTCAGTCCAGTGATTTGTGGTGTTCAGTAATGACCAGGTCGGAGCTCATCAGCCCGATGCATTGCCATGTCAGTTCAGGGAGACATTTCAGTTCTATAAGTTTAATCCCCCCTCAATGAGTCAAATCCAGCACACTGCTACACTGGAGCTGAAATGTACCAGAAATCCTAGAGAGTACTACAGATAGAATGAAATGTTTCTGAATGACATCCAGTGGTGGGCAGGTACCGACTTTGGAGCGTCATTGTGGCGCCGTTAACTTTCAGTCGAACCCAAAGATGCAGGAGACCAAGTACGATGAGACAAATGACTTTTATTGAATACAGAGCAGGCACTGGAGTACGAGGAATCGTGATCACCGTAGAGGTGAGGGCGAACACGAAAACCAAAATCGCTAAAGGAAATATCAGAGCGGGAACGGGTCGAGCACGGAGCTGCGAACCAGGAGCCAGAGAGATCACGGGGAAATGGGATCGTTTGGAGGGACAATCATCTAGCGCTGGGAGGAGCGCGCCGCTCATCTTTATAGCTTGGTGATGGATGAGTGGAATCAGGTGTGCTCTCCGGACTCCGCCTGCGTGTGACAGCCACGCCCCTTGCCAGCGCCTGCAGAGCATAAGGAGAGAGAAAGAGAGTTCAAAGCAGCCAAATCCAGAGCCTCTCCCAACACCGACCATAACAGTCATCCCATCATGTGGTACAGTGTCCCAATTTCCAGAACAATGCAGGGTCTCACTGTGGTGCAGATCAGGCTCATCTGCTGCTTCCTCTCGATGGACATCTTAAATATGCTGAAGTTTGCTGGAGGAATTCGTGTTGAATTGGGTAAATTATAATCATGAAAATATACATTTTTTTATATTATAATTCATTTACATTGGGTTTTTTTTTCCCCGAAAAACAGCGATGATGGCAATTATTTAAATATAAAGTATTGGGTGGCACAACAGTGTAGTGCTTCGCACATATGCCTCACAGCAATAAGGTCATGGGTTTGAGTCCCTGGATTGGTGTGACCATATCTATCGTTCACATGTTCTCATTGTGCTTGCCTGGGTTTACTCTGGCTTTCCTTCTACAGTCCGAAGACATGCACATGAGTCACACTGGCTGTCCAAATTTGCATCCTGTTCAGTGTGTGTGTGTGTGTGTGTGTGTGTGTGTGTGTGTGTTGGACTGGTAAACTGCTCAGAGTGCCCCCTGCCTTTGCTCCAGAATCCCTGTGGCTCTAATAGGATTAAGCGATTCAGCCAATGAGTGAGTGAATGAATCACAACTCTCAAGCCTTATAATTCTTTTTAATTGATTTGGCAACAACCCTGTGACCCTACAGACAGGAAAGTTCAACGGCTGTGTGTCCTTGTCTGTCATGCGCATGTGTACCTGATCCAACATGAACCAGTGTTTAAACTCTCATATATATCTCGTATATCTCGTATATTCAGCTCATAGCTCCAGGTGTATTCGGGTCACATCAGATATATAACGTTACCGTGATGTTATAAGCGTAGTGTCTTTAATATCACTAATCTTAATGTTACTGAAATATTCATGTCACATTTCCTAATTTTTTTCTAGTGATTATCAATCTGAGTTGCACACATGTTCACCATATCCCAGGCATTGTGATTAATACTGATTTCCTTGCTTTGCCGTCCATACCATTATTGAATAAAATTCATTTTCTTAATCCTAATTAGGGTCGCGGGAAGGCTGATGCTCATCTCTGCCAACTCTGAGCAAGGGCGGGGTAAACCCTGGATATCTCGTCAGGCCATTGCAGGCTGGGCTAACACTCATGCAACCATTCATACTCACACTCCCACCCAGGGGAAATTTGGAACAGCCAATTAACCTACTGTGCATGTTTTTGGACTGTGGGAGGGAACCGGAGTACCCGGAGGAAGCCCACGCGTGCAATGGGAGAACATGCGATCTCCACACAGAAACGCCCGAACTGGGAATTGAACACAGAACCTTCTTGGTGTAAGGTGGATGTGCTAACCACTACACCACCAGGGCCGCCCTGAATAGTACTCTGGTAGTAAATAAAATGTATTTTAGTACACTTTGGGTCTCCTCAATTTACAGCAGGTATGTGAGGCAGTCGTATCTGACTCGCTCTCTGGCCTCAGACGTGCAGTATGTGAAACGGTCTCTGTGCACACGGACAGCTGGCATTCACATCCAACGTTTAAGATTTCAGAAGTTTTTGTTACTCAATGGACCATGTTGAGCATCCATGTAAAGCACTGTAAGACCCTGAAACACACACACACACACACACACACACAGTCACTATACGTGTGTGTGTGTGTGTGCGCGCGCGCCAAGAGTGCCAAACAGGGAAGTATACATGGAACAATAAACAGTGTGGATCATCAATTATATACATCATCAAACACACGACCAATAATGTTTTAAGTTTATTTTATGAAAAATATCTTTTGATGAGTAATTTGTGCTTTTTGGAATTTATATTTTTGATGTACAGTAGTTTGGTATACAGTATTTCAGTTCAGGTTGAATTCCAGTGTGAGATGATGCTACTTCACCAAAATGCAAATTTGTGCTCTCCCTATGTTCAGTTCATTTTCTGTAACCGCTTAATCCTAATTAGGGTCACGGGGAGGCTGGCGCCCATCCCAGCCGACTCCGGGTGAGGGCAGAGTACACCCTGTACAGCTCGCCAGGCCATCGCAGGGCAGATACATGCTGATAATTTTGCAGCTACTCTTGTCAAAAGTCAGAAATGGTTCTTTGACCTGAACCTCTCACCATAGACAGTGAGAGACATGGCTGGCCTTTGATAACCCAGTTAGCTGCACTGGGGGAGACGGTGACAACCTTGTGGAGAGTGGGACTCGAACCCCCAACCTTTGGATCAGCAATCCAGCACCCTATACCACTAGGCCACCACTGCCCTCCCTATTTTTTATAAATGTTATTAATCTTTAAAAGCAGTGCCAACATTAAGCTCTAAAGGACCAGAAAGTTGTTCAGGGTGTACCCCACCTTCACCCCACTCATGGCTGAGATAGACTTCAGTCTCCTTGTAATTGAGTCTGTGGAATTTCAGCAGGTTTTTATATGCATCTTCTGTATCTGTTAATTTTTTAGATATGTGAATAAATTGTGGGCCGATATGGTGGTGCAGTGATTAGTAAGTCGGCCCCACAGCAAGAACGTACCAGGTTCAATTCCTAGGTTTGGATTTTTCTGTGTGGAGTTTGCATGCTCAGCTCGTACTCGTGCGGGTTTCCTCCTTGCATGAGTTAATTAAAGTAGGACAGACTGTTGCACCTCACAGCTCCAGGGTCACTGATTTTCTTCGAAGTGAAGGTTTCCTGAGGGTCGTCTGATTTTCTCCGCCTTCCCAAAGCATGCCAGTGGGTTATCGTTTCTGGGTTGTTCCTCGCTGTACGAGTATGCGTTTGTGTATTAATAGTGAAAAGCATTGGGCAGGTCTCCCGGTTAGTTTGCATAATGGTTTCGTCCCCATTGTTCCTGAAGCAGGGTCCAAAAATGGGAGATTGTTGATGAACTAAATTTTGCTTCTAGTTTGATTGAGTGCAGACCTGGCAACCCTGAGAAAAGTAAAGGATAACTCAGATTAGTAGGCTATACAGGCCTACTTCAGATTAGCAGCCATAATGCACTCAGATACCATAGGAGCCCTTTGTTCATTTTAATCACTGAGCAGTCTTGCACTGTGACCGTCTCCAGATTTCAACACAACCACTCAGGATCTCCAGACCCTGTGGCAGGAAACAAACCTCCGGCTGGGAGCTTTTGCTTGCCAGCAGGGCCACAAATCTCACACAAAAAAAAAGCATAATTTTACAGCATAAAGTCAGTTTGGTTAAAAGCTATGTCACAAATAATGGATAAAAAAAAAAACCTAAGGAGGGGAACAGAAATAACTTGCCACGTGCCGTCCATGGGAGATTTGTTGGCCTTTTCTATAGTTACTATGGTGATAATTGTGCAATAACAACTTTCTGAATGATGTGATGTTTATGCAGTGCATTACTTCTATTAGACTTCAGTAACAAGCTCCAACATGTGCAAAAAGAAAAACACAAGTGCTCGATTTATTTCATTATGTCACACTTAGGATGAAAGCTTCTGCGGAATTAATAAATCAAATCATTGAGGCGTACAAAAAACAAATAGTTAGGTTTGAGTGAACTTCACTATGTTGATCATTTTCCCTGAAGAGGCTGAAAATTACCTGTGAAAATGTTTTGTCTTTTTCCTTTCTCGACCTTTTTTATTAAGTGTTATGTAGAGTTCCCCGAGTGCACTCAGAATGAATCAGAATAAAGCAACAATCTGTTCAGTCTGTGGATGGCCCTGTCACGAGTTCCATAGGAGAACAGAGAACAGAGAACAGGCACCGTGTGTGTCGCCGCCTCCTGATCTGTTGTCATTTTTTGTTGTCGTTTTGTCATGCTGTCATTTTCACCTAAATGATACAGAGTCTGCAGCGGCTGCTGTTAATGCACAGCGGCCTGTGACTGTGTACTGTATGTACATCAGAAATATGCATGCAAGCAATATGGTAGTGTCACCTGCTCTGGGCGGAGATAGCCTGAAGGTTCCCAGGAGTGGCAGGAGAAGTGCTTTGGGGTAAGTTACTCCACGCCAAACTGTTTCCCAGGGGCAGGGATTGCTGCCGACAGCTCATGTGATTAGTGCTTTTGTTTGCATTTTACTTGTATGTAAGGATGTGTTAAATGCAGAGGTTAAATTTACTGTGTGTGTGTGTGTGTGTGTGTGTGTGTGTGTGTGTGTGTGTGTGTGCAATAACAGATTTTAATTATTATTTCTTAAAAAGAATACAGCCATAAGGTTAAAATGGCAATCTGCACATCTGGGGTGATACGATCGGAGATGCAGCTTCTGTAATGTTGCCTTCGTTCATTTGGAAATATGAATTCTGTTCACCGTCTAAAATAATATATGGTGCATAATAAACCCATGAAAGCTACTGATGGACTTATCAACAATTACTGTACAAGCTGATTAACCCTTTGTTATCCAGCATAGCATATCTGCTACATGAAATGAAAGGGTTAACAGTCTAGAATATCTGTCTGTCTGTCTGTCTGTCCATCTGTCTGTCTATGTGTATCTATCTATTTACTTATTTTTATACTTTTTTTTTCTCCTCCAAATATCAAGGAATAATTTTAACACATTTAGAAAGGGATTTGGTTTTGCTGAGGCTTAAAACTACACATCTCGGACATGGTGGCCACAGACAGTAAAAGACATACACAGTGTTTACAGATCCATATTTTCCTGAGTAAGTCGCAAATGTTGTTTTTTTTTTTTTTTCCCCCCCACACACAAAGCTATCAGACAAAACTGGAGATTTCAGACAAAGTTCATTAGCTGTCCAAAAAAATGTGAAGTGAAATGAATAATTTTTCATTAATGCACTTCTTCTTCTTTTCCTTTCAGCCGTTCGCTTTCAGGGGTCGCCACAGCGAATCATCTGCCTCCATCTTCATGGTAGTTATATTATTGATTTGCATATTCAAATTGGAATAGGTTTTTACGTCGGATGCCATTCCTAACACAACCCTTCCGCAAGGGACAGAAACACGCTGACGGCTTTGCAGCTGCTCTTTACCAAAGTCAGCAATGGTTCTTTTACATCAACCTCTCACCATAGACAGGGAGAGACATGGACCGCCTTTGATAACCCAGTTCGCTGCACTGGGGGGGGGGGGACGGTGACAACCTTGTGGAGAGTGGGACTCGAACCCCCAACCCTAGGATCAGTGATCCAGCACGTTATACCAGCAGGCCACCACTGCCACAATTTTCTATGAATGCACATTGTCCATAAATAAAGTTTGTTTGCATGACATTACATGGTTCGTGCCATTGATTTAAGTCACTGTACAATGAATCATCATTCTGTCTGCTTTTAAATGTGCTGAATTTTGTTCAATAATTATTGATCAGGTCTCCCATCAGGAGTGACGCCTGATTGGTCATGATCTGGGTAATGATTATTTGCTCCATATCTCTGTCAAGCATGAACAGTCGATATTTTAAATACTCCGGAAGTATCAGATGGTGGATATTGACTGTGTGAACTTTTCTTGAACTGCGATGGATTATAAATATAATGTTGTATTTACGCTCAACCGCTGGTTATTAATCTCTCTCAAAAAAAGGTTTATTTTAAATCCTGAGCTTGTGATCAACCTCGCACAACTTTGTGCAACATTATTGTGACGCTGCATAAAAGTCATAATCTGGTCGGTTTCACAAATCAAATGATCTGAACTTTGTGACAATGTTGAAAACATGCAGACACACATCACACACACATCATAAATCATTCAGTTCATTTTCTGTAACCGCTTAATCCTAATTAGGGTCAACGGGAGGCTGGTGCCCATCCCGGCCGGGTGCAGAGTACACCCTGGACAGCTTGCCAGGTCATCACAGGGTGGAAACATACTGATGTCTTCGCAGCTACTGTTGTCGAAAGTCAGCAATGGTTCTTTTACATGAACCTCTCACCATAGACAGTGAGAGACATGGCCGGTCTTTGATAACCCAGTTCGCTGCACTGGGGGGGAGGGGGCTTGAACCCCCAATGTTAGGATCAGTGATCCAGCCCCTTTACCACCAGGCCACCATCGGCCGCATACGACATTTTCTCAACATAATTTTGACATTGCAGAAATGTTGTGCACATCCAGGCCCAGCATAGCACTATCTAAAGTGGGCCAAGGACTGTGCACGCCCACTCTGGGGTTTCGTTTTCAGTGACTCACACAGGTACTGGAACGGAAACCACAGTGCACACGGCGCTGAACGCTGTTACTTCTTCTTTTTTTGAAAACTTTTCTGAGACATTTTTCAACAATTAATGTTCTTACAACTTTTGTGCAATGTTGGAGCCACCTTGCTGTACCGTAGATTATTAGCTGGGTGGTCCTGCCCCTCTTTAAATCCTTACAAGATCTAAAATACACACTTACAGATTTTATATCTGGATATACTGCAGGCAACTAATACCAGGAAGGATTACGGAGACTTTAATGACTCGTTTACGTTCCAAAATAATCCATCTGGTGTGGAAAACCTCAGCACTGCCTATCACTAATCTGGCTGCGGTATTTTTCTTTTCTTTTGTTTTTTTGTAATTTAAAGAATCGTTATTCTGACTTCGGGCGATAAATCCTGGTGATTAACACAAAATAAAGAAAAAAGTCTCCAGATAGGTGGATGTTGAATCTAATCACATCTCGGAGGTTTATTTATTTAAGGCCCGGATGAAAATGACTGCCGAAGACTCTGATGATGGAGCTGCGGTGCTGCTGTTTGATTGCCTGTGCACTGAACGAATGGATGCACAGTGGGTGGAGACAAAATGCAGCGAGCAGATTCATGCATTCATTTTCTGAACCGCTTAATCCTAATTAGGGTCGCGGCGAGGCTGGCACACATTTTAGCCGACTCTGGGTGAGGACGCAGAAAAAAGATGTTCATCATAAAACTAAGTACCGTAGATACGTGGCTTTTTGCGATGGTTCGGTTCCGGCCCTTCTCGCAGATCAAGAAAATCCGCGAGTGATTGACGCGGTTTTAAAACCCTATGTATGATATTATATGCGCTAAAATATGCCTGTTAAACACATTCTATAGACAGTCGTGCTCATTAATACAGTCATAATGCAGTAAAATGTAGTAATGATTAAGTAAAAACTTTTAAATTTTGTACTGTGATAAAATTTATGAATAAATAAAGTGCTGAGGTTCCTCATCAGAAGCTAGAGAAGATGCAGGGCGTTTGAGTGACATCATAGGGCTTCAATAATTATTAAAAACACACACACACACACACACACACACAAAAAGTGAATTCACAATTCAAGTAATCATGTTGATGACATGCACAAAGGAGAAAAAAGAGGTGTACACATCATCTGCAACCAATCAGCAGGAGGGAGAAACAAAAGCTCTCAGCCATTGGCTAAATTTGAATCACGTGCCAGTTACTTCCGGGTTTGCGGCTAATCTGTGAGTATAATAATAATGCAGTAAAATGTAGTAATGATTAAGTAAAAACTTTTAAATTTTGTGCTGTGATAATATTTATGGGCAGTGGTGGTCTAGTGGTATAAGGCGCCGGATCGCTGATCCAAAGGTTGGGGGTTCGAGTCCCACTCTCCACAAGGTTGTCACTGTCCCCCCCCAGTGCAGCTAACTGGGTTATCAAAGGCCGGCCATGTCTCTCACTGTCTATGGTGTGAGGCATGTAAAAGAACCATTGCTGACTTTCGTAAAGAGTAGCTGCAAAGCCACCAGCGTGTTTCCGCCCTGCAATGGCCTGGCGAGCTGTCCAGGGTGTACTCTGCCCTCGCCCTGACTTGGCTGGGATGGGCACCAGCCTCCCCGCGACCCTAATTAGGATGAAGCGGTTACAGAAAATGAACTGATAATATTTATGAATGAATAAAGTGCGGAGGCTCCTTACTAGAAGCTTGAGAAGACACAGGGTGTTTGAGTGACATCATAGCACGTAAATAATCATTAAAAACAGACCAAAGAATTACTTTGCAATTCAGGCAATCGCGTTGATAACTTGTGTGTGAAGGAGAAAAAAGAGGTGTACACATTATCTGCAACCAATCAGCTGGAGGGAGAAACAAAACCTCTCAGCCATTGGCTAAATTTGAATCACGTGGCAGTTACTTCTGGGTTTGTCGCTAATCCGCGAGTATGCGGGGGAAAGAGTGCTGAACCGCGAATGGTCAAGGGCCTACTGTATAACCATCACTGAATACTTTTCTATATCCGTGTGACATAAAAATACTGGAATGTGAATCTTAGGCAGTGTATTGACATCAGATTTAAAATGTTATTTAGCACATTATCATAAGCAAGAGCAAAAAAAAAAAAAAAAAAAAAAACTAAAACGAGAGGCTGGGGAAGGCAGTGATGCAAAGAAAGTAAAAACAGAAAATTATTTATCTTGTAATATTTCATATTTATCCATTTATTTAGTTTAAAAGCCTAATTAGGGTTGCGAGGAGGCCGGTGCCCATCTCAGCCTACTCTGGCTGAAGGCATGGTACACCCACAACAACTTCATCTCATTTTCTGAACCGCTGAATACTAATGAGGTCCGCGGCAAGGCCGGCACCCATCTCAGCCGACTCTGGGCGAGGGCAGAGTGCACCCTGGACAGCTCGGCAGACCATCGCAGACCAGAAACACATAACACTGACGGTTATGCAGCTCCTCTTCTTCTGGAATTTATAGAAATATAATCATTGACTTTTGGGGAGGTTATAATAGTTTGTTGTAGTTTAATATATTCGTGACCTCATCAGTACACAGTACTGTACACCATATATGGTGCAAGATCTCTTATGCCCCAATAATGTCACTTTTAACAAATCTGATAAATGACGCCCCAAAATTTATATTATTTGCAGAGAAGGACTGGAATTGGAGAAACCTGGACATGTTCCAGTGAATCATTCGCTGTTAAAAAGCTGCGCGTATTCCTGATATGAGCTGAAGCCGAGATGAAGGATGACTGTTCCGTGAACTCTAAAAAGCATACGGCGAATGAACAAGAAGAAGAGAGAGACCAAAAGGAGTTGTAGAACCTCACAGAGCATTCATATTTAATGAGCCGCCTTGTGAAGACCTCATGCCCAGAAGACTTGTGAGCTGTTAGTGTAAGTGCGCTGATGTCCTCGGTTAGCTCCGTGTCTCCCGTCCTTCTCTTCTAAGCTTTTTTACTTATTTTCTTTTCGTGTTTTTCCATAGATTATTCACCTTCCCTCCCGCTAGCTTTCCTATTCTTTACACATCAGTCTTCCCTTTATTTTTTCACTTTCCTCTACCTTTCTCCGTCTATTTTTCTCTTTCTCTCCTGTCAACCCTACACTAATGCACCATGGCATATTCTGCAGCTCCAAGTCACAGTGTGAGCCGGGTGCGTGCACTGACCGCACCACGACCTCGCTTAGACACACCACGCTGTACAAGTGAGATGAGGGATGGAGGGATCGAAGGAGAGGGAGTTGAGTGTAATACTAAAGCGAATCAGGATAATAATGTACTTTTGGACCGTCATATTGTAAATGGGTGTCATGTATTGTACTGAGATTACACACATAGTGAAAGTATTTATTTGCAGAAACACAGACTGCGCAATTGATAATTTATTTTTTTCACTCACTTATGGATTTGTGCTGATCCTATATTTGATAGAATGAACTTCTGGTTAGTGTAAATCAAGCTCTGCTCAGGTCCCTAGCAAGGCAAATTCTTTCGAAATAAATAAGCTACATCACAACACTTGGAATATTCTTTATCTGGCTACGGTACATGAACTGGAGGCGAGGCATCACCCTGCTATCAGAGGATCAGCACTTTTGTCAGATATGAGTTCAATTGATATTTGCATCAAAGCTGCTGATAGAGTGGCAGTGGTGGCCTAGTGGTAAAAGTGCTGGATCACTGATCCTAAGGTTGGGCGTTTGAGTCCCACTCTCCGCAGGTTGCCAATGTCCCTCCCTGTGCAGCTAACTGAGTTATCAAAGGCCAGCCATGATTCCTACTGTCTATGGTGTGAGGTGTAAAAGAACCATTGCTGACTTTCGACAAGGGTAGCTGCATAGCTGGGGAGCTGTCCGGGGTGTACTCTGCCCTCGCCCGGAGACGGCTGTGATAGGCCGGTCCTAATTGGGATTAAGCGGTTACAGAAAGTGATGAATGATGAGCTCCTGATAGATGTCGCTATTGATAGGTGTCCAAGTTTGGGGTTGGTTTATTTTAGCACCTTTCCTTGTGCTAGATGATATACAGTGGTACCTCGACTTACGAGTGTCTTTAATAACGAATTTTCTGTGATACAAGCTTCGATTCCACCAAAAATCAGAAAGCCATTTCCGGGCTGATTAGCCTTGTATTCTTCCGCGTATTTTCCGCCGTCCTCTGAGAACGCCTTGTGCAGTGCTTCTCAATTATTTTCTGTGATGCCCCCATAAGAAGAAAAAAACATTTTACGCACCCCCCCCTCCCCAGCGCCCCAGGTGCGACAATAAATGGTGTTTACTGCACTTTATATCGCTTGCTCAGTGCTTTTTCCCTACACCATAGAAAACACAGTGATAGCATTGCTGCCACCTGGTGGAGAGGATGCGCAATCACACTTAAGGCTGGTCCAGTATGTTAAAAATGCGTGTTCCCCAGGGTCATACTCGCCAATTCACGTAGGCCTCCGTCAGTCCCGAAGGACTATGGCTGCGCTCTGGCCAGTATCCCGACTGGTGATACTCCCCAGTGCACAGAGCCTGGGTAGGGAGTAATGAGGGACAGGCTGTTACCCAAGCAGCAAGTCCCCCCCTGTCTCGGCACCACCGGAAGGATCCAATGGAAAGGCAAGTGCCGATACGACTGGGTTCCAGTGCCGCTGCAGGAGAGAAACTACGGTCAATTTAGAACGGCCAATTAACCTACAGTGCACGTCTTTGGATTGCGGGGGAAACCGGAGCACTCGGAGGAAACCCGCACAAGCACGGGGAGAACATGCAAACACCACACAGAAACGCCCAGGCCGGGAATCGAACCCAGGCCTTCTTGCTGTGAGGCGGACGTGCTAACCACTACGCCACCGTGCCGCACTCACCAATTAGTCTCGTTAAAACAGTTAAACAACCAAAAATAAATAAATAAATAAATAAAAAGTAAAAAAAAAAAATTGTAGTGCAAGTTAATATTAAGTGTTTTTCTTAACTTCACACGCACTTACTGTATTGCTTACTGACTTATTGTTTATTCTTGTTTTATTATTATTTGTTAATTACAGTAATAGTAATGTCAATGCACATGTGTTATTATTGTGAAATGTTTATTGTTACATGTTTATCTTAAATATATTGCTTCAAAAATACATGTTTTTACAGATTAATTGGTCTTCTATGATTTCCTACGGGACTTTTTGTTTTATCTAACAAACATTTCCACTTATGAGCTCGCCCTCAGAACAGATTAATTTCATAACTTGAGGTATCACTGTATTTGTATTATTTATGTTGTTAGTTGAAATATCCATTTAACAGGTTCATGTTCCGTCATGCTTCTGATTTCGGTGTTTGGTCCATGAACATTTATTCACTTCCAAGTCCGTCTGCCTGCCTCAGTTAGATTGTGGCTTTTAATTCTGTGCTAGCCTGAGTGGTGGTGCATGAGCTTTTATTTTTTTTGAGTTTCAGTTTCAACATTTTTAACAAAAATCTATCGTCTTTTTTACTGCTGCCTATCATCATGCATCAGTGACACACAACAGGCAATCAACCTCAACTCAGTGATGCAGCAACGTTATTTCCTGTGGGTGCACAAACAGTTATTGAACAATACATGGAAAAATTCAAAATCAAAGCAGTTCTTCATAATGATAGAAAATTAATCAAGGTTTATACAAAGGAAGTGTTGTATTGTAATAATAGATTTTTCTGTTTGTTTGTTTGCTTGTTTGTTGGCAGAATGAGTGTGCATTGTTTAGCTCTGTCATCTCACACTGAGAAGGTTTGGGGATTGAAGCTTACAACCAGCAAGGTCTGTTTCTTTGATGTTTGTATGTTCTCCCCGAACTTATGTCGGTTAACTCAGGGAAATCGGGTTGTCTCCAACAACAGTCAAACTACAGGCACATTGGGCCAACTGCCAACCCGACATGGTCAATTAAAGGTCAATGTAAGTGTGAATGATTGTGTCGGTGTTAGTCCTGTAATAGACTGTTGACCTGTTCAGGGTGTATTTGACCTCTCAGCCAAGGTCATCTGGGATTGACTTCAGTTTTTCCATGAACCTGACACATAATCAGTGTGGGTAATGGACAGAAGCATTTTTGGTGTGGGTTTGCTTTAATCGGTGCCTGGTGTGAGCCAGAAAAGTGTCAGAGTCTTGAGGGGGTCTCAGGGGTAACTGATTTTTTTTTCTCCTCTCCATATTAATATCAGAGAGGCTGACCTATGGTCTCTCTCTCTCTCTCTCTCTCTCTCTTAAAATACCAACTTGCTATTCAGTCGATAAAACAAACAGGCAGTCTCAAATATGCTTTTTGTAGGAGTCTTAAATCCGCATGTCTTAAATATTCATAAAATTAAGTAATTTATTCATTTATTCAGTAAATATTCATAAAATTAAATATTTCATAAAAAATTAAGTTCAGTCCTCTAATATAGAATTTTAATTTCTAATTTTTGTGTGTGTGCAGTTTGCAAGTTCTGCTCTTCCCTGTGTGGTTTCCTCAGTGTCTCTGGTTTCCTCCCACTGTTAAAATACATTCACATTAGGCTAATTGACTGTTCCAAATTGCCCCTGTGTGTGTGTGTGTGTGTGTGTGTGTGTGTGTGTGTGTGTGTGTGTGTGTGTGTGTGTGTCTTAACATGAATATTCATTCATTAATTTTCTGAACTGCTTAATCCTAATTAGGGTAGGGTGGAGGCTGTTTCCCATCTCAGCCAACTCCGGGCGAGGATGGGGTACATCCTGGACAGCTAGCCAGGCCATCGCAGTAAATATGAATATGATACTTGATAGTTTCTCCTCTGGCGATGGCTTATTTTTAAATTTGCAATAAGTATGGGTACTGTATTGTTTTACATGATTGCTGTGAATGTAGATATTTTGAATGATTTGAGGAGTTTTTAAAATTCCCATTTCCATTCCAGCCATTGAAAAGGTGGATGGTTTTCCCCTGCAGTTAATTAACACAACTGTCTATTTTCCACGGTATGTGTACAGCTTATTGGTTTATGTTAGTATTTACATCCACACATAAAATATACTTCCTAAGACTGAGAGGTGGTTTTGGAAGAATGTTGGCATGGCATGGATTTTAACTTTCTCTCTCTCTCTCTCTCTCTCTCTCTCTCTCTGGATTAATGAACATACATAACTTTTTTTAAGTTATTTTCAAACGGCAGAGCTGATGAACGGTCCTCATCTTTTCAGTAAATAATTAACTGAGTTGTTCCTTGTATAAGGATCATGTTCCCCTGGCGACTCTCATCCAGAAGCTCCAATGAGAGGGGACACTGCAGGAGAAACATCTCTATAAGACCAGGCAAATTTTTACTATTTACAGTTTATCCTATAACTAGGGGGCAGCGGTGGTCTAGTGGTATAGGGCACTCGATCGCTGATCCAAAGGTTGGGGGCTCAAGTCCCACTCTCCACAGGGTTGTCACTGTTCCCCCCCAGTGCAGCTAACTGGGTTATCAAAGGCGGGCCATGTCTGTCACTGTCTATGGTGAGAGGCATGTAAAAGAACCATTGCTGACTTTCGTAAAGAGTAGCTGCAAAGTCGTCAGCGTGTTTCTATCCCTTACAAAAAAAAAAAAGGGTTGTGACAGGAAGGGCATCCGACGTAAAAACCTCTGCCAAATCAAACGTGCAAATCAGATGATTCGCTGTGGCGACTCCTGAGTAAAAGGGAAAAAGCCGAAAGGAAGACAGACAGTTTATCCTATAACTGATAATATAATAAAAACATACCGTTATAATATTGGCACCAACAAGAACTGCAGAGAAACTTAACAAATCTTTATGTGATATTTATAACAAACCAAATAGAAAAATATTTTGTAGTAATTTGAATCCCTGATAATGATGAGATTTATAAAAGTGAAATGTGATAATGTATTCAAGGGGAAATGAAGCACATCGCAATGTATCATTGTCTCGCTTCTTTTGGTCCTCAATATCACGTTTTTGCAGCTGATCAGTTGAAAATCGTCCTGATAGCAATGTAAATCTAATTTGAAATTCGCGGTGTGAGACCATGTAAGCCGATATTGGTCCCCGGCCGTTTCCTGTGACGTCACTGGGTTGGTGGTCGTGAACTTGTGTAAATATCACATGGCTATAATAAAAAGCCCTTAAGTACCGGTTATCATTGTATCGCACCAGGCTGTACAAACCGCTGTTATAAACGTAAAGGCGCGCGCTTTCACCGGCTGCCTTTAAGCAACAGTAAGCGACTGAAAGCCCGGCTTAATTATCAAAATAATTAAGTTCAGATCGCTTGTCTATAATGAGCACGTTTCGCAGTGCACAGCTTTTCGAAGCCGGGTTTAAAGCCCGATACTGAACTCTCAGCTCCTGCTCAATGCTGAACTGGGACCTGCACTTTGGCAGCAGTGACGTCATCCTGCATGACCGAGCCGTGTGTGCTGCAGGTCGGATCAGTTCCTCTGCTGTGGGCTTTTCTGCACTGAGCAGTTTGGTACTCCACCTTATCTGATGCTAACAGAGCTCGCTGGTTTGCTGGAATATCATTGACAAAGCGGGATGGTTGTTGGCAATACTCGGGACGTTTTTGATGAACAAACTCACGCGGCTCATCCCGTGATCGCGGTGTGACGTCTTAAAGTGACGCCTGAATTTATTTGGGTTCATACTGTCCGTTGCCAATGTTTTCAGATACAGTAAACACAGCGGACTTTCCTCATTTCTCACCGCAGCACAGTGAAGCCGAGCGCTACAGCCGCTTCCTCATACCTCCTTCACGTAACTTCCGGGAGACTTTCGTTTCTCTCACCGTCTCCGTCTCTCTCCGCCTCTCTTTCCGTCCCTGTTAAAAATTTCCATGGTGGGTTTATCAACTTCACTTGTTATTTTACCTCTGGGCACACTCTGACAGTGAGGAAGCCACTGCCACCTGCTGTAGTGGATGTAGAATTACACTTTATCCTTATACAAAAAAAAAAAAAAAAAGCATGCGCCCTGGGGTCACACGAGCCCCCTCCCCGGCATCGCGGGGCTCGCCCCACTCTTTGAGAATCACTGATATCTATCTATCTATCTATCTATCTATCTATCTGTATATGCACACACTTGAGTACAGTACTTTGTTGCTGTTTATCCTGCTGTTGGCGATATGCTGGTTGTGCCTCACTCCCTTTCTCCATGCAGATGCTCGATCTCTCCTTCACTGCCACACACTGATAACATAATTAGATATTAAGCTGAGATACTGTGGGCTTTACACAGACAGATATTTTTAACAAGCGGCTCAGACCTGCTACACCCCACCAATTCTGCTGGCTTGGGAAGGTGTTTGATTGGACTTCGTGCAGTAAAAAAAAAAATTGTTCGTAAACACTTTTCCCATTCTGTTGCCCAACAGCACGGCATGATCAATTGTTCGTAATTAAGCACATCCAATTTGCCTAGCTGCATGTTTAGGTGCGAAGCAAGTCAGAGGACCAGGAGGAAACCTACACTGACACAGAAAAAACAGAAAGTCATGATTGGAACTCACCCTGGAGCTCTGAGGTGGCAAAGCTACCACCTGCGCTGATGTGCCCCAGTCCTGCCTCTTTAGTTTAAACTGTCAGTCCATATTGTATTGTCCAAATCCTTCATGTCACTCGCAGCATGGTACTTTTGACACCTACAGAATGGAAGGCATTAGACTATTTGAGAGTGAAGGCTTTGCAGGAAATCTGGTGGTGATGATGGTGTCTGTGTGTGGGTAGCGAGGTTGCTTAGGGGGTTATGGAATACAAATTAGCTTAATGAGTATTAAGGCAATAAAAAGTATGTGATGTGTGTGTGTGTGAACTCAGTGCACTGACAGGATTGACCAATTATAAATTGCTGAACAGCAGCTTCTATGTTTTGCTAAACACCACAATGTAACATTCAGTTCATTTTCTGTAACCGCTTAATCCTAATTAGGGTCGCGGGTAGGGCAGAGAACACCCTGGACAGCTCGCCAGACCATTGCAGGGCGGAAACACGCTGACGGCATTGCAGCTGCTCTTGTTGAAAGTCAGCAATGGTCCTTTTACATGAACCTCACACCATAGACAGTGAGAGACATGGCCGGCCTTTGATAACCCAGTTAGCTGCACTGGGGGAACTTTGGCAACCTTGTGGAGAGTGGGACTTGAACCCCCAACCTTAGGATCAGTGATCCAGCACCTTTTACCACCAGGCCACCACAGCCCCCCAATATAACATTAAAAGTAATTTATTCATTTGCTGAACCTCTTAATCCAGTTAGGATCACAAGAAGGTTGGAGCCTATCTCAACCAATACATGACAAAGGCAGGGGTGTAACCTGAACAGCTTAGCTGTCCATTGCAGCACCAATACAGGCACCTAGGGTCAATTTGGAGCAGCCGGTTCACCTAATGTGTTTGGAGTTGGAGAAAACCTGAGAATCCAGAAGAAATCTATGGAGGCGTGCGAGGAAAGCAGGCAAACCGCAGAGTCAAGCCTTCGCCGAGCCTGGGACTCGAACCCAGCACCTTTTTGGTTTGAGGTGGAGCTTCCATCACTTTACTATTTCGCCTATAATACTACGACTACTACTACTCATAATAATAATAATAATAATAATAATGATGATGATGATGATGAAGAATGGAATGTGTCCAACACTGTCAGTATTCTTGGGGCGTTGGCCACATAAAGCCCAGTCTAATATTTTACATCTGTAATGGAGGACATGTTTGATCTAATTTTCATATGCAGTGTCCCTGGTGTGGTCATTCCCTGCGCGGCCTGGAAACACGTGTCGCTCCGCATGGCTCAGACGCGGTCTGAGAGCGCGCTGCTATTTTAGTTGATGCTAATTTGCTCCGTGTTGGTGCTGCAGTTCACAGCTCGGTCAGCTTGCCCTGATATTATACTCCCGTTTGTCTCCGTAAAGGTTTTCCTGTCAAGTCGCGTTAACGTCTCGGACCCGTGAACTGTGCATGCACCGAGCGCGGGAGGGACCGGGGCAGCGGGCTCCGCTGGGTCCTAAACGCTGTCGAGTTTAGGTCGAGCCAAATAACCTCGTAAAAATCAATATTGAATAAATAAACTTGGACAATAAAATGTCAAACATATGAAACTGTTTAAAAAATTTAAGTCAGGAATACAACAATAAAAATCTGCACATCACGATAGATTTAGGTCTGAATTTAAGAATACAGTCAAAATCAACCGAGAATCACTTTTTAAACCAGTCGAAAAACATGATTATTATTATTATTATTATTATTATTATTATTATTATTATTATTATTATTAAATTTATATTTAAAACAGATAAAAATAACCTGCATATTTCTCAATAAATAAAACTATCTGCAGATGAAATAGGTACAGCATACAGAGGAGAAGAAATGATCACGATAATTACAGTAATGAATTGAAACATTAAGATTATTATGGGATGTAGTTGAAGATCAACGTTTACTGTACGTACCTCTGTCCTGGCTGTGCGCGCGCCCGCTGCTCTCACGCGCTCAACTCGCCCTGAAGACGCGCAGAAAGCTGTCTGGGCTCTAATCACCTTGATTTCTGATTCTCTATCTATAAATTATTCATGCATCCAAGTCAGAATCCAAAACAAAGCATCTCTGTGAGATTTAACCACCAACATTTCAAAAGAAATAATAATAATAATAATAATAATAATAATAATAATAATATTAATAATATTAAGCATTGGTTTGCATGAGCTGTAGACTGAGACTGATATTCTCAACACTCATTCATTTGGGTTTTCTAATGCAAACTGTATTGACTGTGAATTTGAAATGGTTAAATTCTTATTAGGGCAGTGGTGGTCTAGTGGTTAGGGTGCAGGATCACTGATCCTATGGTTGGTGGTTCAAATCCCCACAAGGGTGTCACTGTCCCCCCCAGTGCAGCTAACTGGGTTATCAAAGGCGGGCCATGTCTCTCACTGTCTATGGTGAGAGGTTCATGTAAAAGAACCATTGCTGACTTTCGTAAAGAGGAGCTGCAAAGCATCAGTGTGTTTCTACGACCTGGAGAGGGATGGGCTCCGCCAGGCCAAATCAGCCCAAGTCTCGCCATGAAGGTGCCCCAACAATATCCTCGGATGCTAAGGGATAAGTGAAGTGAGTGAAATTATTCTGGGAGAGCGAACATTGTACGGATTTTCTTTTACACAACAATAGCTTGTATATTATTGTGTATCTAGTCATTAATAAATTAATGGTGGTGGGGAAAACATTAAGAATGAACCATTTATGTTTTGAAATGTAAGATTAATGCGAACAGAAATAAAACACTAATATATGTGGTTTTAATTATGAGGATGCCCATATAATTATAGGCTATACCATTTGTTGTAATACAAATAAAATTAAAATTTAAATTAATTTATAAGTCACTTTATTTATATATTGTTTCATACAGGGATTGTCCTTTAAATCTGCCCACGGCAGTTTCCCAGAATTCCTTTGGTGGTAAAGCGGTGGCTCCCATGCAGCTGCACAGTCTAATTAGATCATATAAAGTGCACAGGGCATTTTCATTCTCTCATAGACCTTTTTTACTTTCTGCCAAAACGTTTAGGCCTAAGGGGGATGTGAATGTTTACATATATGTTTATGTCATATACAGTGTATATATATATATATATATATATATATATATATATATATATATATATATATATATATATATATATATATATATATATATATATATATATATATATATATATGTATATATATATAATGTATATATATATATATGTATATATATATATGTATATATATATATATATATATATATACATATATATATATATATATATATATATATATATATATATATATATATATATATATATATACAGTATATATAAATATATTACATTTAAAATTTGTTTCTGAGAGCCCAGAGTCATACCCATCAACCAGTATCATGACGACCGAGAAGCTCAATCATTCACTCATTCATTTTCTGAGCCACTTAATCCTAATTATGGTTTCTGCGAGGCTGGTGCCCATCTCAGCCGACTCTGGGTGAGGGCAGATTACACCCTGGATAGCTCACCGGGCCATCACAAGCTGAAGCACGCTGACGGCAACTCAATGGCCTACGACCAAGAATCTATCAAGAAAATTGTATGAAGGTACAGGACACCAAAGTATTTAATGTAAAAGTATAAATCACGGTTTGGATATGAAAAATCAGAATTTAGAGCATTCCACAGTGCATCACAAATTCATTAGAGACAGAAAGGACACGGCATCCTCGCATCCTCACAGCGCTGTCCACCAACAGTCAGTGACCAGTTTTATGTGCTTTTTGTAGGGAATTGTGACAAATAATCCAATTAAATCGGTTTCTCTGTCAGGTTGTACCACTGTTGAAGAGTACAAGGGACTGAATACTCATGCAAGACACCAAATGTCCAGACTCACGTGGTCAAAACGGGTAGATGAGACAACCTTTCAAGCAAGTGTCCTCACATATCCAATCAATTTTTAATCATTTCCTCTGAACACTCTGCTTTATTCATTACACTTTATGTGCCACAATCAAATTTTCATAGAGGTAATCGAGATAAAACTGAAATGGGTCATATTTCCATCCTGCAATTTCTCATCATCTTCTCCTGTGCAAAGTGAATCTTTTCCCCTGTGGATAGTTGCCTGGGTGCCAGACGGTGCCAGACAACATTTTTCAGGAAGAAGGACTTGGCTGATATTTGTGTATTTCAAGTCGATGAGGATATATGAATGAGTGACATAGCAAGTGGGGAACTTTTATAATGCTTTCGATATCCTGATGAGTGAAAACAGCTCCATGTGGGCCGCTGATATATAAATAAATGCTTTGTTATTTGTAAAAGTAAAATGGCAAACGTATATGCAATGTAAATGCATAAGTCAAACACTCAAGTTCAAACTAGGTTGCATTAAGTAAAAATGAAATAATAATAAAATAAATTCCCATTAACCCAGTGATGGACAGTGAATAGTTATAGGGTATACTGTACTGGATCCAGCCAAAAGTCTGAGTGACTACACCAGGGGAAACAATAATGTGTGAATTATCAGTGTTTATCGGATTATGCTTTTCCCACAAAGAAATAAAATAAACAATCATATGCAGCACTTAAGAACAGAAGCTGAGAATGAATGATATTTACATAGAAACCCTTAAAAAAATCAGAGGATTAACTCAGCTAATCACGTGCAAATAATATTATGAGCACAACCTATCTGAGTGTTTGCACACTTGTTGAATCTGAACTTTTCATTGTGAGCGAATCTTATTTCTTTATTCTTCATGATTTGCAGACCTTTCGACAGGGTTAGATTTTTTACACACTCATCCTGCTTCCCTCACACAAAACTGAAATATATTCATGTTTATTAGCCACCAAGATATGAAACATGATCACATGCAACGCTGTTCCAAAAAAAAAAAAAAAAAAAAAAAAAAACTTTTACACCAGCGCCCTCTGCTGATCACTCTGTGTACAACTAAATGACTGAAGGCTGTACTCTTTCACTCGTTCATTCCTTCCCTCCTTCATTCATTTTGCTGAACCACTTTATCCTATTAGGAGCACAAAGAGACCAGAGTCTATCTCAGCTGACTCTGGTTGAAGGTGGAGTACACACTGAACAGCTCACCAGTTTGTTGCAGGGTTAATACATGCAACCATTCACACACTTTCTCACTTGGCGGCAATTTTTAACAGCCAGTTAGCCTAAAGTGAATGTCTTTGGGCCCTGCGATGGCCTGGCGAGCGGTCTGGTTTGTATTCCGTCCTCGCCCAGAGCCTCCTAGTCACTACACCATCGTGCCACCTTACACAAACATATGTTCATTAATGAATTAAGACAGATGTCCCCTCTAGGAAGTCTGAGGAATGAAGGACGGTACTGTAGGTATGTTGTTTATTATAACACACTGTTACTAATGTGGGAAGTAAGTTTGCGGACGTTCCCTTTATATTTCTGTCTTTTTGCATTAGATATGCTCATTAATTCGTTCATTCATTTCATGCAACCACTTAGTCCTACTTAGGGTGGCGGTGAGGCTGGCACCTATCTCAGCCAACTTCGAGCGAGGGCAGAGCACACCCTGGACAGCTTGCCAGGCCATCGCGTGGCAGAAACACACTGACGGCTATGCAGCTACTCTTGTTGAAAGTCATCAATGGTTCTTTTACATGAACCTCACACCATAGACAGTGAGAGACATGGCCGGCCTTCGATAACACAGTCAGGTGCACTGGGGGGGACAATGACAACCCGTTGAGAGTGGGGCTTGAACCCTTAACCTTGGGATCGGTTATCCAGCACCATTACCACCAGGCCACCACTGCCTCTCATTAGCTATGCTAATATGTAGAAATATAAGTATATATAAGTGTATAAATATACCTGAGATTCGGACTCAGGACCTTGACGTGCCTTGACGTGTCAACCACTGCACCACCACGCCACGCAGGGTCCAGTCAGTTTCTCTCAAACGTATGTCATCTTGTAATGTGAAACTGAAGGGTGTACTGACGGAGACGTCTGTCAAAGGGATATATAGGAACAAGTCTGGAGTACAAGTCTGTGCTTTATATCTTAAATTACTGTAGAGGACTCACAAGTGTTTCAATGGGCTCCAAATGGACAATTTAATGGACAAGTATTAATTACTTCCAATAAAAATATGTTCTGCATTTGCAGTTGATTACTGTATAGCCTATACAAACTCGGCGGACTGTTTTTAAAACCTCTTGAATAATGATGAGCTACGAAATCAGACATTCACGAACAAAGTCGAGTGCCAAAACCCTACATTAGAAAATCCATTATTCAAATGAGTTATTAGGCGCTGATGATGGAAAGAACATATTGAATCCACTTTGAACTGGCTGGAAGTGTTTTAAAAGGCCTATAACTACCAAAAGTGTTTTGAGGCTTAGGTTTTAAACAATGTCCCAACAAAGTTACTTTTTATACGTCAAAATAAGGGGGTGGAGGGCAGGCATGCGGTCCAGAGTGCCACTTCATCCAGCACTCCATTCTCTTAAATATAATGGAAGAGGAACTTATTACCGAATAACACAAAAAGATGACATAGAATTCATGATTGTTCTGACAAAATCCACACACCATTCATTTTGTCTTCAGTTAATCACAAACCATTTGATGTAATTAAACGGGTTTTTATTAAGTTTCTGGGTGAAATGATGTTGTCTGGGTGTCGGAATTACCTCCACATTGTAATTTAGAATAAATGAACAGATAGTAAATTAAAATAAGTTGTCTTAATGGACAATTTAATGGACTCGGCTAATGCACTCATGCATTTAAAGCACATTTGCTATTTAATTGCATGTTATATTCACCTAAGTGATGCATTTGCCTTAAATCGAACAATGTGGTCTTTGAAAGGCGAATCAGAATTCTTTTATTGCGCGAATGGTAAGTGCTACTTTTATTTCTTTTATAAACATCCCAGTGGTGTTCCTGCTGAGCGGTATCAGCATCCCAGTGAAAAGTAAATGCTATGGATGAGCACTTTCCCATGCTTGGGCAGTTTGATTTGACAGCCCGTCTGGGGTAAAAGTGTGGTAAACGGATATCTGCCTCACAGGCGACAGCCACAGGCCTCAATTACTGCTGATTACATGTGTGTGTGTCTCGGGTCTTGTCATGTCTGTCTGTATCGCCATTGACAGATTTCTATTTCCAAACTATGCTTGTGAGACTGAAATGGACTCTTTCAAGTGAAACATTGGAAATCATAATTTACCTGTCAGCGGAACAGTGGACACTCAGCAAGCAACCACTTTACCACAGGGCTAATGGAAAGTCCTTTGAGACTGATTTTGTCACTAAGTGCTGCTTTTGTATTTGATTGAAATGTAGAATAAAACACGATTTATCTCCTCTCCGTGCCCCACACAGGTAGTTAGGTCTGCGAACAATATTCAATAAAATGTGTTTTGCTAACCTGGTCATGTTCAACCTCATCAAATATTTCACGAAATCAGAACCTAATCAAATAATTAAGCTGCATCTGTTCGACCACTGAGTCTTCAGCTGAGCTCACAA
Organism: Plotosus lineatus; assembly: GCA_024760905.1. Taxonomy (NCBI): domain Eukaryota; kingdom Metazoa; phylum Chordata; class Actinopteri; order Siluriformes; family Plotosidae; genus Plotosus; species Plotosus lineatus. The sequence continues at coordinate 26,839,445 of CM045745.1, forward strand.
TAAGGACATATCTTCTCTGCTGCTCATTTTTTCATTTTCATTTACAGTTTATGAAACCAAGTTCCATTCATTCATTTTCTGTGAATGCTTAATCATAATTAGGGTCGCGGGGAGACTTTCGCCCAGCCCAGACGACTCTGGGCGAGGGCAGAGTACACCCTGGACAGCTCATCAGACACGCCGACGGCTATGCAGCTCCTCTTGACGAAAGTCAGCAATGGTTCTTTTACATGAAACTCACACCGTAGACAGTGACAGACCGGCCATTGATAACCCAGCTGCACTGGGGGGACAGTGACAACCCCTGGAGAATGGGGCTTGAACCCACAACCTTAGGATCAGTGATCCAGCACCTTTACCACCAGGCCACCATTGCCCCGAAACCAAGTTCCATTCATTCAAAACTAATTTAAATTATTTCATCTTTTATTAATTTGTCGTTCATTCGTCAGACTGCTTACACTACAGTCACAGAGAGGTGGAAACTTATCTCTGCCGACTCTGTGCCAAGGTGGGATCTAGCCATCTCACCAGTCCATCACAGGGCCAGCACGGATGGAATCATTCTCATTCACACTTAGGAGGAATGTCTTTGGAATGTGGGATGAAACAAATTTATGGGAAGATGATGAGAATTGTATTGCAGAATTATTAATTAATAATATTTCATGATGGTGCTTTCTCAAAGTTTAGTACATGCAAAATGAAATAACAGTGCAGGTATGGTTTCTATTTTCAGTTTGAATCTTGACTGCTTTCTTGTTACCTTGTTTTGTGTTACCTATTACCCAAATAATACATCCTCAAGTGGTGGCTCGTTATAATGAAGGCTCTGTTACAAGCAGACTCTGTTCCATAACAGATTATCTGCACAACAACTGCACACATAAATCATATGCCAATAATAATAATAATAATAATAATAATAATTTAGTAACATCTACTTAGTCTGAGGCACATAACTGTTTTTAAATAAATGTTTTATCAGAGGTCGGTCATGTGACCCACTTGCTCCATGTTTGGGAACTGCATCTTTTAAACTTATTCAAAGTTCTTGCGTATATTTATATATACATATGTAAAATCTCAAACCAGTCAGATCAGCTATTCCCATGTAGTCTATACTAATGTCTATTAGAAGTATATACTGCACAGGAATGGCACGCTCTGATTGGTCAAATATCTGTGAATGAAGTTAGAAATATTATTCCAAGTTGATATAAAGCTAGCATGCTAATGATTTAAGGGGTTGGATTACAAAGGAGTCTAGGCGAGTATCTGCTCTTCTCCTTAGTGCAGTGTTTCTCAAATAGTGGAGCACGCCCCCTGGGGGGGGGATCCGATGCCGGGGGTACCCCAGGGAACATGCTTTTTGTTTTTGCCGTACTGTATTAGAATAAAGTGTAACTCTATATCCACTACAGCAGGTGGCAGTGGCTTCCTCACTGTCAGAGTGTGCCCAGAGGTAAAATAACAAGTGAAGTTGATAAACCCACCATGGAAATTTTTTAACAGGGACGGAAAGAGAGGCAGAGAGAGACGGAGACGGTGAGAGAAACGAAAGTCTCCCGGAAGTTACGTGAAGGAGGTATGAGGAAGCGGCTGTAGCGCTCGGCTTCACTGTGCTGCGGTGAGAAATCAGGAAAGTCCATTGCGTTTACTGTGTCTGAAAACATTGGCAACGGACAGTATGAACCCAAATAAATTCAGGCGTCACTTTAAGACGTCACACCGTGAGTTTGTTCATCAAAAACGTCCCGAGTATTGCCAACAACCATCCCGCTTTGTCAATGATATTCCAGCAAACCAGCGAGCTCTGTTAGCATCAGATAAGGTGGAGTACCAAACTGCTCAGTGCAGAAAAGCCCACAGCAGAGGAACTGATCCGACCTGCAGCACACACGGCTCGGTCATGCAGGATGACGTCACTGCTGCCAAAGTGCAGGTCCCAGTTCAGCATTGAGCAGGAGCTGAGAGCTCAGTATCGGGCTTTAAACCCGGCTTCGAAAAGCTGTGCACTGCGAAATTATTTCATTATAGACAAGCGATCTGAACTTAATTATTTTGACAATAATAATAATAATAATAATAATAATAATAATAATAATACTGTAATAATATTACAAAGTGTTTTATTGATTTTTGTTTTGTAGGTTAAAGTGTTGTATATATTGGGATCCTGAGTTGATATTGCTGATCAATTTGAATTTATTATTATTTATTGATTTTATTTAATTTTATTTTTCAGTATTAAATGGTTCATATTGTGTGTCAAAAAATGTTGACAGTTTAAATAAGGATACTCCTTTATTTCAGACAAATTGATGCACTTTAAATCTTTTTGTTTAAAGACTAAAAAATTGTTAATAAAGTTATTCTTTTTTGGAAGTTGATCTACATTTCTTCACTTTTTTATATTCCATCATGATCATAAGGATTTATTATGTTAATAAGGATACAGTGTATGCAAAGGATTACTTATAGCAATTTTCAGACAAATAACACTATTTATATTGGGGGGTATTTTCCTCTTCCTCGGCCGGGGCGCAACAGAAAATAATTGAGAAGCACTGCCTTAGTGCAGGCCACATGAGATGGCTTTCCCCCCAGTCACCAGTAGGAGGAGACTGTGATAAGGGCAGGTCTATGCCTCAGAGCAAACTGCTCCACATGGAAAGGCTCTGAGATCTTCAACTCATTTTTTTTTTCCATCTACAGAGAATAAAATGATGTCCAACCACATTGCACACACCTCATTTATTACCAAACACATACCCCCCCCCCCCCCAGCACAAAACAAACAAAAAACCCACGAAGACTGGTAAAATTTGTCATCAAATATAAAACAACAATGTTATGCAATCATGAAATCTATTTATTCTGGTATCATTAGGCTAATAATAATGTGAGTCATTGTACTTGGTAACAGCGTCCATGGTTTGCTGCCACCATCTCATAGACTTCTTCCAAAAGCTTTACTACATGAGCTTCTCTGTGTCTGTTATCCAGCACATGATATCTTCCACTGCATTTCTGGATGAGCCATTCCAAGTCCCCATTTCGCTTAATGTGTTGTTGTCCACTTTCTCCAAGAGCCTCTGCCCATGTAAACAGAACAACAGTATGCCTCCATGCAGCCTCCCCCAGCATGGCCATAGTACTCGCTACTGCTCTCCTATACTGTCCTGTGAAGGTTAAGTAAGCAGGCAGAAGAAGGACGAAGGCATGAGGTCCAGGTGTGCATAAAGAAACACTGCGTATGAGATGCTTTTGAAAGGTCAGGTTTGTATTTCTGGAACATCTCCACTTTATTCCATGGGGCTCCACAACCAGTAAAGGTCTGCCAGATATGGTTCCTCTCCATGGACTGCTAACCTTAGCATCTTGCCCTAGGATGGTCTTTGTAGCCGACTGACGGGATGACCAAGCTTCTCCTATGAGCATCAGCTTGAGTTCAGTATGTTGGTTGAATATACTTTCTGGCACGTGTTCATCAGAGCCAGCTGGTTCAAAGAATTCCTCAACATCATCCTCTGTAATTGCAGTGGCCACTTCCTCTCTGTTTGGTATGTTCCTACCGTCTTGTATCATGACCTCTAGTGCTCTTTTCCCATTAACTGTGCATCTTATCTCCTCATCTGTGACCTCAGAGCTTGTAATTTCAGAGAATGAAGGCCTTTCCACACGCTTGTCATCTTCTGCCGCTTTGCTGTTTCCATTTTCTGGATGAAAGGTTCTACCATCGGTTCCTACCTCCGCATACATAAATTCACTGTTCCTTGCCTGTTGGTTCCAAGGTTGAAAATCAGGACTGGGGTTCCTGTTGATCATTTTGAGCTCCATGTTGTACAGATATCTCCCCCACTTTTCCAGCTGCTCTGATTTCATTGTCAGCATTTGTTTCTCAATGTTTATCTCACTTTTCTGGTTCTCCAGTTCGGCTGTATGGTTTTCTAAAGATGTATTCTTGGATTCAAGGGTTATCTTCAAGTCATTCAACTCTTGCTCGGTTTTCTTGAATGCTTGTTCTCTTGACGTTAGGTCTCGTGCATGCTTTTCCACGTTGTGCTCCTTGAGATCTAATGCTTTATATCGATTACTCAGGTCTTGTTCTTTATTTGCGACGTTCTGCTCCCTAATGCGAAGTTCTTTCTCCTGGTCACCTAACTCATTCTGCTTTATTTCTGAAGAGCTCGTTATTTCTTCTATAATTTCTTGCTTTTTCTTGAGATCATTTAACAGGACGTCACTTTTCTGTTTGTTGATTTGAACCTCTTCTTCTCTTTTTTGCACAATCATCTCTCTCTTGTCCAAGTATATTTCTGCACTCCGAATATTTTGTTCCCTTTTCTGAAACTCATCCTCTTTCTCGTTCAGTTCTCGCTCCTTTGATGTTAAACTTTCCCCGAAGTCTTCTAATCGACTTTGCCATTTTTCATGCATCTGGTTTTGTTGGTTGCTCAATAGCTCTTGCTCGACTGACCCAACTTCCACATTTCTGCCCAGCAGCTCTTGGTCTTTCTGAATCTGCAGGTTTTTTTCTCTCTGTTCCAGATCTTCTTCTTTTTTATTAAGTTTATTTGACCACTGCAGCAGATCTTGCTCCGTATTCGTCAGCTCAGTCTGCCATTTTTCATTCTGCTCTTTGCTTTTCTCCAGTTCCTGTGCTCCTTTCGCCAGTTCCTGTGCTTTGACTTTACACAACTGCTCCGAGTTGATTAACTCTTGCTCAATTTTCTTGATTTCATTTTCTCTGTCGTCCAGATTTTCGCTGACACTCGCAAAATCTTCCATTTGTTTTTGAAGACAGATTTTTTTTGCCAAAAGTTCATCGTTCATTGCTATTAATTGTTTGTCTTTCGCTTCGAGCTGTTGCCTGATCTTTTCAATTTCTTTTTCCTGCCTTTCAGAAAGTTCTTTTTGGGCCCTCTGCTTACTTTCCAGAATTTTCTCTGTCGCCTCATATTCGTCATATTTCTTAGCAATTTGCTCTTCTTTCAATTCTATGCCCTTTTCTCTATCTTTAAATTCTTGCTCTCTTTTATTAAGAATATTCTCAGTACTTCTCAGTTCTTGCTCCCTTTTCCCTAACGTATCTTTAACAGTCTCTAATTCATATCTCATCCGCTCACATTCAAGGGCCCGGCTTTCTTGTTTGCTCAATAACTCCTGTTCACGTGCCTCATTCGCCGTTTTGGTTTCTAATAGATGTTGGGTTTTGGTGTGAAGGTCACGTTCCTTCTGTAAAAGCTCCTGCTCCTGTGTTTGAATTTCAGTTGATCTTTGCATCAGACTACGTTCCTTTGACTTTAACTCTCCGTGCCATTTCTCAAAATCCTGCCTGCTTTGTTCCATGTCCTGCATACCTTCCGACAGTTCTTGGATCTTGCCCTCGATTAACTTCCCCGACTCGAGTAACTGTTGCTCTCTTCGGCTGAATTCTTTATTTCTGATCGCTAGATTCTCTCTCTGGCATTCCAAGTCTTTGAGCTGATCCTGAAGATCCAGCTGTTTTCGCGCACAATCCTCTTCCATTTTCCTCAATTGATTTTCTTTCTGTTCGAGCTGCTTTTGGACATTTTCCTGTTCCAGGTTCCACTTCTCACACGAGCCCCTGTGTTCATTGTGCTTGCATCGGAGTATATTTTCCTGTTCTGTCAGCTCCTTTTCTCGTTTCCGCAGGCGTTCTTGGATGCTCTGGTTATTTTGGCGCTGGTGTTGAACTTCACGTTCCTTATCTTTCACTTCATCCTCTCTTTTATCCAGGTGCTGTTTTTTATCTGTTAGTTCCTGCTGTCTGCGGTTGACGTCGATTTCTTTCTCTTCGAGCTGTCTGTTGATACGTTCCCGCTCGAGATCCCACTTTTCCGCGACATCCCTCTGTTCACTGTACTTGCTTTCAAGTGTCTTTTCTCTTTCTGTCAGCTCCCGGTCTCTTTTCTCGAGGCTTTCTTGAAGGCCCTGGTTATTCTGGGACTGAAGCTTCAGTTCATTTACCTTATTATTTACTTCATCTTCTCTTCTCTCCAGCTGCTGTTTTTCCTCACTCAGTTCTCGTTGTCTGCGGTTGATTTCGTCGTCTCTTTTCTTCAAGTCCATTCTACCTCTTTCCAGCTCCTGCATATTTTTACTCCAGATTTGTTCTCTTTCGCACAGCTCCAGCTCTTTGCTGTGAAGCCTCCGTTCCCTCTCTGCGGTCTTCACATCCATTTCTGCAATCCGCTCGGAAAGCCTCTCCTCGTAATACTTCTTCATCTCTTCATTCTTCTTCTGCATCTCTTTCGCCGTTTCATTCATAACCTCCAGCTCCGCTTGCTGTGTGTGATTTCTCTGATTTAATAAACAAATCTCGTCCTCCTTCTTTCGGATATTCTCTTGATTCAACGCATCTTTGATTTTCCCCATTTCTTCCAGTTGGTTGAGCATATCTTTCATTTCTTTGTCTTTGCTTTTATTTTTTATCGTCTGGGACTGCAGGTCCCTTTTATAGTCCTCGCATGTTTCCTGAAGTCCATCCAACTCCTGAATGAGTGATGTCATCTGCTTCTGTAGACTCTCTTCCTTGATCTGGAGTTCCTTGAGCTGGGTTTTTAACCCTTTATTGAGGGTTGCGCTCTCTTCATTCTGTTGTCGTAGATGATTAATCATGTTTTCTTTCACTTCTAAATTCTTTCTGGCGCCGTCTTTGATTTTTCGAGCATTCTCCTCATTTAAATTCTTCATCGCCTCAATTTCCTCTATTAAAACCACATTTTCCCTTTTCAAGAATTCTTCCATCTCTTTGTGTTCATTCTCTAAATATTTTATCCTCAACGTGTAATCATTCATTTTTGTGTTGCTTTCATTTTTCACATTCTCGATGGTTCTGTGATGGGCGTCGATAGTTTGTTTCAGTCGTTCAATGTCCTGCTCCTTCTCCGTGTCTTTGTTAACCAATGACATTATTTCTGCTTCTTTCTCTTGCAGTTTGTTCTCAATTTCTTTTCGTGCGATTTCCTGCTGATTTTGTCGCTGCTGTATGGCAGCAAGTTCTGTATCTTTCCCCACAAGTTTATCGAGAAGTTCGTTGTATGATGTTATGGTATTTTCATGCATTTGTCTGGCAGCTTCTGAAGATTTCACTTGTTGTCTGTAAGCGAGCTGAAGATCTTCCATTTCTTTTGTCATGAGCTCGATCATTTCAAGAAGCTGATTCTTCTCCGTTTCCCTCTTTTCATTAATTTCTCTCAATCGCTCCTCTTGCTCCGTCAATTTGTTTTCGGTTTCCATTTTCAGTTTTTCCATCTCTTCCTGTTTCTCTTCAAGCCTTTTCTCAAGTTTATCGTTCTCGGCTCGGCTTTTCTCCAGCTCTCGTTTCTCATTCAGAACATCGCCTTCATATTTTAATTTTGCTTCTGCCAACATAATCTGCGTCTCTTTCACTGTTTTCCTTAGCTCCTCCCCTTCCTTCTCTTTGTAATCCAATCGCCCTTTCAGCTCATTTTCCGCATCCTCGTGCCTTTTTGCGAGCTCTTCTTCTCCTTCTTTTCTTTCTTGCTCTTTTAACATGTGGGAACTTTTAAGCTCAAGGACATTAACTTGGAGCTCATCCACCTTTTCTTTTAATTCCTCATTTTCTCTTTCTTTTTCATCTAACCTCATTGTAATCTCTTCCTTCTCTCGGTTAACCTGATTGAGAGCTACGATGGCTCTGTTGTTTTCCAGGCTCAGCTCCTGAATTTCTCGTTCCCTGTCCTCTGTTAACCAGGCCATCCTCTCCTCCAGCTCACCCATGATGCTCTTTCTGTCATCTTCGGTTTTATCCGTTCCCTCCTCCCTTTCTCTGCTCGTTTTTGCTGGTGATTTAACTTTGTCTCTCCTCCAGTCGAAAATCCGCCTGATGCTTTTTACCTCTCTCTCTCTCATCCTCTTGAGCTCCAGTTCTTGGCGCTGAAGCTTGTCATGAACTTCTTTTAGCTTCACACTAAACCTTTCATTCTTTTGCTTCCCAAATTCCTGAATCTCCTGCACAATGGGCGAGAATGCCTCGCATCGGTTCCCGGAAACGGTTTTCTCAACCTTTTCTAAGAGTGACGTCACCGCAGCCATGAGGTTATCGCCTTGCATGACGACACTGCTGATGACATGATACCTGTGGCCACACTTCTCCATCAGCCAGTGAAGATCTTTCCCTCCTCCTTGGATGTGTTGTTCAATAGTAACGCCCTCTCTTAGCTGATCGCCTCTTGTAAATAATAGAATAGTGTGTCTCCATACTCCTTCGCCAAGTAACTCCAAGTGCTCTCTTACTGCTGTAGCTCTCACCAAGGCATCCACCCTCAGTGTCAACAGGAGCGCATGGGGTCCAGGAGGACACAGTGTCACACTGGAACAGATCTCCCGCCTCACTCTGTCTGGCGTGATTCCTTCAGGACCACCCTCCCATCCAGGAACATCCACTACTGTCACCAGTCTTCCAGAAATTTCTGCCTGCTGCCTTGAACATTCCTCAGTCACCTGGCCTGTTTGAAAAAATGCAGAGCCTCTCAGGATGGTATTCCCAGCAGAGCTTTTCCCCGTCTCTCTTTCTCCAAGGAGGATCACTCGCACTTCCGGGAGACGCCTGGAGCCTCTGGAGAACAGACTCATTTCATCCAGGTCTTCAGATGGTGAATTATCAGCTGTGTGAAACAAGAAATAACGTAAATAAACATTTAAAAAAAACTTTTGAGTTTGGATATCTCTTCTTCTTTTCTGCTGTTCCCTTTATCTCAGCGGTCGCCACAGTGAATCATCACATGTTTGATTTTTTATAGGTTTTTATGTCGGATGCCCTTCCTGACAACACCCTTTAGCAAGGGGCAGAAACAAGCTGATGGCTTTGCAGCTCCTCTTCACCAAAGTCAACAATGGTTCCTTTACATGAAGCTCTCACCAGAGACAGTGACAGACATGGCCCGCCTTTGATAATAATCATAGAGAGGCTGGAGCTGATCCCAGCCAACTCTGGTCAAACATAGGGTATACCCTGAACAGCTCACCAGAGCATTACAGGGTCAACACGGGCACATAAAATATCCAATTAGCCTAACATGCATGTCTTTGGACTATGGCAGGAAACCAGAGAACCCAGAAAAACCCACGCAAGTATGCAGGCTGGTAAACGCCACACAGAAATATTTTTGATTTGGGCTCAAACCCTGGACCTTCTTGCTGAGAGACGGATGTTCTTATCACTACAACACCATTTCGCCCCCGTATTACACTGATTAATCCAAAATAAATACAGGGATCCTTCACTTTCCACAGTTAATTGGGACCGAGATCCCCATGCGACCACCGAAATCCGTAAAGTAGGCTCAACCCCTCGCCGCCCCGCCGCCCAACTGACATACTGTATACGTATATATAATATCAATAAATACATATTCAATGCTATAAAAGCTTATAATAACAATTAAACATTTAAAAAAATAATGCGTGATATGTAAATAAAATATAAATACACACAAATACAGATGTTCACGCGCACGCACGCTGATGTGCACCTCACAACAATGTAAGTAGTTTTGATGGGAGGTTTTGTATTGTTTTTTGTTTTTGTTTGTTTGGGGTTTGTTTTTTGTTTTTTTTGCATAATTGGCCTTGTTTTGTGGCATTTTCCTTAACTTACCCCCCTATTTTTTCTTAATTTCCATATTTTTTAATTCGATGAATATTTAAAAAAAAAAAAACCGTGACGCACTGAAGCCGCGTGAATTGAAGCGTGAAGTAGCGAGGGATCCCTGTACAGAAAAACACAATAGAATGAAGAACTTTTTCTCTTTTTTTACAGTTTCGTCACATTTCTCTCTGCATCCAATGATACTTTGACAAATGTTAGATTTCCTCACATGTCAGCGTGGCTTTAATGATCCCCTTCTGTGTTTGAGCTTCCATTATTCTTTGTTTCTTTCTTCTCTCTCTTGCTCTCCTTTTCCCTTCCACCTCAATCTCACGGAGTAAAGGGTCATATTCATAATGCCTCCCCCCTCTTTCCTTTAGCATCTCTTCTACCTTCTTTATCAGTTCTTTCACCTGAGTGCCATCTTTTCCACAGCGTTTGTTTTCAAACACATGGAACCTATTTCCACACTTCTCAAGAAGCTTCTGAAAGGACTTCCCCGCGTTCTGTATTCTCTGCTCTATGGGACCGGAGCCGAGTTCCTCTCCACGTGTGAAAAGTAGCATCGTGTGAGTCCATGATGTCTTGCCCAAAAGTCCCAGGTGTTCTTCCACCTGCTTATAATAGTCTTCTGTGACTGAGGCGAAGGATCTTATGACCAGGAGCAACGCATGGGGTCCAGGTGGGCAGACTGTGACACTTCTCATTGTTTCTCTCATCACCCAGGCAGGCGTGCCATTGCCAGAATAGTACCATTCCCACCCTGGAGTATCCACCACCGTAACACGATAGCTCGGTATATCGGCTCGTCTTTTCACACACTCCTCTGTAGGTTTGCCGCTCTCAAATATTCCAGTCATACCAAGAATGGTGTTGCCTGACGAGCTTTTCCCAGTTCCTTTGCGGCCTAATAGAACCAGGCGCAGCTCTGGTAGAGGCGGGTTATCATGATGAGAGCTCTTTGCTGCCTGTTGTTTGGTTTCTGCAAGAAATAACAAATAATTCATTAGAATAAACTAATCATGTAAATAATGCTAGCTGTATCAGAACAATACACAGCACGCATCACACAATCATTGCGGAATCTTTAGAAAAGAAATCCAGCATTAGCGATATACTGTGGTGCGTGCAGGGTTATGAGTTGAAACGCAAATGATATTATATATTATTCATTCATTCGTTCACTTTCTGTAACCACTTATTCCTAATTAGGGTCACAGCTAGGCTGGTGCCTATCTCAGCCAACTCTGGGCGAGGGCAGAGCACACCCTGGACAGCTTGCCAGGCCATCGCAGGGCAGAAACACGCTGACGGCTATGCAGCTCCTCTTGATGAAAGTCAGCAATGGTTCTTTTACATGAACCTCACACCATAGACGGTGACAGACATGGCCGGCCTTTGATAACCCAGTTCGCTGCACTGGGGGGGACAGTGACAACCTTGTGGTGAGTGGGACTCAAACCATCAACCTTAAGATCAGCGATCCAGCACCTTTACCACCAGGCCAGGCCACCACTGCCCAATTTATATATTATTTTGACCACTATTTCTCAATTTGTATTTAAATTTCTGGGACATTTGTGCTATTTGATTAACTCATACTAGCTTAAACATAAATAAATAAATAAATAAATAAAAAGCTGCCTGCCCACAAAGCCAATGAAGTGCTTAAACATTTACTTCCTCTTCGAAAAGGCTTAATAAAGGAAAGGAGTTTTCTGTTCTCTCGGTAGGAAATCCTACTCCGTGTGTACGTGTGATGTCATAGGTTTTCACCAAACGATTTTTTTAAGTGTATTCATATAAATTTTAACTACTTTAACATATAATATGTCTTAATATATTCTCTGATGTCCTAAATGCCTATAACACTATTATATTCAAATATATAATCTGGTAAATAAAGATGGACTCGGCACCCAGACTCTGGCATGTTTCTGTGGTGTGCTCATCTTGACTTCGGTAGATATGCGGCTTACCAGCACTGACGGGGTTGGAGCTCTGTGTCTCCATTACTCTGCAGTGTCTTCCAGGCTCACTTAGTCTTTTCTTCTATTTGGATCCACTTACTGCTTTGCTCTCACCATCATTTATTTAAATGTAATCTCGTTAGAACAGATCATTTACTTCCGACTACTGTACTAAACAGAATGTGGAAGTCAGGTCACATGATTAAAGTGTGGTTTCTTTCTGATATGTAATACAACACAGGAAACAGCAGATATGAGTGCTGCATATTGACAGAGACAAAGCGGAAGACACACACAAAAAAAAAAAACCCCTTGGTTTAAGCCGCTCTAGTAAAGAGTGGCATCTTCACATGCTATAGTTCTCGAGTTTCTTTTTTTTCATTGTTACACATGCACACACTTTATTTTCACAAGTCTGTACACAGGGTCCCAGCTCCAGTCCAGACTCACTGCCCTATTTTAATGTTTTGCCTTCTTTGCTTGTACAAAATCATGATTCCAGTTTTTTTTTTTTTGGAATAAAGGGTGTTTGGAACAGTAAAACCACTAAACATTGGAGGGCAGGCGATACGCCAGGCTCATGATTGTGAATCAGTGAAGTAACAGTACTCATTTTATTCACCCTATAGCAGTGGTCCCCAAACTACGGCCCACGGGCCGGATATGGCCCACCTCCACATTTGGCCCGGCCCCCTGAACAATACCAGAGATACATTATGATTTTTTTTTTTTTTAGTTCTGGCCATGCAGTCAAGACTAATACACACCCAGAACATGACATTCTATTCCACCCTTCTGAACACACCCCCCACCCCCGAAAACAAAAATCCTACACTCTCCCCTGTCAAATTGAACGGAATAATGGTGAAAAGGTTATGGAAGAGAAAAATTGATTCAGTATTCAGGGTATTTAACCTGCAGTGGACAAACCGTTATTTTTTTGTTCAATGCAAAAAAACCACCAAAAACGTTGTTTGTATCATCTGTCAAGAGGTGGTGGCGGTATTAAAACAATACAATCTGCGCCGACACTCTGAATCCCGTCACGAAGACGAGTCTGATCGCTTGTAAGGTCAAATGCGAGTAGACAAACTCTCAAAGCTAAAAAGTGGACCGTTAGCTCAGGAGAATACATTTGTACGCCAGGCTCGGCTGAACCAGTCGCCTGTTTAGGCAGCTTTCGGGTTCCTCCACTGATAGCAAGCCGTCTTTCTTTCTTTCTTTCTTTCTTTCTTTCCTTTTTTCCTTCTTTCTTTCTTTCTTTCTTTCTTTCTTTCTTTCTTTCTTTTTTAATTTCCTGATTTTATTCTGTGAAGGTCCCAGAAAGGGACTGCAAAGCCATCAGCATGTTTCTGTCCCTTGCTAAAGGGTTGTGACAGGAAGGGCATCCGACGTAAAAACCTCTGCCAAATTAAATGTGCGAATCAAATGAATCGCTGTGGCGACTCCTGAGAACGGAAAAAAGCCGAAACAAAAGAAGAAGATTCTGTGAAGGTCCCAGAAAGGGTTACTAATATTTGGTTATGCGTGGCTTACTGGAAAACAATTGGGGCCAGTGGTGTAGTGGTTAGGGTGCTGTGCTCATGATCAGTAGGTTGTGAGTTCAAATCCCACTGAGACCCTCACTGTGCTAAGACCCCTGGGCAAAGTCTCAACCACAAGTGTGCCTCTGTTCACCCAGCAGTATAAATGGGTACCAGTAAAAATATACTGGGAAGGTAACCTGCGATGGACTAGCGTCCCATCCAGGGGGAGTTGAACTCCTGGTCGCTTCACGCTACGGAAACTGGGGATAAGCACCGGCCTGATGAGCCACAAGGCTCGGGTGTAAAAACCCAACAGATTTACAGATTTCCTTACTGGGAAACAATAAATGTTTATGCAGCCCTGCGATTGTCACACTTTTTCTGTTACAAACTGACCTCGGCCCCCATCGGAGAAGGGTAAAGTTATGTGGCCCTCGCAGGAAAATGTTTGGGGAGCCCTGGCCTATAGGAACTTAGATTAGTGTTTACAAGATGTTACCGGTAGTACCATTCGGATCTTTTAGGAAACAGTCAACTGCAGGGATCCCTCGCGATTTCACGCTTCAATTCATGCAGCTTCAGTGAATCGAGTTTTTTTTATTTTTTTTATTTTTTTATAAATATTCATCGGATTAAAAAAATAAGGAAATTAATGAAGAATAGGGTAAAAAGTTAAGGAAAATGCCACAAAAACAAGGCCAATTATGCAAAAAACCCTAAACAAACCCAAAACAAAAAACAACCCAAAACCTCCCATCAAAACTGGATACATTGCTGTGAGGTGCGTGTCTGCGTGCAAGCGTACGTATCTGTATGTGTGTATATTTATATTTTAATTACATCTTATGCATTATTTTTTAATGTTTAATTGTTATTGTAAGCATTTATAGCATTGAATATGTATTTATTGATATTACATACACATATACATGTACGTATACGTCAGTCGGGGGTGGGGGTGGATTCTTCACAGATTTCGATGGTGGAGTGGGGATCTTGGTCCCAATTAACCGTGGAAAGTGAGAGATCCCTGTGCTTTGGTAAAGATTGTTTAAGGTTAAACATGCCTGTCTTCAGCCTGGGATTCACACGGAGTGTTTTAATTTTTAATATGAAGTCAACTGCAACTATTGTCAACTACTGCACATGTACTTAATATACACCTTCAACCCATGTGCACTTAACTGATATAGAAATATGTTGTCCCATCTATAAATAATAAGGTAGTGTTGCTGTTAGCACGTCGCCTCACAGCAAGAAGGTCCTAGGTTCGAGTTCCGAGCTTGGTAAGGATGTTTCTCTGTGACGTTTGGATTTTCTCTCCATGTCTGCTTGGGTTTCCTCTGGGTTCTCTGGTATCGTTCCATTGTCTGAAAACATGAGCAGGCTGATTGGCTGTTCGAAATGGACTCTAGGTTTGATTGTAAATGGTTGTGTGTGTGTGTTGGGTATGTGATAGACTGTTCAGGCTGTACTCTACCTTCGACCAGATTTGGCTGAGATAGGCTCCGGCATTCCTGTGACTTTAATAAAAGTATGTGGTTCGTCTGACGATTGAATAGTCTATCCATACCAAAAAAAGATGAGTCTGCGAGTACGGTAAAAAAGATAGAATAGCAAAGCTGTTGTCATGAGAACAGCGATGTTAACCTTAAGGTCACACTTTTGCATTTTGCTCCGAGAACGAGGCACTTGAATGTGACATACTTAGATTTCTGACTTCACAATTGGGAAACAGAATAATTCTGATAATACAATATGTGAAGGCATCAGAATATTCATTAAGTGTCCACTTTCCAGGCGTCTCACTCAGTAGTACGTTCTATAAGTACGTGAATGACGCGTAAGGACACAAATCAGACTTACCTCACTGTCATCTTCCTTGTCCTTGGCCAGGATGTGCACAGCGGTAGCTACGCTAGCTGAGAGGCGTACATTAACCTCAGCTTGTCGTTTCTCGTAGCCACATCGCGTCTGTTCGTAACTACGAACTGCGTCTCAAACCCAGGACTGCCTTGCTTTCAGGTGGACGTGCTATCCATTACGCTATGATGTCATTAAGTAATTGATTTTCATTGGTTTTAACGGTGAGAAACGCTGATACGAGTTCAGTTTTTATCATATCTACACATGTTTCACGAATCATACTGAACTGAAGTGTAATTTCACCGGCTTTGCATATTTCAAACTCTAAAGGTTTATGATTTAAATCTGCATTATGAAAGTCTTCTGATCTGTTCTGGATTTGTTTAGCATGTTCCTGAGCTCACACGTCTGACTCAGTGTTTCCTAATTATCAGAACCGCACAAGAGACTTTTGTTTCTCTGCATTATGGGTAACATTAAGTGTTTCCACTTGGCTGACTATTCACATGACTCATAGAGCCTGGAGGACATACAAAAAATAAAATAAATAAATAAATAAATAAAATAAATGACAGCCAGTCTGTTCCATACTTGGATGTGGCATATTATATTATTGATATATATATATATATATATATATATATATATATATATATATATATATATATATATATATATATATATATATATATATATATATATATATATATATATATATATGTGTGTGTGTGTGTGTGTGTGTGTGTGTGTGTGTGTGTGTGTGTGTGTGTATATATATGATTGTGTGATTGTGTGATATATATATACATTTATATAATATTATAAAACTCAA
>CM045745.1:26860281-26880281 GCA_024760905.1 Plotosus lineatus
CGTAGACTTAATATTGCATTAAGAATTATCTGCTTTTAACTTCAACCACTACATCCTGCAGTGTCACATTAAAAAGCTTCCTCTCTAAACACACTGCTCTGCATTCATTGCTTCCTGCTGATTCAAGACACTTTGGGTTTTGTGTCAAAGATAACTTCTGCTCAGAAAGACATTCACTCTCATATCACAACAGAGTCTGTCTGCTTTCCTGAGAAGCCTCTGTATCTCTGGGGGTTTTGTGCTCAGTGTCACAATTTCATTGATTCGTTCATTTTCTGAACCATTAATCCGAATTAAGGTCATGGGGAGGCTGGTGCCAATCTCAGCTGATTCTCTTATATATATATATAAGTATATATATATATGTGTGTGTGTATATATATATATATATATATATATATATATATACACAGTATATATATGTGTATATATATATACACACAGTATATATATGTGTATATATATATATATATATATATATATATATATATAGTATATATATATATATATATATATATATATATATATATACACACACACATACACATACACACACACACACACACACACATATATATATATATATATATATATATATATATATATAAAACCCAATAATCAAAGCTGACTTTCTTATTTTTAAAATAGATATTAATTGACATGTATTCTTTGTTTGTGTCACATCTTTGCACAGAGTATTTGGATATCTGGGATGTAAATATGCTCAGGTTTTCCAATGAAGAGAACAAACAGAGGCATCACACAGATCTCTACAACAACGACCACCTGATTGTGCGTCGAGCGCAGGAGTTCCACGTCAAAATCACCTTCAACCGTCCTTTCCTACCCGAAAAGGACAAGTTTGCTGTCGAGTTTGCGATAGGTTTGTTACTAAAGTTTAAAATATAATCAGTCCATGATAAGATACAACTGCAAGAATTGTTTGTGAACGCAATGAGGTCACCAGGGTTATTCATAAGAAATGGCCTGAGCTACATCTGTTCCTCATATATAGATAAATACGATCCGGCTAAATTAATAACACACAAACTGGTACATTTCAACTCTTTATGTAGAACATTGGCCCTGCAGTGGCCTGGTGGGCTGTTCAAGGTGTTCCATACTTTCACCTAGAGCTGGCTGAGATAGGCGCTATGAGAATGACACTCGTAGGATGAAGCGATTCAGTGAATACATGAATGAATTTAAAGAATGTCATGTACAGTCCCATGTTTTGATTGACATTTGATTGACTCGTCGGGTTATATCATTTCAAATGGATTAGGGTCAGAGATTTTGATTGGTTAATCCAATTTTGACTGTAAATGTAATAATCTGTTATGATTTACTCCAGGGAGGCCCTACCCTGTACCTAGGGGTCTGTCTCCCTGAACACTTTAACGCCAACCATCCAACAGATCTAATCATTGCTTTAATTCTTCATGACAGAGTCTGAAGTCGTTCATAAACGAAGTTTATCATTATGGCTGAAGATCCTGGGTTATGCTGGGTCTCATCTCAGTTTGAATTTCCTCCAGGCACCACCACACATACTCACATGACAGAAAGATAACTGTGGATATTAAAAATATCTTGCACTATTCAAAACTTTTTTCTTGGATGTTTATTTAGCATAGAGAATAGAAAGTCTTACTTCCTCCTCCTAATTCTGCTGATTCCTCTTTTAACGATATTGTGCTGAAGGTGGGTTTAGAAATAACGGCAGTAACGTTGCACTCGAGAATATTTTGTTGACATGAATCCGGGAGTGAGCAGGAAACGGTGTCATGTGGTTTCTTTTCCTTCTTGTTCGCCAGCTTCCTCTTCTCATAAAAACTTCACAAGAGGAGAGTTTCCTCTTTCTACAGATCATTCAGGCAGATGCTGTCCATCAAATATATAAACCCATTGAAAACACACACACACACACACACACACACACACACACACACACACACACACACACACACACACACACACCACAAATTGTTCAGTTCATTTTCTGTAACCACTTAATCCTAATTAAGGTCACGGGGAGGCTGGTGTCCATCTTAGCCAATTCCAGGCAAGGGCAGAGTACACCCTGGACAGCTTGCCAGGCCATCGCAGGGTGAAAACACGCCGATGGCTTTGCAGCTCCTCTTGTCGAAGGTCAGCAATGGTTCTTTTACATGAACCTCACACCATAGACAGTGGGAGACATGGCCGGTCTTTGATAACCCAGTTAGCTGCACTGGGACACACACACACACACACACACACACACACACACACACACACACACTGACAACCTGTGGTGAGTGGGGCTTCAACCCCCAACCTTAGGATCAGTGATCCAGTGCCCCATACCACTAGACCACCACTGCCCACCATCACAAAATGTTTTATTGTAAATTTATTAACAAATTCAACACGAGTTCAAAAATATCAGGTAAAGCAAGTGTTCAGCACAATTCATTCTTTTTTTTATTTATTTATTTTAAATACATTATCTTCCAGGAATTTCTCATTGTCGAGCTTCCCCATGGCGCACTGAACATTAAAATCTTCATCCTAAACACAAGGGGGCAGTGGTGGTCTAGTGGTATAGGGCGCTGGGCCGCTGATCCAAAGGTTGGAGGTTCGAGTCCCACTCTCCACAAGGTTGTCACTGTCCTCCCCAGTGCAGCTAACTGGGTTATCAAAGGCCGGCCATGTCTCTCACTGTCTATGGTGCGAGGCTGTAAAAGAATCATTGCTGACTTTCAACAAGAGTAGCTGTAGCTGCAAAGCCATCAGCGCGTTTCTGCCCTGCGATGGCCTGGCGAGCTGTCCAGGGTGCACTGTGCCCTTGCCTGGAGTCAGCTGGAATGGGCGCCAGCCTCCCCGTGACCCTAATTAGGACTAAGAGGTTACAGAAAATGAATGATGAGGACTTTATGAGCTTGCAGTCTTCGCTTTATGACAGTGTGTCTGCAGCACAGTGTGTGCGGGGACTACTGGATTTCTAAATGGCTTCTTTTTCACTAGGTGCTGACGCACAGTACAGTAAAGGCACGTACATCCCCGTCTTCCCGACTGAGGAGCGGCAGAGTGTGTGGCGTGGTCAGATCATAGAGAGCTTAGACAATGTCATCACCATGGGTATCACCCCTGCTCCCAACTGCATTGTGGGAAAGTATCGGGTGTATGTCGCTGTGGTCACTCCATATGGCATTCGGAGGACTCGGAGAGACACAAATTTGGACACATATATTATCTTCAATCCCTGGTCACCAGGTCAGGACCTTCTCTTATGTTATATGACGTTGATTTTTTTTGTCATGAAATAGTTATTTAGAAATTTTAGAGAAAATCTTCAACGTCAATACATAACAATAAGCTGTTGGCAGATTGCTGTGATATAAAAGTAGTAAACCATTTATAATGGACAAAAATCAATATCAAGAGTGTACATTTTTAAAATGTATTGAGCGTCATTCTGACTTTTTCTTTCCTGAAATATCAAAAGTATTCTGATATGTGGATAAAGTCCAAAGCATGTCATGATATCCACAGTATTACACGCTCGCAAACATCCAAAGTCCTGATTACTGGGATTACCCTAATAACTTGTAGAACTTAAATATGTTACATGAACTGTGAAGAAATCTTTGACCTTTGACCTTGACCCATTCATGATAGGCGATACTGTGTACCTTGATGATGAAAAAGAAAGAGAGGAGTGTGTGCTGAATGAATTGGGAATCATCTATCACGGCGCATATGATGATGTGGCTGAACGTTCCTGGAACTACGGACAGGTACAGAATATCTCATGCAGGGATGACATGAAAAGAGTAGATTACACTCAGTAATACAGTGCAGATGATATAAAAGTGTGACGTGGGTATAATGGCATATAAATATAAATCTAAATATAAAATATATATAAATATAAAATATAAGACATTATATAACGAGAGACAGCAGCAGCAAAGTGAAGTACTGCAAGAGACTCCAGTTACATTTAAAGGCCGTCAGTCACCCTGACATTACACGAAGGGTGAACACATCAAATCATGCACGCGATTAGCCCGCCATCCACGTATGGAAAAGGATTGTAGTGCACATTTTTATTTATCTATTTTTCTTATATTATGACCAACTGCCTCGAAATCAGTTATGATATCAAACTTTTTGTTTCCTGCAAAGAATTCAATCCATATTTAATTAGAGCAGAGGTGTTACAAAGGGCCATGTGGCTGCAGGTTTTTGTTTCAACCAAGCAGCAGCACACCTGACTTGGCTCATTCAAATAACTGATAAGAGTTTTCAGGTATTTGATTGGTCAGTCTGGCTAATTCAAACAACTGATAAGAGTCTTCAGGCAGTTGATTGGTCAATGTGTGTGCTCTATCCAGAGACTGACCAATCAAACGCCTGAAGACTCTTATCAGTTGTTTGAATGAGCCAAGTCAGGTGTACTGATGCTTGGTTGAAACAAAAACCTGCAGCCACATGGCCCTTTGTGGCACGAGTTTGACATCCCTGAATTAGAGAATACAAACTGATGTTTTATCAGTAGTAATTAAAACAATCCTTTATTATTATTTCGTCATGTTTAAAGCTTTATAAATCTATGGGCTGCTATTTTGTTCTTGTTCTGCTGCAGTTTGAGTTTGGCATTCTGGATGCCTGTCTGTTAATCATGGATAAAGCTGAAATGCTCCTCACCAACCGTGGAGATCCTATCAAAATCAGCAGGATGGCATCCGCTATGGTGAGATACAAAGACTACAACATAAAAGTCCCTCAAAAGCTTTAGTGCAGCGGCCAGGTACAACTCGCGTTACAAGAAACTACATTTATTCTTGAGACCTTTTAAATGATGCAAGTTGGTATGAAGCGGCTTTAAGATCTTCCACCCTCAATTTAATGTAAATGTTGAAAAGTTAAGAGTAGCTTGAATGATTTAACATATTTAACACACAACCAATAATCTATGTTACCAAAACAATAAAGATTGGGACCATGAAAACAGCTCTGAGCAGCACTGTG
The DNA here is from genome assembly GCA_024760905.1 of Plotosus lineatus. NCBI lineage: Eukaryota > Metazoa > Chordata > Actinopteri > Siluriformes > Plotosidae > Plotosus > Plotosus lineatus. The sequence continues at coordinate 26,865,301 of CM045745.1, forward strand.
GCGTCGTGGTGAGCATGTCTGTCTCACATTAAGACGGCCCGGGGTTCATGTACATGTTCTCTCCAAGGTTGTATGGCTTTTCCCCCTGGTTTTCTCCCACAGTCCAAAGACATCAACATGAGGTGAATTGGGTGTTGAAAATCGCACCTAGGTGTGAGTATGAATCTTTATGAGTGTGTTGGTCCTATGATGGACTGAAACGCAGTTTAGGGTGCACTCCAGCCTCACCCAGTGTCAGCTGAGAGAGGGTCCAGCCTCCTCGTGACTCTAGAAGGATACAGTGGTATAGCAAATGATCTATCTATCTGTCTGTCTGTCTGTCTGTCTGTGTTTAAATTGATGAATATAATAATGTTAAATATGATGTTATCTCTATAGATGAACTCACGTGATGATAATGGCGTGCTGGTGGGAAACTGGAGTGGTGATTACCTGTATGGTGTGGCTCCTACTTCATGGACAGGCAGTATGGAGATCCTGCTGGACTATGCTGGAAGTGGAGGACTGTCAGTTGGTTATGCCCAATGTTGGGTCTATGCTGCTGTGTTTAATACGTGTAAGAGTGCGGATTTATGCTTTTGCTTCCCTCTAGTGGTCAAATACTGTATGCATACAAAAAGACTCCTTACTTAAACTGAGTAAACAAGAATACTTCAGTGGTTTCAAAATAATAACTGCAACAATTCACCGTATATGGACTTTAAGTGCTATAAGTGCATATAAGTACTAAAAATGTACGATTTCTCTCATGATGGTCGTGGCCCTATATTTCCTCATTAATGTGCATATTTATGTATGCAGGTATGTATTTATTTGAGTGTTATTCACAGTGTCCTGTAAATCTTAATTTTGCTCAATTATAATTTGACATCATTCTATAATAGTGCTGATTATGAGCTGGGGAAAAAGCAAACGGCGGCACAGTGGCACAGTCATTAGCACGTCCACTGCACAGCAAGAAGGTCCTGGGTTCAGTTCTCAGTTTGGGCCTTTCAGTGTGAAGTCTGCATGTTCTCCCCGTGCTTGCGTGGGTTTCCTCCAAGTACTCCGGTTTCTTCCCATAGTCCATAAATACGCACATTAAGCTAACTGGCTTTTCCAAATCTCCCCTAGGTGTGAGTGTCGGCCCTGCAATGGCCTGGCGAGCTGTCTGACAACCTTTCCCCAGTGTCTGCTGAGATAGATGCCGTCTTCCCGACAACCCTAATTAGGATTAATGTGTTTTAGAAAATTAAAGAAATTTAATATCTTTCCTTAAACGGTGAATTTTATGGCCAGTCCTGTCCACAAGATTATTATTATAGGGTTCTCCTTGATTATTAAATCAATTCTGTAATCCCGCCCCTTTCTCTTTCAGTCTTACGCTGTCTGGGTATCCCGAGCAGAGTGGTAACTAACTACTTCTCTGCCCATGACAACAATGGAAACCTGAAGATGGACATCATACTGGATGAAGATGGCAAAGTGGACAGGAAACACACCAGAGACTCAATCTGGTGAAAGAAATAATTAAATTATTATACATATGAAAATATCGTCGTCTTATATTTCAGTATTTCAGCAGAGCTAAATCTATATTGGATTTAACACACACACACACATATATATATATATATATATATATATATATATATATATATATATATATATATATATATATATATATATATATATATATATATATATATATATATATATATATATATATATATATGTCTGTCTGTCTTCCTTTCAGCTTTTTCCCTTTTACTCGGGAGTCGCCACAGCGAATCATCTGATTCGCACGTTTGATTTGGCAGAGGTTTTTACGTCGGATGCCCTTCCTGTCACAGCCCTTTTAGCAAGGGACAGAAACACGCTGATGACTTTGCAGCATATATATATATATATATATATATATATATCAGTTCATCAGTTCATTTTCTGTACCCGCTTCATCCTAATTTGGGTCGCGGGGAGGCTGGTGCCCATCCCAGCCAACTTCGGGCGAGGGCAGAGTACATCCTGGACAGCTCGCCAGGCCATCGCAGGGCGGAAACACGCTGACGGCTTTGCAGCCTACTCTTGTCGAAAGTCAGCAATGGTTCTTTTACATACCTCACACCATAGACAGTGAGAGACATGACCGGCCTTTAATAACCCATTTAGCTCCACTGGGGGGGGACAGTGACAACCTTGTGCAGCGTGGGACTCGAACCCCCAACCTTTTGATCAGAGATCCAGCGCCCTATACCACTAGACCACCACTGCCCCTATATATATATACTTTTAGCGCATTGTTCTCATAGCATATACTATATATGTATATTTATATATATATATATATATATATATATATATATATATATATATACACACACACATATACAGCATATGCTATGAGAACAATGTGCAAAACGTTTTTTGTAGGGTGCCGGATTACTGTTCGCAGGAACTGCTGTCCCCCCAGTGCAGCTAATTGGCTTATCAAAGGCCGGTCATGTCTCTCACTGTCTGTGGCGAGAGGCATGTAAAAGAAACGTGACTGATTTTCATCAAGAGTAGCTGCATAGCTACTCTTTATGGCCTGGCAAGCAGTACATGGTGTGGATGAGATGGGTGCTAGCCTCCCCATGACCCTAATTATGATTAAGTGGTTCAGAATATGAAGGAATGTAATAAATATCTGTACAATATGTTTACAAGAATAATATATAGAACTTGAGAAGCATCGATCTGCTTTAGGTAGAATGCAAATTTTAGACCATAAAAAGTTTGTAAAGAACAATACTGTATGTTATAAGTGGAGAAATTGGCTGAATTATGTTATGTTACAAATGTAAATGGTTGAGAATTGAAGCACCAGGGTACACGCCTTTGGTAGCCTTGAAATAACCCTGGCTCACCCTGGTCCTGCAGTGAGACAGTGGCTAATAAGGGCATGATAGCCATCAAAGGAGGATCTCACCAGTATAGAACATCTTCCACATTACTGTTATTTCTCTCAGATAGGTTTTTGATTCCTGAAGAATCAGTGTGTTTATTTATCACAATATTAAGTGATAGTGACAGGCAGCTTGTTTACTCCAAGTGAAGGGTACTGGTCCCAGGGAAAGCAATGCTTCTCTATCTTTGAGCAGAACAAAAATTAAGTCATAATTTCTCATCGTGTGAGAAAAAAAGCAGAGAACATTTTGCCAGCTTTACTAATAGTGCAGTATGTCAGAATCTTCGAACTTTATCATTATCAGATTTTCAGCTTGATTTTAAAATAAGTCTTCTTGGCTGTTATATGGAACAAATATGTCCTTTTCAGTTTTTTTTCGCTAAAGATTTGTATTTATTGCAGGAATTATCATTGTTGGAATGAGTGCTACATGGCCAGGCCTGATCTCCCTGATGGCTTTGGAGGTTGGCAGGTTGTGGATGCTACACCTCAGGAGACCAGTGATGGTGAGAACATCTAAAAGCACATCACTACAAATGTCAGTAGTCAGTTACAGCAGAGGAGACCGAGGAGACTCGCATCAGGGGCGCCTGGGACAGGGTCATTTCTGAGAAACTATATTAGCAAATGCTATTAAAGTTTACTTTATATGTTCGGCTTTCAGTAAATCAATAACACAATTCCTGTGGAAAGGACCCTTCTGCCTTCGTGATCAAGGTTACTGCATTTTTTTATTTTAATCCCTCCCAGACTTGAATTTTTATTGTAGAGCACTTCCATCTTGAGATTCATTGTAGACATCTACTAGTAGATCTAATGGTGTTATGGTCATGAGTACACTGAAGTCTTACATTTACAGTATTTGTCAGACACGGTCATCCAGAGCAACTTACAATTATCATTTTTATACAACTGAGTAATTGAGGGTTAAGGGCCTTGCTCAAGGGCCCAACAGTGGTGACAGTGGGGCTCGATCAGTAACCCAATGCCTTATCCACTAAGCCACTACTGCCCAGTCTTCTTTTATGTGCGTATTTTTGCAGATTATTTCTCAATATTTCTAATACAGGGATCCATCACGTTCCGCAGATAATGGGGACCGAGACCCCCCCCACGACCGCCGACTTTCACAAAGTAGACTGGGCCCCCTGATTGACCTATACGTATATGTATATGTGTATATAATATCAATAAATACATATGCAACCATATAAATGTTTATAATAACAATTAAACATTCAAAAATAATGAATAAGATATAAATAAAATATAAATACACACATATATAGACGCACGCGCGCACACACACACTCAGATGCACACTTCACATAAAAATGTAAGTTTTGTTGGGTTGTTCTTTGGTTTTGTTTGTTTGTGGTTTTTCTGCATAATTGGCCTTGTTTTGTGGCATTTTCCTTAACACTTCCCCTATTTTTTTTCCTCGGAATATTTTTGAAAAACCCGTGATGCACTGAAGCCACAGAAACTGAAGCACGAAGCGACTGTATTACAAGTTTTTTTTAAAAAAAATATTGGCAACATGGGGAGATTTGGGACTACGCACGAGGTCCACTAATTCCTGCAGTTCAGTAAAGTGTCAGAATTTAGAGTTTAGCATTTGGAAGTTTGAAGTGCGTTATGCCATGTATAGGCCCAGAATGTTTTCTATACTTATAATAAATACTACATCTTCACACTTAAGCCTGGAGTTACAAGATTGGCATCTATAATTATTAATTTGTAATTTTTATATGGTCGACAGGGCTGTAGTTGGGCATACAAGAGAGTATATGCCATATACTCGCGTATTTTAGCAAGCATGTAGCCTGTTTTATTTTTTTTTTACAAATGAAAAGTTTTTTTTTTTACTATTGCTTTGTCACTTGTCCTGGTTGTAATCCTGTCACAATCGTGTCTCCGTACTCTATCTACAATTATTCAGTGTGTAGAGAGTCCGGTATAATAAGACCCATGCCACGATTGGGCAGTGCGGATTGTCACGAAGGCCTTCAGCCAATCACCTTCAGCCCCAGGTGCTGCTACGCGTCGCCTCAATGGCTTTGATGTCACGTTAGTATATATATTACCACGATATATACTATTATATTACCACTATATGTAGGTATATATATATATATATATATATATATATATATATTACCACTATAGCACTGATGGTAAAATTACATTACAACAATTTGTGAAAGTAATTAATACTCAAATAATGTTATTCCTAGTTACATGGCGTATTTTGCATGAATGTTGAGCTACATATCTCTCCTCTGAAAGTCAACAATTTTTAATCACGTGTCTTAAGTCACTCTTTTAATACATTGAAATAACACTGGGCTATTAAATGATACTTTTATAGTAGTTTCTAATTGCCATGAAGAAGATTTTTGTCAACACTTCAGGATTTTCCATATTGAGAGATTTCCATCCATTTACTTAAATGTGTCCCAAATCTCTCCGGTCTTCTCAGCACAACTTTCCCTGACATCAGTGTTTCTCAATTATTTTCTGTGGCGCCCCCTCTAGGAAGAACCCCCCCCCCATGACGGGAATATAAATACAGGGATCCCTCACTTTCCGCGGTTAATCCCCATGTGGCCATCGAAATCCGTGAAGTACCCCCTACCCCCTCCAGCACCCCCTGACTGACATATGACATGTATATGAGTATATAATATCAATAAATACATATTCAATGCTATAAATGCTTATAATAACAATTAAACATAAAAAAGAATTTATAAGATGTAAATAAAATATGAATACATGCACATACAGATATGCACGACGACGCAGATGTGCACCTCACAACAATGTAAGTAGTTTTGATGAGAGATTTTTGGGTTGTTTTTTTGTTTTGTGTTGGTTTAGGGTTTTGTTTTTTTTTCGCATAATTGGCCATAAAACGCAATGCACTGAAGCTGCATGAATTGAAGTGCGAAGTAGCGAGGGATCCCTGTAGTATTATTTGTCTATAAAGTTGTTATTAGTACATCTCTGCATTACAGTGTATCTTTATTAACATTAAAAACAAAAAATGAAGAAATATAGTTCAACTGACAATAAAGAAAAACTTCATTAACATAGTTTTAATCTGTAACAGAAAAGATTTAAAGTGCACCAATGTGCCTGAAATAAATAAAAAAACATTCTTATTTAAACTCATTCAACTTATTTATGGCTTATTATCTCCGTCTCTCTCCACCTTTCTCTTCGTTCCTGTTAGAAATTTTTCGGTGTTGTTTCTTGAGAGGTTGTTTATTGCACTTCATATCGTTTGCTCGTGCGAAACACCACTACACCACAGCGTGACAATGAGAGCGCCACTGCCAACTAGTGGAGCAGAGCTGCAATTACACTTAATTCTTGTACACTATCCCAGAAAAGCATGTTCCTCAGGGTCATTCCCCCAGGGTCATTCCCCCAGGGTCATTCCCCCAGGGTCACCCCCCCCCCCAGCATCACACCTCACCTACCAAGCGGGGCACACCCCACTATTTGAGAAGCACTGCCTTACATGATTATCAAAATCTCCATTAGCTTGAGGCCAGGTGCCTTGTTCATGAATGATTCAGACTTTAATTATTTATTTTCAAAATCATAATATAGGCCAGTGGTGGCCTAGTGGTAAAGGTGCTGGATCAGTGAGCCTAAGGTTGGGGGTTCAAGCCCCACTCTCTCCCCAGTGCAGCTAACTGGGTTATCAAAGGCCGGCTATGTTTCTCACTGTTTATGGCATGAGGCATGTAAAAGAACCATTGTTGACTTTTTTCAAGAGTAGCCGCATAGCCGCCAGCTTGTTTCTGCCCTGCGATGGCCTGGTGAGCCGTCCAGGGTGTACTCTGCCCTCACCTGGAGTCAGCTGGGATGGGTGCCAGCCTTTCCACAACCCTAATTAGGATCAAGCAGTTACAAAAAATGAACGATGATGAAATTATAATATGTCTTACAGGTATGTACCGGTGTGGACCTGCATCTGTGGCAGCCATTAAACATGGCCAGGTCTGCTATCCCTTTGATGCCCCATTTGTGTTTGCAGAGGTGAGTAGAGTAGTGTCTAGAATTAATAAACCTGCGTCTCTTCTTAAGTCAGAGTTCCTGATGGAGAACATCCTACACACTACCTACCTGCCTTCATTGTTTGAATATGAATGACTTCAGTAGAGTTTGTATTGTTGCTTGTACGTTATGTGATAATAGTCTGCAGGAAAGGGCAAAGGTGGCTCAGTGGTTATCACCTCACAGTGAGAAGGTTCAGGGTTCCATTCTTTGCCAAGAGGCTTACTGTGGAGAGTCTGCATGTTCACGTCGGGCTTTTTTGGCCTGGTTTTCTTCTCATACAATAACAAAAGCACGTCATGTCAATGAGCTACTCTACAGATTACCTATTATACATTCTATGAGCATCCCTTGTAAACATGATGGACAAACAATGTAGATGACATTCAGCCAACACTGAGCAAAGACAGGGGCTCGCTGGACCATTTGCACTTTAGTTATAAGCTTATCAAACTGGAAAATTCTTGCAATAAGCAATTAATATTATTTTATGCTCTTACCTTTCTAGCTTCTGTGACATTTGTGAATGCGTGTTTCAGGTGAACAGCGACTTGGTGTACTACACCAGAAGTAAAGATGGCACACTGGATGTGGTGAAGGTGAACACTGGCTATGTGGGCCGCATGATACTAACCAAAGCGGTTCTGGATAAAGGACGAAGAGACATCATTGACCATTACAAGTTTCCTGAGGGTATTTCAGCTCGATCACTAGTGAAAACTATTTTTATTTTTTTTTAAATCTGGTATATGTTTCTCATTCTTTTTATATTTTTCTGGTAAAATTGTACTGTATTCACAACAATTACTTGAAAATAAATTTAAGGTGAGCTGCTAATGATACAACTGCCACAATAGTGAGTTGTCTCTGTCTAAGTCTGCCTGTCTCTGTAGGCACTGAAGAGGAACGCACAGTTTTTGAGAAAGCTGAGGAGTTTGGCTGTCACCGAGAGAAGGCTTCTGTGCCTCAGGCAGATGTGGAGGTAAAGATAAAAACTCAGGAGGTGCAATGGGGTGATGATTTTAACCTGGAACTGCAGTTCACCAACCACAGTAGTGAGCAACGTGTGGCGGACATCTACATCAGTGGCACCGTGGTCTATTACACAGGCGTCCCAAGTGATGAGGTCATTTTCCAGAAACTGGTTGTAAACCTCCAGCCACATGAGAGTGAGTGTGTCTTTGTTTCTCTGATTCCTTTTTTCTACAGGCTAGACATCTTGTATTAGGTCATTCATTCATTTATTTTCTGAACCGCTTAATCCTAATTAGGGTCACAGGGAGGCTGGCACCCATCTCTGCCGACTCTGGGCAAGAGAGGGCTACACCCTGGACAGATCACCAGGCCATCGCAGGGCCAACACTCACACAACCATTCATACTCACACTCAAACCTAGGAGGTGATTTGGAACAGCTAATGAACCTACTGTGCATGTTTTTGAACTGTGAGAGGAAACCAGAGAACCCAGAGGAAACCCACACAAGCACGGGGAGAACAAGCAAACTTCGACAGAGCTGGGAATCGAACCCAGCACCTTCTTGCTGTGAGGCAGACATGTTAAGCAGTATGCCACTGTGCCGCCTCGTATTATGTCATTTTCACCCTAAATTTGAACACACTTTTATTTCAGTATTAAAACGATTGTGCCTGTACTGGAGTGTAATTTTGATCAATGTTTTTTAATAACAGTACAAATTAAATCATAATAACAATATAGTGATCCCTCGCTACTTTGTGCTTCAGTTTCTGAGGCTTCAGTGCATGGCGGCTTTTTCAAAAATATTCATCGAAAAATAAAAAAAATATGAAAAAATAGGGTAAAGTTCAGGAAAATATGAAAAACAAGGCCAATTATGCAAAAACACCCCAAACAAACAAAAACTAAAAACAACCCAAAACCTCCCAACAAAACTACTTACATTTTTCTGTGAGGTGCGCGTTTGTATGTGTGTGTGTATTTACATTTTATTTACATAGTATGCAGTATTTTTGAATGTTTAATTGTTATTATAAGCATTTATAGCATTGAATATGTATTTATTGATATTATATACACATATACATGTACGTATATGTCAGTCAGGGGGGTCAATCCTAATTTGCAGAAATTGGCAGGCTTGGGGGGTCTCGGTCAGCATTAACTGCGGAAAGTGAGGGATTCCTATAGATATTCAAATAGGTTCATTTCAGATTTTCATCCTAAAGCATCCTTTTACACGTCAGTGCTGAAATTTGAATGTGCGTTGCATTGAGGTTGCTTTACCGCCCATTTTTGGTTCCAGATAAAACAGAAAAAGTTGCAGTTCGCAACGAGGACTATCAGAGTAAGCTGGTGGAACAAGGGAACCTGAACTTCATTGCTACAGGAAAAGTGAAAGAGACGGGTCGGATCATCACTGCCATGAGGCTTGTGACTGTGCACCATCCCAAACTCACTGTACAGGTGAACTGAACAAAATAATTATGACGCCAACTAGCATTTGATTAAACACAAAACATCTCATAATGTACAACATCTTCTGCTCTGGTTATAAACTTTTTTAGTTGTTCCTAATAAATGGTTTTGATAAATAAAATACAGTGTGATAAAAACAACAGCCATTTAATATAACCTGCATTTTGTTATTTATACAACTGCATAAAGGATTCTGTATTGATGCTGTCAGAGTGGGTGTTACAGTAGCATAGTGGTATGTGCATCAAACTTATAGCAAGAACGTCCTGGGTTTGACTCCATGGTTCATCGAGAGCATCTCTGTGATGAGTTTGCTTGTTCTCCCTGTGTGTGTGTGTGTGTGTGTGTGTGTGTGTGTGTGTGTGTATGTGTATGTCTGATTCCTTCTGACGCTTTCTTCCCACAGTCGAAATACATGCACATTCGGAAAATTAGCTTTTCCAAATAGCTGGATGTAAGTGGTAGACTGGCGGGAGGTTGCTGGATTACAGATCCCAAGATCAGGGGTTCAAGCCCCACTGTCAACAGGTTGCCACACACAGACACACAGCCCCACCGCCCGCGCCCCAGCTGTGTTATCAAAGGCTGGCCATGTCTCTCACTGTGTGTGGTGAGAGGCATGTAAAAGCATGGGCTTTTGCCCAGAACAGGCTGTGATCAAGCGGCTCTGAAAATGAATCAATAGGCGTGGGTATGACTCGTTGTGTATACGTTTGTGTTAGAACTGACATTGTCTGGCAGAAGTCTCAGGATATACCCGAGTAGGATCAACTGAGATAGGCTCCAGCCTCCCCCCAAACCTAGGATTAAACACTCAGGAGATTATTGGTGCTGGGGAAAAGACAGGAGGCAGAGCTGGAGGTAGCAGAGATGAAAATGTTGAGGTTCTCTTTGGGAGTAACGAGGATGGATAGGATCAGGAATGATTGCATCAGAGGGACAACACATGTAAGACATTTTGAAGACAAAGTCAGAGAGGATAGATTGAGATGGTTTGGACATGTACAGAGGCGGGATAGTAAGTATATTGGTAGTAGGATGCTGAGGTTGGAACTACAAGGCGGAAGGCCCAGAGGAAGACCAAAGAGACGATTCATGGATGTGGTGAAGGAGGACATGAAGGTAGTTGGTGTATGAGAAGAAGATGCAAAGGATACGGTGAGATGGAGGCAGATGATTCGTTGTGGCGACCCCTGAAGGGAAAAGCTGAAAGGAAAAGAAGAAGGAGATTATTGAACTATTGAATAAATTAATGTTTTTGGAAGGTGCTAGTAAGGCTTGAGGTTTAATTATTGTAATATCTCAAACAAATATTTGTAATTCTTTAAATCCTCTGGAGAAATTGATAATGTTCCAGTTCCCGTAATTATAAAAGCACTCCTTTCTTAATGATTCTAATCATCATCTCTCTCTCTCTCTCTCTCTCTCTCAATGTTAGGTGACTGGTTCTTTCAGAGTATATGAAAAGATGTTTATGACAGTGGAGTTTACCAACCCCTTCAAATTCAGTTTGGAAAATGTATATGTGCGTGTGGAAGGGCCAGGCATCCTGCCAATCAATACCAAACAGTACAGGTGAACATGCTTTTCTCACGGGATATGGAATGGCCAGACATTTATCAAAGCTCAGAGAAACAGTCATAAGGGCTGCCCAACTGTATACTTATCTGGGTTCTTTGCTGAATGTACTAATATGAACCATGTTATTTTTAAAATATTACTATAGAATTGGAAACCACCAACAATTTAAAAAGTGAATGTCTCTGTGTTTTGCAGAATAATTGGTCCAAGGGCTCCTATCATATGGACCGTGAATTTCAGTCCTCGAAGGGCTGGTACTACCAAACTGATGGCCAGCCTGGATTGTGCTGCTCTCAGGCAGGTCTATGGAGAGGTGGAGGTCACCATCCAACCATAAATTCGAGAGAGAGAGAGCAAGAGAGAGAGAGCAAGTCAGCCTCTCTGATATTAATGTGGACAGGAAAAAGATCAGTTATTTACAGTGTCTTGGACAGGAACAGTACTATGATTTGATGCATTGAAAATGATTTGACATTTTACAGTTTAGTTGAAACACATACAAGAATAAGTGAACGCTTGTCATTTAATAAAGAGCAATTGAAAAACTTTTCTGTAATTTTCACACAATCATCATACAATGCAGATGGAATAAAACCTCAATTTATTTGACCCAGAAGTATGGCTTCATCTCAAATTTTACAACATAGACTCCTAAATGACATGGTTGAAAGACAGCTCATTACATTTATAACCTATGTACATGTTTAAATATGTCAATTATTTTTAAAATAATATTTACTATTAAGAAAAGAATTTGTTTGTAGGGACGAAAGTCAGCAATGGTTCTTTTACATGCCTCTCACCATAGACAGTGAGAGACATGGCCCGCCTTTGATAACCCAGTTAGCTGCACTTGGGGGGGGGGCAGTGACAACCTTGTGGAGAGTGGGACTCGAACCGCCAACCTTTGGATCAGCGATCCAGCGCCCTATACCACTAGACCACCACTGCCCCTAAATTAAGTACAATGACTAAGAGTTCAATTTCAAATCACAAACAATTAATGAAGCTCAGGTAAACCAAATCATTTTTTTTTTCAATCAATCAATTTTCACGTAAAACCCAATCGAAAGGTGAGAAGGTAATATTAATAAAAACGAGTCTGGCTCAGGGTGTGCATTCCTATACATTTCCAACCAACAGTAAAAGTCTGTTGTTATTTATGTGGAATTGCAGCACTCTAGCAATAGAATTCATGCTAACTATACCACAAATTCAGAATTTATAAACATTTCAATCTCTTTTAAAAACTGCAGGATTACTGAAGCATTCAGTTTAGTAAAAAGATTATATAAGTTGTTCACGTTAAAATGCTGGAACTTCGTCTCAGCAAAATCTGTGCACTCTATTAAAATGTGCTCGACAGTCAGGGGGACTGAACAAATGTCACACACAGGCGCAGGCTCAACTTTCAGTAAATCGCTGCGTGTAATGTAGGTGTGGCCAATGTGAGTCCTGACCAACATTCTTCTACTCGTTTTCCTTGAGTAAGAATATAAACTTTTTACACTGGGCTTTATGAGATGAAGTTTATTGTTAGTCTCTTCATCCCACTGGCTCTGCCACTGACTAAAAACTAAATTATTTACTCGACACTTAACGTCAGTATACGGGACCTTGTTCTCAGAAACACGACAATTAAGAGCTTCCTTCGCTAGTTTATCGGCCTTTTCATTACCTTTGAGGCCAACGTGACTGGGGCACCAAGAAAACACTATATTTTTTCCACCCTCAATGAGTGTGGAAATCTTTTCCATCATAAGAAGACACAATATCAAGTGCATGCAGAATCGCCAAAAGTTGGACCTGGACACTCAAACCTACTCTGTTGTTCTCCTTAGAGCCATCTGTATAAATAGCCCTAAAGTCCCTATATAGATCTCTCAATTGACCAAACATCATCTGGAACACTGAAGGATCTGAAGAATTTTTAGGAAACTCAGATGATGACAGATTTACATGTGGTCTCTTTAATTTCCAAGGTGGGATATCAGGTATATCATATTGTTCTATACTCTTGAGATCTGGACACACAGCTTTAAGTGAATCTTTAATCCTCAAAGCAATGGACAAGTAAGTGCTGGTTTGTTTTCGTAGAACCGCGTGTTTCTGGTTTGAAAGGCGAGCTCATATGTAGGATTGTCCTTGTTTGCCCTCAGTTTTAGAGCATATTGAAGGGCGAGTTTTTCCGTACGTAAATGTAATGGTAGTTCATTTGCTTCAACATGCAGGCTAGGAATAGGAGAAGTTCTGAAGGCTCCTAGGCAGTTTTCTAATGCTTGGTTTTGGATGGTTTCTAACTTTTTAAATAAGATTTTCGAGCAGAACCATAAACTATGCAGCCATAATCTAATTTTGATCTGATTAAAGATCTGTATAATCTTAACAGAACTTCACGATCAGCTCCCCAATCCATTTTAGAGACAACTTTCAACAGGTTTAAAGATTTCTGACATTTTGTTCTTAAATAGTCGATGTGTGCTTTAAAATTGAGTTTTTTTGTCAAAAATCACACCAAGAAATTTAACCTGATCAACAGCAGGAATGTCATGACTACCAAGTTTAAGATCTGGTGTGCATTTTTCTTTTATTGCAAAAATGCACACACACACAGTTTTAGACTGAGAAAATTAAAGCCATTATTATCAGCCCACTTTTGAATTTTATTTAAGCATTGCTGCAGTTGTCTTTCAATAGTATGCATGTGTTTTGCACGGCAGCTAATTGCAAAGTCATCTACAAATGATGATTTTGATAAACCATCGTTAATGGAGTTAGCTATGCTGTTAATTTTAACATTAAATAAAGTCACAGATAAAGTACTTCCTTGTGGAACACCCATGTCTTGTTTCTGAGAAGCAGGAAAGGAATTCCCGACACGAACTTTAAAATGTCTATCGGTTAAAATTTTTTTTAATAAATACAGGCATTCTTCCGCAAAGGCCCATCTCATGCAAATCCTTTAAAATACCGTATTTCCAAGTGGTATCATATGCTTTTTCTAGATCAAAGAAAATTGATACCATGTGTTCACCTCTTACAAATGCATCTCGAATGTTAGATTCGAGAGCTATCAAATGAAGGGATGTTCTGTAGAAGATTTAGTTCAGAGTGATTTAATTCTCCCGTCATCAAAACAAAATATTTTGCATGTTATAGTCAGCTTGGATCCTTCTGGTTTTCCGCAAAGTGTACATTTAGGGCTCTAAAAAGTAAATTTAGGACAGTGCTCAGATGTTTCACTGCCAAAACATAAGCTAGTCCTAAGGGTTCTGCAAATTCTTCCCTTGAAAAACCCTAAAGCTTAAAGCTAGGTTCAATCGCAAATCGGGCCCGCCAACTCATTTTATGTAACACACAAGAATGTTAAAAGAATATGATTATCGTACATTCTTTCCATGACCATTACTGTAAAACCTAATTCATCATCCTTCCACTAGGTGGCAGCAGCCTATTTCAAGTAAACAGCTAATTATTTATGGCTCAAAAAAGATTGCATGCTAGCTTCTTGCTGATAAGCTTTGTCAGAAAATGTAAGTGAATAAAGGAAAAGAAGACAAATACTTTAACGAATCATTTCTTCATGCAGATGTCATGGTTACATTTTTAGAATATATGGTCAGTGATCCTTCGATCCTCAATCATCTTTCAATTTTGTGATGAGTCTTTCAGTGCAAATGAGTTTGAATGAGCCTGCCTTGAAGTGTCTACTCGTATGTAGAACCTGAAGAGACTGCTTTCCAACAAATGCCTCTAAGTTGCATTCCTTAGTAAGCTATCTCTTTATTGTTTACTTTTCTTTTAATGCTATTGATGCTTGGCTGAATAATCGATTGGTTGATTGATTGAATGATAAGTTTACCCAACCCAAAGGAAACAATAAACATAAATATATTTGCTTGTAAATAAGTTTACCTGGCAACCTTACAGCACTACTTCCTGACTAT
>CM045745.1:26882781-26942781 GCA_024760905.1 Plotosus lineatus
CTCAGCCAGAGCAGGGAGAAAACAGAATTAGAAAGCAGAGCTGCCAAAAGCAAAGTCCCCCCAAACCACAGACCAGAACAAAAAGAACATGAAAGAACATGAAGTATAATAAATTGAATGCACCCATGAGGGAGGGGCACAAGCCAGTGTCTCTCCCTCATGCCAGTCCCAAGCCCAGATAAATGCAGAGGGTTGCATCAGGAAGGAATAAAACAAATGCCAAATAAAAGAGCAAATATAAGAGTTGAAAATGGCTTTTTGTGGTCAAGAAGTGCTTCCAGATGACTGGACAACTACAGCAAATGTGATCAGGAAGACAGGTAGGAGAATACTTGGTGTGTCATCTGGGAAAAGAGGAGATAAGGAAACTTGGTGGTGGAATGAGGAAGTGCAGGAATGTATACAAAGGAAGAGATTAGCTAAGAAGAAGTGGGACAGGGATATAGAGAGGACTGAAGAGAGTAAACAGGAGTACAGGCGTAGGTAGCGATGTCAAAGGCCAAACAGAGGCTGCATTGTGCCTTTGTGGATCTGGAGAAAGCATATAACAGGGTGCCGAGAGAGGAACTGTGGTATTACATGAGGAAGTCTGGAGCGGCAGAGAAGTATGTTAGAGTGGTGCAGGACATGTATAAGATATGTAAGACAGTGGTGAGGTGTGCTGTCAGTGTGACAGAAGAGTTCAAGGTGGAGGTAGGACTGCATCAAGGGTCAGCTCTGAGCCCCTTCTTGTTTGCAATGATGATGGGCAGGCTGACAGACGAGGTTAGACAAGACTCCCCATGGACTATGATGTTTGCAGATGACATTGTGATCTGCAGTGAGAGCAGAGAACAAGTGGAGGAAAATCTAGAGAGGTGGAGGTATGCCCTGGAAAGGAGGGGAATGAAGGTTAGCCTCAGTAAGACAGAATACATGTTTATGAATGACAAGGAGCCAAGAAGAACAGTGAGGTTACAGGGAGCAGAGAGAAGGAAGGTGGAGGATTTTAAGTACTTTGGCTCAACAATCCAGATCAATGGAGAGTGTGGAAAAGAGGTGAAGAAGCATGTGCAGGCTGGTAGGAATGGTTGGAGAAAAGTGTCCGATGTGATGTGTGATAGGAAGGTATTGGCAAGAATGAAAGGAAAAGTGTTCAAGATGGTGTTGAGGCCAGCAATGTTGTATGGTTTAGAAACAGTGACCCTGGGGGAAAGGCAGGAGGCAGAGCTGGAGGTAGCAGAGATGAGAATGTTGAGGTTCTCTTTGGGAGTCACGAGGATGGATAGGATCAGGAATGAGCACATCAGATGGACAGCACATGTAAGACGTTTTGGAGAAAAAGTTAGAGATGCTAGATTGAGATGGTTTGGCCATGTACAGAGGAGGGATAGTTAGTATATTGGTAGTAGGATGCAGAGGTTGGAACTACCAGGCTGAAGGCCTAGAGGAAGACCAAAGAGACAATTTATGGACGTGGTGAAGGAGGACATGAAGGCAGTTGGTGTAAAAGAAGAAGATGCAAAGAATAAGGTGAGATGGAGGCAGATGATTCGCTGTGGCGACCCCTGAAGGGAACAACCGAAAGGAAAAGAAGAAAGAAGTATAATAAATTGGATAAACAAAACAAAAGGAGAAACATGCTAGAGCACTGTACATAAAATCACACTCACAACATTGTAAACATTAACTTAGGTACTGTACTGGAATAATAATTTAAAAACACGTTAATACTACAGTACTTTACTGCAGTTCAGATGATTATTCCTCTTCAGGCACTTCAGAAGAAACTGTCGTTTCTCATGGAGTAAGTCTTATTTCTTCAGAAGAGACATCCAACGTCATTACCTTTTTCTGGCGCTGAGCCAGAGTACTACAGTAGGCCCTTGACTATTCATGGTTTTGCATCCACGGTTTGAGTATTCACTGACTGCCGATCAACCGGCACGTGATTCAAATTCAGCCAATGGCTGCCATCCTTTCTCCTGATTGGTTGAGCTGATGTCCCGCCCCTTTTTCCTCATTCGCACACAAGTTGTCAATGAGCCTCTTTTTTGTGTGTGTTTTAATTACCAGTCAAGCTCTATGATACCACTCAAACGCTGTGCGTCGTCTCTGGCTAAGCGATAGAAAATGCAGGATGTCTCTTCTGAAGAAATAAAACTTTCTTCTGAGAAATGACGGTTTTCTCTGAACTGTTGTATTAAAATCTTTTTCAATTATTATTCCAGTACAGTACCTAAGTTCTTGTTTATGCGTGAGATTTTATGTTCTGTAGCATGTTTAACAAACCATACCAAAAGGATAAACTTTATTACAGTACTCTTCATGTCCTTTTGCATTGAAGTTGGAGTGATGTCTCCAAGATGGCGCTGCCCTGAGGGTGACTTTGCGGAGTTCTCAGAGTCAAATTGTTTCTTTGTTTTAATTTGTTTTATTTGTTCATGTTTTGCACTATGCTCCTCTACGACCGGTCGACTCTACTACAGCTATAAGATCGGAGTATCTTCGGGCGTGTATAACTAAGCAGAGCCAATATGCTATTAGCAGAGCTAACATGCTATGGTAGGCAGCTCAATGCGAGCCGCATCCCAGCTCACATTAAGCCCAGGCGAGAAGGAGCCGAATGACAACTCCGGCGCTTGGGATTGCAGGGGATGAAGGCCGTGTAGCCGGCTGGTATAATCGTCTTACCGGGTGTACTCTCCTTGAGCCATGTTTCACAAAAACACAGTCCTGTAGATCCTGCTGCGCTACCCATCTTGTTTCGAAGGGACTGAACATTTTCAAGCAGTATGGCTGGAAGTGCTAACCAGGCCTCTGAGAACTCATGCATGGAGCTCCCATCACATAGCAACTCACGATAGAAGTTGTTACGTGCTTAGTTGCCCGAAGCTGAAGCTGCTCATAGCTGTAGTAGGGTCGACCGATCATAGACGAGCATAATGCAAAACATGAACAAACAAATAAAACAAATTAAAACGAACAAAGAAACAATTTGACTCTGAGAACTCCGCGACGTTTCCCTCTGGGCAGCGCTATCTTGGACATGTCACTCCAAGATGTCACTCCAAGTTCAATGTAAAAGGACATGAAGCGTAATAAAGTTTATCCTTTTGATATCATTTGTTAAACATGCTACAGAACATAAAATCTCACACAAACATTAACTTAGGTACTGTACTGAAGTAATAATTGAAAAAGACTTTAAAACGAGTGCTTTACAACAGTATATGCTGTATAATGTTTATATATTTTTTTACTAAATATCACAGTACAAAATTAAAATGTTTTTCTTAATCATGACTACATTTTACTGCATTAATACTGTATTAATGAGTAAAACTGTCTGTAGAATGTGTTTAAGAAGCATATTTTAGCGCATGTAATAATAGATACATAGTATTTCACTTCCGGCTGCTCATTCGCGCATGTGACGTCATACATGGGGTTTTACTTCTGGGTACAGAACTCACGGATTATCTCGATTCGCGGGAAGGCCCGGAACCGTACCCCTGCGAATGTCAAGGTCCTACTGCACTTCAGATACCACCACTCTCACTGTGCAATATTATTCACTCTGAGTAATTACTGTATTCAATGCAGTTTCTTACGACACTACTCTGTTCATACTAATCATTCAGTCATTTACTAGACCTAATCCTAATGAAGTTCACGGGAAGGGTCATTCCCATCTCAGCTGATTCTGGGTAAGGGCATGTACAAACTATTTTTAATTTATAATACAGTACAAAGTCTTATCTTTATCTGTTTTGCGTTTGCTAGTATTTAGAACTTGCATTTTGATGCCAGCTCAGCATGCAGGTGCCAAGGTTAGGGTATACCCTCTCTTTCACCAGTCAACTGAGATGGGATACAGTCTCTCAGTAACCCTAGTTAATCGATTAGGAAAAAGAAATAATGAAGGAATAGATGAATGAATGTCTGTGTGTCTTACTTTTGGCTTTTTCCCTTTTACTTGGGAGTTGCCACAGCGAATCATCTGATTCACACGTTTGATTTGGCAGAGGTTTTTTTTTTACGTCGGATGCCCTTCCTGTCACAATCCTTTTTAGCAAGGGACAGAAACACGCTGACGACTTTGCAGCCTACTCTTTATGAAAGTCAGCAATGGTTCTTTTACATGCCTCACACCATAGACAGTGAGAGACATGGCCCGCCTTTGATAACCCAGTTAGCTGCACTGGGGGGGGGGGCAGTGACAACCTTGTGGAGAATGGGACTCGAACCCCCAACCTTTGGATCAGCGATCCAGTGCCCTATACCACTAGACCACCACTGCCCCTAGTATAGATGAATGAATGATGTAATGAATTTCAGTGAAGAAGAATAGAAACATAAAATCAGTACAAAAGTTGAAGTGCAAATAATTTAAATGTTTTTAAAATTTAGAATGACACATTGGTTAAAAAAAAAGACTATCTGGCAACCCTACTGTGTGCATCGACCCAACCATTGAGATTGTTGTTTTGGCAGCTTTTGTTTCCTCCACCAAATTGTTGGTTTGAAATGAAGAAGGAGATGAACAGAAAGTAAAGAAGAAAGCAGCCAGATTACATTTGGGTATTTTAATGGATCTTTTCTCTTTAAGGTAAGAGTTTTTGTTTTTTAATACCCAAATCAAGTTAATTATGTCGGTTTTGTTGTTCTTTTATGGGAGAGATTATCAATCATTATTTTTCCTTCTTCATTATTATTTGTCTTCTGATAATGATGATTTATTATGATGATGAATAGTTATTTCAGTCTATACCAGGACTTGATGAAATGTAGTGACCTGTGCTCTGTTCCTCTGACGTATGCTCTCATAACAATTATAATATCTTAGGAAAATAAAATTTTATATAGAACATAAGGAACGAGGGATCACTGCAAACAAATGAAACTAACAGGGTTCCTCAAAAAAAATCTTTGTTCAATAAAAATATAGTTGTCTTGAGACTGAGGTGCACAGGCTGTAACTGCGCTTCCTCTTTTCGCAAACTCTTATTTCTCTCTCTCACGCTCTCTCCCCTTGTTCCTGTCTGTCTCTCTCGTTCTCTCAGCACTATATGCTAGTCCTTCTCAAAAAATTAGCATATTGTGATAAAGTTCATTATTTTCTGTAATGTACTGATAAAAATTAAACTTTCATATATTTTAGATTCATTGCACACCAACTGAAATATTTCAGGTCTTTTATTGTTTTAATACTGATGATTTTGGCATACAGCTCATGAAAACCCAAAATTCCTATCTCAAAAAATTAGCATATCATGAAAAGGTAGTCTAAACGAGCTATTAACCTAATAATCTGAATCAACCAATTAACTCTAAACACCTGCAAAAGATTCCTGAGGCTTTTAAAAACTCCCAGCCTGGTTCATTACTCAAAACCGCAATCATGGGTAAGACTGCCGACCTGACTGCTGTCCAGAAGGCCATCATTGACACCCTCAAGCAAGAGGGTAAGACACTGAAAGAAATCTCTGAGCGAATAGGCTGTTCCCAGAGTGCTGTATCAAGCCACCTCAGTGGGACGTCTGTGGGAAGGAAAAAGTGTGGCAGAAAACACTGCACAACGAGAAGAGGTGACCGGACCCTGAGGAAGATTGTGCAGAAGGGCCGATTCCAGACCTTGGGAGACCTGTGGAAGCAGTGGACTGGGCTACAGGTGCCGCATTCCCCAGGTCAAGGCACTTTTGAACCAGAAACAGCGGCAGAAGCGTCTGACCTGGGCTACAGAGAAGCAGCACTGGACTGTTGCTCAGTGGTCCAAAGTACTTTTTTCGGATGAAAGCAAACTTTGCATGTCATTCGGAAATCAAGGTGCCAGAATCTGGAGGAAGACTGGGGAGAAGGAAATGCCAAAATGCCTGAAGTCCAGTGTCAAGTACCCACAGTCAGTGATGGTATGGGGTACCACGTCAGCTGCTGGTGTTGGTCCACCGTGTTTTATCAAGGGCAGGGTCAATGCAGCTAGCTATCAGGAGATTTTGGATCACTTCATGCTTTATGGAGATGATTTCATTTTTCAGCACGACCTGGCACCTGCTCACAGTGCCAAAACCACTGGTAAATGGTTTACTGACCATGCTATTACTGTGATCAATTGGCCTGCCAACTCTCCTGACCTGAACCCCATAGAGAATCTGTGGGATATTGTGAAGAGAAAGTTGAGACACCAGACTCAACACTGTGGATGAGCTTAAGACCGCGATCGAAGCATCCTGGGCCTCCGTAACACCTCAGCAGTGCCACAGGCTGATTGCCTCCATGCCACGTCGCATTGAAGCAGTCATTCTGCAAAAGGATTCCCGACCAAGTATTGAGTGTATAACTGAACATAATTATTTGAAGGTTGACTTTTTTTTGTATTAAAAACACTTATTGGTCGGATGAAATATGCTATTTTTTTACTTTTTTGACAAATTATCAATATTAAAACAATAAAAGGCTTGAACTACTTCAGTTGTGTGTAATGAATCTAAAATATATGAAAGTCTAATGTTTATCAGTACATTAGAGAAAATAATTAACTTTATCACAATATGCTAATTGTTTGAGACGGACTAGTACTGTATTATATACAGTGGAGCCTCAAATGCAGCTGTGAGGGAGGGGAACAAGCCAGTGTCTCTCCCTCACGCCGGTCCCAAGCCCGGATAAATGCAGAGAGTTGCATCAGGAAGGGCATTCGGTGTAAAACAAATGCCAAATTAAAAAATGCAAACAAAAAAACAACAAAAAATTTTATACCGGATCGGTCGAGGCCCGGGTTAACAACGACCGCCCGCCATCAGTGCTGTTAACCAACAGGGTGCTGGTAGACATTGGTCGAAGAAGGAGAGGCGGGAGGCGTGTCTGTAGGCAAATAGAGAAGAGGAAAGGCATGAGTCTAGGACTGAAAGTAGGGACTTTGGATGTTGGAACTATGACAGGAAAAGGTAGAGAACTGGCTGACATGATGCAGAGGATGAAGGTGGACATACTGTGTGTTCAGGAGACCAGGTGGAACGGTAGCAAGGCTAGAAGCATAGGAGCAGGGTTTAAGTTGTTTTTTCATGGTGTAGATGGGAAGAGAAATGGAATAGGAGTCATCTTGAAGGAGGGGTTTGTCAGGAATGTTCTAGAAGTGAAAAGAGTGTCAGCCAGAGTGATGAGTCTCAAGTTAGAAATTAAAGGCGTGATGTTCAATATTGTTAGTGCTTATGCCCCACAGGCAGGATGTGAGCTAGAAGAGAAGGAGAGATTCTGAAGTGACTCAGATGAAGTGATGCAGAATACCCCCAGAGGTGAAAGAGTGGTCATTGGGGCAAACTTCAATGGACATGTTGGTGCAGGAAACAGAGGGGACGAGGAAGTGATGGGCAGGTTTGGTATCCATGACAGGAATGCAGAAGGACAGATGTTGATAGATTTTGCAAAAAGGATGGAAATGGCTGTGGTAAATACTTTCTTCCAGAAGAGACAGGAGCAGTGACTGCAGAGTCAGTGACTGTAAAGTAGTAGTGGGTGAGAGTGTTGCCAAACAGCATAGGATGGTGGTATGTAGGATGATGCTCATGGTAAGGAAGGTGAAGAAGGCAAAGGCAGAGCAAAAGACAAAGTGGTGGAAGGTGAAAAAGGAAGAGTGTCGTGTTGTCTTCAAGGAAGAGTTGAAAATGGCTTTTGGTGGTCAAGAAGTGCTTACAGATGACTGGACAACTACAGTCAGCTAATGTGATCAGGGTGACAGGTAGGAGAATACTTGGTGTGTCATCTGCAAGGAGGGGAGATAAGGAGACTTGGTGGTGGAATGAGGAAGTGCAGGAGTGTGTACAAAAGAAGCTAAGAAGAAGAAGTGGGACATAGAGAGGATCGAAGAGAGTAAACAGGAGTACAGGGAGACACAGCGTAAGGCAAAGGTAGCGGCGTCAAAGGCCAAACAGAGCGCGTATGAAGACTTGTATGCTCGGTTGGAAAGTAAAGAAGGAGAAAATGATTTATACAGGTTGGCATAGCAGAGAAATAGAGATGGGAAGGACGTGCAGCAAGTTAGAGTGATTAATGACAGAGAGGGCAATGTATTGACTGATGACAGAAGTGTGCTGGGAAGATGGAAAGAGTACTTTGAAGAGCTGATGAATGAGGAAAATGAGAGAGAGAAAAAAAGAGTAGAAGAGGTGACTGTTGAGGACCAGGCGTAGCAAAGATTAGTAAGGGTGACGTGAGGAGGGCATTGAAGAGGATGAAGAATGGAAAGGCAGTTGGTCCTGATGACATACCGGTGGCGGTATGGAAGTGTCTAGGAGAGGTAGCAGTAGATTTCTTG
This sequence comes from Plotosus lineatus, assembly GCA_024760905.1. NCBI lineage: Eukaryota > Metazoa > Chordata > Actinopteri > Siluriformes > Plotosidae > Plotosus > Plotosus lineatus. The sequence goes on from CM045745.1 coordinate 26,891,075, forward strand.
ACAAGAACATTCAACAAGGTCTTAGAGAGTGAGAGGATGCTAGAGGAATGGAGGAGAAGTGTGATGGTGCCCATTTTTAAGAACAAGGGAAATATGCAGAGTTGTGTCAATTACAGAGGGATAAAGTTGAGTCATACGATGAAGTTATTGGAAAGAATAGTGGAAAATAGCCTAAGGGCAGACGTCGGCATTTGTAAACAAGTTTCGTTTCATGCCAAGAAAGAGCACCCCAAATGCAGTGTTTACCTTGAGGATGTTAATAGAGAAGTACAGAGAAGGTTAGAAGGAGCTGCATTGTGCCTTTGTGGATCTGGAGAAAGCATATGACAGGGTGCCGAGAGAGGAACTGTGGTATTGCATGAGGAAGTCTGGAGTGGCAGAGAAGTATGCTAGAGTGGTGCAGGACATGTATGACAGATGTAAGACAGTGGTGAGGTGTGCTGTCAGTGTGACAGAAGAGTTCAAGGTGGAGGTGGGACTGCATCAAGAATCAGCTCTGAGCCCCTTCTTGTTTGCTATGTTGATGGACAGGCTGACAGACGAGGTTAGACAAGATTCCCCATGGACTATGATGTTTGCAGATGACATTGTGATCTGTAGTGAGAGCAGAGAACAAGTGGAGGAAAATCTAGAGAGGTGGAGGTATGCCCTGGAAAGTAGGGGAATGAAGGTTAGCCTCAGTAAGACAGAATACATGTTTATGAATGACAAGGAGCCAAGAAGAACAGTGCGGTTACAGGGAGCAGAGAGAAGGAAGGTGGAGGATTTTAAGTACTTCGGCTCAACAATCCAGAGCAATGGAGAGTGTGGAAAAGAGGTGAAGAAGCGTGTGCAGGCTGGTTGGAATGGTAGGAGAGAAGTGTCCGGTGTGATAGGAAGGTATTGGCAAGAATGAAATGGAAAGTGTACAAGACGGTGTTGAGGCCAGCAATGTTGTATGGTTTTGGAGACAAAGTCAGAGAGGCTAGATTGAGATGGTTTGGACATGTACAGAGAAGGGATATGGAGTATATTGGTAGTACGATGCTGAGGTTGGAACTACCAGGCAGAAGGCCTATAGGAAGACCAAAGAGACGATTCATGGACGTGGTGAAGGAGGACATGAAGGCAGTTGGTGTAAAAGAAGAAGATGCAGAGGATAGAGTGAGATGGAGGCAGATGATTCGCTGTGGCGACCCCTGAAGGGAACAGCCGAAAGGAAAAGAAGAAGATACAATGGAGCCTCAGAATCCGAATGCGCTAGAGTCCGAACAAATTGTAATCCAAACAAAAATAAAAATCAGTGAGTTCTTCCGTCTGAGAAACTGAACAAAAACCGAAAGTTGAACTCGAGAAACACATGAGAAAAAAACGAGACCGAGAGGGAGGAAAAGTGTGTGGCTTCTGGATGTCCGAAAGTTGTTGATACTATACAATCACCCGAATAAAGCTTTCCTGGGGAAGTCCGGAAGTTGTTGATACAGTACTATGTACATATCACAAGCGCCAGTGCTAAAGCACTAAAGTTATTTAATCACTAATGCCATATACCACCTTCAGCGACAAGTATGATTTAGAATACTGAACAGAAAACCCCTACAGATTGGCTTATAGGCATAACTGCCGAAATGACGCTGAAGAGAGTGTACGTATGTATGTATGTATGTATGTATACATGGCGTAGTGGTTTGGGTGCTGGGCTCATGATTGGGAGGTCGTGTGTTTAAATCCCAATTAGTCCCCTGGGCAAGGTCTCAACCACAAGTGTGTCTCTGTTCACCTCGCAGTATAAATGAGTACCAGTAAAAATATACTGGGAAGGTAACCTGTGATGGACTAGTGCCCCATACAGGAGGAGTTGACCTCCTGGTCGCGTCACGCTACGGAAACTGGGGATAAGCACTGGCCTGATGAACCACTAGGCTCGGATGTAAAAGCCCAAGCCAAAGCCATGTATGTATGTAAGCTAAGCTAAAGTGCTAGCAGTGCTCTGAACACCTTTAACTATGAGGTCATGAGCCACTTCCATAAGGTTTTGAAAAGAAAGCAGAAACAAGCCACGTCAGAAATGTTCAAGAAAAGAAAGGAACATCCTGAAGAACAGTCATCCATGCAAAGCAGTAGCAAGAGAAAGAACACCTTTGTCTGATTTACCTGAAGCTGTTATGGAAGGGAATCCACTTCTTCTCTTCCTCTCCAACATTACGTATGCCTTCCCTGTGAACAATAAAGTGCAGCCGATATCTTAGATGAAACTGGGAAATCGTTGTCACTGTAATAGAGATGCGGTGAAACTCGGAAATTAAACTAAAGCGGGAACTGGTGGAGCAGAGCTGAGAGTCCTTCGTCTTCTAGCACCGGGAGGAGCACTACTAGTCTTTGCAGCCTGTGATTAAATGGAATTAGGTGTGTGTGTGTTTAGCACTCCACCAGCGTGTGAGAGCCACGCCCCTCTCTAACACACATTTCAATGTGCAACTATTTTGTGAAAGAGACCACAGCACACTAAACTTAAGAACCACAGAAAAGTTGAAGAGTCTTCTCTCAACACAAACCATAACATAATGTACTATATTAAATCATTTTTTCACTTAATTTGCGGACCAATGGTATGAGTTACGGTACTGTTAACTTCTGTTCAAAAGACAACAGAATGGATTAAGACCATTTACATTATTTGTAATGGGAAAAGCGGATTGGGAATCCGAACAAATTGGAATCCGAACAGCAGTCTGGAATGGATTAAGTTCGTAGTACCGAGACTCCACTGTATACAGTGGTATGAAAAAGTATCTGAACCTTTTGGAATTTCTCACCTTTCTGCATAAAATCACCATCAAATGTGATCTGATCTTTGTCAAAATCACAAAGATGAAAAAAAACAGTGTCTGCTTTAACTAAAACCACCCAAACATTTATAGGTTTTCATATTTTAATGAGGATAGCATGCAAACAATGACAGAAGGGGAGGAATAAGTAACCGAACCATCACATTTAATATTTTGTGCCCCCCCCTCCACCTTGGTAGCAATAACTTCAACCAGACGCTTCCTGTAGCTGCAGATCAGTCTAGCACATCGATCAGGACTAATCTTGGCCCATTCTTCTTTACAAAACTGCTGTAGTTCAGTCAGATTCCTGGGATGTCTGGGATGAATCACTGTCTTGAGGTCATACCACAGTATCTCAATGGGGGTTCAAGTCTGGACTTTGACTTTGCCACTCCAGAACGTGTATTTTGTTCTTCTGAAACCATTCTGAAGTTGATTTACTTCTGTGTTTTGGATCATTGTCTTGTTACAGGATCCATCCTCTTTTTAGCGTCAACTGTCTGACAGACGGCCTCATGTTTTCCTGCAAAACATCCTGATAAACTTTTGAATTCATTTTTCCATTAATGATTGCAAGTTGTCCAGGCCCCAAGGCAGCAAAACAGCCCCAAACCATGATGCACCCTCCACCATGCTTCACGGTGGGGATGAGGTGTTGATGTTGGTGAGCTGTTCGAATTTTCCTTCACACATGAAGTTATGTGTTCCTCCCAAACAATTCAACTTTGGTTTCATCAGTCCACAAAATATTTTGCCAAAACTTCTGTGGAGTGTCCAAGTACTTATTTGCGAACATTAAACAAGCAACAATGTTTTTTAGACAGCAGTGGCTTCCTCCTTGGAGTCCTCCCATGAACACCATTCTTGGACATTGTTTTACATATAGTTGATGTGTGCACAGAGATATTGGACTGTGTCAGTGATTTCTGACTTGCTCGAGAGTAGCTGCATCGCCGTGAGTGTGGTTCTGCCCTGCTATGGCTTGGCCAGCTGTCCAGGGTGTACTCTGCCTTTGCCCAGAGTCTGCTGAGTGGGGCGCCTCCGCACAACCCTCAGGATTAAGCGGTTCTGAAAATTAATGAATAATGTACCCCCCTCCCTGAATAGCCACCTTATCATTGTGGAGAGGTTTACTTGACCGAATGATCCTAGGAGCTATGTTGTTGGAGGCATAATGCCCCTGGTAAGGTCACCCAAGGCAAACAGGTCCTGGGTGAAGGTCCAGACGAAGTGCAGTTCAGAAACCCTTTTTGCAAAATAAATGGAAATGGACATAGTTTCCCTTGCCAAGACACAGGTTATCGGGATCCCCCCTGGAGCCAATCCTGGGGAGGGGCTCAAGGCGAGAGCCTGGTGGTCAGGCTTCTGCCCATGGCTGCCCAGCCCAAAAATTAGACATGGGTCTGCCCTCCCATGGACCCACCACCTGTGGAAGGGGCTATAGGGCTCGAGTGCAACGTGAGTTGGGTGGCAGCCGAAGGCATGGGTTCTGTCGGACCGATCCTCGATTACTGACTCTGACTGTTGGGACATGGAATATCACCTCTCTGGCAGGGAAGGAGCCTGAGCTGGTGCGCGCGGTCGAGAGATACCGACTAGATATAGTCGGGCTCACCTCAATGCATAGTTTGGGCTCCGGAACCACCCATCTCGAGAGAGGCTGGACCTTATTCCATTCTGGAGTTGCTCATGGGGAGAGGCGGGGAGCCGGTGTGGGCAGACCCCCCCGTCTCGGTGCCAAAATGTTGGGGTTCACCCCAGTCAACGAAAGGATAGCTTCCCTCCACCATCTGGTGGGGGGTTGGGTCCAGACTGTTATTTGTGTTTATGCACCAAATGACAGGGTTGGTTCCAGACTGTTATTTGTGTTTATGCACCAAATGACAATTCAGAGTACTCACCCTTTTTGGAGTCTTTAGGGGGTGTGTTGGAGAATGCTCTCTCGGAAGGCTCACTCGTTGTCTTGGGAGACTTCATCTCCCATGTGGGCAATGATGGTGTGATCTGGAAGGGTGTGATTGGTAGGTACGGTCTCTCAAGTCTGAACCTGAATGGTGTTTCGTTGTTGGACTTCTGTGCTTGTCACAGTTTGTCTATCACAAACACCATGTTCAAACATAAGTGTGCCCATAAGTGCACTTGGCACCAGAACACCCTAGGTCACAGTTCGATGATCAACTTTGTAGTCGTGTCAACGGACTTGCGGTCGCATGTTCTAGACACTTGGCTGAAGAGGGGAGCTGAGCTGTCAACCGATCACTATCTGGTGGTGAGCTGGCTCCGATGGTGGGGAGGCTGCTTTCCAGACCTGGCAGGCCCAAGCGTCTAATTAGGTTTGCTGGGAACATTTGGCAAAGTCTCCTGTCCAAGAGGCCTTTAACTCCCACCTCCGGCAGAGCTACAACCACATCCCGGAGTAGGCAGGTGACATGGAATCCGAATGAGCCAGGTTTCGTGCCTCCATTGCTGAGGCCGGAAGGTCGTCAGTGCTTGTCGTGGTGGTAACCACCGAGCCCAGTGATGGACACCTGTGGTGATGGGGTCATCCAGCTGAAAAAGAGGCTTATCGGGTCTTATTGGCTGGTAGGACTCCCGAGACAACAGACGGGTCCCGGCAGGCAAAACGGGCTGCAGCCAAAGCTGTCGCAGATGCAAAATCTCAGGGGGTGAGATGTGTTCGGTGAGAGCCTGGACACCTGGACACTGATTATCAGTTGGCCTCAAAAAGGTTCTGGACCACCATCCGACGCCTTAGGAGGGGGAGGCAGTTCTCCACAAACACTGTTTACAGTGAAGGTGGCAAGCTGCTCACCTCGACTGGGGATGTCATTGGGAGGTGGAGGGAATACTTTGAGGATCTCCTCAATCCCACCAACATGCCCTCCATGTAGGAGGAAATCCGGGGGGTGTCGGTGGGGGTCTGCCCATGACTGGAGTGGAGGTCACTGAGGTAGTCAAAAAGCTCATCAGTGGTCGGGATCCAGGGTTGGATGAGATCCTCCCTGAATATCTCACGGCTCTGGATACTATAGGACTGTCTCGGTTGATGCGTCTCTGTAACATTGCATGGTCATTGGAGGCTGTACCTCTGGATTGGCAAACTGTTGCCATTCGATTGCTGTATCACCGAAGCTCGAGTTTGGTCCGTATTGGTAACAACAGGTCGAATTCTTTTCTGGTGAGGGTTTGGAGTCTGTCAAGGCTGTCCTTTGTCATCGATTCTGTTCACAATTTTTATGGACAAAATTTCTAGGTGCAGCCAAGGCGCTGAGGGGTTCTGGTTTGGTGGTCATCGGATCTCGTCTCTGCTTTTTGCAAATGATGTTGTCCTTTTGACTTTATTAAGCCAGGACCTCCAGGGCTCATTGGAGAGATTTGCAGTCGAGTACGTAGCAGCCGGGATGAAATGCAGCTCCTCCAAGTCCAAGGCCATGGTTCTCAGTTGGACAAGGGTAGAATGCTCCCTCTGGGTCGGGAATGAGGTCCTGCCCCAAGTGGAGGAGTTTAAGTATCTTGGGGTCTCGTTCACGAGTGAGGGATAGATTGAGCGGGAGCTTGACAGACGAATCGCTGCAGCCTCTGATGTTAAACAGAGCCTGTACCGGTCTGTCATGGTGAAGAAGGAGCTGAGCCACAAGGCAAAGCTCTCAATTTATCAGTCGATCTATGTTCCAACCCTCACCTATGGTCACGAGCTTTGGGTAGTGATCAAAAGAACAAAATCGTAGATAAAAAGTGGCTGAAATGAGCTTCCTTTGTTGGGTGGCGGGCTCTCCCTTAGAGATAAGGTGAGAAGTTCTACCCTTCGGGGAGAGCTCGGAGTAGATCAGCTGCTCCTCCACATTGAGAGAGGCCAGTTGAGGTGGCCCGTGGCATCTAGTCAGGATGCCTCCTGAATGCCTCCCTGGTGTGGTGTTTCAGGCATGTCCAATAGGGAAGAGACCCCGGGGTCGACCTAGAACATGCTGGAGGGACTATGTTTCTCGATTTGTCTGGGAACGCCTCGGTGTACCTCCAGAAGAGCAGGAGGAAGTGGCTGGGGACACAGCTGCCTGGACCTCTTTGCTTAGGTTGCTGCCCCCGCGACCTGACCCCTGATTAACAGGAAGTAGATGAGATGAGACGAATGCATTTACTGTTATTGAACGGGTTTATTTTTTGGGGCAGTGGTGGTCTAGTGGTATAGGGTGCTGCATCGCTGATCCAAAGGTTGGGGGTTCGAGTCCACTCTCCACAATGTTGTCACTGTCCCCCCCCAGTGTGGCTAACTGGGTTATCAAAGGCAGGCCATGTCTCTCACTGTCTATGGTGAGAGGCATGTAAAAGAACCATTGCTGACATTCCTAAAGAGTAGGCTGCAAAGTCGTCAGCGTGTTTCTGTCCCTTGCTAAAAGGGTTGTGACAGGAAGGGCATCCGACATAAAAACCGCTGCCAAATCAAACGTGCGACTCAGATGATTCGCTGTGGCGACTCCCGAGTAAAAGGGGGAAAAAGCCGAAAGGAAGACAGACAGACAGACAACGGGTTTATTTCTTCTTATTAAAACTAAAGAAATCAAAAGTCGCTCCCAACAAGAAATTTTTAAAATTGTATACATTGTAATTATAGCAGCACAGATAGTGAACTATTTGTTTACCAAGTCTACACTACAGATGATTATCAGTAGCAGCTTCTTCTTCTTTTCCTTTCGGCTTTTCCCTTCAGGGGTCGCCACAGCGAATCATCTGCCTCCATCTCACCCTATCGATGTGGCCCTCAGTGAAAATGAGTTTGACATGTCTGCACTAGAGAGAAGAGAAATTAAAGTTAGGATAAGAGATTCATTTCACAGTGATGTGAGCAGTTGCTAAATTTAAATGTGTTTGAGAGCTGACTAATCACTGAATTCCTATTCTAAACGGTTTAACAGCAACAAGGTGGCATGCAATTTTTCTTGACTAGCTCTTTACTTTAAATATGCTGCCGCCACCTAGTGAAACCATGATGAATTTGGTTTCAGATCAATGGTTGATGCTGATCATATTCTTTAAAAGCTCTTGTGGGCCACAGGAAATGAAGTGGAGGGCTGAATTTTGCCTGCAATCAAGAGTTTGACACCTATGTTCTAGTGCATACTGTTACCTCTTCAGGCTTATCTCTACCAGTTTCCTGTTCTCACTACAGATCCCAATGTTATCTGCCAACCTCATAGTCCATGAAGACTCTTGCCTGAGCTCATCGGTTAACCTGTCCATGAATGCAACAAATAAGAACGGGCCCAGAATTGATCCTTGATGCAATCGCACATCCTCCTTGAACCAGTTCCTCATTCCTCTTTCAACTGCTGTGGATTTCCTTCCCTTTAGTTTCTGTAAACATGGGAAATCATCAATGTGAGTATAAAATTTATCCTTGTTCTGACCATGTAGTTCCAGAAGGGATGGGGGCGGGGGTAAAAATTTGAGCTGAGAGATTAGTTAATCAAACTTGTGTGCTTATCTCCTCTCATAGGAACTCTTGAGATGTCAGTTGTTTAATATATTTGTATTTGAGGTTAAACTGAAAAAAATATATAACTGTTTTGTAAATGTTGCATTGATTTGTGCTACATATCGACATATTATGCTTAAAAGTTCTATTTTATCATAAAGTTTAAACTTTAGTCTTATGGTTAAGGTTACAGGTGAAAGTAAACCGTAACGCAATGGAACACCGTGCCAGTAAGAAATATACAGAACTCTTCTGCTGGAACCCACTGGATCACCCTGGAAAAGCAACTTCACCCATGCATACAATGCGAGCTCTTGCTTTTTTGCCTTTCGTGAGGTGTTGAACTAGGTTGGACGAAAACTATAATTTGTCGGCAACGGTATTAGCTTACTGTCATAGTTTGCAACTTGTAGTAGGCAGTCACTCATTGTAGCATAACATTAATCCAATGTCTACTCGTGCTTTTAAAGTTTGTTTAATTCCAAAAACTAATTACGTTTTCCCAACTTCAAAACTACAAAACCCTGAGGGTAAGGGACTGTCACAAAGCACACAGATTGAGTATGATCCAGTTTGTCTGCTTTGAGACAGTTCCATACCTTCAAGTTTTTATTTCGATCTTTTTATTTCTTTTTTATTTATTTTATTTTTTTGCCTAATCTACAGCTATTAAAGATGATCAGCAAGAGTTGCTTCAAGATACAGATGAAGGTAACTTTAAAAATTGAATCTCCTTAATAACCCTATTTTTAACTCATGAAGTGCAGTCACTTTCCACCATCAAATACTGTAAAGTCATGATGTGTAAGTAAATATAAATCATTGTTTTCTGTATACATAGAACCACTCTTCGAGAAGCTCGAAGTAGTCATTATGGGACATCATGGAGCTGGGAAGAATACAGTTGGGAATGCTATTCTGAAGAAGAACGCCTTTAAATTCCAGCATCGTGAGAAAAATGATTATGTAAAGAAGAAAAACACAACGTTTGGCAGGCGTGTCATTGTAACTCGTGTTCCTGGCTGGTCTGAAGATTTAGGCCCTAAAAGAAATTGTGAACAGATTAAAAACAGTATGTGTTCAGTTGTTAATGGACCGCATGTAATTATACTGGTTGTTCATAAAAACACAACATTAGTACAGATGACAATAAGGAAATTAAAACAACTTCTGAGTGTTGATGTTCCTGAGCATATTTTAACCATTTCAGTTAGTGCAAAAAACATTGTGGTTCATCACAGTGAGACCAAACAAAGCATCATTAATAGATGTAAATTCCACTGTGTAAGAGGCATATGTAGAGAGCAAAATAAACAGTTAATCGAAACCATTGAAGACTTCATTGTACAGAAGTATGACTTGCGCTTCTACACTGTGGGGAAGAAGAAACCAGACCCAAAACTGCAGCTTCAAGACCTGGTGAATGTTGTGGATGGACTTAAACGTAAAATTGAAGCTCTCTCTGTTGATGTTTTCAGTGACTCCGTAATAAAATCAAAAGAATCTAAAATGAGGGAGTTAGAGCGTCTGCTAAAACAAAAGGAGGAAATGTTGGAGGCCAAAAACAAGGAGATAAAATGGTTAAAGTCAAAACAGGATCATGCAGCACAGGACTGTGTCCTGCACAGTAATTCAGAAGAGCTCAGGAAGGTAGAAAACAAACTGGAAAAAGAACTGGCAGAAAAAAATGAGGAGATCAAAAAGCTGAGAAAAGAAAATGAAACATTGAAGTCAAGAGAACATAAAAAGCCATTATACAGCCCATCAGTGGAGTCAACCTCAGTTTTCACAGAAAGTAAGATACATAAAAGTTCTTTATATATGCAGACACTCCCCGACCTACGTTCATCCATTTTACATTTTTTCGAGTTTACTTTTTTTTTAGTCAAATATTGAGTTTAGACGTACCTACGTAGTACGCTGACGTAATGACGCAATGACGTAATGACGCTGCGTCCATTGTTTACAAATGACAGACTGAACGTGCCCCTCCTTCTTCCCAGTTCAGTTTTATTTATACACATATATATTATTTATACACACACACACACATATATATATATATATATATATATATATATATATATATATATATAGAGGATTTTCTGAGTAGATCCTTCCGTAGGAGAGTGCTCAATACTTTTTAGTAGAGCAAATAACAAAAGGACAGGACAAAGGCTTTCTATTGAAACTCCATTTATCACTACAGATCTGTTTAGGGTGGTGAACCCACCCCCTCTCTTCAGGTGATTACAGAAGAATTTTTCTGTAATCACCTGAAGAGAGGGGATGGTTTCACTACCCCTCGAAAGAGATCTGTAGTGATAAATGGAGTTTCAATAGAAAGCCTTTGTCCTGTCCTATATATATATATATATATATATATATATATATATATATATATATATATATATATATATATATATATATATATATATATATATAAAATATGTTATATTATATAGCGTGTTACCCTTGAGTTAAGACGTCGTCTCTGTGATCTTTCTGTTTAAACTGTTTTGCGGCCTCTTGTAACCCTAAGCAAATATGGTTGGTCAGAAGCATAAACCTACTAGCATGGGTGCAAGTCTCGTACGTAGAGATGAATTAATTATCTGCTCAGATCGGCGCAATCTACCATGCATACTCAGTTAAGCAAAGAGAGTTGTAAAATGAATGAAAACCCAAATCCAGAAAAGAAAGCAAACTCTCTGCTCTGCTGGTGATTCACATCAGTGCAGGCTAAGTTTTAAACGAGTTCAACGGTGCTCTTGCTCACTTGAAAGACCAGAAGTCCATGTAACCCGCGCTTTGTCTCAAGCACAACACGTAAACTACTATCGGTTTTTAGTTTTGGTTTACAAGCAGAAAGATTGCATCATAGAAAATGTTAAAGGTTATATTTGATACTGTATTTGGTACTTGAGTGAATTTGATGAAATTTAGCTATTTGAAATTATTTTGCTTGAATTTAATTTAATTTGAAATGAATGTTGATATTATTTGATATACTTGATATTATTTTACATTGTTATGTTTATAATAATTGATTTAGGGGTGTTTTATGAGATATAGTAATGGTATTTATGGTTGTATAGTACAGTATGAGCATCATACGTCACACGTCATACGTCACTGTAACAACTTACATTCACTTTAAACTTACGTTCGGCCGTCCGGAACCAATTAAAAAAGTAAGTCGGGGAGCGTCTGTATATATATATATATATATATATATATATATATATATATATATATATATATATATATATATATATATATATATATATATATATGCTAAGACAATGGCTAAAATAATTTTTTGTTCTATTTTTGTGTGTATTTGAAGATGAAAAGATTCAGTCCGGAGACATCCACAGAGGTATGAAGTTTTGCAATTTCTGCCCTGATATGCCACAGATTGATAATGCTATAAAAGAGACATATTTACTGTCTCTCACTCTTTCTCACTCACATGCACAAAGAAGGTGTGTGTGTGTGTGTGTGAGAGGGGGAGAGGGGTGCGATTGAAAAAGATAGATCTACTCTGGGCCACTCCCTTGAAGGCCATGGGTGTCAGTGAGTTGGAACAAGATTCAATGATACGTTTGTGTTCACTGCAGCAGTACATTTAAAAAAGGGTTGCTCGGAAATGAACAACAAAAAGGAAATATAAAATGTCTAACTAAAGAGAGACGTTACAAACTTTCTTCGACACGGAGCATATTCTAGGAGAGATAAGTACATTTAAGTATATGCTCTGAAAGGCGTTAAAACTGAAACCTGATTGTTTACAGTAACAAATCAAAACATATTTTTTTCTTCAAAAGAGATACCCAGCCACTTTTATTTTCCACTGTTTTGTTCCTTCTCAATTTCTGAAAATTACTCCAAGTTATTACTGTAATTTCAGAGGGAAAAGAAGGTTAAATACTTTTATCAGTATTTTTAATCCAGGATATGGTTTTGGAGTACAGTCTGAATCAACAAGTTCAATGTGTGGGACGTCTCAGCAGAAAGTCCAGCATTCTACAGCCTGCACTGAAGCCCAGCCATCACTGGCTGCTGGCAGTTCACTTTGGAACATCAGTTCCTTTGATTCTCAATAATTACAAAATGCTGCCAATTCACCAGCTTGAAAACTTATCATCTATTTCCTGTGTAGAACACCCATGCAGAAAGTCGTGACATATTAAGATTGGCCCTATAAATGTCGATTTGATTAATTACAATGGAAGATATTCAAGTTTACAACGACATTTCGGCCCTGCAATGGCCCGGCAAAGCTTTACAGGGTGTACACTGCCTTTGTCCAGAGTCAACTAAGAAGGGCAAAGGCCTCCCTGTGACTCTCAGTAGGATTCAGTGGCTTTGAATATGAATGAATGATAAGTTACATTCCAAAACCAGATTGGTTTAAAATTCAAACTGAAAATTATTATAAGGATATTGATTATAATAACCAATATTTTGGTTGTCGGGAACTCAAAGTAAGCTATATAAATTAGCGAGCACACCCAATAAATATTGATATCCACCATATTAAAAAATATATTCATAAGTGATTAAAATGGATCATATATGATGGTAAAGGGCAAGTTCAGAATATAATCAACATAAATATTATGCAGATAGATGTCTGTATGGCTTTAGTCCATGGGATCCAGTATAACATATAAAGGCCAGCACAGCCCCGCGATGGCCTGGCACGCTGTCCCGGGTGTTCCTTGCTCTCACCCAGAATTGGCTGAAATGGGCGCCAGCCTCCCCTTGACTCTGATTAGGATGAGGCAGTTCAGAAAATGAATGAATAAATATTTATTTAATGTGTGTCGTTTCATACTGTTTGCAGTATCACAATATAAATTGTCAAAAAAGTTTAAACTGTGAATTTGTCATTGCAGACATAAGACGTGAATCTCTGGGCTGCACAGATTGGCATTCCAATGCTGTCAAAATCAGACTGATTGAACCCGTGACTTTAGGGATTTGTGCTCATCCATCTTCTAGATCATGAGTTATATTGGGTGCTGATGTTGAGTGTGGAAGCCTCGTGTGGTCAGTGTGGTTCATGTTATAAAATGAATTTAATGAATTAGATGAATAATAAATAAATGAATATAGATGGGGCAGTGGTGGTCTAGTGGTATAAGGTGCCGGATCACTGATCCAAAGGTTGGGGGTTCGAGTCCCACTCTGCACAAGGTTGTCACTGCCCCCCCCTCCCCCCAGTGGAGCTAAATGGGTTATCAAAGGCCGGCCATGTCTCTCACTGTCTATGGTGTGATGCATGTAAAAGAACCATTGCTGACTTTCGACAAGAGTAGGCTGCAAAACTGTCAGCGTGTTTCCGCCCTGCGATGGCCTGGCGAGCTGTCCAGGGTGTACTCTGCCCTCGCCCGAAGTTGGCTGGGATGGGCGCCAGCCTCCCCGCGACCCAAGTTAGGATTAAGCGGGTACAGAAAATGAAATGAACTGAACTGAATACAGATCCTGAGTCCAGCTTAGCGTGTCATCAATGGCCAGCCATGTGTGTCATTGTCGGTGGTGAGAGGCATGTGAAAGAATTATTGCTGTTGTTCGTAAAGAGTAGGCCAATGAGTTGCCATCAGTGTATTTCTGCCCTGCAATGGCTAGGTAAGCTGTCCAGGGTGTACTCAGCCCTCACCTTGAGTGGGCAGAGATGGGCACAAGTCTCCCAGCAACCCTAATTTGGATTAAATGATTCAGAGAATGAATGAAGTGAACTTTATGCACAGGGCGCTGCTGGAACAAGTGTGAGGTTCTTCGTTCTCATGAAGAGAAATCCGAATGTTACAGCTTAGAAAAAATATTGTCTGTATCAAAGGCAAAACAATCTCTCACAGTCGAGATATTCCGATCCAACATGGACAATATTCTTCATATTCTGTAAATAATATATTTGCCAAATATCAAAGGAGGATATGTGACAAAAATGCTTTAGAAATACGTGTTACTAAATTCATAAACAAAATCATTTCCATTACTAACATTGTGGTGGTTTTTTACTCAGGTGTGAAATTTGTGGAGAAACATCGCAAAGACCTCATTGAAAGGGTTGTGGCAGTGAAGCCCATTGCTGATGACATGCTTGAGTTTATCCTCAAATATAAATATGAGATGATTATAAACGCTCCAAATGAGTGTGAGCAAAGGAGAAAGCTCTACGACATCATCAATAACGGTGGAACGAGACTGAAAATAGAGTTTTATTATTGCCTGCAAAAGCATGAGAAATATCTCGTGGAAGAATTGGAGGAATCTCAATAAAATGCACAGGCACAGCAACACAAGGTCCAGTTTCCAAAAAAAGAACAAGTAGAGAAAAAAGGATTTTCTTTTGTGAAGCTTCGAGTACAATCTGCACCTCAATGCCCCACATGTGCTGCTGAAACAGCTGTGGACTTTATTATTCACAAAGGGATCTTCTGTGAACCTTCCTCTGTGGATGAGACTGTTTTCCGAAACCTGCTAAGCTCTTTTTCCAAAAAGCCCAATAAAATCAGCTTCAGGAAAAAAATAAATCCTGAAACCAAGTGGATAAACCCGAATGTTGGGACTGACAGAGCATCACTCAGGAGAAGATCTATCAGCTGCTGATAGCTGTAAATACTGTCGATGGTGTTTGTGATGAATCAGCATGAGAGCTTCAGTGGATCTGAAATCAAAGCCTGTAATATTATGGGAACTGAACAGAATTCACCTTCTACACTCATTTATACCAAGGGACAGTTTAGTAGAAACCAGAGGAACCTGGATTAACCCTGCGGTGACCGAATAAGCGTCTCAAACTCTGCACATACAATAACCCAGTCAAAGTATATTAAAATTATAAAGTTTTGTTTTTCTGAATTGTTTCACATTTGAGAGTGAACCATCTCCATAAACATTATAAATCCTCTCATAGAAACACCTCAACATGTCTGGGCAACATCTGGAAAAAAAAAACTAACAATCTTTTCTTGAAAAAGAAAGTGCTCCACATTTTATGATGCATTTATTACAAAAACTGATGAATATCAAATGATGAATTTATTGAGTTCAAAACCTGCATGTGTGATCCTGTCCTTCTGAACATGGTTTGCTGTAATATGTGACTTAAAACAAACAAACAAACAAACAAACCAAAAAATCCAAATAAAAAATAATTTGTTTATTTCAGTCAGTCAGGATTTTTAATCGCCATTTGTGTTTTTTACACACAGAGGAATTCTTGTGCGGTTGTTCAAGGAGTCAAGTTACAAACAGAAAAGGATGATGATGATGATGATGATGATAACAATGCACTGAATAAATAAGTAGATAATTGCAATAATTAAATTGCACTAAATTATATTACGTATATTATATTATAATTATATTTATATTGCACTATGTCTATTGTTTTGTTGAAAAAAAAATGAACAGTTCTCCGGGTAAACAAAATGGCTCAACTTCAAAGTGAGGTGTTTTCCATTCTCAGAGCAAGGTTTAGAGATCATCTACAGTCATCAGTACACCAGGTTTTCTTAATGAGAAACAGTATTTCAGTGTTTCACACAGTATTGTGAAAAATAAAACCTGTAGGAAGTGAATGGTTTATATTCAGACTTGTTCTGTTTCAGGATGTGTTTTTGTTTTGTGTTATTCTGTTTGGTTCTTAGATACAGAAAGCAGTGTTGATATCCAGAATATCAGAAGGAACCGTGACCATGCTCGCTGTGTAGCAGTGAAAGTTTTCAGTAAAACTGTGATCGGCCATGTTTCTGTCTAAAAATATAAACAGTGCTTTTATTAATTGTTTATAAAGCATACATTATTAAGAACGCTGTTAACACTCCCAACTCTTCTGAGACTCATATTCAGGTGAAAATGAATATGACTCACACAAAATGTATACTCACATTTAAAGTATTTAATTATTGGTTATAAATTGTTCTATTTGTTTTGGAAATTTTGTGAATATGTTTAGGTTTTAAAATTTCTGTATTGGGAAGACAGAACCATTTCACTCTGTGCTGAAGTGCACAGTTATTGCTGTTTGGTCAGACTCACAAATGACACTCAATGAACTTTCATGTATCACCAGCAGGCGGCAGTATAGCATTTCCCCAATGAACTCGAACCGTCGTTAGTTCCATATCTGTGTTTTCAGTTCAGATTTCCTTATTTTACTGAGTGAAGCTTCTCGATGTAGAGGAAACTGTCGTCTCATTCCAGCCCCTGTTTTATCAGGTTTGTGAACGTTTGAACTGCTGTGAGCTCATAAAAGTTTCATATATTAGAAAACTGCTGATTTGGTGATGTGGGAGTAAATTGTGTAGTTTTTCTGGGCAGGTGGAAGGAATGTTCTGTGTATTCCAGAGAGCCAACATGGCGCTGAGAGGAACTTTCTTTCATTTCCGGCTCCAGAACGTTTCATTGAGTTTTAATGATGTATCTTTTATGCTGTGGTTTGATAATATAATATTACTCGTCATTACAATATTAATAATAGTTTATTATCAACACAAATGGTTCTTCTATGCTCAGAGTATTTATGGTTTATTGCAAATGAAAGTGAAACCAAACCGACAGTGTGAATGGTTCTGAATATCGGTCTTATTTCTGAGTTGTTGGGTTTTTTCTTGGAAGAATTCTCAATAGTTAGATATTTTGCATATTTGATGGAAGAAAGTCATATTTGCTGATTGTTAATAAGTTCTATTGAGTGAAGCCACTTTAGTATAACGGACACCAGCACGGAATAAAAACTGGGAGGCGCCACGTTATAACTTCAAAATAAAAGTCCTCCTGGTGGACGTTGTCTCGATCAGGGGTCACCAACCTTTTTGAAACGGAGGGCGACTTCTTGGGTACCAATTAATACGAAGGGCTACCAGGTCGATACACACTTGAGGCATAACAAATTTGCTCAATTTACCTTTATTTATATGTTATTATTAATAATTAATGATATTCATCTATGTCAGGGTCGGGAACCTTTTTGATTAAGAGAGCCAAAAAAAAAAAAATTAAATCTAATCGTTTGAGAGCCAAACATATTTTTTAATACTGAGACCAACAATTTTAGAGTATAATATGACTTAATTTATTTTAAACAACATTGTTATAACAAAGTTATTTATTAATCAGAAAGAGGCCATGGTGGTCTAGTGGTATAGGGTGCTGGATCGCTGATCCAAAGGTTGTGGGTTCGAGTCCCACGCTCCACAAGGTTGTCACTGTCCCTCCCAGTGCAGCTAACTGGGTTATCAAAGGCGGGCCATGTCTCTCACTGTCTATGGTGAGAGGCATGTAAAAGAACCATTGCTGACTTTCGTAAAGAGTAGCTGCAAAGTCGTCAGTGTGTTTCTGTCCCTTGCTAAAAGGGTTGTGACAGGAAGGGCATCCGATGTAAAAAACCTCTGCCAAATCAAATGAGCAAATCAGATGATTCGCTGTTGCGACTCCTGAGTTAAAGGGAAAAAGCCGAAAGGAAGACAGACATTTATTAATAAGAAAAGTACTTCTTACTATTAATGCGACTTCTGCTGCTGCGTGGTTTTGCTGATGGTTTTGTCGTCTGGTTGATACATAGTGAAGTTCAGCTTCATGCAGGCGTTTAGGCTTCCATCTATTACGTGACCGCAGGTTGGTCTTGATGTTTTTCATGTATTAGAAGGACTGCTGGGTAATGCGCATGTGGAGCCGTACATGGTCAATACGACAGGACTCACACTGCAGTGTTTATGTGACAGGAAGCGCGTCCCAAGGCAATCAGCTGGTATGCGGGTTAAAGAATAGCTGTCAACCCCTAAGATGAATAAAGAGTGAGAACCAGGGGTCCAGGAAGTGCAGCCCCCAGTCAGGTCCAGGGCGAAAATTTTGGTTGTAAGGGTTTTTAAGGGTGATTTTTAAACCATTTCATGCAAGTTTTATATATAATGATTAAACACAGACATCGGGGGGGAAATACAAAATTACACACAAGTCTTAAAGATTTAATAATGTAATAATGTCAATGAAATCTTCAATGAAAGAACTAATGAAATATGAAGTGTAAACTAATAACATATCAAAAATAAGGTTGGCTAAAGTAAAGTACCATTTCTCTTTTTTGAACTTTTATCCAAATAATTCTTCATAATAATCTTTGCTGTGTTTGCTGATAGATGGCATGTATCATATGCAGCAACTTTGCAACTACACAATTCGTTTACAAACTGAAACTAATTTAACCATGTTAACAAATCTACTCATATAGATGGCAAGTATCCTGTGCAGCAACACTGCAACAACACATGGAATTACAAACTGAAACTTATTAACAATGTTTACAATTCTAACTAAATCTACATTTAACTACATTAGAAAATGAAAAATCATCTGAGCAACTTTCACAACCTGTAGTTTTTAAGTGTGCGTACGTATCTGATTTTACGGTAAAGGATCCCACAGCCAGAAGCAGAAAGAGAAGCTGTATGTTTACGTAAAAGACAGCCAATAGCATTTGCTCACAGAAATTACATCCTTAAAAATTAACAAAAAATAAAATTTGGAAATAATTGTATTAATGCATGAGATTTTAGACACCTTGCGTGAGAGATTGAGGAGGAGATGAAATGCGTGAGTTTCACGTTTGATGCGTGAGAGTTGACAAGTATGTTGAAGTTTTTTCATTCTGTCCATTTGTGTTTTACTTGCCAGCTCTGCTTGGCTTCTTACACATGAGCTGATCAAAACGAGGAAAATTTACCTCTTTACCCAAAAACAACTCGCGAAGGCTGTTGCATATAATCCAATAAAATTAGAGTTTCAGGGTATCGGCCCCGCCCACACACTGGAGTACAGAAAGGATTGGCTCTCCATTGCGCACCACAGTGACAAGTGGAATTGAAAATAGATGTATAGATTGAAATTTGTGAGATTTATTTATGTTTTTGTTTTATTTGATGTCTTTTTTCTGTATTTTTATTTAAAGGACAGCGAAATTATGTATTAATTATTCTGTTAAGAAAGGCCACCTGATTTATCTGAGAGCCAGATGCAGTCATCAAAAGAGGCACGTCTGGCTCGCGAGCCACAGGTTCCCGACCCCTGAACAGGCTCGCGGGCGACTCATGTTATCCTTGCGGGTGACCTGGTGCCCGCAGGCACCATGTTGGTGACCCCTGGTCTATATTCTCTCTAATATAGGAAAACAAGAGCATTTAATAACAACCGATACGGGCTACATTTCTGAAATTGACCCAGTTTGGTGGAATAATCTACTGTATTTGACCACCTATAGGACCGTTACCAAGCCTGGGACTCCAACCCAGGACCTTCTTGATGTGGGTGAATGTTCTCATCACTTCATCACTGTGCAGATATAATTGAACAAATTACGCAAATGTAAACCACAAAATTTTCAGAAAACATTTTTTTCAGTATTTATGAGTTTGGCCTTCTTCAGGATTTATAACAGCGAGCAGTTCTGATTACAATTTTTATAGAATTGAGTTCAAATTATTTGATAACATACACACACACAACAAACAAACAAAATAAACAGCTGAGGTTTATTAGGAATGATTCTAGAACCCAATGTCAGCTCACATTTCACTTCCCACGCTTAGCACGTAAAATTAAAATACGACTTAGACAAGCAGACAGATGTGTCAATAACAGTTCAAGCAAATCAGAAACATAAAGTAAGGAGTTGAAATGAATGTTCATGCACTGACACACACACAGCAGACAGTGAGTGGATTTTTCTGTATTTGGCTTGTGAAGGATTGCTACAGCTATAACACAGGATCACCAAATTTATTACCCGAACGACATGAACTGACCAATGTATCTCGGCCATGCCCAGAGTCAGCTGAGATGGGTGCCAGCCTCCACAAGGACCGATTTAGGATTAAATGATTCAGAAAATGAATGACAAAATGCATGAATTGCATTTTTGGTTCAAACCTGGGTTTTGGAGATCTGGCTAATTTTTTCATGGCATTTATAAGAATTTACATACAGTGCATATATCACGATGTAGTAACTGATTAATTTTATGATGTACAGTAGGTCCTAAAAGTGCTTAAACTGTTATTTTGTTTGCATTGCTATGGGATGTTTTAAAACAAGTAGAATTTGTGAAGCAATATTCTTCCTTGTAAAGCAAAACAGATAATAATGGCAAACTGTCCTTCAGGGATCATGTTTACATGGGTGACTCTCCTGATTCTCTCCAGCTGCATAGAATCTCAATCAGGTATAAACATGCACACACACACACACACACACACACACACACACACACACACACACAAGTAGTCCTTTGCAAATGTTTTAGACAAATACAAAGGAGTGGTGTAGAACAAAGCTGCCTTATATTTACATCTAAATAATGACATTAAATTAAAGATCTCTACATAAAAATTCTATAAAACACAGTAAACAGTAATTAATGAAACGACTGTATGTCAATATTAGTTATGATAATTTTTTTTTTCAAAAATAGAATAGTATCAGGTCCAGTTTGTGCAGTTTTACAAGTATGTACAATATCTTCCGGGTCTCTGACAGAACCAGACACAGGTCTCCTGGAAATGTTGTCTGTAAAACTTGATTCTTTATTTGCATGTAAATGGAAGCAGCCTTCATTAGATTTTTTATCTGAAAAGTTGTCTTGTATACGTCATATGCTGCTTTCTTTATTGACATTTATGTACCATTTCATTTTGAACTGGAAAACGAAATTCTTTGGAAATCTAAAGTGGTTTCTGAACTGCTTATATATAAATAATAAAATAAAAATTTGTAGCAATGTTTATACTAAACAATAAAAAGGGCACGTATGTTTTGGCACAGTACTGTGTATCTGTGTACATGGGTATGTTTGTTTATTTTTATTTTGATAAAGGGAAGTTGTTTCCTCTGCATTTAGATGATCCAAAGTGAGCACACATACACTCTCAGAGCCGTGAGCTGCCACACACACATTGGGCACCCGGAGAGCAGTTGGAGGTTCAGTGCCTTGCTCAAGGGCACTTAAACCATTTATGTGGAGAAAGAGAAGGTGCTGCTCACTCCACCACTGCCACTCGTTTTTCCTGCTGGTTCGGGAATCAAACCAGCAACCTTAGATAGCCTGTCTCAAAGCTGCTTCTTTCACCATTAGGCTACAGCTGTCCTTACAACTTGCAGATGGGTGTGTGTGTGTGTGTGTGTGTGTGTGTGTGCAGGGATATTAATACTGATATATGTATATTTTGTTTGTGTGAAAAAAGAGGAGTTAAAGGTGGTTGGACCAGAAGCTCCTCTTGTTGCTGTCGCTGGTGAAGATCTGGTTCTGCCCTGTTTTATCAAACCCATCACCAGCGTTGTGGACATGACCGTGGAGTGGATGAAACTGGAAGAAGTAGCTTCATTAGTGCATCTTTATGAGGATAATGAAGACAGTAATGTAAAGCAGGATCAGAAGTACAGAGGAAGAACATCGCTGTTTAAAGAGGAGCTACAGAAAGGCAACGCGTCCCTCAAACTCTCAGCTCTCCGAGTCTCTGATGAAGGAAAATATAAGTGTTTCATTGCTGACCAACTCTGGTACGATGACATCACTGTTCATGTAAATGTTCAAGGTAAGATCCATTTCTGCTGTGAAGCTTCAAATAGTGAAATGTGTTTTTCTCTTTTCTGATTTAACTCAGTCTGTTTAGAACCACGAACACATACAGGACAATAATTCAAGATCATGATTGGCAGCCTGTGGAATAAATGATCCCCAGCACAGGATTCACTCAGACATGCACTCAGTAGTTGGTGGTGTGTATCTATAACACCAGAATCTGTTTTATTGGCCAAAATTTGTGTAAGGAATTTGTTTCTGGTTAACAGAGATCCTACACTACATATTAGGGCCATGTTCACATTGCAGCTCATATTCTGATCGTATTTGCAGAATAATCTGAATAATCAGAATAATTCTCTCAACTGCCTGCTCACATTATTTGCTACAATTTACTAAATCTCATTTGTGCATTTATGATGACATTTTCTACTTTTACAAATATATATATATATATATATATATATATATATATATATATATATATATATATATATATATATATATATATATATATATATATATATATATATATATATATATATATGTGTGTGTATATATATATATATGTGGGCAGTGGGCAGATGCTTCGCATCTGCACGGGAAAATGAACAACCCCGCCCTCCATGAGTTTCCTGCTGCCTTGCAGGTCGGCCTTGGCTGGTCAAAGGCTATGGGAGTAAACCCAGATAGAAAATCCGGTAAGGAGGCCCGAAGGCAGTTGGCCGAGCTCTGTGACGCCCTCTGACACCTCCTGCAGCCGCGCTGGCACCGGCTGTACTGGCTTGCCTTTCCGCCGGACTCTGACAGCAACGCCGAGAGGGGGATCCTGGCACTGGGCACTCCAGGATCTCCATACCACTTGCCCAGGCCTGCACCTGGAGAGGTCACTCCAGCTTCGCTGTCTCAGCATAGACATCAACACGGGGAGCAGCAGACACCAGTGATAAGCCCAGGCTCGTTTGGTGTAGAGCCGGGCGCTAGGGGTTGCTCTCGACGGTGGGAGGAGTCTTCTGACTCCATTGGGAAGTTACCGCCCGCCTCAACCCGGGAAGCCCCCGGGCAATAAGGTACTACCCCGCCACAACTTGCTTGCTTCATCGGGTGTGTGAAGCTTAGATCAAAATCGACAGGCTTGTTGTAAAATTGAGCACCAGGCAAACACAGAAAGAAAAAGACAAAGCAACCGCCAGCCCTGCGGCTGGCAACCTGGAACGTCAGAACGATGTGTCCCGGCCTCACTGGCGACCTCCAGCAAGTCGCCGACACAAGGAAACCCGCCATCATTAGCCGTGAGCTGGCCAAGCGGAACATCGACATCGCCGCCCTACAGGAGACACGCCTTGCTTCAAGTGGCAGTCTCAAGGAGAAGGACTACACGTTCTTCTGGCAAGGTCTGGAGGCAGACGAGCGGCGACTCTATGGGGTTGGTTTCGCAGTTCGCAACTCCCTGCTGTCGTCAATTGAACCTCCTCAGGGAACCGAGCGCATCCTCTCACTCCGACTCACCACCTCCTCGGGACTTACACACATTTTCTGCGCCTACACCCCAACACTCGGCTCCACAACTGAGGCAAAAGATGCATTCTACGAGGAGCTTGAGGCAAGGATCAGAGAGATACCAGTGAAGGAAAACCTGTTCCTGCTCGGAGACTTCAATGCCCGGTGGGAGCAGACTGCACCGCCTGGCCACGCTGCATTGGACACTTTGGCATTGGCAAGCTCAACGAGAATGGACAACGGCTACTTGAGCTCTGCTCCTTCCATGACCTCGCCATTACCAACACCTTCTATGCCACCAAGCCCCACCACAGAGTTTCATGGAGACATCCCAGGTCGAGGCACTGGCACCAGCTGGACCGTCATCACCAGGAGACCCATGCTGAACCACGTGCTCTGCACACGTAGTTACCATAGTGCAGACTGCGACACTGACCATTCCCTGGTCAGAAGCATGGTGCGTCTACGACCCAAACAGATCCACCGCTCCAAACATAAGGGCCAGCCCCGCATCGACACTGCCAGAACTTCAAAGCCCGAGCTGCGCAAATGCTTTGCTGAGGCCATCGACAACGCCCTGGAAGACTGCCCCACAGACAACGCCACAGCACGCTGGGACTTCATCCGCGATGCCGTATACCAGGCCGCCTCAGACACCTTCGAGAGTCAGGAAAAACGAGGACTGGTTCGAGGCTGGGATTGAAGATATGGAGCCTGCCATAGCCGCCAAGGGTGTTGCGCTCCTTGAGTACAAGAGGAAGCCATGCGAGAAATCACTGGCCACCTACAGAGAAGCCCGCAACAATGCCAAGAGGGTCGCCCGCAGGTGCGCCAACGACTACTGGCTGAAGCTTTGCAGCGATATTCAGACCTCTGCGGACTGTGGAAACACCCGTGCCATGTATGAGGGGATGAAAAAGGCTTTCGGACCAAGTGCCACCAAGATCGCACCCCTCAAATCCACCTCCGGCGACATCATCAAGGACCGTGGGGAGCAGATGGAGAGATGGGCCGAGCACTATTCAGAGCTATACTCCAGAGAGAATGTTGTCACTGACACAGCCATGGAGAACACCATCCCACTGCCCACCATGGAAGAACTCGACTCGCCACCTACCATCGAAGAGCTCAGCAAGGCCATTAACTCGCTGTCTAGCAGGAAGGCACCAGGCAGCGACGGAATCCCTCCAGAGGTGATGAAGGCTGCAAAAGAGAGCTCCTCCTTGGGCATCTCCATGAGCTTTTGCTTCAGTGCTGGGAAGAAGGAACGATACCCCAAGATATGCGAGATGCGAAGATCATCACGCTCTACAAGAACAAGGGCGACCGCAGTGATTGCAACAACTATCGTGGGATCTCTCTTCTCAGCATTGTAGGGAAAGCCTTTGCAAGGGTAGTCCTCAACCGCCTGCAAGTACTTGCAGACCGTGTGTATCCCGAGTCGCAGTGCGGGTTCCGGGCAAAGCGATCAACCATTGACATGGTGTTCTCCCTTCGGCAGCTGCAGGAAAAGTGCCGTGAGCAGCGACATCCTTTGTTCCTCGCCTTCATCGATCTGACCAAGGCATTCGACTTGGTCAGTCGGTCTGGCCTCTTCACCCTCCTCCAGAAGATTGGATGTCCCACCAAGCTCCTGAAGATAGTCGAGTCATTCCACGACAACACGTCTGGCACAGTTCAGTATAACGGAACATCATCAGACCCCTTTCCAATCAAGAGCGGCGTGAAACAAGGGTGTGTCCTGGCCCCGACACTTTTCGGCATATTTTTCTCTTTGCTCCTGCGCTACGCATTCAGAGAGTCCGAAGATGGCATCTTCCTCCACACACGGAGTGATGGGAACCACTTTAATCTCGCCCGCCTCAGGGCAAAGACCAAGGTGCGCAAGGTCCTCATCCGGGATATGCTCTTTGCTGACGACGCTGCCCTCACTGCTCACTCTGAAGCCGCCCTTCAGCGACTCATCAATCACTTCGCGGAGGCATGCACAGAGTTTGGACTCACTATCAGCCTCAAGAAAACCAATATCATGGGTCAGGATGTCAGCACAACTCCCACAATCAACATCGGGCGATTACACCCTGGAAGTGGTGGACAAGTTCACCTACCTTGGCTCCACCATCTCCAGCAACCTATCCCTGGATGCTGAGCTAAACGTAAGGATAGGCAAAGCAGCAACATCCATGGCCCGCCTAGCGAAGCGTGTGTGGAACAACCCCAGGTTGACCCTAAACACGAAGATGAAGGTGTACCAAGCATGCGTGTTGAACACGCTTCTATACGGCAGTGAGGCCTGGACCCTATACATGCACCAGGAGCGAAGACTAAACGCCTTTCACCTGCGCGCAACCTCAGGCGACTCCTCGGCATTACCTGGCAGGATCGTGTCTCCAACTCGCGCGTCTTGGCCCAGGCAGGCATGTCAAGCATGTTCGCCATCCTCTCCCAGAAGCGCCTGCGCTGGCTCGGACACATCTGCAGGATGGATGAATTCCGCATTCCAAAGGACATCCTCTATGGCGAGCTCGCCTCAGGAACACGACCAACAGGACAACCCGCCTGCGCTACAAGGATGTCTGCAAGAGGGACCTGAAGTCATGCAGCATCAACCCAGTAGATCTCGAGGCAGCGAGCTCCGACCGCTCTAGCTGGCGTGGAAAGGTAAAATCCGGTGTGCAGCAGGCCGAGGAGGCGAGAGAGATCCAGCATGAGGAGAAGAAGAACCGCAAACAGCAGAGAATTCTGTCTGCCACAGCCTGCCCCACGATCCCTACTGCAGAATACACTTGCAGCAAGTGTGGTAGGAGCTGCATCTCCCGCATTGGCTTATTCAGCCACAGCCGGCGCTGCAGCCTCTCAGCTAATTGATAGACCTGCCTAGGTGCAGACTCCATTGTCTCTAGAGACAGACGGATGCCAAGAAGAAGAACAAGAATATATATATATATATATATATATATATATATATATATATATATATATATATATATATATATATATATATATATATTTCATATATATAAGTAATCATCATCATCATCATCATCAATTTCCTCCGCTTAATCGGGGTTCGGGTAATGGGGGCTGCAGCCTAAGCAGTGAGGTCTAGATATCCGTCTTCCCACCCACTTCCTTCAGCTAGTCTGGGGAACACTGAAGCATTCTCAGACCAAACGGGACGCATAATCCTTCCAGTATGTTATAGGTCAACCCCGGGGTCTTTTCCAGGTTGGACACGCCTGAAACACCACACTAGGGAAGTAGCCGCTTGTATCTCTAATCGTGTTCTTTCGGTAACTACCCAAAGCTCGTGATTATAGTTGAGGGTTGAATAGTTGAGAGCTTTGCGACTCAGTTCCCTCTTCACCATAATGGACCGGTACAAGCTCTGCTTTACAGCAGAGGCTCCTTCCCTCACTCGTGAACAAGATATCGAGATACTTGAACTCCTCGACTTGGAGCAGGACTTCATTCCGGATGTGGAGCATGCATTCTACCCTCTTCTGGCTGGGAACCATGACCTCAAACTTGGAAGTGCTGAGTCTCATCATACTCATTTTGCATGTGCCTGTGAATCGCTCCAATGAGAACTGGAGGTTCCGGATTGATGAAGCCAAAAGAACAATGTTATCCGCAAAAAACAGAGACGAGACCCTATTGCCACCAAACCAGAACACCTCCATGTTGCAGCTGCACCGAGAAATTATGTCCATAAAAGCTATGAACAGAATCGCTGACAAAAAACAGCCTTGATGGACTCCAACCATCACCGAAAAACCGAAAACGAAATCGACCTGTTGTTACCAAATATTATTCAGTTTGGTTATCAAAGGCGGGCCATGTCTCTCACTGTCTATGGTGAGAGGCATGTAAAAGAACCATTGCTGACTTTCGTAAAGAGGAGCTGCAAAGCCGTCCGCGTGTTTCTATCCCTTGCTAAAAAGGGTTGTGACAGGAAGGGCATCCGATGTAAAAACCTCTGCCAAAATCAAACGTGCAAATCAGATGATTCGCTGTGGCGACTCCCGAGTAAAAGGGAAAAAGCCGAAAGGTGTGTATATATATATATATATATATATATATATATATATATATATATATATATATATATATATATATATATATATATACCGCTAATATGCTCACATGGGAGCTCAATGCTAACTGCACTCCGTTTAACAATAAGCCCAGGTGGAGTTCTCAGTCTCCGGTGCTTGGTTAGCACTTCCGGCCATACTGCTTGAAAATGTTCAGTCCCTGCGAAACAAGATGGACGAGCTTCATGCTCAGATTGCAGCGCATAGGGATCTACAGGACTGTGTTTCTGTGAAACATGGCTCAAGGCGATTGCACCAGCCGGCTACACAACCTTCACCCCCTGCAATCCCAGGCGCCGGAGTTGTCGTTCGGCCCCTTCCCGCCTGGGCTTCTTGTCAGCTGGGGTGCGGCTCGCATTGAGCTGCCTACCATAGCACATTAGCCCTGCTAGCTGCACCCTGGTGAACAAGCCCAGTTGAGCGTGCTTAGTTATACATGCCCGAGGATACACCGATCTTATAGCTGTAGTAGAGTCGACTGGTCGTAGACGAGCATAGTGCAAAACATGAACAAACAAAACAACAAATTAAAATGAACAAAGAAACAATTTGACTCTGAGAACGTCACTCCAAGTTCAGTGTAAAAGGACATGAAGAGTACTGTAATAACGTTTATCCTTTTGGTATCGTTTGTTAAACATGCTACAGAACATAAAATCTCACACATAAACATGAACTTAGGTACTGTACTGGAATAATAATTGAAAAATATTTTAATACAACAGTTCAGAGAAAACCGTCATTTCTCAGGAGAAAGTCTTATTTCTTCAGAAGAGACATCCAGCGTTTTCTATCTCTTAGCCAAAGACATAGCATTTGAGTGGTATCATAGAGCTTAACTGGTAATTAAAACACACACAAAAAAGAGGCTCATTGACAACTTGTGCGCAAATGAGGAAAAAGGGCAGGACATGAGCTCAACCAATCAGGAGAAAGGAGGATAGCCATTGGCTGAATTTGAATCACGTGCTGGTTGCTTGGCAGTCAGCGAATACTCAAACCGTGGGTGCAAAACCACGAATAGTTAAGGGGCCTACTGTACCTTGAAAACTGAGCGAACTCTTGTGTCAACATTCAACTAAAAATTAAAATAAAAATGTTTGGTGGCTAAGGACTAAAGATCTTGCTCATTTTTATGCACCTCAGCCATATAAACTTTTAGAAAACATGTCTAGGAAGAGTTTTAGGAAGAGTTTTAGGAAGAGATGATAAGAGAAATCATCCTCATCTGACACGCCCTTTTTAACCCATTAGTCACCGTGGTAAGCCCCAAAAATTAACACAAAAAAAAACGACTATTTTTTTTCATTTCTGTTTCTTCCAATAAGATCAGTATGTATCTTTTTGACAGTTTCAAACAATCACAGGGAAATTAAGAAAACTATATATAGTCGGCCCTCTACTTACGAAATTAATCTGTTCCAGCGCTTTTTTCGTGACGCGGGAGTTTCGTAAGTAGGGGTCACATTTTACAAGTTAAGCACCTGATTCGTTCCAAGGCTCCCAAGACTACCCCATAAACCCTTTAAAACATATAAAAGTACTCCAATTTTGTAGGAAATATGTGTTAAAAGTAATATATATATATATATATATATATATATATATATATATATATATATATATATATATATATATATATATATATATATATATATATATATATATATATATTAAACATATTTAAACATTTTATGAACATATTAAACCATTTTATTAACATTTTTAAATGAAACCATTATTAAACATTTTATATTCACACACACACACACACACACCTGTCTCTCTCTTTTTCTCTCTTTCTGTGTGCCTGCACGTCTCTCTCTCTCTCTCTCTCTCTCTCTCTCTCTCTCTCTGTCTCTCTCGCTCCCTCTGTGTACGCGTGTCTCTCTCTCTCTCTCTCTCTCTCTGTCTCTCTCGCTCCCTCTGTGTACGCGTGTCTCTCTCTCTCTCTTTCTCTCTGTCTTACACTCTCTCTCTCTCTCTCACACACACTCTCTCTCTCACACACACTCTCTCTCTCACACTCTCTCTCTCTCTCTCTCTCTCTCTCTCTCTCTCTCTCTCTCTCTGTCTCACTCTCACACACACTCTGTGTGTGTGTGTGTGTGTGTGTGTGTGTGTGCATGCGCACGTCTCTCTCTCTCTGTCTCTGTCTCTGTGTGCATGCACGTCTCTCTCTCTCTCTCTCTCTCTCTCTCGCTCTCTCTCACACGTGTGTGCACACTCTCTCTCTCCCTCTCTCTCGTTCTCTCTCTCTCTATCTCTCTCTCTCTCTCTCTCTCTGTCGGTGCATGCTGGGAGTGTGTGTGAGTGTGCTGGGAGCGTGCGTGTGTGCAGAGAGCGCTTTTTTTTCTTTTCATAGTGCATTTTTCTATTTTCTCTTTTATTTCTGTTTTGTTTATTTTTCCTCTTTAGGGAAAAACGGTAGTTAAAAGAAAGTTCACAAACACAGAGACCAGCTCGAACAAAATAAAAAAACCTCAAAGGGGCCAGGGGACCTGTCTGTCCCAGGGCTTGTTTGAGAGAAAGGATGAGAACACACAAAAAAATGGACACAGACACGGCCTACACCGTATAAAAAAATACAAAAGTTCCTACATGGCAATAAAGGGGCCAGAATTAAAGCCGAAAATTTCTTTCTGGACCTCAGACTATTTATCGACGCTGTCCGTCTCCATTTAAGAAAGCAAGGTGAGCCCGGACAGCCCGGTTTCACCGAACAGGAGATTTATAGATTGAGGAAACTGGTTTCAAGGTTTAAAAACAACTCGCTGAGGATGACTAATGTTCTTTCTTTCATCTGTTTTTATTCTCCCGAGATTTTAACTCGGTTTCTGGACACACTGAAGATGTGATGGGGGACCATATTTTAAAAGTTATAGCAGAGCTGGAAAAATCAAGGTTTTGTTTTTAAACGTTTACGCTCCAACTGCAGGCACAGAGAAACTCCTCTTTTTAGGTGCCCTGGATGATGTGATCCAGAGGTGTGGTCGAGATGAGTACCTGATTATCTATAGTATAACCGGATAATAGTATAGTATAATAATAGTATATCTATAGTATAACTATAGTAACCGGATTTTAACTTTACTGAAAATCATCTTTTAGATCGGAACCACCCCGAACCACACCCTGCCTCGCAAAGGACATTAAGAAAACTCGTCGAGATACACAAACTTTTAGACGTCTGGAGAAATTTTTATGGCAACAGCCGATAGTACACCTGGCTCCACTCAAGGGATGGACTACTGTCCATGGCCAGGCTCGACAAGTTCTATTGTTTTAAACACCATTTTAATGTTTTTAAAAACTGCTCGATTGGGCCGGTGGGATTCTCAGACCATTATTTGGTCGAGTGCTGTGTTCTAATCAATAACATCAGATGTGGAAGTGCGTACTGGCACTTCAACACAGCACTCCTATCTGAGCACGGTTTGAGGAAAGCTTTTAATGTTTTTTAGGAAAATGTCAGACCAACAAAGAGTGGTTTTAGTTCTTTGCAGCAGTGGTGGGACATCGGGAAGAACAAAATCAAATCTGTGCCTGCAGTATACTCGCAATGTCTCCAGAAACTTGGTCAGATCCATTAAGGATTTGGAGAGGGAAATGGTGGAGCTGCAAACTCAGGCAGACTCCACAGGAGAAAGAAGACATTTGAAATCTTCAAAGCCAAAAAACGCATGTTAGCTGACTTGCTAGGCATACCCACCAGGGGCGCTGTGGTACCCAGTAGATTTCAAAATGTTGCTCTGATTGATGCTCCCTCTCACTTTTTCTTTGGGCTTGAAAGGAAAAACGGGCAGAGGAGGCTTGATACACTGTCTGTGTTCTGGAGATGGACGGCTTATATAGTATATATAATATATAATAAAAAGATAGGCAGGTATGCAGCAGGTTTCTATGATGAATTATATCAGGGTGAATATCCTGAGAAACTGGATTTGTTGGATACTTTCCTCACTGGTCTGCCACAGGTGTCAGCAGATGCCAACAGAACACAAATTGTTGGTGGCGCTGCAGAGCCTCAAACTGTGGAAAGCCCCGGATATTGATGGTCTGCCGTCCGATTTCTAAATAGCCTTCTGGGCGGTGATCGGTGAGGACCTGCTGGACGTTCTCAGGGACAGTCTGCTGAAAGGCCGGCTACCCCTGAGTTCCAGGAGAGCAGTCCTCATCCTCCTGCCAAAGAAGGGGGACCTGTAAGATCTCAAAAACTGGCGACCAGTGTCCCTCCTCTGTACCGACTACAAACTCCTTTCCAAAGTCCTGGCGAACAGGTTGAGGAAAGTGATGGAGCAGGTCGTTCATGTAGACCAGACCTACTGTATACCGGCCAGGCTGATAAAAGACAATGTCTTTTTAATTCGGGACGTTTTGGACCTCTCCAATTAATTGGGAATGAAACTTGGTCTCATTTTGCTGGACCAAGAAAAGGCATTTGATCGAGTTGTGCACGCATACCTATGGCATACGCTAGAGGGTTTTAGGTTCAGCCCTTGTCTTGTTGCCTGGATTCGGACCTTGTATGGAGACATTGAGAGTATATTAAAAATCAACAGGGGTTTGACTGCTCCTTTTAAAGTGCAGAAGGGCATCAGGCAGGGTTGCCCCCTGTCAGGCATGCTGTACTCCTTTGCAATAGAGCCTCTCCGGCATCGACTCAGAACAGGTCTCTCTGGTTTTAATGTCCCGGACTGCGTTTCGGCTTTTAAACTAATTTTTTAACCAATACTGTTAAAGATTTTCGTGCCGTTTCATCAGCCAAGGTCAACTGGGGAAAAAGTGAAGCTCTGTGGGTGTGAGGTCTCACCTGGAAAAAGGGTGGGATCAAGTACCTGGGAATCTACCTTGGTGATGGAAATAATGTAAATAAAAATTGGGAAAACGTTTTAGAGAAAGTGCAAGGGAGGCTCAAAAAATGGAAATGGATTTTAGCGAAAATATCTTTTAATGGTCGTATTTTAATTATTCACAATAATGCAGCCATGAGGTGGGGGGGGGGCACCAACCAGTGTCTCTCCCCCTCATGCCGGTCCCAAGCTCGGAGAAATGCAGAGGGTTGTGTCAGGAAGGGCATCCGACGTAAAACCAATGCCAAACTTTTATGATGCAAATCAGAAGTATTACCCCCATACCGGATCGGTCGAGGCCCGGGTTAACAACGACCACCATCAGTGCTGTCAATCAACAGGGTGCTGATGGAAATTGGACTACTGTTGGTCGAAGACATCGAAGAAGGAGAGGTGGGAGGCGTGTCCGTAGGCAGAGAGAGAAGAGGAAAGGCATGAGTGTAGGACTGAGAGTGGGGACTTTGAATGTTGGAACTATGCAAAGAAAAGGTAGAGAGCTGGCTGACATGATGCAGACGAGGAAGGTGGACATACTGTGTGTTCAGGAGACCAGGTGGAAAGGGAGCAAAGCTAAAAGCTTAGGAGCAGGGTTTAAGCTATTTTATCACGGTGTGGATGGGAAGAGAAATGGAGTCGGAGTCATTTTGAAGGAGGAGTTTTTCAGGAATGTTCTAAAAGTGAAAAGAGTGTCAGACAGAGTGATGAGTCTCAAGTTAGACATTGGAGGTGTAATGCTCAATGTTGTTAGTGCTTATGCCCCACAGGCAGGATGTGAGCTAGAAGAGAAGGAGAGATTCTGGAGTGAGTTAGATGAAGTGATGCAGAGGACCACCAGAGGTGAAAGAGTGGTCATTGGCGCAGGCGTCAATGGACATGTTGGTGCAGGCAACAGAGGGGACGAGGAAGTGATGGGCAGGTTTGGTATCCAGGACAGGAACGCAGAAGGACAGATGTTGATAGATTTTGCAAAAAGGATGGAAATGGCTGTGGTGAATACTTTCTTCCAGAAGAAACAGGAGCATTTGGTGACTTATAAAAGCGGAGGTAGGAGCACACAGGTAGACTACATCTTGTGTAGGTGATGTAATTTGAAGGAAGTCAGTGACTGCAAAGTAGTAGTGGGTGAGAGTGTTGCCAAACAGCATAGGATGGTGGTATGCAGGATGACGCTGATGGTGAGGAAGGTGAAGAAGGCAAAGGCAGAGCAGAAGACAAAGTGGTGGGAGTTGAAAAAGGAAGAGTGTCGTGTTGTCTTCAAAGAGGAGTTGAAACAGGCTTTGGGTTGTCAGAAAGTGCTTCCAGATGACTGGACAACCACAGCAAATGTGATCAGGGACACAGGTAGGAGACTACTTGGTGTGTCCTCTGGAAGGAAAGTAGATAAGGAGACTTGGTAGTGTAATGAGGAAGTGCAGGAGTGTGTACAAAGGATGAGGTTAGCTAAGAAAAAGTGGGACATAGAGAGGACCGAAGAGAGTAAACAGGAGTACAGGGAGACACAGCGTAAGGCGAAAGTAGCAGTGGCTAAGGCCAAACAGAGGGCGTATGATAGGTTGGACAGTAAAGAGGGAGAAAATGATCTATACAGGTTGGCACAGCAGAGAAATAGAGATGGGAAGGATGTGCAGCAAGTTAGATTGATAAAGGACAGAGAGGGAAATGTATTGACTGATGACAGAAGTGTGCTGGGAAGATGGAAAGAGTATTTTGAAGAGCTGATGAATGAGGAAAATGAGAGAGAAAAAAGAGTAGAAGAGGTGACCATTGAGGAGCAGGATGTAGCAAAGATCAGTAAGGGTGAAGTGAGAAGGGCATTGAAGAGGATGAAGAATGGAAAGGCAGTTTATCCTGATGATATACCTGTGGAGGTATGGAAGTGTCTAGGAGAGGTAGCAGTAGATTTTCTGACAGGAACATTCAACAAGGTCCTAGAGAGTGAGCAGATGCCGGAGGAGTGGAGGAGAAGTGTGCTGGTGCCCATTTTTAAGAACAAGGGAGACGTGCAGAGTTGTGGCAACTACAGAGGGATAAAGTTGATGAGCCATACGATGAAGTTATGGGAAAAAAAATAGTGGAAGCTAGACTAAGGGCAGAGGTCAGCATTTGTGAACAACAGTTTGGTTTCATGCCAAGAAAGAGCACCACAGATGCAATGTTTGCTTTGAGGATGTTAATAGAGAAGTACAGAGAAGGTCAGAGGGAGCTACATTGTGCCTTTGTGGATCTGGAGAAAGCATATGACAGGGTGCCGAGAGAAGAACTGTGGTATTGCATGAGGAAGTCTGGAGTGGCAGAGAAGTATGGCAGAGTGGTGCAGGACATGTATGAGACATGTAAGACAGTGGTGAGGTGTGCTGTTGGTGTGACCGACGAATTCAAGGTGGAGGTGGGACTGCATCAAGGGTCAGCTCTGAGGCCCTTCTTGTTTGCTATGGTGATGGACAGGCTGACAGACGAGGTGAGATAAGAATCTCCATGGACTATGATGTTTGTAGATGACATTGTGATCTGTAGTGAGAGCAGCGAACAAGTGCAGGAAAATCTAGAGAGGTGGAGGTATGCCCTGGAAAGGAGAGGAATGAAGGTTAGCCTCAGAAAATCAGAATACATGTGTGTGAATGAGAAGGACCCAGGAGGAACTGTGAATTTACAGAGAGCAGAGATAGCGAAGGTGGAGGATTTTAAGTACTTAGGCTCAACAATCCAGAGCAATGGAGAGTGTGAAAAAGAGGTGAAGAAGCGTGTGCACGCAGGCTGGAATGGTTGGAGAAAAGTGTCCGGTGTGATGTGTGATAGGAGAGTGTCAGCAAGAATTAAGGGAAAAGTGTACAAGACGGTGGTGAGGCCAGCGATGTTGTATGGCTTAGAAACAGTGACGCTGAGGAAAAGGCAGGAGGCAGAGCTGGAGGTAGCGGAGATGAAAATGTTGAGGTTCTCTCTGGGAGTAACGAGGATGGATAGGATCAGAAATTAGTATATCAGAGGGACAGCCCACATAAGATGTTTTGCAGATAAAGTCAGAGAGGCTAGATTGAGATGGTTTGGACATGTACAGAGGAGGGATAGTGAGTATATTGGCAGTAGGATGCTGAGGTTGGAACTACCAGGCAGAAGGCCTCGAGGAAGACCAAAGAAGAGATTTATGGATGTGGTGAAGGAAGACATGAAGGTCGTTGGAGTCAGAAAAGAAGATGCGGAGGACAGGGTGAGGTGGAGGCGGATGATTTGCTGTGGCGACCCCTGAAGGGAGCAGCCGAAAGTAAAAGAAGAAAAGAAGATTATACACACAGATACACACACACATACACACACACACACACACAGTCTTCTTCTTTTCCTTTCGGCTTTTCCCTTCAGGGGTCGCCACAGCGAATCATCTGCCTCCATCTCACCCTATCATTTGCATCTTCTTCTCTTACACCAACGACCTTCATGTCCTCCTTCACCACATCCATGTGTAACACCAGCTTAGTATAGCTGTGCTAGATTATATGCTAGGTTCTAGAGGAGTAGAATGAATTGTGGAGATTTAAAGTTGAACAGCCGGCAGATTTATTACAATTTACAATAGCACAAGAAACAGTGCAAACAATGTTGTAGAAGCAGCCGAAAGTAAAAGAAGAAGAAGAAGAAGAAGAAGATTTTAATTATTCACAATCTGGTGGCTTCCATGCTGTGGCACCGTCTCTCCTGCGTGGACCCCCCCCCCGACCCTTTTTGCGAAAGTCCAGGCTGAGATCGTCAGTTGTTTCTGGGACAAGCTGTATTGGGTCCCGCAGAGTGTCCTCTTCCTCCCCAGAGAGGAAGGGGGACAC
Source organism: Plotosus lineatus (assembly GCA_024760905.1). NCBI lineage: Eukaryota > Metazoa > Chordata > Actinopteri > Siluriformes > Plotosidae > Plotosus > Plotosus lineatus. The sequence continues at coordinate 26,927,208 of CM045745.1, forward strand.
GGTCTTATACATCTGGCCAGCAGAGAAGCAACGTTCAGGCTCCAATTCATCCAGAGACTGCTGACCGCACCGAGAGACTTGGTGTGGAAGCCCACAGCGCGAGCAGTTCTGCCGGAACTGCAGGACTCTCTCTTTTTAATGGACTTAAGCAAACACGACATCAATGTATTTCCAGAGTTTTATCAAAGCTTTTTTAAAATCTGGGGACTTTTTAAAAAGAACAGAACACAGGCACACGGCTCACGCTTCTGGACTTTAAAGGAACCTGTCGTCTGTGGAACTCATTTTAATGTGTGACAGTGTGCGAGGCCGTCAGTCACAGAGAAGTTTGCGGCGGCACACGTCACCACACTGGGTCACGTACTTGACCTGTGTTGTTCGCAGCTAGAGGACGCCGCTGCTCTCTCTGCCATTGTCGGGGTTTCTTCGGTGAGACGACTAGAAAGCATGCTGAGGCTCTGGAAGGACCGGCTCTCCCTGGACGAACACTCCAGCATCGTCTCCCGAACCGGCAGCGTTTTACACACGGACCCCTTTCCCGTCGACAGCCTCGCCCCGGATTTTAAGGACTGCTCTGGTTGGTTTTTAGAACATGGTGTGTCAGGGCCTATAAAATTATGTAACACCTCAGGTAAAATAATGTACAGACTGTTGGTGAAAGTGTTAAATAAAGAGAAACTAAGGGGTCGGACCGACACACCATGGAGGGTCCACCTGGGTTTGAAACCAGAAGTGGACCCCTCATGGAGAGCACTGTACAAACCACTGTTGACAAAAAGGGTTGGAGACCTACAGTGGAGTATTTTACATGGTGCTGTCGCAGTTAATAGTTTTGTGAACATTTTAAATCCGGGTGTTGGCAAACGGTGTCGGTTCTGTTCCCTCAGAGAGACAATGTTTCATTGTTTCCTGGATTGCAGCAGGCTGCAGTCCCTGTTTATGTGGTTGTCGAGGCTGTTATATACTTTTGGTGTGGTTTTTATGAAACACATTTTTATTCTGGGTTTTAGATACCAACAAAAAAAGAAGGCCAAGTGCCAACTTCTCCTGTCTCCTGTCTACCTGAGCAGGAGGGGGAAAATGGAGGGTTCACTGGACTATGATATTAAAACTATTTTAATCAGAATGATAAAGAGCAGGTTGATGGTTGATTTTAATTATTCTAGTTTGATGAAAGATTTGGATTCCTTTGAGAAAGTGTGGTGTGTAAATGATGGTTTTATGTTCTGTGAAGGAGGAGAAGCTGCTGTTTTCAACAATATTGGGTTAAAGGAACTGACTCTGATTATGGAAATACTTTTTCTGTTGAGATCGAGTGGGTTAAAGGGTACCGGTACCCAAAATTGACAGCGTTCAAAAAATATCCACTATACCTTATTATTAACTTTTAAACATCGCGTGATGTCAGTAGTTTATGTATAAGTCTACATTTCGTTTTCTTCTATATGACATTTCTTGCTCACAAAGGTTCAGCGCGCGGACATGTTGACTTTTTTTTTTTTTTTTTCACCAGGGTTAAAGGTCATTGTGACGTAACATTGTTGATAGTTGTACAGCCAATTGCAGAAAAAAATTCAAATGAGGACTCGAGTTGTAAGAAGTGTGTGTGTGTGTGTGTGTGTGTGTGTGTGTGTGTGTGTGTGTGTGTGTGTATATTTGATGAAACGCATTGATCTGAAACAACAAATGAGTCCCGTGCACAGAGTGAAGTATAGGCAGTCATCCCTTGGTACATCTTCTACGCGGCCTTGGTACATCTTCTACTTTTCCTTTCGGCTTTTCCCTTCAGGGGTCGCCACAGCGAATCATCTGCCTCCATCTCACCCTATCCTTTGCATCTTCTTCTCTGACACCAACGACCTTCATGTCCTCCTTCACCACATCCATGAATCGAATGAACTACCAGCCTCAGCATCCTATTTCCAATATACTCACTATCCCTTCTCTGTACATGTCCAAACCATCTCAATCTAGCCTCTCTGACTTTGTCTCCAAAACATCTTCCATGTGCTGTCCCTCTGATATGCTCATTCTAATCCTATCCATCCTCGTTACTCCCAAAGAGAACCTCAACATTTTCATCTCTGCTACCTCCAGCTCTGCCTCCTGTCTTTTCCCCAGGGCCACTGTTTCTAAACCATACAACATCGTTGGCCTCACCACCGTCTTGTACACTTTTCCCTTCATTCTTGCTGACACTCTCCTATCACACATCACACCGGACACTTTCCTCCAACCTTTCCAACCTGCCTGCACACGCTTCTTCACCTCTTTTTCACACTCTCCATTGCTCTGGATTGTTGAGCCTAAGTACTTAAAATCCTCCACCTTCGCTATCTCTGCTCCCTGTAACATCACCGTTCCTCCTGGGTCCTTCTCATTCACAAACATGTATTCTGATTTTCTGAGGTTAACTTTCATTCCTCTCCTTTCCAGGGCATACCTCCACCTCTCTAGATTTTCCTGCACTTGTTCTCTGCTCTCACTACAGATCACAATGTCATCTGCAAACATCATAGTCCATGGAGATTCTTGTCTAACCTCGTCTGTCAGCCTGTCCATCACCATAGCAAACAAGAAGGGGACTAAAATGTTTAATAATGGTTTAATTAATAAATATGTTAATAAAATGGTTTAATATGTTAATAAAATGCTTAAATGGTTGAATAAATAATTTTCTTTTACTTTTAACACATATTTCATACATATTTCATACAAAATTGGTTCACTTTTATATTTTTTAAAGGGTTTATGGGGTAGTCTTGGGAGCCTTGGAACGAATCAGGTGTTTTACATGTAAAATGCGCCTCTAAAACTCCAGGCTACGAAAAAGGCTCTGGAACAGATTAATTTTCATAAGCAGAGGGCCGACTGTATATCAAACTCTAAACTTAAAAAGTGCAGAATATAATCAACACTGTTGTTCTACTTGTCTATTTCTCTTCTTGCCTGTAGCTTTTAGCCGCCCAGTGATCATGATGGAGAGTTACGATAAATCAGGAGGAATAAATCTAGTGTGTGAATCCAGAGGCTGGAACCCTGAGCCTGAGGTTCTGTGGCTGGACAGAGAAGGAAACACTCTGCCCGCTGAAGAGACGCAGACACACAGAGAGACTGAGGGCTTCAGTGTGAAACGTCGCATCACTGTTTATGATTATAGCGACTCCAATAGATTTTACTGCAGACTCGGACAAATTCATCACATGATGGAGACGGAGGTTATTGTTGACAGTAAGTTTGAGTTTAATAAACAGACACTACTTTCGCATTATTTTCATTTAATCTATTAGTCGTCTGTCTTCCTTTCGGCTTTTTCCCTTTTACTCGGGAGTCGCCACAGCAAATCATCTGATTCGCACATTTTCATTTGGCAGAGGTTTTTACGTCGGATGCCCTTCCTGTCACAACCCTTTTAGCAAGGGACAGAAAACACGCTGACGACTTTGCAGCTACTCTTTACGAAAGTCAGCAATGGTTCTTTTACATGCCTCTCACCATAGACAGTGAGAGACATGGCCCGCCTTTGATAACCCAGTTAGCTGCACTGGGGGGGGGGGCAGTGACAACCTTGTGGAGAGTGGGACTCGAACCCCCAACCTTTGGATCAGCGATCCAGCGCCCTATACCACTAGACCACCACTGCCCCTCTCTCATTTAATCTATTCGTGATTTTTGATATAGTTTTGTAAAAGTGTATTTTTTGATTATTACATTGTAAACCTGGTTTTATTTTAGAAAAAGTCTTTGATGCTTGGAGATGGATGGTTGGAATGATAGCTGCAGCATGTCTTTTTGCTGTTGGAGCAGGAATCATAGCATTTATCTCTTACAAGAAAGGTAATATTTAATATTCTTTTTTCTTTATAGTGTCTCTAGTTTAAATTCTACTGCAATTTATACAATGGGTTTTGAATTAATATTTTTATTAACAATATTATCAGTAATCACAGATATTAATTCATTCACAAAAAGTTGCATACAATATTACAGTTAAGCAATTATATTTCAATACAAACACTAATAATTTAAATGTATGAAAGTAAATTACCATAAATACCAAAAGAATTCATCAGACAGAATGCAAGTTGCAACTGTTCTTTTGTTTTTTTGTTTTTTTGTTTTTTGTTCAGAGATGTTTACTAATTTGCTTCTGTTTATAACAAAGTGTAGAATATAGTGTTCATTATTGTTTATTTTGTTACTCGTGTTAATTCCCGAATATGAATGAGGCTTCCAGCCCTAATGCTCTGTTTTAATCTGGAGTACAAACATCACTTCCTGGATTTGTTTGCAATCAGTCATGTTCTATCCCAGATGAGACTCTTTACTTTTAGGCATTTATTTATGACATGCAAAATCACTGACTTTGGTGGATCAACCCAATTCGTTTCAAATCGGGTTATTCAAGTTATTTGGTGAGATTTTTAAAAATATTGCAATATTTATCACAAAACAGCAATGTACGTTCTTTTGAATACAGTATATGGTGAGTTTGCCATTTTGTAATTGTGTCACAATCTGGTTTTAATGATTTTAAATAATTCTGTGCCCATAATGTATCCCATAATACATCCTGAAAAGTAGTGTAGAGTATAGACATATAATATAGTTGAAACACATTGACCAGCTCATTCACACTGATGTACGGACATTAAAATTTTGATGAAGTCGTATTGAAGATACCCAAAGTATATAAAATCATGAAAACCAGATTAAGGGCTTCACATTCACCACTAAAATAATAAGTAAATTTAAATTTAGGGATCGTGATGCACGAATTACAGTGTACTTAATTTAAATTCGGTGCTTTGGAATGCTGTATTTTCGGATGTTAATTGTGTTTCTTTGTGGTTGCAGTGTCTCATTTTGCATTGATGATTTTGGACCGGACTCAAGAACCATTTTTACAAACAAATTCATTTATGATAATCATACTTATGGCCTTTTCTGGCATTCACCAATATTTTGTTATCTGGGATTTGTTTTCATATACAAACAAAATCTTTGAACAAGAAAGTGCACACTGACCACATATCACTGCCCAAATTCTATTGGAAATCACCACAATTTCTTTCTCATTTTTCTTCAATTTTTCTGATTCACAATTTGATTTTGAACCACCTGTTATGCGAATTAAGGGGCATTTATGTATGCTAATTAGAGCAACTGGCACAAACTTTTAATTTACTAAGACTAGAATTCTAACAACACAGCAGTGGACAAAACTAAGGTTTAAGTCATGAATCCGACAAATACTTTTTGTTATAAATTTTCTTAAAATCTAATTGACAAACCCCCCCCCAAGATATTCATGACTGAGACCCATTGTTTTTGTTTGTTTGTTTGTTTTAATAATTGCCATTAGTAGTACTAAAATTAGCATGTAAACAAACAAATTTACTCTGTTGTAAATAAAGTATTTTGATGTATCAGTGAATATTGATGACAGTAACAGTGCAGGAAAGATCCAAAGTCTCCAATTCTATTTGAGTAAAAGGCAGCAGCAAACCATCAGCTCACAGCGGCGTTGAGAAGTCGTGTCCAAAAGCATTTTAACACCACTGAGCTTATTGTATCCTCTTCTTCATTTAATTACATGTACACTGAGGGGGTCATGAATAAGTGAGTGATTTTGGACTCAGTGGGTGTCTTTGTGCATTTCGGTGGTCTCCAAATTGACTGCTGGTCAATTTGCCTTTAATTTGATTTACATTTTTTTTTTCAAAAAATATTAGATTAGAATACTGTATCTTGGTAAATTGTGGAATTTTAGATTGTTATTTCTTTTACAGATTGTTGCCAGATTAACACAACATTACTATGCAACACATAATAACACATAGTGGAAGCAATAAAAATTGGCAAAATCCAAAAAGCTTTTTAATTAATATTTTACAAGTATCCATGGTATTATATTAAATAATATTCCACCTGTTCGTCGTTACTTTAAAATAAACCTCATTCAGGGTAAAGCAAGGTGTCAGTGTGCATATATCAGCCAGTTAATACCGTATCTGTATTGATATGTTTGATAATATTCTGTTATATTCTGCAGAACTAAGGCACTGTATGAGATTCTCTGTGCTCGTTGATTGTGCTGAGCGAACACTACAGGAGTTCAAACACACTGGAAGTAATGGGCTATAAGTGACTGTGTAAAGTTAATGAAAGTCACCTAAATGAGCAACGAGAGGTGAAATTTCCTCAAACTATTTCTCATAAAACTTCATGTAGAGTTTAACTCCATACCCGCCCACTTAACTTCACTTGAGAAAATTTCGCCTCTCATCGTTATTACTGCTACATGATCCCGGATCGGTTTCTGTTTGTACGCAGCTTGATTCTGTAATGTTTCATCAGCCTCATGCATGACTCCGGGACACAGTGTAAGATGGTGAAGGTTCATGAAAGAGTAGAGATTGGGGCGGGGGGCAGAAATTATAAATTCTAGTCATATTTACTCAAACAATCAGTGTCAAACTATCTAATCTCCAGGATTATATTCTTCTGAAAATATATCAGGGAGCAGGAGTAAACACAGTAGAAATGCATTCATTAGATCATTATTATAGAATTTACATAGAATTAATTCTGATCTGTAATTCTGATCTGATAATTATCTGTTTTATCTTCAGCTCTTCAAAAACAGATTCAACAATCAGGTAGGCACGAACCTTTTGTTCTTTTAAAATCATCCTTCTTAAATGCCATGTGTGATGCAAGCCTGGGTGGTCATGTCTCTCCAACACAGACCATCACAAGCACAACAAAAGAAATGTTTCATTCAGTCTAAATATGTTGTACCTTGTGGTTCTCTCACTCACTTTCCTTCAGTACAACACCGCACACTTTAGTCCTTCGTGATAGATCACATGACCGAGAAAACGCAGTTGTGTTTCCATGATTACTGATAATAGCTTCATTCTCACTCTGCCCTTTTCTCAAAACTGTCTTATTGTTCCCCCTATGTCCACATACGATATTTAGGGCACTTTTCTTCGAAACCACATGTCTGCTGTTTGAACGTTCTTCTGAAGCTCAGGAGTCAATATCAATGTCACACATCCATAAGTCAAGATTTACAACATGTAACATTTAAACATTCAATTCTTCAGTTTCATAGACAGGTTTATGTTACCAAAAATAAGATGCAGGTCCTGGAACAGTTGTTCATATGAATTAATTATAAAAGTGAATTTAACTGAACTACCTGCTAGTTCTGTAACTCGGTGGTTAATGAAGACCTCAGATGGCACATCTAGAGTTCCTTGAACATGTGCCAGTCTCAAGAACAAGAACATTACTTTCAAAACTTTCAAATCTTTTCACCCCTGCACCACATCACTGACTCAACCTTTTACACAGACGTCAATCAATCATAAATGATAGATTCACAAAACTGTTTTATCTGTTTCAGCCTCAGAACTTCAAAGGGAGAAGGAATACGCAGGTGAGAATCAACTTTTTGTGTTTAAAAGCAGACTGATTATCTCATTCGAGAAAGAATCAAACAACAAGTCCACCCTCCCACACACACACACACACACACACACACACACACAGCAGGAGTTGAGTTCTGCTGGACAAGAAATTATGTGTATTCAACAATCTTATAAATAAACTTAATGACTATTATTGAAGAGAAAGTCAGAGATTAAATCCAGCATGCAGTAAACCGGAAACCGGATGTTCACACCGGAAGTTAACGGGCACTGCGCATATGCAAACTCGAGCTGACCAATTAACAAGCAATGACAAGTGTTTACTTTGGTGGAGCGCCTCGCATATTATCAGTCAGCAATAATAGCTGAACACTGTCAATCAAACAAAGTGCGAATAAAGCACAGTTTCTTGGTACCGCTTTCGGTTCCTGCACATGTGTTAGAACACAAACATTGACGCACAGAGAATGTTTAGTTCATTTTCTGTAACCTCTTAATCCTAATTTGGGTCGCGGGGAGGCTGGTGCCCATCCCAGCCAACTTCGGGCGAGGGCAGAGTACACCCTGGACAGCTCACCAGGCCATCGCAGGGCGGAAACATGCCGACCACTTTGCAGCCCACTCTTGTCGAAAGTCAGCAATGGTTCTTTTACATGCCTCACACCTTAGACAGGAGGAGACATGGCCGGCCTTTGATAACCCAGTTAGCTGCACTGGGGGGACAGTGACAACCTTGTGGAGAGTGGGACTCAAACCCCCAACCTTTGGATCAGCAATCCAGCGCCCTAGACCACCACTGGTCACTAGCACAGAAAATGAATGGCTAAAATAATCCTAAGCCATCCAGCCCGTATCTGCAGCCTAATGCTCAGTACTTTTATACAATTAATTGTAGGTTTTTGTGCTGTAAATATGTACAGTGATACCTCTGCTCACGAACATAATTGGTTCCCCGAAAGTGTGTGTGAGGCGAAAAGTTCGTCTTCCGAACATTTATTTCCCATAAGAAACCATTAAAATGAGAATAATCCGTTCCCAGGTCCCCATAAAACATAATTTTCTACTAAATAAGCCTTAAAACTACACAAAAATATACCTTATTTTATGTATAATAAATGTGCTATTGTATTGTAATTAAAGAAATAAACTGTACTGTATAATAAAGTGGTTTTATTTACCTTTGTGATGGTAGTTGATGGCTTGATGGAATGGAGTGGGAGGAGGAGGGAGGGAGGGACTTACTGTTTGGAAGGAGTGTTTGGAAACGCCTACTGTTTGGAAACACCCTTAGCCACACACGCACCCTTAATAGCTTCCTTGTTCTTAAGGATGGTGGTTGACTTAGCGTACTGGTACTGGGACGCTGAGTCACACAAACGCACACCTCGTTCGTGTTTTTCAATGATCTCCGCCTGTGGTGGGGTCTTTTTCGGTCCCATAATAGCAAAAGTACACTCAATATGGTCCAAAATGTCTAGCAAACACAAACCACTTCCGCACTCAAAGAAAGGGGGTGACGAACTGTGACGTCATGAGCGTGCGTCAGCTTCTCGTGGCCGCCACCGTGGCGCTGTTCGACCGCGTGGTTTGATTCGTCCACCGAAACCTAGTTCGTCAGCAGAGACAATATGCTCGCAAATTTAATGTTCTTGAGGCGAAAAGTTCGTGAGCTTAAGCGTTCGTCAGCGGAGGTTTTACTGTATTCATATTTGCTTGTGCCTTTGAATAGATAAATAACTTTAGCTCAATTTGTAAATGTATTTGGCACATGTACTTGCAGATGTAGTTTGAAATATATTTGAGAATGTTTTTGATTGAACTATAATAATTGATTGCAGTTCACCCCTGTATAGACAGCCATTTTTTTAAAGTTTATAATTCGACCCACTGGTTTACCTGTTTCCCCCAAAGTGCTGAGTAATATAACTTATTAAATTGCTAAAATTATGTGAACGATTATGTGAAAGTGTTTATAAAGTGCAAATGTTGTAAAATATATTTAATTGTTTTTGTAATTGAACTGTTAATAGATCTTTGTTAAATTGTAGTATGTAGTGAAACTCTGGTGCATTGGCAAAAAATGGCCACCTGATAAAGACTCCTGCAGACCACTGTATGTTCTCCACTGTAACGTCGACGCTTCAGTAGATTATTCTGTGACTGTGGTCATTGGATGTGTATATGTGGAAGGGTTTAATCTCTCATACCAATTGTAAAGGAGCAGATGGCGTGATGGAAAAAATAAATCCCGTTTTACTGTGGTTTGATTCTCTCATCCCTCCACGTAGTTTTTAACTAAAATTTGATTAACATGAAACTGAGGAAGTGCACCTTTCTTACATTTCCATGAAACACGTGCTGAAACTCTGAATGAGAATAGGATCACTGTCACACTTCACCAATCTAATCACTAATTTCTTTAAAACATGTTTCAGTTTGCTTATGTTCCAGTGTAGAATAAAGTAGCACAGAATGATCAAAATTATCCTTCAAGTAAACTATTCCTCTTTGCTAATATGACTTTTTTCCCCCCATTATCTTCAGAGCTGCAGAGACAGAGAGTGGAAGACGGTAAATACACCTGAGTCTGTTCAACTTTCTTCCCTAAATTCACAAACATCTATCAGTAGAGAATTCAGCTACATAATGTTTGGGACATGAAGTCCTCCGGCTGAACAAAGTGCTTTGTGATAGATTGTGGGGTCAGAATTGTACAGGTGAAAATTTAGAGCTGCTCATGAAATCCACCCAATCTGGCAACAAATGCTTTGCTTTAGAAAATGATGTGAGCAATGACAGAATTTCTCATAACATCATGATCTGATTTAATGTGGGAGAAACAGGCTGTGTGCTGCTTTGTTTTATTTTGTTGTTGTTGTTGTTGTAAGGGTTTTAGATTTCTTGGCGATCTTAGCAGTACTGGATGAAACAAATTGAAATATTGCCCATCTCATCCAACTCTGGCCAGGCCATTGCAGGACCAACACACCCACACAAAACCATTCACATATACACATAGGGGTGATTTATAACAGCCAATAAGCCAACTGTGCTTTTGAACCGTGGACAGAAACCAGAGTGCCCAGAGGAAACCGACACAAGCATAGGGTGAACCTGAAAACTCCACACAGAAACCCCCGACCTGGGAATTGAATCCTGGCCTTCTTGCCGTGAGGTGGACGTGCTGACCACTGCATCACCAGTGCAGGATTCTGCACTGTTTTTTTTTTTTTTACTTTTTGTTAATCTAGGTAGAAATAATGATGATACTTGTTTTCATCATCTGTGTAATAATAATGCACTAAATTCTGACATACATCGCAGTATTTCTGCATTTAAACATGCAAAATAGAAAGTGTAGTAGGTAAATTGAGATGCCGAGTTACCCTGGGCTCCACTAAGTTGATCTTTGAACTTGATTTGATTTTGAATTGAATTTCAACTTTCAAAACCTTTTCTGCAAATGTATCAGCACTAGTGCATTGGAAAATGTCCAAATAATTGAATTTTAAGAAATTAACAGCGGGCAATGGTGGTCCAGTGGTAAGGTGCTGGATTACTGATCCTAAGGTTGGGGGTTCAAGCACAGTCACAGTCAACATTTGTCACTGCTGTCCCCCCAGTCTCTCAGTCACTTGAGAAGTCACCAGGTCTCTTTCTGTCTATAGTGTTTAAGATAAGATAAGATAAGATACAGCTTTATTAATCTCACAATGGAGAAATTCACTGTTTCAGGCTCTTGAGGTACCATCAGTAGGGGGTGCAAAAATAGATACAAATACACACATACATATATATTATATAAGTAAATAAATAAATAGATACATAAATAGTATAAATTAATAAACAATAAAAGAAAAGAAGGGAACGACTTTGTAGACTGGCCTATATTAAAGTGTAATGTATCTGAGGGCAGAGTAGATGGGTTGATATGGTTGACAGTCAGTGGGGTAGATGTGGATGATTAAAGTGCACGGGGTTTTTATTGCACATAACCGGTATTTTCACAGACAGTTACAAAGTGGCGTTGTACAGTCTGACAGCGGTGGGAATGAACGACCTGCGGTAGCGCTCCTTCCTGCACTGAGGATGTCTCAGTCGTCCACTGAAGGAGCTGCTCAGCTTCTCTACAGTCTGGTGCAGTGGGTGAGAGCTGTTGACCAGGATGGATGTGAGCTTTGCTACCATCCTCCTCTCACTCACCTCCTCCACAGAGTCCAGTGGGCAGCCGAGGACAGCGCTGGCCCTCCTGACCAGCTTGTTCAGTCTCTTTCTGTCACGCTCTGTGCTGCCCGGGGCCCAGCAGATGGCAGTGTAGAGGATAGCAGAGGCTACCACAGAGTCATAAAATGTCCTGAGCAGAGGTCTGCATACTCCGAAGGACCTGAGTCTCCTCAGAAGATGGAGGCGACTCTGGCCCTTCTTGTACAGGGCGTTGGTGTTGTGGGACCAGTCCAGTTTATTGTTAACGTGAACGCCCAGGTATTTGAAACTGTTCACTATCTCAATGTTCTGTCCCTGGACGTTCACTAGTGAGTGTGTGTGTGTGTGTGTGTGTGTGTGTGTGTGTGTGTGTGTGTGTGTTAGTGTGCTTCTTCTGAAGTCGACCACCATCTCCTTCGTCTTCTGGTGTTCAAGCACAGGTGGTTGCGCTCACACCAGTCCACGAAGTCCACGATGACCGACCGGTACTCCAGCTCGTTCCCCTCTGACACACGGCCCACGATGGCGGAGTCGTCCGAGAACTTCTGGAGGTGGCAGCTGTCTGTGCTATAGCTGAAGTCCGAGGTATAAATGTTGAAAAGGAAGGGTGAGAGGACGGTGCCCTGCGGTGCCCCCGTGCTGCAGACTGCCACCTTTGACTACCAGCCGCGCAGCCGCACGTACTGTGGACGGTTAGTAAGGTAGTCGGTGATCCAGGCAGCAAGATGCCCATCCACTCCCTCGTCCTCCAGCTTCCCCCGCAGAAGCGCTGGCCTAATGGTGTTGAAGGTGCTGGAGAAGTCAAAGAACATGACCCTCACAGCGCTGCCAGCGATCTCCAGGTGGGTGAGTGCCCGCTGCAGAAGGTAGATGACGGCGTCTTCTACCCCGATGTTGGGCCTGTAGACAAACTGCAGCGGATCTAGGGTGGGGCTCACCATAGAGCGGAGGTGTATGAGGAGGAGCCTTTCCATGGTCTTCATAAGGTGGGAGGTCAGGGCGACAGGTCTGTAGTGGGCTGGTTCCTTCGCTTGAGCTGTTTTGGGAACCGGATCCACACAGGAGGTCTTCCACAGGACGGGAACCTTCTCCAGGCTGAGGCTCAGGTTGTACAGGTAGCATCGTACCTCACAGAGCTGGTCTGCGCAGGTCCTCAGCAGCCTGGGACTGATGCCATCTGGTCCTTCAGATTTCCTCTGATTTAGTCACCTCAGCTGTCTCCTCACCTGGTCTGATGTGAGGGAGAGGGGGGGCTGGGGTGGGCTGCAGAGGGAGGGGGTTGTGTCTGTTGGGCTGTAGCAGTCAAGTGAAGTTGGCCTGGGGAAGGGGGAGGTGTCTGCTGGTCTGGAGACGTGTGCAGAGAGGGGGGAACGGGGAGGGGGCAGAGGGGGAGGGGGGGGAATCAAACCTGTTGAAGTAACAGTTTAGTTCATCCGCCCAGCACTGGTCACCATCAGCTGTCCCTCTGACACCCTGCCCAAATCCAGACATCCCGCACGTTGTTCTGAGCCAGCTTCTTCTCCAGCTTCTTCCCATAGTCCTTCTTTGCCCTCCTGATCCTCCACTGGAACTCACGCTGGACCTTCTTCTGCTCCTCTCTGTCCCCCGAGATGAAAGCCCTCTTCTTCTGGTTCAGGAGGACTTTAAGCTCAGGGGTGACCCACGGGTGGTTGTTTGAGATGCACCGTACCCTCCGTGTTGGCACGGTGCTGTCCATGCAGAAGTTCATGTAATCAGTGATACAGTGTGTGAGGCCATCGATGTCATTCCCAAAGGAGTCACAGAGCATGCTCCAGTCTGTGGTCTGGAAACAGTCCCTAAGCCTTTCATTGGTCTCCTCTGTCCACACTTTCACAGACCTCTTCTGCACAGGTTCCTTTCGCACCCTGGGTGTGTATTGGGGGAGCAGGTAGACCAGGTTGTGGTCTGAGTGTCCCAGTGGGGGGAGGGGGGAGGAGCTGTAAGCGTCCTTCACATTAGCATACAGCAAGTCCAGTGTTTTATTGTCTCTTGTGGCGCACTTCACGTATTGTGTGAACGTCGGGAGAGAAGCGGAGAGAGGGGCGTGGTTAAAGTCCCCGCTGATCAGAATCATGGCGCGGGGGTGATGAGTCTGTGTCTGGCTGACAGCGCTGTGGAGACGCTCACACGCGGCTGCCGCATCAGCCGAGGGCGGAATGTACACGCAAAACACAATCACGTGTGAAAACTCCCTCGGTAGATAATATGGCCGCGCGCTCACTGCGAGCAGCTCCAGGTCCCGCGTGCATAGCTGGTCCTTCACGTGCACGTTGGCCGGGTGGCACCATCGTTCATTCATATAGACCGCCACACCCCCTCCTTTCTTCTTACCGCTCTCCGTTACACTCCGATCTGCACGCGCGAGTGTAAATCCGTTAAGAGAAACCACAGAGTCCGGTGTGAGTTCATTCAGCCACGTCTCTGAGAAACACATGAGGCTGCAGTCATGGTACTGTCTCTGCTGCCGGGTCAGCGCCGCCAGCTCCTTGGTCTTGTTGGCGATCGCTCGGACATTTCCCATGATGACAGAGGGAACACATGTCCTCCGCGTCTTTCGTCCCCCTCTGCAGCCTCTCCTTTTCCTCCGTATTTCCACAGGAACAACGGGCTTTTCCGCGTGAAGGAGGGCGGGGCCGCGCAGGCCGAGGAGGATCTCACGTGTGTAAGACCTGCGTTGCTCAGAGCCGTCGGTGAATGAATTTCCTGACGCCGATCCAAAAAGTAAAAGTGCACAGGAAAACAAAAGCATCATAAAAGTGGGTTTCCCAGATGCAGTATTGAAGAAAGAAAATTTGAAAAAAGATAAAGAAACACTCCTATATACAATAGAAAAGAGAAAAAAAAGGAAAATAAACTGAAGAGCTCCTGTAACTGGCTGCAGGTCACCCGGTGCCATCTTGGAAAAAAATGGTTTCTGCCATGTGATGGCCTGGCGAGGTGTTCAGGGTGTACTCTGCCCTCACCAAGAGTTGGCTGAGATGGGAACCAGCCTTTCCGTGACCCTAATTAATATTGAGCAGCTCAGAAAATGGATGAATGAATTAACAGCCTTCCTTCCTGTTTTCTGTGTTGATCTTTACTATAAATGTGTTAAAAAAGCGTAGAATAAAAGATGAGGTGCTGAAATCTATCTGAGATTGAACACACCTGAATAATCACTGCAGGCTTTAGGATTCACTGTGGTTACGCGGTTTCCCACGTTTTTTTCAAGACCAAATGCCATTTTTGTGAATCGTGTAAATTCAGGAAGAAATTATTTTAATATGGGGAGAGGGGTTGCATTGCCTCGAGCCATGAAGCGGGTCGATCAATTGCTGTACGGTTCCTGACATATATACGCACACACATATTTATACGAATAATATGGATCTCAATATATACTTGTGCATACATGTAATTCGTTCTTCCGGACTTTTTACATTCTATTTATATATGCTCGTCCAATCACGTAGCTGCTGTGTGTGACGGGAAGGGAAAAGTTCACCTGACCTTTACCTTATAGTTGCAATTGCAAATGAGAATATGAGTATCTTTATATCATTGGCTTATCCAGTGGGGAAATCCTCGCTTCTGTCCAATAGCAGGAACTTCTGCATTGCACTTTGAGGGGATTCCCCAAGTTAAAGAATCCAATGATCCAGAAACTGAAAAAACTCACTGCAAGGAGGGCTGGAATGAATAAGTAGACCATAAGAGACACTTTACTGATAGTCTATTGCATTTATACATCTCATAACATACATTTCATTATAAAGTTCCTATATATAACATATTATGATAATAGAACTCGTACTTTAAAGATAATAAATGCTTATTCAGACATTACAAATGATTATCAGCTGATACTTCACGCAAAATTAATGCAAGTGCAAATAAACCCAGAAAAATCAGTGCTATTGTATATAATA